>CAWUFW010000819.1:2677500-3277500 GCA_963921515.1 Calotriton arnoldi
ACACAGTGCAGTTGGCAAGCATTCTTTAGTAGTGGAACCCTCCAACAATTACAGACAAGAGACTGGTAGCTGGTGATGCTCTGAAGCAGCATTCACTCTGATGGAAATAGTAATGTAAGTACCCCAGCAGAAGTAACAAGGATTGGAAAAGATACATTTAAATGGACTTGGATTAATGCCAGAGTCAGTTGTGCTGAGTAAGAACAGTTTACTTGGGAGACTGTTTTGGGTAGATAGGTGACAGGGACTCTGAGATGAGGTTGACCATGTGGCCCTTATTTTTGGTCATATGTAATGTTTCTGTCGTACGTCATGGGGAAGGGAGAAGGCTGGGGTCCTTCTGTCTAGAAGAAAGGAGAGAAAATGGTGTCTGCTCTTTAGGCAGTAGATAAAATGCACTAAGGGTCAGACTAGCCACTCTGGCATTTCCTTTGTGGGCTGCAAGCTAATGATGCTTAATTTAAGTTGGTGGCTGCAGGTGAGGCCCAACTGCATTCTTTTTTAGGGACCGGTACATTTTTTAAACCATCAAACTGTAAAACCGAACAAGAGAGAGAAAGGCATCAAGGGGTGTTGGCAGAAGGAGGAAGGGAAATGTGGAAAACAGTGACAAGGGAGAAAGCAAAGATGAGAAAGAACCTGCAAGAGTGAGATAATGTAGAGGGACAGAAAGTTGGTGGATGAAGGAGCCAGGAGCTGAAATCAAATAGACAGCCTTGGTATTCAACAACCCATCTCCGCCACGGATTGCCTCAGTACCACCCTTTAATAGTGCCGTTCTAGTCTCCATAACCATTCTCTCAGATGCATTTAATTAGTTATATAGCGCCTCTCATACCAGTGAAGGGTGTCAGCACTTTACATCACACACACTACACAGAGGCAATCAATCATAGGTGTGTAAATCAGTGTATAGGAAATGTTACATAAGACTACAAGGTGTTGGAGTCACATGTCATCCATACTTGTAGACAGTATCGTTTAAGAGTGCATGGTCTGGATGTTGGAAAGTGGGTTATTAGTAGGGGCAAATATATATCTGTCCCCAGCAATAAGGCCACTACCTCAATATATAGCTCAGTAACAGTCTTAGAAAATTATTCCCATGCTCAATACTTGGTAGCTTGGCTGTTAGCAGGCCGGCTTAACTTCAAAGGCAGGTATGTAAAGCATTTTAAAACACCAATTCAGTAAATAATTAGACACAACACACAATAAAAATCCAGCCAATTTATAGAAATAGGAAATATTTTTATCTTTAAAATGAAAAAAATCCAATGTAGGGAACCGGAGATGTGACTTTTTAAAGATTTAGCACTATATAGCACATAGAAACCTATAGCACCTATTGGGACATCTGGTCATGCTAGACCTGCTCAAAGTCAAAGTTTCAGGCCGACTGCAATGAAGCTCTGCACGGCTACCCCTTGCGGAAGGTCTCGGTCAAAGTTTTTACCTTCTGACTTAGAAACTTTTCTTCCCAGGGTCCCTCGATGCTCTTCACTAGGCCCGATTCGGTGAGGGTTCCCCGGCTTGGGTTTCCGCCTACGCCTGGTCAAACTCTGGAAGTTGAACCGCTGGAGCTTTTCAGCGGGAGGAACCTGGACGGCAGGCCAACTCATGATTGAGGGTCGCTGGCTTGGCTGGCCAAGTCATGTCGGTCCACTTATGGAGCTTTTTCCCATAGTTGCTCCAAACTTCTCCAAACCTCTGGAACTTCTTCCTGAAGTTCCCAAAAGGGTTTCAAAGTGTCCAAACCTTACTCCAAGGGTTTTGAATGTCCAAGATGGTTCTTGAAAGGGATTTCAGTTCCCACAATCCACCTGGACAAAACCCTGACAAATTCACTGGTAGTTCTCCAGGCTGGGGATTCTTAGTGGTGGGGTTCCAGGTGAGCTCTGTTAACCTTAAGCTTGCAGGGAGTCCACTCTTTAATCCTTTTGAAGCAAGGTAGTTCACAGGGCTGTAATTCCAGATTGTGCAACAGGCACAATCTTCTGAGTCCAGGGCCTGGGTGGTGCAAATCAAACTCCTTGGCAGGGACCCTTCTTCTCTTAAATTTCAAGCAGCATCATCTGAGAGGCTCTGTCCCTCTCAGATACTTATTCCAAGTTCTCTGGGTCAAGGTGGGGGTTCACTTCTGTCCAATGAGGTGCAGGGCAACACCCCAGGGTAGGACCACATCCTCTAAAGTGTGGCATTTGTTTTCTCCCAGAGAGCACAATTTCTCCAAAATTCATCATGGCTGATTTTCCAACAGAGGGAGCAGAACTAAGTAAACCAGCCTACAGGATGGCTTCATCTAGATAGGTCCACTCCCCTTACATCTGGGAATTCCTCCTTAATCCCCCCATCTGGCTGTGGGGCAGGGGGGAGAGGTGTAAATGAAACTGATTTCTCCAGCTTGTCTCCTCCTTCCCTTGAAGAGCATTATTTACTACCCCTCCCCCTGGCTCTGGCATTCCTATGCCCAGCAACCTCTCCTCCCAGAAAGGCTTCCTAACCTAGGGGTCATTTATCACCTCTTCAAACAGCCAGGCTAATCCACTTATCTCTGACCAATAAAGGCAGAGCACTAGAGGGCTGAATTGTGGCTTACAGACAAGAAAATCTTATAAGTTCTTGTCTGTACATTTTAGAATAAATTCAACACCACCATATTGTTGCATTTATCAATACCATTCTACCGAGTCCTTTAATCCTAGTTTTATGGCTTACCTTACTCCAGTTATTAATTAATAACCTCTTGTAAAGTTAACCTATGGGCTGGGGATCTGCAATCGAAAAACCAACTGGCCAATTTCTCCAATACCAGGGCATATATAAGGACCCTGTTTCTACCTACAGGACCCCCCACCCCTGGCACACCTAGGAAAGGCTTTAGGGGCTCTGATTATATCAAAACATTGCAGATCGTCACTTCACAGTGCTCCTAGCACAAAAGTCGATTTTTTGGAAGCACTTTACTACAATTTGGGCAGTGAAATGTGCAATTTCACTAAACGCTGGGCATATACAACTCATTTTATAAGGGTCCTCCTTAGAGATACCTGACCCCCACCCCTGGGACACCTAGGGGAAACCCTGGGGATACCTAATATGCCCCAACATTGTAGTTTATCAATTTTTAAGTTCCACAAACACAAAAGTTGAGTTTGGGCACAATTTGCATTTTAAAAACAGTCCTGCAACACAGAGCTGCTTTTAAACTGACCTCAGGCTTCAGCAGTGTGCAAGTGCAAAAAGGCTGCTGGCCTCTAAACTGCCATGCCCCATTATATACTAGGGACTTAAAGGTAGTTCTAATCCCCCCTGCCCTATTATGTACTACGGCCTTATAGGAGAGGTCATGCCAATCATGGGGGTACCCTAACCCATAGTGCACCCTAGTGTATGTAGGTGTTTTCACTATATTTTTAAGTGTCTCTTTCAGCATAGCACTGGCCCAGGGCCTGGTTAGGCAGAGCCCAGGGTCAGTCAGAGTCAGGTACCACCAGTACCAGTCAGCAAAAAGTTGGGGGGTGTCCAGGGCACAGGATGGGTTTGCAACACTGGAGAAGCACAAATTCAGAATTTAAAACATAACACCATGGTTGGGGGGGTTCTCTTTAATAATCAGAATTGATTTTTATCCTAATGAGCCCATTTTCCAACATTAGGATAATGAAAGACTAGGGAAAAAATCATAACGCTCTAATCTATACCTTGAAGTTTTCATGCAGCTCTTTGATGACAGTTAATAGCTCACTGTTCTATGTTAGGATTTTAACTTATAACCTGCAAGTAACAAAAGAAACTCTCAGACAAAAGCAGTAACCCACTGACCTATTTACATTACATGCATTTTGTGATCTGCGTGGTACACGTTCTTTGCAGCAGGGATATTAACTCACTGTGGCTACCTTACCACGAGTCAAAACTTCCACTAGACGAGTCCAGAAATGCAGCAGCAGGTACTTTTCAAACCATAATGCACTTGCAAACACGACGCCCCCACCCAAAGTCAGCGACCTTTGTTTGCTTGGTGCATAAAGATGCAAGATTCATATACATGTTTTTTTAACAGTTGGTCTAATTGCTATGTGAATGTAAATAACAATAAAGCATACATGAAAACTGTGACTACATGCCTGCTTTGCTCAATATTTCACTTAAAAACTATACAATTGTATTTGTTTTACAGGCGTACGGTCTCACACAACGGGTGATTTGTATAGAATCATTGGAAAGTCCACAAGGTTGTCCCTGTCCCCCCCAGAATTTTAGTGTCTCCCCCTTGTTTCTTTCTCTTGGGCATGTGTAGTCCACGGCCCAAAAACCCACGTGTCAAATCTGCTTTATGTAGAAACTAGTTGTAGCTATTAAACTGGAAATCCCACCAGTGCTCAAGTAATCTATGCCCCGCAATCACCCAAAAACCTTTCATCCCTGAGCCTTTCCTGAACGTGTAACAAAAATAAAAGAAGGAGATCGCGATTTTACAAATGTATAAAAAGGTAAACTAATCGCACCTATAATGGTGATTGAATGGCTTTGTGTCTCAGACTCGTTAGCTGTTCTTCGCAATGTAGAAGCGTTGCTAACAATGGCAATAGATGTTATTCTAATATACAAGACTGCCATCAAGCGGCCTTAAGTGGAACACCCACTCCACTCTGCATAGATGTTCAGGTATTATATGAATGTACATTCTTTTTATTTGGAAAATGCCCTACAAAATGGACAATAGGTATAGCAAGTCCATGATAAACAAATGCATGCAATTGTAACATCCAAAGTGACAAAGGAAACAACAAACCACCCTGAATCGGGGCCGGACGGGGATAGAAAATGGGGCGGGGCACCAAAATAAAAGTGGTCCCCATGAGTGAATTAGATAGCTAAAAAGTGTCCCAGGTTTGCAAACTATGGCTGTTTTGGACTTGTAATACGCTGTATAAGTGTTTTGCAAGGTATGGAAGCCTGAATGGAGTTGATCTTGCTGCAGGGAATGTTTGTTTTATTATTAGGGAGATCAGTAGTAAAAACTGTCCCAGCAGACTATAAAGCAGACCCACAAACAGCCGAAAAACCGGCCCACACACTGACCTGTCAGACCAGTCCTTCCGGCCCTGCCTGATTCCCTTATAGACCAGTCCTACCCTATCCTGAGCCAGAAAGGTCTATGTACTCAGCCAATAGCGGCTGATGAGGCGTAATATTTTCCACAAGAATTCAGTGAACATGAAAGTGATTGAGGTGGACAAGCCAGAAAGTTGAGTAGAGCCAAGCTTTGTGTCAGGATGGGATCTAAGAGTCAGACCACAAACTGAGCCAGCAAAAACATCATCATGCAAACACTAGAAAATAAAACATTTTTTTAATCACAGAAATTACATATGTTGTGCTAAATAGATGTAAAAATATGTCAAGACTTAAAAAAGTTAAAAAGTGGGATTTTTGTTTTGAGCATTTGTGTTTAAATTTTTGTTGACACTGAAGGTTTGTGTTCGTTTTCCAAGGTCAGCATTTCAGCATACTACTCATTAACCCCCTTCTTAAATGTTCCTTAACACCTCCAATTTAGTCAAAGATATACCCCCTTTTCCCACCTCTCCTCCTGGTCCCTCCCACATTTACTACAGAAACATATACTCATGTGTGTGGAAATCACCACCAGTTTGGTGGAGATGTCCACAGAGGAAAGATAGGAAAGGCAGAGGTCTTCACCTAAAGCTTTGTGAATTGTATTTCATATAATGTGACTAGTACTGCTGTAGTACTAGATAGCACAAAACATAGTTTGTGAATAGGTTTATTTTTATCCTCGCCTGAGACAGCGTATGCACTTTCAATTGGGAAACATTTTGTTAACACATAAATGGCTTAGAGCCCATCCATTCCGTACCATTGGTTGGCTTCGTGTTCACTCCTTATTGGTCAGTGTGTGCCAGTTTCATATTTCCTTCGTTTGCTTCTCACTACCTTGGAGTATGGACCAAATACTAATAGTTTTTATTTTGTTAAAGGTTTCCTTCCACTTTTGGGGCTAGGATTGAGGTACTTTCATTTTTTTTTCCTGTTTTGTTGTTTGTTCTACCTCCTATCCCTCTGCGTCACTGCTTGCCCTTGTTGCTTGCCCACACCCCCGATGTCGTTGCTTTCCCACCGTGGCTTGCTCCATCATTGTTTCTTTCCTTCTCACCTCCCTCTTCCCGGGTCATTGCTTACCGCGTGTTTTGGCTTGCCCCACCCTCTCTACGCCCTTCTGCATTGTTGCTTACCCCTACACTGCTTGCCTGTTGTTGCATGTACCGTTCTTGTTTCTTCCCCTCTTCCCCATCCCCTGTTGTTGCTTGCCTTGTCACACCAACCACCATCGCCCCACCACACGTTGTTGCTTACTCCGTCCCCTACCAGCTCCCACCTTTTGTTGCTTGCCCTGTCCCACCCGCAAACCTCTCACAGAAAAAAAACATTGGCAAAGCCAAGTAGCTCTTGCATACCCCAGAGCTTCTTGGCTTTATCAATGTGTCTTTAGCTATGTTGTACAGCAGCGCAACTGTTATGCAGCATGGTTGAAAGTGAAAAAGAAAAGCTTATTGGTACAGCTAGCATTGACCGCGTCATAGCTGTGTATTTTACTGGCTAAAAAAACATTGACAAAGCCAATACATCTCGAGAAGGCACGAATAATTGTAGTTGCCAATGCTTCTTGTTTTTGCAATGACTTCTGGTCTCTACAAGAAGATTGCTTCATTCTCTGGAATTTTAGTAATTAAATTAGTATCTTTTCCACAAACTTGGTTTGTTCATTGTATTGTAATTGCATTTATATAGCGCTTACTACCCCTGACGAGGCGGCGAAGCGCCTGTCATGTTAAGCTTTTGTTTTCTTAATCGTATTGATTTCATTAATTGTTGTACACGCATCAAAGGCAAATCTCCGGGGCATGCCTTGATACTTCAGGAAAGGTACCAACGGTTACCCAGGCACTGCTTAACTTAAGCCGGTGTTTTCTGGTGCTCAGCACCGGAACTCCTTTCAGTCGATGACAGTAACAGTAATGACTTATTGTTCAGTTAATTAAAACTCACAATAGAAAAACTCGCAATATAAAAACATAACCATCTCATTTAAAAACCACTTAGTAGCCATCCTTCTCTCTATTTCTGCAGCAAATTATAAATTATATTAGAGTGTCTTTTATGTTGGGCTTACTGATAATGCAATGTAAAATTGGGAGGTTGTGCCCAGTTCTCAGTCCTGATATCGAACCCGAAAGGTATATCAAGTTTAAAGTGCCAGTGCTTCAGGATGTAAACATGGGACTGCGCTGTCTGACCAACCAATGGCGTGGCCAGATTGAATTTGGCTATATAAAGTGCACATGCATTTAGTTAAACATGATTAGTGCTGTTTTGCTATTCACTGTTCTCTTTGTTGCTTGCATTTAAGTCTCTCTTCCATTATGTCAAAGAACTTTGTAAGTCGGCAGTTTAACTGGGTTTCGGCTGGGTTGAAGCATAACATTACTGCTTGCCTACAGGTCCTAATGCCGCTCTTTTTTAATGTTGGGCAGAATAAAGTGCGTTTAATGTCCGTTAGGCTAGGGCAGGTACAGATGACATGCACAAGGTCCTCGTTTCCTATTCCACAGAGGCGGCAAATCTGCTCTCCTGATCTCCTTTTCCAAGGTGCGGAAGGATTGGTAAAATGCCAACGCGTAACCTTAGGAATTTTTCTTTTATCTTCATTTTGACTCCTGTCCTTAAGTAAATTTGAGGTTTAAGGACTTTATAGTCGTTAAGGACTGGCCAACCATGTGCCCTTTTGGCCAACGTTTCCTTGTCTTCTGTTGTAGAGATTGTTCTTGTTGCTTTTGTCACAACATTTTTGAAACTCTGATGAGATGTAGAAGTGGCCCAGAGGTTGGTTAGTCCCAATCTTTTTAGTAAGTCAAACAGGTACTCTCTGGCAGGTGAAATTTCACGGGATGTCAGTTCACTCCAAATGTGCGAGTTTAGAGATCCTGGCTCGGCGCCTCTGATCTTATGGCAGCTTTTTATATATGCCCCCCTCCTTTCCACTGATTGTTTCTGTAAACCAAATTCTAAGCGTATTTGGGAAGGAGACACGTAGTTTGGAAGATAAACAATTGCTCTGTAGGCGCTCGTGATTATTTTGCCCCTTCCTACACAAAAACAATGATTCCCGCAGCACAGACACCCTTGCAACATAACGCAAGGGTGTCTGCATTGGCGCACGGCTGCTGTTTGTGCGCTGGTGCAGGGGAGAAGGACAGAAATGCACCGTATCTTGTAGATACGGTGAATTCTTGCTCTTTTATTTTGATGCACAGCAGTGCAGTAGGAAGGCTTGCTGCGCTGCCGTGCGTCAAAATATAGTAAATGAGGCCCATGTATATAGTCTGACTCTAGCGTCATTTGCGAAAATAGCTGTCCATAGGAAGTACAGTTTCTACTATTGACTCCAATTGGGCAAAAAATTTTGTTAAGGATATTTAGGGTGCATCATTTTTCTCAGACAATATTTAGGTCTCGATATTCTAGTACCATATGAATAGGACATGTTACAACACAAACATTTACAACGCATGCTTTTACAATGCAGTTTTTACATCTCAACATCCATTACAACGCATGATTTTACAACTCATGCCACCACAACGCATTTTTAGAAACTACATTTACAACGCATTCCATTACAACACATACCATTACAACGCATACCATTACAACGCATAATATTTTTAGGGCAACAGTAGGGTAAGTGTTGGATAGTGTAGGGGTAAAAATTACAATTCCCACTCCAGTGAGTGCAACGCTAGGGTAAGTGTTGGATAGTGTAGGGGTAAAAACATACTATTTCCACTCCAGTGAGTGCAACAGTAGGGTAAGTGTTGGATAGTGTAGGGGTAAAAATTACTATTCCCATGTACCCCAAAACCCATACCCACCCTAAAACTTAAAAAATCCCCATTACTTACCTTATAATGCGTTGTAATGGCATGCGTTGTAGTGACATGCGTGGTAATGGCTGCGTTGTAATGGCATGCGATGTAAAGGCTGTTGCGTTGTAACAGCCGCGTTGTAAAGGTAATGCGTTGTAATGACTGCGTTGTAATGGATGTTTCCCGTACCACACCACTAGGGAGCCCTTGAATACTGCTGACCTATGGGTGTCTGTAGGAAAGTAGGATCTGCTTCTTATGGTTACCCCCACTTTTTGCTTGATGTGATGCTGTTTTTGACTAGTCTGACTGGGATCCTGCTAATCAAGACTCCAGTCTATCTGCTTTCTCCCTAAATTGTTGTGTTCAGTACTTAGGTACATCCCAGATTGGATACTGGGGTACCCATATAAGTCCATAGTATATGGTACTCAGGTACCCAGGGCATAGGTACTCCAGAGGTCTCCCATGGGCTGAAGCATGTATTATGCCACCCATGAGAGACCATTCAAAATGGAACTACAGGCCTGCCATTGCAGCCTGTGTAAGTTGGTGCTTACAGCACTTACTAAAGATATAGGTTTTCTATATCTTGGGTCACTGCACTTTAAAACCTGAAAGTCACCCCTACAGCAGGCCTTTTGCAATCCTGAAGGCAGGGTGCTTGGTTCTAAGTGAGAGGGTGCCCCTGCATGAGCAGGACACCCCTGCAGCCTATGGAGTCCATTCTCCCGGGTTGTCAGTGAAGCAGCCATATACTATAGAGAGGGGCATCGCGTAATTACGCGATGACCATCTCGAAACTGGCTGCAACGAACCCCTTCATGTTTGGTATCAAACATGTTGGAATCATACCCCCACACTGTAAACGGAGTGGGAGGTATGATTTCAAGCACTGGAAGAGCCCTCCGTTAGGCTCTCCCTGTTCCCGGTGCCAGTCTTCCAGACCCGGACAGCACAAAATGGTTACTGCCGACCAGAGTCACATTTCTGCCCTCCTGCTGCTGAGCCAAGCTCAAGCAGGGGAAGGCAGAACACTAGGCATCCTGTCACAGGACCACCTCCCAGACAGGATTTAGTGTATTGGGACCGAGTAGGTGCGCTTGCCAGCGCCAGAAAATCTGCATGAGGGGCACATTTGGTGTCCCCATGCATAGTCCAGTTCAAACCAGTTCTGGGAGACAGTGGCTCCCGCTCTGGCACAAAACTGGACAAAGGACATGGGAGTAACCTCCCCCCTGTCCAGACCCTCCCCATGGAGGGTCCCCTGAATCTTCCCAACCCTTTTCCTAGGGTACTTAAGGGCTTGCCTGGGTGTAGGTCCCGAGATTCGTCGTAGGATAAGATTCAGAACTGAAACCACTGCACTTCTACCGTCTGGGCACTCTGGACCGCGCTGGACTTCATTGGGCCTGACTTCGTCTCCCTTCTAGTCTGCTGCCTGTGCATGATACAGGATCCATGCAAGACCTGTGGAGCATCCAAGACACTTGAAGGAATCTCCCTTGAATTGAAGGAGGCACTTCCCTGCATTTGCAGGCACCTCAACACTGGTGACTGGTTTGCTGATACCAAGCTCCTGCGGACTCCGAAGAGTTCAACAACACAGATGGTGGTTTTCTACGTCTCTCGAGGCTGGAGCTGTCCTCACATCGAGTTTGAGGCCAGTATCCCTCATGGGGGCTGCATTAACTGAACCCCTGTGCACAGTGTTCTTTTGCAAGTGCAAATGCTTGTTGGCAACTTTGCGACAAGTACATTAGGCTCCAAGTAGCCCCAACCTCCGGCAACTTCTTCCACCAAGCTCTTAAGCCACATCAGCTCGTGGGCACTGCGGTTTGCTCCTTTGGTGAAATGCTCGAGGTCCTCTTGCGACTCCAGTGCCTCTGGCCTGTGGGTCCATTTGAGGGTCATCTTTGCTTCCTGTGGGCATCCATGATTGCTTGGGGCTTGCCCTGACTCCCCTTGTTATGGTGAGTCCCCTGGACCTTGCTAGTCCCAACTTTGCACCTTCTTGACTTCCTGCGTGGGTTGACTTTGCCAAGGCTTGTTGGTGCTCCCGCTGGACACCGACCCCTCAGCACTCGACATCCTTCATAGGACAGCTCATATCCAGGTCCTGGTTGTCCTCAGCATCGCCTGGCCCTCGCAGCTGCAGAGTCAAGGTCATCATCATCTTAACTGAAGCACCCGACATCGGAGGGCATTCGTCTTCCAGGGCTCCTGGTCACTCCCGAGTGACATAGACTCTGTCCCCTCTGCTTTCAGGTACTCCTCTGCAAGAACCCATGTTTGGATTCCCCTGGACACTTTCTCCTCTTCCAGCAGCGGCACTTACTTGAAGTCCTCCATTGGGTTCGACGGCGGTTTCCGACACCACTTCACCCCTATGCACCCGGCGTCCCTGGTGTAGGCAATGTGGGAACTAGGGTATCCACAGGTGGGGTAGCTCTCCAACCTTCTAACTCCCAAGGGGTTTCTTCAGTGTCCTTTGGGAAGGGTCCCTAATCTTTAAAAATCCAACCGTGACTTGCACATAGAATGTACGAAGCACGCGGTCATGTACTCACACTGCACACGCTCTCCATGGGGTCCCTATCTACTTACCTTGGGTGGCTCTATGGGTCCCCAGCAATTCTACATCCTCTCGACATCGTCCTGACTCAAGTCGTGGTTCTTATACCACTTTCTTAATATATGGTTTGTTCCCCCCATGGGGTCCACTGTGTATAACGTGCTATTTACTGCATTTCTAACTGAAGTATTGTGTGCATTGTGTTTATCTCCATGTTGGAGATACTTGAACATTCTAGAGAGTATTATATAATAAATACATATTTTTATAAATACTTGGTGTGGTTCTTTTTCATGTATTCTCTACTATAAGATTGCATTCTGGTAAAACAAGCTGGACTAAGCCTAAAGGCTGCTCTCCACTGCTACCACTTAGAGAGCTTTCTAAGGTTGTCTAAGACCTCTTAAATCACCATAAGGGTTGTCTGGACTGGTGCAAGGTGTCCACTTACATAACTGTACAACATATACTAGGTCACATTGGTGTGCAGCGGGTGGGATTCAAGCCTGCATTGTTTTACCAGATATATCTTTGTATTGATTAATTGAAAAACCATCACTACTTCTAGGCACATATAATACAAGCTTTGAATAAGTAAATTCTACTGAACTCGGGGTTGGGTAGTTAAGGGTCTAGCACACCCTTTCTCCAACCTAAGAGGGTTTAGTTCCCACTAGGTTAGGTAGGTGCAACACCACACCACACTTAGTATGTCTTCCAAAGAAGATACCAGTGGCTCTCTGACTGCTAGATACAGTGAACTTTCGTTTCAAGAACTGAAAGCACTGTGTGCCTCTAGAAGGTTGAAGACAGGGTAAGGAGCCACTACTCAATGCCTCTTTGAGGTGTTACTGCTAGATGGCCTCAGGAAAACTTCAGGGCCAGATGAGCAGGATAGAGTGGGTGGGACAGGGCATGAGGATAGGCCAGGAGGGGATGCCCCCTTCGACCTAGAATCTAACCCTGATCAGGTGGAGCCTGATCACTCCCCCCTGGACAATTCAGACCTCCCAGAGGAGAACGCAGGTGGCTTAGAGGATGCCTTCTTTGATCCTCCTGGGAAGGTGCAGAGTAGACCAAGGAGGTCTTGATCCTCCTCTGCAGAATCCAATGCCTCAGGACATTCAGTAGGGACCTCCATCTCTAGTAAGAGGGGTCACTCTTTTGACAGGGAATACCAGCTACTTGAACTTGAGAAAGCTAGGCTTAAGCTCAGGCAAGAGCAGCTGGCCCTTGATAAAGAGTCCCTGGAAGTTCAGAGAGCAAGGAAGAAACTGGGACTAGAGTCCCATGGTGGCAGCAACAGTGTCCCTAGAGTTAAGGAACATTCCTTTGAACATAGGAACCTGAGCAAGATTGTCCCTCTCTACCATGTTGGGGATGACATCCACAAATGGATAACTGCTTTAGAGAGGGCCTGTAAAGTTCAGAAGGTCCCTCAAGAGCAGTGGGCAGCTATCTTGTGGCTCTCCTTTGCTGGCAAAGGTAGAGATAAGCTCTGGAAGATTGGTTGCTTGGCAGCAAAGTGCATGACTATCAAGGATTGTACAATTTGATTATGAGTAACCCTGGGCGTAGTTCGCGTAGTCGCGCTACGCGAAGCTACGCGAAGACGTCGGAGCGCTACGCGAGCTACGCGTAGCTTCGCGAGCATGCGTAGCTGCTTGGCGCGCCCGTTCGCGATGCGTTTTTCTTGCTCGGGAACGCGTTGTTCATGTTCGGGACGCTGTTTGCGTGCTCGGGGACGCGAACTTACCCATGCGGTCGCCTATGGGCGCGGCCATTTTGGTTTTCACTTGTCCCGCCCGTTCGCGATCCCTTATTTCCTGTTCCGGGTCGCATATAGCGTGCTCGCGATGCGCATTCCATGTTCGGGAACGCGTTGTACGTGTTCGCGACGTTTTTGCGTGCTCGGGGAGAAATATCGCGCGAACTTACCCATGCGGTCGCGATGGGCGCGGCCATCTTGTTTTACCACTCTATGCTATGGTTCTGGGCCTGCTTTTCTATCCTCCCTCAATCTTTGCAATCCTTAGTTTTTTACACTGTTTTTCAATTTTTCTTTATTTCTTACCTATCTCTCTCTCTGCCTAAGTCTATATTTTGCATTTTTTTCTACTTTTTACTGTGTTTTTTTTACTTTTCAACTGTTTTATATAACTTTCTTCTTTAAGCTCCTACTTCTTCCCCTAACTTTATTTTTCCCTTCTAACTTTTCTTTTTCACCTCCTCCCACCCCAGAACCATGGCGAAGGGTAGCAGCAGCGGCTCAAAGGGCAAGGCGCGTGCGCCCAGTCGCCGCCTGCCTTGCGGCAGACTGCGCCCCGCAGGCGTGCAAGCCCGCCAGCTGTTTACGGAGGAGGAGGTGGCCGCCCTTGTTTTTTTATTCAGCGCCACCTCCCCTTGACCTTGGCAGCAGGCGGCAGGCCAGGCTCCGGTTACCCGACCCAGGAGCGTCACCGCCGGTGGGCGAAGGTGCGTCGGGCAGTGTTTCGCTGCTCCGCGGTCCGGCGCACCCATAACCAGCTGGCCCACCGGTGGTCAGACATTCTTGACCGGGAGCAGGACCTGTTGGACCTGCTAGGTGTCGAGGTCGTGGGGCTTGGTGAGTAGCCAATATATATAGTAGTATAAGTATTGTGATTTGTGTATACATTTTTTACAAATAACAAGAATAATGCTGCTTACATTGCAGGTAAATTACGTTTCAAAATCTTCTGTGATTGTAGGACACAGGTGCTGGGCGGTACTCTTACTTTTTTGCAACTTTGCGCTCGCTTGTCATTATTATGTAAGAGTTTACTTTAGAGAACTTCAGTTAGGTAATGCTATTGCTAGAGAGACTGTAGTCCTTCCTTTGTCCTCCTGTCAAATAGTGGTGGATGGATTTGATACTAGGTTTAGTTACTATTAGTTGATAATTTTTGAGCGGTCTGCGTGACGCATCCTCTGTCACTGAGTGCTGCTTACCCCAGTCCTTAGTAGAACCTTTTGTAGTTTGTTTAGTGAGTGGTACTGGTAAGCTTAGCTTAGCAGTGTCAGTCAGCTGCAGAACATCAGACGCAACCAACCAACAATTTGGTGTATGCATTATGCACTGACTTTATGCATGTGTCCTCCTTCTCATCTATGCATTTTTGATGTCAATAAAAAATGGAAATGCAGGCTTAATGAACAATTGGCCCGCCTGGAATAGGTGGGCTAGGTCAGGTGGTACTTAGGCTTAGTTAGTGTTCTGGATTTTATTTGAATCAATCAGAATGGAACACTGAATTAGTGTTCCCAAATAAGTAGACTGTCCGTGAATCCCGCAAGCCAGTAGTCGATCGGATTAGATAGGTCAATTTTATTGCAATTTTTGTTTCCTAAAACGTTTTTTGAGCGTTTTTTTAGATAATTTATTTGTTTCACAGCAATCATTAATGTTTGTGTCTTTCTTTTTCTTTATTATATCTTACATGATCACTGATCTGCAGCACCCAGGGGCAAGAAGACGGGGTCCGAGTCGGCGGGACAACCACCAGAGGACCGCTCCTCTACCGAGGGCCCTGCTGCTGGTCCCAGTAAGTCCTCCAGTGGTTATATTAACAATTATATTGCCCTAACTTTTACTGGACCTTATTTTTTCAGAACTATTAATTCTGGCTCCACTCCCTAATTATATTTTTTACAAAAGATTCTTTGATCTTGACTTGACTATCTGTTTCTAAATTCTGGTTATCCCTGCCTCTAAGTTGTAACTGCCTCTGCTATGAATGTCTGTACTCTGTACTACTACTATTAGTCTGTCGCTAAGCTTGCCCAGTTTGCATTGCCACTCTTTATTGTACGGTTTTGAATAAAACTCAGATTGACCAATACTAATAGCTCTAGCCACTGAGTCCAGTCCTTTCGGTTGTCCTCTTCTAGGCTTCTTAATCTTGAGGCTTTGACAATTACCACAAACAAAATGCACAACCAGATATTTGACTATTTTTGATAGGATATAGTACATACTACTTGGATTCTGCACAGCCCCATGCAGAACTATGCACAATGAAATAGGATGTTGGTGATGCGAGTTTGGAACTTGGACGTTCCTCACACCTCAGTCAGAAGTGAACCCACAATCCCCTGAACGACTAGCTAGTGTCTCATTAGGTCCCCGAACCCCCACCCGAAGATACCCAATGATTATGATTCCACAACCCAGAACATAACACCCTTTCGCTCACTCACTCGTGTAAGTCCACCACCACCACCACACCAAATACCACAGAGTCTATGTGTAAGTTCAAAAGGTTTATTTTCAAATAACAACCTCTGTATGTTGTTGTTCTATAAAATTCAGTGTACTCCAGCCAGCTCCAACAGCAAAATGCATAAGATTAAAACAATAAAAATTGTTGCAACAAGTGCATGATGATATAAGACAAAAGATCTGTGTGAATTCTGGGCGACTCCTCACCGTAGAACGTAGAATTACTGGTTACATGCATCATTCATAAGCTCTGCAAATCTCTGGTTCGTAGAAGGGAATCCTCTGCCTGAGAAAAATGGTGCGTGTTAATGCAAGCATTTGTCAGTCCTGCCAAAAAACTGTAACATGTTACCTATGGCTAAGTAATACGGACTAACGGAACTCCATAACAAAGTGGCTTGTTTTTCGACCTCTTGTACGTGATGGAGCAGGGAAAATAAAAAAATTTAACACCTAACAAATGTTATAATTAATTAAATAAAATGTTCGTTTAAATGTATTAATCAACACTGTATGTATGTGAATGGTAATATGCCAATGTATGTGCTAAATAATCTATTAATGGATGTCCGTGTGTCTAATTATAACGTAAAATTAAATGCGTACTAATTAAAATAAATGCATGTTTGTGCTTCATAGAAATAAAACGTGTCGTTGCAAAAACAATAGTGATGGTAAGTAAGGAACAGCTTAAATGTTGCTTTCTGCTAGGTAACAACTAATTGGGGTACGTAAACGACGGGAGGGAAACGAAAGGGATATTTTTCTCTATTTTAATTATGTTTTGTTTGCCTCAAATTAGTGCTTCTAAAAGTATAACCGAGTGGCGATGTAAAATGGCCGCCAGTGGGAAGATGTGCGCAGGCGCAAAGGGGACACGTGATATGGGATGAAAACGGAGAAAAAGCTAAAACCTCGTGAGGTTTCTGAGACGCTTGGATGCAAGAAATGGTCAAGGCTGGTGTGACCTAATTGAACTGATAGTGTGCCATGATGATCAGCAGAAGGCCCGTGGGAAACAAGTTTAAGAGAAAGGACAATGACTGCGGAGTTCTCGAATGTGTCGAAAGAAGTTACAAATGAACTGATCGAAACGGATGAAAATGTTTAAGCGTATGGGAAAGGAAATGATCCAAGGACCCTTGAATCCAAGAGAACTTGATTAAAAGAATGAATAAGCTGACATGCATGGACCAATGAAAGAAAAGCGTGATATTAATGTTGCAACAGTTAGTTAGCAAAGTTAGAATTAGGGTATAAGAGGGCCTACTCTTAGTGGGAGGGGGTCAGTCGCGGTTGCAGTCACAGTCAGGAGAGGAGTTGAAGAGTCGAGTTGGTGGCTTCCAGTGCTGGGTGGTCCTGATCGATCCCTTACTGAGCGGGAGATGCTGAAAGACTGTTAGATGAGACGGGTTGCAGGTAGCTGATGCTGACGAGCTGAAGTTGCTGTTTGCTGTCTTAATTTTCCAGTTGAGTATGAGAAACAGGCTATTTCTAATTCCTAACTTAGGTTAGAAATCATTAGGCTAAATTAGGAAGCTAGGCAGGTAATTAGGGTTTTGGCTTCATGACAAAATTTCCTTTCTGCAATAAAATGATTATGCTTAATAAATATTTGAATTTAAGAATGAATAATTGAATAAAGTATTAAATTCTTTTTCATGCTTTTAAAATTATATAAAATTTAAGATTCTTTAAACCCAAAATGACTCAGTGGTTATTTTCCTAAATGATTGTGACATCAGTAATTGGTTATTGTGATTCAGCTGGTCTTAATCACTATGAACTAATTTCTTAAATGAATGATTCATCGACAAAACAATGAGCAGGAATATCTTAAGAAATAACTAAAAGAAAGTGACAAATTAAGGTAATAAGATATCCTGGCTCTTCCAGCGGTACATAAAATGGTGTTCTCCATTTAGTTCTCATGCTTCTCCTAGGAGTACAGAATTTCATAAAGGTAAAGGAAATCCAGGAGTGTGTGTGTGTGTTAGGCGATGTTTATGGGCCCCATCGTCATGTGGATATGAGAAATATAGTTTGCCCCTGGATGACCTATAAGTAACCTGGGAGGAGAATAGTTTTTATTGTACGCGCTGCATCAGATTTCTTGGTAGCAGAGTTATGGTTTTCTATAGATTAGTTTAGTGATTATTGTTTATTGATTATTTATTATTTTTGATGACTTACACTATATGTTGAGTCACGTTATGTTATATGTAAGTTTTCACGCTTCTGGGATGTAGGAAGTGGAACACGTGTGGCAAGAGAAGTCACATGGAATTTGGTACATGGTCTGAATTCATTTTGGTAAATAACGCAGGTTGTGTTATGTTAGGGATTTCTGTGCGAAAAGTGTGTAATTGAAATAGCAAATCACGTTTACTTGTGAAACTTTGGCCTTAATTCTCAGGAGCCTAGTCTCCACATGTGTCTTATCCCCAGAGAAACGAGTAAATTGTTTGTTTAAAAGAAGGGTAAGGTAGAGGGAAGTGCTACTTTATCGGCAAGAGTAAATAATTCTGTGGTAGGGTAGAGGTAAGCGCTGCCTACTGGAAAAACAGGATTCTTGTGTAAAAGGACAAAGCTGTCACTTTTGTTTAGCGAATCAGACTATGGAATTGTTTTTATTGTTGTAACTAACAAAGAAAACAGCAAAAAGAAAAATTGCCGATAAATTTTGTAAAGGAGGGGTAAAGAGTAGAAGTGACGTGGAAAAGTGCCGCGCTAGGATTGGATAGTGCGCTAGTCACGTGAACACAGAGCAGGAGTGACGTAGAAAAGTGCCGCGCTAGGATTGGTTGGTTCGCGGACGGTGGGAATTGTTCTGATTGGTACGTTAGTGTGAGTCGCGCTGTAATTGGTCGAAGTTCCGTACACAGAAACAGCGTTAGAGTAAAGAGAAAACAAATAGAAAACATGCCGTATTACGAGTATGAAAGGGAGAGAACGTCATGGACGACGAAATTGAAGAATTTCTTTAAGAAAGACAAAAAGGTTGTGACTAGAGAGGGACAAGTAATTCCTCCGCCGAAATCAGCAGCTTCACATATGATGCTGAAATATGGATATCATACGTGCATATGGTTGGAAAATTGGGCTAAATATACAAAGAATGATGGTGCTTTGGCTTTCCCTGAGAATGGATCGTTTAGTGTAGCGGTTTTGCGAAACTTGCGAGAAAAAATGTGTAAGTTGGAACCTAGACCTAGACCAACACAGTTTGAGGCTTTGACGGAATGGGAAGATGAGATGTATGAACGAGAGAGATTCAGAGGAATGAGAGATCATGAATTTATGCCTGGAAGATTGTGGGGAGTAAATCATGAGGACAGAATAAAACGATGGAGATGTGCTAACATGACAGGAGGTTTGTTTCCAGCTTTTACAGTTGAGGAAGGGACTAAGAAAAAACGGACTGAGAAAAAGAAACATATGGAGAGAGAAAAGTATATGCATGAGAGCGAAATGGATGACGAGTTGCTGGAAGATATATTAAATAGAAATCCACCTCCGTATCAGCAGAGTTCTACAGTGGTGACACCAAATGCGCCACTAATAGAGACTATGCGAAATAAAAGTCCGGAAAAGAGAATTGAAATAAATAGGTCACAAGAACAAATGAGAACTTCTCAAAATGAAGGAATAGAAAGCGACAATGCAAGCGAATTGGCAAGGACAACAAAAGAACTAACTGAGAAAATTAGAGAATTAACGAAAAATATGGAAGCAGTTACTGTGCCTGTAACAATAGGTCCAGTAATACCAGTTTTTGAGAATCAGAAAATTGATGAACGATCTTTGGTGATTCCCTTGAGTTCACAATTTCAGAGAGAAAAGGAAAGGATGGAACAAAGTGCAAGTACAAGTAATTTGGCTAGTACTTACAGACCAAGTCCACCTACAAATTTAACGGTGAATGAATGCAATGGTAAGAAAATGCATATGGTAACAGAATCCGCAACAGAAACGCCCGAAAAGAGTGGTAACTGGATAGAACTAAATAATACACCCATAGGTCCGACTCCTGATGAGTTGAATGAGTGGATGAAAGCTTTTAAAATAAAAGAAACAGAAGAAAAACCATTAGATGTGATCAGATTAAAAATAGATATGGAAGAATTAATTCTAGGAACGATTGGTACTGAAAAGATAAAAAATTATCAGGATGATGAAATAATGTTTCTGTGCAAAACTATAACATGGAGGGCAAAGAATTTACATGACAAACTAGAAGAAGTGGCTAGTGAGATTGGAATAGATTTTGCAAAAGTGAAAACGTTGCAGAAACCATACAGAGTAGACTTTTGTGAAAAAGATATTGAAAATTTGAACACAGCAGGAAGGCTGACACAGATAAAGGAGTTAATTGTGTTGTTGAGAAAATGGGGTGATGTGGACAGATGGAAGGTTAGATGGACAAAGAAGAATGAGAAAAGTATAGACAAAGGTTCATTGGCTTTTATGATAACTGAAAAAGAATCGGTTGTCAAAGAATACCCCATGAGAGAAACTCCAGGTGGTAGTTACGTGCATGTTCCCTGGACTAGGCAGGACATACTGTCATTTACCAATGACTTTCCAAAGTTAAGAGAGAAGCCAGTTGAGTGGTACCGACAAGTAGAAAGGTTTGTAAAAGTCTCAAAAGTGTTGTGGATAGATTTAGATGGATTGTTTGACATAGTGGTACCAACAGATTTATGGTCCGAATGTAAGATTACAGTTGACTGGCCAACTACAGAATATCCAAGAGATCCTAAGACAGGAGCTCCAGGTCCTGATGTGATGAAGAAGTACGATAAGGTGATTACCTTTTTGAAGAATAAGATTCCTCCTAAAGAGACAGATTGGGTTAAAATTGATAGAACTACACAGGAAAGTAAGGAGTCTGTACATGCATATTATGAGCGACTGTTATTGGTTTTCAAGCAGTATAGTGGTTATGAGGAGTTGAGTGAAAAGGACATGAGTCATTTTGTATACCGATTTGTGTTTGGCCTGAAACCAGAAATAAGTGATATGATTAAGCAACACATGATAAACTGGCAGAATGGAAGTGTAGATAAGGTACTGAGATATGCCAAGTATTGTAGTGATGAAATAGAGAGTAAACAGCGTAAGTTGAAAGAAAAGGCAATGTGGGCACAAGTGAAGGTGGCAGAAAAACAAGAAGCTCAATTGGACAGTAATAATGGAAACGAATCAGGACAGAATAAAATGCGACCAAACATAGGTAAAGGAAAGGGTCAAGTGAGTCTAGAAGAGGCAAAGAAGAAATGGCCATGTCATAATTGCGGAAAATTAGGGCATTGGAGAAACGAGTGTAAGTTCCCACCTAAACCTAATCCGGAACATCAATCATTAACTCCACAGGTGCAGAATGAGGTAGTTGTTCAACAAAGTCAGGTGCCACAACCACCACTTCCCAACACTGTTAACCAGCAAAGATACAGTACAGAAACAGGATTCTACGGAGGAGAGCAGGTAACACAGTTGCCGCGAGCAGCTAACATTTCTCAGTATTGGTTGCGACAGAGTGAGGATGACCCGGATGAAAGATTCTGACGGTGCGCAGGAGAGGGGAAAGAGTGCGTGCTTGGCGCAACTCTAGAGGTAGATCAGTCTGGTCCCTTTGTGGATGGAGAAGTGAATGGTGCAAATGTAACATTCCTTGTCGATACTGGAGCTACCCGTTCTACTGTTAGATCAGTGGAAATTCCAAACCTTCCTCTCTCAGGTGAATATATCCAAGTGGTAGGAGTAGCCAATCAGCAGATTAAAACCCCACTTACTGAATTGGTGGAAGTAAAAATTGGTTCTTTTAGCAAAATGCATAAATTTGTAGTGTGCGATTGTAGTCCTGTAAATCTTTTAGGTCGTGACCTTTTATGCAAGATGAATTGCACAATTTATTGTACGCCAGATGGAATAGGATTTCAGACTTCAGATGAAGATGTTTTGTATAAAGTAACTTTGATGAATCAAGAACCTGAAACGAATGGTTTGTTTCCTGCATTTGATGCAGAAAAACTTCCAGAAGAACTAAAAAGTGCAGTAAAAGAAAGTGTGTGGGATTTTACAGGAGAAGACATTGGATTAATGAGAGAAGTTGATCCCGTAAAAGTGACAGTGAAAGAAGGGATAACTTATCCAAACACGCCACAGTACAAATTAACTCCAGAAATAATTGAAGGAATAACTCCTGTGATAAATAAGATGATTGAACAGGGAATTCTGAAAGAAATCATGAGCAGTCCATGTAATTCACCTATTATGGGACTGAAAAAGCCAAATGGAACATATAGAATAGTACAGGATTTGAGAAAGATCAACAAAATAGTTGTACCATGTTGTCCAATAGTGCCAAACCCTGCAGTAATTCTATATCAAATTCCACATGAAGCTGAGTGGTACACTGTGATAGATTTATGTCACGCATTTTTCTCTATTCCTTTGCATCCAGATAGCCAGCCATTATTTGCATTCCGGTTCGGAGAGCGTATTTTGGCATGGTGCCGAATTCCTCAGGGGTATACAGAAAGCCCCTCAATTTTTAATCAGATTCTAAAGAAATCTCTGGAAGATTTAAAAATGCCAGAAAAATCAGTGATGGTGCAGTATATCGATGACCTATTGGTGGCATCGAAAACCAAAGAAGCATGTGTAAGTGACACAATTGCTTTACTGAACCATTTGGAGAAAAGAGGACATAAAGTGTCCCCTTCAAAATTACAGTTTTGTCAGAAAGAAGTCCAGTATTTAGGGCATAAAATTGAGAAAGGAGTGCGGAAAATAGCGACAGAGAGAGTAAGAATGATTCAAGGAATGAGAGCACCAATGACTCAGAGAGAGGTAAGAATGTTTTTGGGAATGGTTGGATATTGTCGACAGTGGATAAGTGGATTTTCTTTGATTGCAAAACCCTTACAAAAATTGACAAAGAAAGATGTAAAAGACCCTTTTGAGTTAAACAAAGAAGAAATGAAATCTTTCAAAGAATTGAAAAAGAAACTGTGTGAGGCCCCTGCTTTAGGCATGCCTGATTATGAGAAGGATTTTGAGTTGTACTGCAGTGAAAGAGATGGATGTGCATTTTCAGTACTGGTACAAAAACACGGGACCATGAAAAGACCAATCGCTTATTTTTCAGCTGTTTTAGATCCTATAGCAAAAGCATTGCCTGGATGTCTGAAAGCAGTTGCTGCTACTTGTGTAAGTCTGGAACAAAGTGAAGGTATAGTGATGGGGTATCCACTGAGAGTATATGTTCCCCATTCAGTAGAAATTCTTTTGACAAGAACAAAAACACAGTACATGACACATAGTCGGCTGACTAAGTACGAAAAAGTCATCTTGAGCGCTGAAAATGTGACCATAGATAGATGCATGAATGTAAATCCTTCTACATCATTACCAGATGAAGAAAGCATAATTGAACAAGACGAAGTAGATCATGATTGTCTGAACGTGCTGGAATATTGCACAAAACCAAGAGCTGACATAAAAGATGAACCGTTAAAGGAATCTGATTATGTCATGTTTGTGGATGGTTCATGCTTGCGTACAAAAGAAGGAGTGTTAAGCGCAGCTTACGCAGTATGCACAGTGGCAACTGTGATGGAAGCGTCTTGTCTGAAAGGAGTTAGGTCTGCCCAAGTTGCGGAACTAATTGCTTTGATTCAAGCATGTAAATTGGGGAAAAATGTACGAATCACGATTGTGACCGATAGCCAATATGGTTTCGGCATCGTACACGATTTCGGCCAGATTTGGTCACAAAGAGGATTTTTGACATCTGCAGGAACACCTATCAGAAATGGAGATTATGTTAAAAAACTGCTTGAGGCGATACAGTTGCCTAAACAAATAGCTGTAGTGAAGTGCAAGGCGCATAAGAAAAACGAAGACTACATAGCGGTCGGCAATAATTATGCTGATGAGATCGCTAGATATTGTGCGGAAAACATGGCGTCCCTGAACAAAAATAGAGAAAGGGAGCATGTCTCTTGTCCTTTGCTTTTCACTAATACTGTCGAAACATGGGATGAAGTAAGGCAGTTACAAGAAACAGCAAGAGATGAGGAAAAAGATTACTGGATAAAAGCAGGATGTAGAAGACAGGAAAATAATGGTGTGTGGGTATACAGAGATGAAAGACCAGTTATGCCTGATAGCATGATTGCAGACATGGCACGGATGTACCATGGACAAGCTCATATTGGGAGAGATGCAATGATCAGACTTTTTAGACAAACCTGGTATAACCCAAAATTCAGAGCCATTGCTGAAAGTCTTTGTCAAAGATGTCTTATTTGTCAACAATTTAACCCAGGAAGAAAAACAGTAGTGAGTCTAGGAACAATAGGACGAGAAGGAGGTCCATTCACAAGAATGCAGTTAGACTTTATCGAGATGCCCCTAGTAACAGACTAAGATATGTTCTAGTGGTCGTCTGTTTGTTCTCTCGTTGGGTGGAGGCATACCCCACAAGAAGGAATGATGGAACAACAGTGGCAAAACTTATGCTGCGAGAGTTCATTCCAAGGTATGGTTTTCCAGTCACGGTTGAGACAGATAGAGGAACACATTTTCAAAATGAGTTGATCCAATTGATTTGTGAAGCATTGAGTATTAAACAAAAACTACATTGTGCTTACAGACCAGAGGCTTCTGGGGTAGTAGAGCAGATTAATGGAACAATTAAAAACAGATTGGGAAAAATGTGTCAAGCTACAGGACTCAAATGGCCGGATGCACTGCCTCTTGTTCTGATGACCATCAGAAGCATCCCTGAAAAGAAAACGGGACTCAGTCCTCATGAGATGATCATGGGACGAGCAATGAGACAAGCACACGTACCCGTCAACAAGTTATTAACTATAACTGATGATCTAGTACTGGATTATTGCAAGGGACTGGCTGATGTGGTGCGTTCTGTGTTTCATCAGGTTGGACCGGATGCGACCACTCTTGAAAGAAAACCAGCCCACGACTTGAATCCAGGAGACTGGGTCCGCATAAAAGTCCACAGGAGAAGAAACTGTCTAGTTCCTCGTTGGGACGAGCCACGACAGGTAATCCTAGTGACAACGACTGCCGTCAAGTGTGCAGGAGTGAAAAACTGGGTTCATGCCAGCCACACAATCAGAGTTCCAGAACCTACAGATCGACATGTGAGTCGGCGTCTGGAAGTGTGGGATAAAAGTTTAACGGCTGGGACAACAAAGATAAAAGAAAGGGTGCCAGAACTTGAAGATCGACCTGAAAGTCGACATCTGGAAACCCCAACGACAAAAACCTCTAGAGAAGAAGAGGAAGAAGAAGAAGAAGAAAGAAATTCAGAAATTCCAGAACCTGAAGATCGACCTGTAAGTCGACATCTGGAAATATCTGACACAACTTCAGACTCTGATGATTCAGTTGAAAACCGTGAAGAATTCCTAAGGAAAACTTGGGGTTATAAACCAATTAGAGAAGAAACTGAGCAAGAAATTGAGTTAGATGAACAACCAGGTACAAGTTATGGTGGAACTCCTTCAGAAACAATATTAATAGATGAAGTAGGGAAAGAAGTACACAAAAAGTTAGAAAATCGAGAAGAACCCCGAGGAGCAATAGGGACAGATAGAGAAACAGAAGAACAGGGAAATTTAGAAACAGAAAAGGAGAAAAACACCAAATCGGAAGAACACCGAGGAGGGACAGTAATAAGGGAAAACAAAAAGGAGAAGACAGATCCACCAGTAGGAGATGACGAGATTATAAGTTTCAAAATAAGAGACAATAGTGAAACAGTTGAAACAGAAACAGAAGAAAGTGGAGGAGAGGAAAAAGCAAAGACTGAATCAAGAAAAAGAAATTGGAAATCAGAAAGAGAAGAAAGAGAAGGTGAAGTCAAAAGGCCAAGAAAAGGAGATAATTGGCCCAACAGCTATGTAAGAAAATTGAGATATAGAATAATAAGAGCGGAAGACGAAGGTGCTGAACAAGTAAATGAGGTAACAAGTCAAAAGGGACAAGAAAAACCCAGTGGAAAAAGATTACAAAAGTCCAAAAGGACAAAGAAAGTGAATGCAAAGTATAAGTCACCTGAGTGGCTGTATATTGCACTAACAGATTACAAAGAAGAAGAAGAAAACACTCACGGGAACCAGAGACTGAGAAGTCGGATGGGAAAAGGTGAGATGCAACAAACCTGAAGTGAAGACTTATAGTGCTTCTGCCGGACATGACAATTTACTGGATGTGACAAATCACCGGATGTGACAACGAAAGAATTCTGGAGAGAATTAAAGAAAGTACCAAGCAAAGACTTTTGAAAGCAGAGTGGCATCTAAGTCATTTCTGAGGTGTAGTGACACAATTTTCTGAAACTTAACAAATAGAAAAAGAAAAATGGAAAATAATAGGGATAGAAGAGATAAATGTGAATTTATAAAGAGATGGTGCAAAATGTGCTGCTTTTGTACAGGGTTATTAATGACCATATGGATAGTTTTAGCAATCACAATTCCTATTAGTGTAGCTGTGATAGAAGCAAAAAATGATACTAAACCAGAAAAAGAAACTAATATTAAAGAACCAGTTATTTTAAGAAGTAGTGCAGAGTTGCATAAGGATAAGTCAGTAACAGATTTTTCAAAGAATGTTTTTACAAAATTGTTGTATGAGTACGTAGAGACAATGGACGTGAGAGATTGTTATGTTTGTATGCAGTTGCCTGCATCAGTATCAGAAGGTGTGACTTATCATCACCTACCTCTGACTTATGGAATAACATGTAGTATAATAGCAAGTTTATTTTATAAAACAGGTAGATTAGAATCTTATTATACTGATATAGATAAGATTTTTGCAAACATTCCAGTAGTACCCGAACTTAACAAAGTAAAACCAGCAAAAGTTTTAGGAGAATTCTTTTTAGAACATAGAAAATTAACGTTAGAAGAAATAGTTAGTAACAACCTTACCTGTGAGTTAAAGAAAGAAGAAAAAGTATTTTTAGAAATGGTTGAAGAAAGAAGAATGAAATTTCAAAAAGAAGCAATAAAAGAGGAAGGAAAACGCTTATGGACGTTTGAGGAAGGAAATCATGAAGGGAAAAAGATAAATGCCGCAATGACATTAGATTGGCCGCAAACAGGAAAGTTGTGTATTAGGAGAAATAAGACAGTCTATGACAATTACTTTGTAGGTTCCAGTATCTGCCATGACAATTATCAAATTCTGGGAGGTTGGGGATTCAAAGGTGGAAAAGATCCAATATTTCCAGGTATCTATTATATTTGTGGGAATAGAGCTTATTACAGGTTACCGGACCATTGGTATGGAACTTGCTATGTAGGCCTGGTCTTTCCAAAAATTTTTCACATGGACAGAGAAGAAAAGGGAACATACAAGATGATTAATAGATTTACACGTAGAAAGAGGGAAAGTTTTTCAGAAATTGTAGGTGATATTTTTGGAGCATTGATACCAGCAGTGGGAATATCTTTGAATGCATTTAAAATTCGGAAGTTATCCACAGTAGTAGATCGTTTGTCTACAGATACTGCGGGAGGGTTCTTAATGGTAAATACCGAAATGGTTGCCATGAGAGCTATGGTGATGCAAAATCGGCTTGCCCTTGATATTCTTTTGGCAAAAGAGGGTGGAGTCTGTGGAATGTTGAAAGTCCAACATTGTTGTACTTACATTCCTGATAACAGTGAAAATATACAGAAGTATATTACAAATATTACAAGTTTGCACAAAGAACTAGTTCCACTGGAGGTTGAAAGTGTTCTGGGAAAACTTGGTAGAGGGTTTTCTTCAGTAGCAAATTGGTTAACTAGGATGAGTAGACTAGTGATAGGGAAAGTTATAATAGTAGCAACTATAGTAATACTGTTAGCCATGGTATTGAAAATAGTAATAACATGTATAAAGAGAAAAGTAAGACAAAATAAGATAAAAAGAAATAACAGAATAATGAGAGAAAGAGAGAGAGAAATGGGTGAAATTGAGTTGGAGAAAATGAAAGAAAGCATGTATAAAGAGACTAAAAGGCAAGATGAAGAAGAAACAGATGTATAAATAACAGAAAGCAAAGGATGAAAGACATGCTGCCTGAAAAGAAGTATGACTTGGGTTTTATGTGGTGATTTAAAAATCACCAAAGGGGGAGTTGATGGAGCAGGGAAAATAAAAAAATTTAACCCCTAACAAATTTTATAATTAATTAAATAAAATGTTCGTTTAAATGTATTAATCAACACTGTATGTATGGGAATGGTAATATGCCAATGTATGTGCTAAATAATCTATTAATGGATGTCCGTGTGTCTAATTATAACGTAAAATTAAATGCGTACTAATTAAAATAAATGCATGTTTGTGCTTCATAGAAATAAAACGTGTCGTTGCAAAAACAATAGTGATGGTAAGTAAGGAACAGCTTAAATGTTGCTTTCTGCTAGGTAACAACTAATTGGGGTACGTAGACGACGGGAGGGAAACGAAAGGGATATTTTTCTCTATTTTAATTATGTTTTGTTTGCCTCAAATTAGTGCTTCTAAAAGTATAACCGAGTGGCGATGTAAAATGGCCGCCAGTGGGAAGATGTGCGCAGGCGCAAAGGGGACACGTGATATGGGATGAAAACGGAGAAAAAAGCTAAAACCTCGTGAGGTTTCTGAGACGCTTGGATGCAAGAAATGGTCAAGGCTGGTGTGACCTAATTGAACTGATAGTGTGCCATGATGATCAGCAGAAGGCCCGTGGGAAACAAGTTTAAGAGAAAGGACAATGACTGCGGAGTTCTCGAATGTGTCGAAAGAAGTTACAAATGAACTGATCGAAACGGATGAAAATGTTTAAGCGTATGGGAAAGGAAATGATCCAAGGACCCTTGAATCCAAGAGAACTTGATTAAAAGAATGAATAAGCTGACATGCATGGACCAATGAAAGAAAAGCGTGATATTAATGTTGCAACAGTTAGTTAGCAAAGTTAGAATTAGGGTATAAGAGGGCCTACTCTTAGTGGGAGGGGGTCAGTCGCGGTTGCAGTCACAGTCAGGAGAGGAGTTGAAGAGTCGAGTTGGTGGCTTCCAGTGCTGGGTGGTCCTGATCGATCCCTTACTGAGCGGGAGATGCTGAAAGACTGTTAGATGAGACGGGTTGCAGGTAGCTGATGCTGACGAGCTGAAGTTGCTGTTTGCTGTCTTAATTTTCCAGTTGAGTATGAGAATCAGGCTATTTCTAATTCCTAACTTAGGTTAGAAATCATTAGGCTAAATTAGGAAGCTAGGCAGGTAATTAGGGTTTTGGCTTCATGACAAAATTTCCTTTCTGCAATAAAATGATTATGCTTAATAAATATTTGAATTTAAGAATGAATAATTGAATAAAGTATTAAATTCTTTTTCATGCTTTTAAAATTATATAAAATTTAAGATTCTTTAAACCCAAAATGACTCAGTGGTTATTTTCCTAAATGATTGTGACATCAGTAATTGGTTATTGTGATTCAGCTGGTCTTAATCACTATGAACTAATTTCTTAAATGAATGATTCATCGACAAAACAATGAGCAGGAATATCTTAAGAAATAACTAAAAGAAAGTGACAAATTAAGGTAATAAGATATCCTGGCTCTTCCAGCGGTACATAAAATGGTGTTCTCCATTTAGTTCTCATGCTTCTCCTAGGAGTACAGAATTTCATAAAGGTGTAAAGGAAATCCAGGAGTGTGTGTGTGTGTTAGGCGATGTTTATGGGCCCCATCGTCATGTGGATATGAGAAATATAGTTTGCCCCTGGATGACCTATAAGTAACCTGGGAGGAGAATAGTTTTTATTGTACGCGCTGCATCAGATTTCTTGGTAGCAGAGTTATGGTTTTCTATAGATTAGTTTAGTGATTATTGTTTATTGATTATTTATTATTTTTGATGACTAACACTATATGTTGAGTCACGTTATGTTATATGTAAGTTTTCACGCTTCTGGGATGTAGGAAGTGGAACACGTGTGGCAAGAGAAGTCACATGGAATTTGGTGCATGGTCTGAATTCATTTTGGTAAATAACGCAGGTTGTGTTATGTTAGGGATTTCTGTGCGAAAAGTGTGTAATTGAAATAGCAAATCACGTTTACTTGTGAAACTTTGGCCTTAATTCTCAGGAGCCTAGTCTCCACATGTGTCTTATCCCCAGAGAAACGAGTAAATTGTTTGTTTAAAAGAAGGGTAAGGTAGAGGGAAGTGCTACTTTATCGGCGAGAGTAAATAATTCTGTGGTAGGGTAGAGGTAAGCGCTGCCTACTGGAAAAACAGGATTCTTGTGTAAAAGGACAAAGCTGTCACTTTTGTTTAGCGAATCAGACTATGGAATTGTTTTTATTGTTGTAACTAACGAAGAAAACAGCAAAAAGAAAAATTGCCGATAAATTTTGTAAAGGAGGGGTAAAGAGTAGAAGTGACGTGGAAAAGTGCCGCGCTAGGATTGGATAGTGCGCTAGTCACGTGAACACAGAGCAGGAGTGACGTAGAAAAGTGCCGCGCTAGGATTGGTTGGTTCGCGGACGGTGGGAATTGTTCTGATTGGTACGTTAGTGTGAGTCGCGCTGTAATTGGTCGAAGTTCCGTACACAGAAACAGCGTTAGAGTAAAGAGAAAACAAATAGAAAACATGCCGTATTACGAGTATGAAAGGGAGAGAACGTCATGGACGACGAAATTGAAGAATTTCTTTAAGAAAGACAAAAAGGTTGTGACTAGAGAGGGACAAGTAATTCCTCCGCCGAAATCAGCAGCTTCACATATGATGCTGAAATATGGATATCATACGTGCATATGGTTGGAAAATTGGGCTAAATATACAAAGAATGATGGTGCTTTGGCTTTCCCTGAGAATGGATCGTTTAGTGTAGCGGTTTTGCGAAACTTGCGAGAAAAAATGTGTAAGTTGGAACCTAGACCTAGACCAACACAGTTTGAGGCTTTGACGGAATGGGAAGATGAGATGTATGAACGAGAGAGATTCAGAGGAATGAGAGATCATGAATTTATGCCTGGAAGATTGTGGGGAGTAAATCATGAGGACAGAATAAAACGATGGAGATGTGCTAACATGACAGGAGGTTTGTTTCCAGCTTTTACAGTTGAGGAAGGGACTAAGAAAAAACGGACTGAGAAAAAGAAACATATAGAGAGAGAAAAGTATATGCATGAGAGCGAAACGGATGACGAGTTGCTGGAAGATATATTAAATAGAAATCCACCTCCGTATCAGCAGAGTTCTACAGTGGTGACACCAAATGCGCCACTAATAGAGACTATGCGAAATAAAAGTCCGGAAAAGAGAATTGAAATAAATAGGTCACAAGAACAAATGAGAACTTCTCAAAATGAAGGAATAGAAAGCGACAATGCAAGCGAATTGGCAAGGACAACAAAAGAACTAACTGAGAAAATTAGAGAATTAACGAAAAATATGGAAGCAGTTACTGTGCCTGTAACAATAGGTCCAGTAATACCAGTTTTTGAGAATCAGAAAATTGATGAACGATCTTTGGTGATTCCCTTGAGTTCACAATTTCAGAGAGAAAAGGAAAGGATGGAACAAAGTGCAAGTACAAGTAATTTGGCTAGTACTTACAGACCAAGTCCACCTACAAATTTAACGGTGAATGAATGCAATGGTAAGAAAATGCATATGGTAACAGAATCTGCAACAGAAACGCCCGAAAAGAGTGGTAACTGGATAGAACTAAATAATACACCCATAGGTCCGACTCCTGATGAGTTGAATGAGTGGATGAAAGCTTTTAAAATAAAAGAAACAGAAGAAAAACCATTAGATGTGATCAGATTAAAAATAGATATGGAAGAATTAATTCTAGGAACGATTGGTACTGAAAAGATAAAAAATTATCAGGATGATGAAATAATGTTTCTGTGCAAAAGTATAACATGGAGGGCAAAGAATTTACATGACAAACTAGAAGAAGTGGCTAGTGAGATTGGAATAGATTTTGCAAAAGTGAAAACGTTGCAGAAACCATACAGAGTAGACTTTTGTGAAAAAGATATTGAAAATTTGAACACGGCAGGAAGGCTGACACAGATAAAGGAGTTAATTGTGTTGTTGAGAAAATGGGGTGATGTGGACAGATGGAAGGTTAGATGGACAAAGAAGAATGAGAAAAGTATAGACAAAGGTTCATTGGCTTTTATGATAACTGAAAAAGAATCGGTTGTCAAAGAATACCCCATGAGAGAAACTCCAGGTGGTAGTTACGTGCATGTTCCCTGGACTAGGCAGGACATACTGTCATTTACCAATGACTTTCCAAAGTTAAGAGAGAAGCCAGTTGAGTGGTACCGACAAGTAGAAAGGTTTGTAAAAGTCTCAAAAGTGTTGTGGATAGATTTAGATGGATTGTTTGACATAGTGGTACCAACAGATTTATGGTCCGAATGTAAGATTACAGTTGACTGGCCAACTACAGAATATCCAAGAGATCCTAAGACAGGAGCTCCAGGTCCTGATGTGATGAAGAAGTACGATAAGGTGATTACCTTTTTGAAGAATAAGATTCCTCCTAAAGAGACAGATTGGGTTAAAATTGATAGAACTACACAGGAAAGTAAGGAGTCTGTACATGCATATTATGAGCGACTGTTATTGGTTTTCAAGCAGTATAGTGGTTATGAGGAGTTGAGTGAAAAGGACATGAGTCATTTTGTATACCGATTTGTGTTTGGCCTGAAACCAGAAATAAGTGATATGATTAAGCAACACATGATAAACTGGCAGAATGGAAGTGTAGATAAGGTACTGAGATATGCCAAGTATTGTAGTGATGAAATAGAGAGTAAACAGCGTAAGTTGAAAGAAAAGGCAATGTGGGCACAAGTGAAGGTGGCAGAAAAACAAGAAGCTCAATTGGACAGTAATAATGGAAACGAATCAGGACAGAATAAAATGCGACCAAACATAGGTAAAGGAAAGGGTCAAGTGAGTCTAGAAGAGGCAAAGAAGAAATGGCCATGTCATAATTGCGGAAAATTAGGGCATTGGAGAAACGAGTGTAAGTTCCCACCTAAACCTAATCCGGAACATCAATCATTAACTCCACAGGTGCAGAATGAGGTAGTTGTTCAACAAAGTCAGGTGCCACAACCACCACTTCCCAACACTGTTAACCAGCAAAGATACAGTACAGAAACAGGATTCTACGGAGGAGAGCAGGTAACACAGTTGCCGCGAGCAGCTAACATTTCTCAGTATTGGTTGCGACAGAGTGAGGATGACCCGGATGAAAGATTCTGACGGTGCGCAGGAGAGGGGAAAGAGTGCGTGCTTGGCGCAACTCTAGAGGTAGATCAGTCTGGTCCCTTTGTGGATGGAGAAGTGAATGGTGCAAATGTAACATTCCTTGTCGATACTGGAGCTACCCGTTCTACTGTTAGATCAGTGGAAATTCCAAACCTTCCTCTCTCAGGTGAATATATCCAAGTGGTAGGAGTAGCCAATCAGCAGATTAAAACCCCACTTACTGAATTGGTGGAAGTAAAAATTGGTTCTTTTAGCAAAATGCATAAATTTGTAGTGTGCGATTGTAGTCCTGTAAATCTTTTAGGTCGTGACCTTTTATGCAAGATGAATTGCACAATTTATTGTACGCCAGATGGAATAGGATTTCAGACTTCAGATGAAGATGTTTTGTATAAAGTAACTTTGATGAATCAAGAACCTGAAACGAATGGTTTGTTTCCTGCATTTGATGCAGAAAAACTTCCAGAAGAACTAAAAAGTGCAGTAAAAGAAAGTGTGTGGGATTTTACAGGAGAAGACATTGGATTAATGAGAGAAGTTGATCCCGTAAAAGTGACAGTGAAAGAAGGGATAACTTATCCAAACACGCCACAGTACAAATTAACTCCAGAAATAATTGAAGGAATAACTCCTGTGATAAATAAGATGATTGAACAGGGAATTCTGAAAGAAATCATGAGCAGTCCATGTAATTCACCTATTATGGGACTGAAAAAGCCAAATGGAACATATAGAATAGTACAGGATTTGAGAAAGATCAACAAAATAGTTGTACCATGTTGTCCAATAGTGCCAAACCCTGCAGTAATTCTATATCAAATTCCACATGAAGCTGAGTGGTACACTGTGATAGATTTATGTCACGCATTTTTCTCTATTCCTTTGCATCCAGATAGCCAGCCATTATTTGCATTCCGGTTCGGAGAGCGTATTTTGGCATGGTGCCGAATTCCTCAGGGGTATACAGAAAGCCCCTCAATTTTTAATCAGATTCTAAAGAAATCTCTGGAAGATTTAAAAATGCCAGAAAAATCAGTGATGGTGCAGTATATCGATGACCTATTGGTGGCATCGAAAACCAAAGAAGCATGTGTAAGTGACACAATTGCTTTACTGAACCATTTGGAGAAAAGAGGACATAAAGTGTCCCCTTCAAAATTACAGTTTTGTCAGAAAGAAGTCCAGTATTTAGGGCATAAAATTGAGAAAGGAGTGCGGAAAATAGCGACAGAGAGAGTAAGAATGATTCAAGGAATGAGAGCACCAATGACTCAGAGAGAGGTAAGAATGTTTTTGGGAATGGTTGGATATTGTCGACAGTGGATAAGTGGATTTTCTTTGATTGCAAAACCCTTACAAAAATTGACAAAGAAAGATGTAAAAGACCCTTTTGAGTTAAACAAAGAAGAAATGAAATCTTTCAAAGAATTGAAAAAGAAACTGTGTGAGGCCCCTGCTTTAGGCATGCCTGATTATGAGAAGGATTTTGAGTTGTACTGCAGTGAAAGAGATGGATGTGCATTTTCAGTACTGGTACAAAAACACGGGACCATGAAAAGACCAATCGCTTATTTTTCAGCTGTTTTAGATCCTATAGCAAAAGCATTGCCTGGATGTCTGAAAGCAGTTGCTGCTACTTGTGTAAGTCTGGAACAAAGTGAAGGTATAGTGATGGGGTATCCACTGAGAGTATATGTTCCCCATTCAGTAGAAATTCTTTTGACAAGAACAAAAACACAGTACATGACACATAGTCGGCTGACTAAGTACGAAAAAGTCATCTTGAGCGCTGAAAATGTGACCATAGATAGATGCATGAATGTAAATCCTTCTACATCATTACCAGATGAAGAAAGCATAATTGAACAAGACGAAGTAGATCATGATTGTCTGAACGTGCTGGAATATTGCACAAAACCAAGAGCTGACATAAAAGATGAACCGTTAAAGGAATCTGATTATGTCATGTTTGTGGATGGTTCATGCTTGCGTACAAAAGAAGGAGTGTTAAGCGCAGCTTACGCAGTATGCACAGTGGCAACTGTGATGGAAGCGTCTTGTCTGAAAGGAGTTAGGTCTGCCCAAGTTGCGGAACTAATTGCTTTGATTCAAGCATGTAAATTGGGGAAAAATGTACGAATCACGATTGTGACCGATAGCCAATATGGTTTCGGCATCGTACACGATTTCGGCCAGATTTGGTCACAAAGAGGATTTTTGACATCTGCAGGAACACCTATCAGAAATGGAGATTATGTTAAAAAACTGCTTGAGGCGATACAGTTGCCTAAACAAATAGCTGTAGTGAAGTGCAAGGCGCATAAGAAAAACGAAGACTACATAGCGGTCGGCAATAATTATGCTGATGAGATCGCTAGATATTGTGCGGAAAACATGGCGTCCCTGAACAAAAATAGAGAAAGGGAGCATGTCTCTTGTCCTTTGCTTTTCACTAATACTGTCGAAACATGGGATGAAGTAAGGCAGTTACAAGAAACAGCAAGAGATGAGGAAAAAGATTACTGGATAAAAGCAGGATGTAGAAGACAGGAAAATAATGGTGTGTGGGTATACAGAGATGAAAGACCAGTTATGCCTGATAGCATGATTGCAGACATGGCACGGATGTACCATGGACAAGCTCATATTGGGAGAGATGCAATGATCAGACTTTTTAGACAAACCTGGTATAACCCAAAATTCAGAGCCATTGCTGAAAGTCTTTGTCAAAGATGTCTTATTTGTCAACAATTTAACCCAGGAAGAAAAACAGTAGTGAGTCTAGGAACAATAGGACGAGAAGGAGGTCCATTCACAAGAATGCAGTTAGACTTTATCGAGATGCCCCCTAGTAACAGACTAAGATATGTTCTAGTGGTCGTCTGTTTGTTCTCTCGTTGGGTGGAGGCATACCCCACAAGAAGGAATGATGGAACAACAGTGGCAAAACTTATGCTGCGAGAGTTCATTCCAAGGTATGGTTTTCCAGTCACGGTTGAGACAGATAGAGGAACACATTTTCAAAATGAGTTGATCCAATTGATTTGTGAAGCATTGAGTATTAAACAAAAACTACATTGTGCTTACAGACCAGAGGCTTCTGGGGTAGTAGAGCAGATTAATGGAACAATTAAAAACAGATTGGGAAAAATGTGTCAAGCTACAGGACTCAAATGGCCGGATGCACTGCCTCTTGTTCTGATGACCATCAGAAGCATCCCTGAAAAGAAAACGGGACTCAGTCCTCATGAGATGATCATGGGACGAGCAATGAGACAAGCACACGTACCCGTCAACAAGTTATTAACTATAACTGATGATCTAGTACTGGATTATTGCAAGGGACTGGCTGATGTGGTGCGTTCTGTGTTTCATCAGGTTGGACCGGATGCGACCACTCTTGAAAGAAAACCAGCCCACGACTTGAATCCAGGAGACTGGGTCCGCATAAAAGTCCACAGGAGAAGAAACTGTCTAGTTCCTCGTTGGGACGAGCCACGACAGGTAATCCTAGTGACAACGACTGCCGTCAAGTGTGCAGGAGTGAAAAACTGGGTTCATGCCAGCCACACAATCAGAGTTCCAGAACCTACAGATCGACATGTGAGTCGGCGTCTGGAAGTGTGGGATAAAAGTTTAACGGCTGGGACAACAAAGATAAAAGAAAGGGTGCCAGAACTTGAAGATCGACCTGAAAGTCGACATCTGGAAACCCCAACGACAAAAACCTCTAGAGAAGAAGAGGAAGAAGAAGAAGAAGAAAGAAATTCAGAAATTCCAGAACCTGAAGATCGACCTGTAAGTCGACATCTGGAAATATCTGACACAACTTCAGACTCTGATGATTCAGTTGAAAACCGTGAAGAATTCCTAAGGAAAACTTGGGGTTATAAACCAATTAGAGAAGAAACTGAGCAAGAAATTGAGTTAGATGAACAACCAGGTACAAGTTATGGTGGAACTCCTTCAGAAACAATATTAATAGATGAAGTAGGGAAAGAAGTACACAAAAAGTTAGAAAATCGAGAAGAACCCCGAGGAGCAATAGGGACAGATAGAGAAACAGAAGAACAGGGAAATTTAGAAACAGAAAAGGAGAAAAACACCAAATCGGAAGAACACCGAGGAGGGACAGTAATAAGGGAAAACAAAAAGGAGAAGACAGATCCACCAGTAGGAGATGACGAGATTATAAGTTTCAAAATAAGAGACAATAGTGAAACAGTTGAAACAGAAACAGAAGAAAGTGGAGGAGAGGAAAAAGCAAAGACTGAATCAAGAAAAAGAAATTGGAAATCAGAAAGAGAAGAAAGAGAAGGTGAAGTCAAAAGGCCAAGAAAAGGAGATAATTGGCCCAACAGCTATGTAAGAAAATTGAGATATAGAATAATAAGAGCGGAAGACGAAGGTGCTGAACAAGTAAATGAGGTAACAAGTCAAAAGGGACAAGAAAAACCCAGTGGAAAAAGATTACAAAAGTCCAAAAGGACAAAGAAAGTGAATGCAAAGTATAAGTCACCTGAGTGGCTGTATATTGCACTAACAGATTACAAAGAAGAAGAAGAAAACACTCACGGGAACCAGAGACTGAGAAGTCGGATGGGAAAAGGTGAGATGCAACAAACCTGAAGTGAAGACTTATAGTGCTTCTGCCGGACATGACAATTTACTGGATGTGACAAATCACCGGATGTGACAACGAAAGAATTCTGGAGAGAATTAAAGAAAGTACCAAGCAAAGACTTTTGAAAGCAGAGTGGCATCTAAGTCATTTCTGAGGTGTAGTGACACAATTTTCTGAAACTTAACAAATAGAAAAAGAAAAATGGAAAATAATAGGGATAGAAGAGATAAATGTGAATTTATAAAGAGATGGTGCAAAATGTGCTGCTTTTGTACAGGGTTATTAATGACCATATGGATAGTTTTAGCAATCACAATTCCTATTAGTGTAGCTGTGATAGAAGCAAAAAATGATACTAAACCAGAAAAAGAAACTAATATTAAAGAACCAGTTATTTTAAGAAGTAGTGCAGAGTTGCATAAGGATAAGTCAGTAACAGATTTTTCAAAGAATGTTTTTACAAAATTGTTGTATGAGTACGTAGAGACAATGGACGTGAGAGATTGTTATGTTTGTATGCAGTTGCCTGCATCAGTATCAGAAGGTGTGACTTATCATCACCTACCTCTGACTTATGGAATAACATGTAGTATAATAGCAAGTTTATTTTATAAAACAGGTAGATTAGAATCTTATTATACTGATATAGATAAGATTTTTGCAAACATTCCAGTAGTACCCGAACTTAACAAAGTAAAACCAGCAAAAGTTTTAGGAGAATTCTTTTTAGAACATAGAAAATTAACGTTAGAAGAAATAGTTAGTAACAACCTTACCTGTGAGTTAAAGAAAGAAGAAAAAGTATTTTTAGAAATGGTTGAAGAAAGAAGAATGAAATTTCAAAAAGAAGCAATAAAAGAGGAAGGAAAACGCTTATGGACGTTTGAGGAAGGAAATCATGAAGGGAAAAAGATAAATGCCGCAATGACATTAGATTGGCCGCAAACAGGAAAGTTGTGTATTAGGAGAAATAAGACAGTCTATGACAATTACTTTGTAGGTTCCAGTATCTGCCATGACAATTATCAAATTCTGGGAGGTTGGGGATTCAAAGGTGGAAAAGATCCAATATTTCCAGGTATCTATTATATTTGTGGGAATAGAGCTTATTACAGGTTACCGGACCATTGGTATGGAACTTGCTATGTAGGCCTGGTCTTTCCAAAAAATTTTCACATGGACAGAGAAGAAAAGGGAACATACAAGATGATTAATAGATTTACACGTAGAAAGAGGGAAAGTTTTTCAGAAATTGTAGGTGATATTTTTGGAGCATTGATACCAGCAGTGGGAATATCTTTGAATGCATTTAAAATTCGGAAGTTATCCACAGTAGTAGATCGTTTGTCTACAGATACTGCGGGAGGGTTCTTAATGGTAAATACCGAAATGGTTGCCATGAGAGCTATGGTGATGCAAAATCGGCTTGCCCTTGATATTCTTTTGGCAAAAGAGGGTGGAGTCTGTGGAATGTTGAAAGTCCAACATTGTTGTACTTACATTCCTGATAACAGTGAAAATATACAGAAGTATATTACAAATATTACAAGTTTGCACAAAGAACTAGTTCCACTGGAGGTTGAAAGTGTTCTGGGAAAACTTGGTAGAGGGTTTTCTTCAGTAGCAAATTGGTTAACTAGGATGAGTAGACTAGTGATAGGGAAAGTTATAATAGTAGCAACTATAGTAATACTGTTAGCCATGGTATTGAAAATAGTAATAACATGTATAAAGAGAAAAGTAAGACAAAATAAGATAAAAAGAAATAACAGAATAATGAGAGAAAGAGAGAGAGAAATGGGTGAAATTGAGTTGGAGAAAATGAAAGAAAGCATGTATAAAGAGACTAAAAGGCAAGATGAAGAAGAAACAGATGTATAAATAACAGAAAGCAAAGGATGAAAGACATGCTGCCTGAAAAGAAGTATGACTTGGGTTTTATGTGGTGATTTAAAAATCACCAAAGGGGGAGTTGATGGAGCAGGGAAAATAAAAAAATTTAACCCCTAACAAATTTTGTAATTAATTAAATAAAATGTTCGTTTAAATGTATTAATCAACACTGTATGTATGGGAATGGTAATATGCCAATGTATGTGCTAAATAATCTATTAATGGATGTCCGTGTGTCTAATTATAACATAAAATTAAATGCGTACTAATTAAAATAAATGCATGTTTGTGCTTCATAGAAATAAAACGTGTCGTTGCAAAAACAATAGTGATGGTAAGTAAGGAACAGCTTAAATGTTGCTTTCTGCTAGGTAACAACTAATTGGGGTACGTAGACGACGGGAGGGAAACGAAAGGGATATTTTTCTCTATTTTAATTATGTTTTGTTTGCCTCAAATTAGTGCTTCTAAAAGTATAACCGAGTGGCGATGTAAAATGGCCGCCAGTGGGAAGATGTGCGCAGGCGCAAAGGGGACACGTGATATGGGATGAAAACGGAGAAAAAGCTAAAACCTCGTGAGGTTTCTGAGACGCTTGGATGCAAGAAATGGTCAAGGCTGGTGTGACCTAATTGAACTGATAGTGTGCCATGATGATCAGCAGAAGGCCCGTGGGAAACAAGTTTAAGAGAAAGGACAATGACTGCGGAGTTCTCGAATGTGTCGAAAGAAGTTACAAATGAACTGATCGAAACGGATGAAAATGTTTAAGCGTATGGGAAAGGAAATGATCCAAGGACCCTTGAATCCAAGAGAACTTGATTAAAAGAATGAATAAGCTGACATGCATGGACCAATGAAAGAAAAGCGTGATATTAATGTTGCAACAGTTAGTTAGCAAAGTTAGAATTAGGGTATAAGAGGGCCTACTCTTAGTGGGAGGGGGTCAGTCGCGGTTGCAGTCACAGTCAGGAGAGGAGTTGAAGAGTCGAGTTGGTGGCTTCCAGTGCTGGGTGGTCCTGATCGATCCCTTACTGAGCGGGAGATGCTGAAAGACTGTTAGATGAGACGGGTTGCAGGTAGCTGATGCTGACGAGCTGAAGTTGCTGTTTGCTGTCTTAATTTTCCAGTTGAGTATGAGAATCAGGCTATTTCTAATTCCTAACTTAGGTTAGAAATCATTAGGCTAAATTAGGAAGCTAGGCAGGTAATTAGGGTTTTGGCTTCATGACAAAATTTCCTTTCTGCAATAAAATGATTATGCTTAATAAATATTTGAATTTAAGAATGAATAATTGAATAAAGTATTAAATTCTTTTTCATGCTTTTAAAATTATATAAAATTTAAGATTCTTTAAACCCAAAATGACTCCGTGGTTATTTTCCTAAATGATTGTGACATCAGTAATTGGTTATTGTGATTCAGCTGGTCTTAACACTATGAACTAATTTCTTAAATGAATGATTCATCGACAAAACAATGAGCAGGAATATCTTAAGAAATAACTAAAAGAAAGTGACAAATTAAGGTAATAAGATATCCTGGCTCTTCCAGCGGTACATAAAATGGTGTTCTCCATTTAGTTCTCATGCTTCTCCTAGGAGTACAGAATTTCATAAAGGTAAAGGAAATCCAGGAGTGTGTGTGTGTGTTAGGCGATGTTTATGGGCCCCATCGTCATGTGGATATGAGAAATATAGTTTGCCCCTGGATGACCTATAAGTAACCTGGGAGGAGAATAGTTTTTATTGTACGCGCTGCATCATACGCAACGCTCAGACAGTAGCTGTATGTGCTCATGTGGGCTCAAAAAGGCGTCTTACTGTTACTGCACAACAAGCTGCGAGGTAACATGCGCAAAAGACATGAAGCGAAAAATGGTTGCATGGCTCAGGCTAACTTTGCAAAGAGTAGAGTATAGTATAATAATGACCCTAGGGACCATAATAACACTACTAGTGTCTGTCTACTGACTGTACTCTAGTACCCGATTAGGACTATTGAATGTGATTTATAATAATAATATGTATGTATTAACTTTTTTTTCAATCTTGCTAGTGAAAAAGAATAAATAGGGGGAGGTGTACAGGCATCTAAAAATGTGTCATGTTTTTTCTAGGCGTACTACCGACCACCAGTGCCGGTGGGGCCAGCGGCGATGGCGTTGCGGCCATTCCGGAGGGGGCAGGAGATGCAGCACCTGCAGGAGATACAGGGGGTGAGCCAGCAGCAGTGGCGGGCGGTGGTAAGTTATATTCATGACTTATTGACATTGCACTAGCTGGAAGGGTGTGTGGAGTGGACTTCACTCACTGTACTGTTGTTGAGACTTATTAGGTATGAAGTTGTAGTGAACATTATACAACGGTTAATAAAGAAGACACCCTTTACTTAGCATGAGCAATGCAGTAGCAATAGCATTACCAGCGTGACTTCATTAACCAATGGCCTCTTATATCTGACTCCAACTCAGCTGTGAAAGTTTTATGGAGGAGACTAAAAGTCAGATCAGATGACCTTGATGGATGTGTTGAACAAAAAGGGAAAGAAGGGTGGAAGGAGGAAGGGCAGGCGAGATTTAATATGACGACTGGCAGAGAAGGATACGTTGGAAGCATGGATAGGTGGCTGATAGGAATCAGATGCATGTGTTGTTGAAGGATGGGTGGGAGGTGAAAGAAGAATGGATGCCTGCCTGGGTGGAAGACACAGTATGGGTGGATACTGTGGATAGCAAGAATCATCAGCGGTGTTTGGGTGAAACTCAAAGCCAAGGCAAGCAACGGAGTGAGTGGACGCATGCGTTGTTGTTGGTGAAACAAAGTAACGTTTGTGGAGAGATTAAGAAGAATGATTGACATTTACTTAGAATGGATGGATGCCTGTATGTATTCATCATAGACAGCATAGGTGGAGACTGTCACGGGATGCACAGTTTTAGGGAATGTTAAAGAAACCGCGCCAGCGTACCAAAGCCGATGTGGGGAGGGGCAGGGTGGGGGGTAGTAGTAAACAATGTATTACGCGGGCAAATACAGGTAACTTTACTGTAACATACAAATAAATAAAGTGAATTTCATTGTGCGCACTGCACCGCCAAATGCGATGCAGTGTGCGCAACAAAATGAGTTTCATTTATTTATATGTTTACTTACCTGTAATTGGCCGTAATCCATAGTTTACTACCCCCATCCTGCCCCTACCCACGTCACCGCCCGGCCAAACTCCCCGAGTCCCACCACCGACCGCTACTGACCTTATGTCGTTGTCCCATATAAAAGCAACGATCATTGGATCAGATATATAATCTGCCTTTTTGTAGTAGCCAAGGCACAGTGAAATTGAGCAATTGCCCTCCATGTAACAGAGAGAGTATGGCCAGTGCCACCCGTAATAGAAAAATACGAGCTTCCCCACCTGCAAACAGTAGTAAATCAAACTAATGTGACTCTGCGTCATGACTCGTATGTTTGTCTTGGGTTCAAGCATAGATGACCGAGCTGGCAATGCCGGCTACAACCAGGTTATGTCATTTCGCTAAACTAGAGATAAGAAGAACACTGGTGTACTGTGTACTGGTTGGAGTCCATAGTGCTAGTATAATGCCTGAAACTCCCACAAATGTTAGAGGCCGAGGAAGTGGGAGGATAGATAGATTATTACCACAAATGTTATGTACTGTGCTTCTTGCTAGTGCTACTGTGCCATTATGTGTTGAATTAATTTTGTGTTACTGTTTAGGCAAGAGTAATGGTTACAACAATATTTTTTTTCTTTCTTTTCCCAAGACAAACCATCGCGGAAGGAGTTGGCAGTCAGGGCCCGGCGCCGGAAACTGGAGGCCATATGCCGGGAGTACCGGCGGCTGGTGGCTCAGGCGGAGGAGGAGGAGGAGGCGGCAGCAGCTGTAGCCTCGTCCGATGCCCCGGGCCCCAGCCAGGCCCCAACTCCAGCGGTACGGCGCCGCGGTCTGGTAGCCACCCGCCGCAATTCACTAGCAGCCAGCACTGCTGTCCCCCATTGTGGATGCCACTGCAGGGCATTCCGCAGGAAGATTCTCCTCCGGATGGCACGGCAAGAGGAGCAAATGGAGGAGCGGGTGAAAATCCTGGTGGACAAACACCTCAAAGCCCGCCGATTATAACATCGAGGACCCTGTTGCTTTGCCCCTTTTTATTCCTTGTTTTGGTGGGTGGGAATTGGGCGTTGGGGTTTCGGGACATTCTTTGGACTTTTTTCGTTTTGGACATTGGTTGGGGTTAGGGAGAGGGGTGGGTCAGGTGTGGGATAGTTTATTTTTGTTAGGGTAATAAATTATATTTATACTTAAACATACAATGTTAATGTTTTGTGGGGGTTACTGTTTTACGAATTAACGTCACATTGGTTTCCTTGCTGCTGCAGGGCCGCAGCCAGTGTTTGATTTAAATAATCTGCCGATGATGTATAACAAACAGATAGATGCGGTACCCCTCACTGAGTTATTTGTCCTACTAGTATTCTACCTCCCACCAAACTTATCTTACCTGTGATTGATGATGACTACGTTCGGCACAGCGATGGCTGCATGGTTTCCATAGAGAATGTAGAAGATGCCATGGTTGTGGTGGTAGTAGTAGAGTAGACACTGGCAGTAGCATTTGCTAAAAAAATAAAAAAGAGACAGTCACTTGCTTGAGAAAAAATGTGGGAGGAGTAGTCGAACGAAGTAAAATACAGTACAGAAGACGACTGCCAAACAAACAATATTGCAGTTGCAACTGCTAAAGTCAAATTAAACATAATGGTGGCGGGGACAGCCTAGTACAAGAAGTTATAAACTGCAGTTGTGCTGTCGAGTGAGTCACTTAACTTAACACAATCGTAATTCGTAACCTTTACTGCTGTGTGGTAGGAGTTTGATGATTAATCCAATCAATGACGGCAATTAATTATGATGTACTACTATTAGCCGGTGACGGCTTGCACAATGCACATAGACTGAGCATGGGTGGGCAAGCAGAAGAAGCTCCTCGCCCTGCCTTGCAATTGAATTAGTGTTGCTTTCACCACATCTGCCCCAGCAAGCGTGTGATCAATTGGTGTACATTTTATGTAGTCACATCACACCTCAATATAAATCACAGCCCGGGGAAGAGGGTTAGGGTTTGATGAATGGAAGGGAAGGGGGTTTGGGGAAAGGTTTGAAAATGAAAAACAGTACGCATGGACAACAAAAGCAAAGCGCAATCTTGGCAGACGACCATGATCTTATCCAAAAAATCAATAAAGGGAGAAAAGGGAAATGCATGCGTTAATGATGATGAAGATTAGATAACTTGATGGTTAATGAGTAGTACTTAATAACTCCTACTAGACAATTAGACAGTACAGGGCACCAGTATATTCTATGCAATTTGCCTTGCCTGTAATATGCCCTCAGAGACCCAAATTCCATGTTGTACTGGGCTTACTTGTAAAGATAGCAAAGACAATTAAAAAACATTTGTAGGGATCAATTAGCAAACAAACACACAACACACAGTCCTAATGATTGCAGAGATAAAAGGATTCAAATTAATTAAAAGATGAATGATGAATGATACTAAAGTTACTGTATTATCATGCTAAAATTGTGGAGTTGAATCTCGTCCTTCCTCTTGGTCCTATCTTCCATGGACGCTCCGCACATCAATCTTGGTGGCCTTCCTGATGCCGATTGGTAAGGTAAATGTGAGTTGTGTCTCCCAGTATAGCAAGCACAGGGTAAAGGCCGGCCTGTAACGTCTAGATGGAAAAACAAAAGGGGTATTGAGAAATCAATGAATAAAAAAAAAACATCATTTACGGTGGAGTCCAAGAAGAGAAGAGAGAACACTTTCAGAGTGAGGCGGCTTGGATATATCGTGTAGATTCTGTTTACAGCATTAAGCTCCAACAACAACAGGACAGAACAGGCCCACCACAGCACCAGCCCGTGACCCAACCTCCATTTACCTTAATTTTTGACATAGCCAGACAAAAGGCATACACAGCAACTTAGCATTTTCCTAATTAAGTGACAAAATCAATGCGCCGCTGTCAGTCATCACTACACTCGACTACACCACTACATGGACATGTAGGTCTGCTGTGTTTACTACTTTCTTGTTGAATTGTTGTGTTTATGTTTACCTTATGCCACTTCATGAAATGCAGTTAGTCCTTGAATCATCTCCGATCCAACTGAATGACTGCGCGCAAAAAGATAGTATGGTCATCATCATGGTGTGGTACGTGTTGTCCAACTACAACTCAGTCTGTATTGACTCCGATTAAGTCCATATTCCATATTAAAAAATTGCAACAGATATTGGCCTGCACCTGCAGTAGTAGGAGTACAATTTGGTTATTAAACAACAAGAAGGGAAACATTGACTGTCACTGACTTACTTGAATCACTTTGTAGATTAACTAGTAGAGTAGAGTTCGACTTCATGCACAACATCAACAACAAACAACAGCAATCGCTCAGAGTCTGCAAACATCCAATGCATTCCATCATTACCTGTCTTGCTCTTCTCTTTGGCTGTCAGATCATCAGATGCCTAGTTCTGACATTTTTTTTTTTTTTTACGGGGCAGTGGCCTCATCATTACTCCAGTCCACATTCATTTTGAGTGTTAGGCGCTGTTTCGGTTTTCGTCTTATTCATCTGTGGCACTTTGTCACAGTTTAAGTTGCTTCCCATGGTCAGCACTGTGATGATGGGCCGCGGCCTGTGTAGTGCTCATTGCTGGTCATTTGAGTTTGCACAAATGTCAGCAAGTTTCTTCGAAGAGTCTCTTGTCTTTCTCTGCCAAGTACCTTCTGTCCTGACAGTGAGGACCTTTGGATGCCTGCTGAGGCTGTAGCCTTCGGACACTGATGAGTTTCGGCTCGAAAACAAAACGGAGGATAGCTATAGTCATGTTTCACTTCTTATGGAGGCGGGACTGGTAAAGGCAACATTTCTTGTACTAATGTCTGGCTTGATGGAAATGTACTTGTGCGAGACAGGAAGATGAAGCAGGACTCTGAAGAGTGGACAGTTAAATGCACAGACGTGCAACTCCAATAGGGAAATAAAAAGAGAAGACGGTGGTGATGGATTTGTTGTGATTTGATTTTAACCAGAAAGACAGATACACAGACACATAAAGGAAGGAAGAAAGTAACAATTTGAAAGCCTAGTTGTCAGGGAAGAGGAGCTCGTCCTCAAACTCTGGTGGTTCGGACAGAAGTAGGTCCTGTAACGCACTATTTACGTCATCCAAGTCGCTCTCCTCTTCCTGCTGTGATTCACGTATTTTGTAATCCGGTGGTATAAAGTGCTGATTCATTTTGATCATGGTTAACCTCTCCACGCTTTGGGCCGAGAGACTGGTCCTTTTCGAAGTTACAATGGCACCAGCAGCACTGAAAACACGCTCAGAAGAGACACTTGCGACAGGGGAAGCGAGATACTTTATCGCCAGCCTGCTGAGCACTGTCCATTGGCTTCTTTTCCCATACCAATACACCAATGGGTTTCCATCCATGAAGACCTCTGTTGGGTCATCCAGATAGGCCTGGACCATCCGCTCAATGTTAAGGGGTGCTCGGATGTGCTCGGCCTGTTTTGCCTTTGCATCAGCACTGGACTTACCATACCCCTGCTGTAGAAACCAATCAGTTGCACATTGTGCTGTGGATGATCCTGTTCTTGATGTTATTGTTGGTGTAGGTGACTGCTGGGAGGCTAATGCACTGCCCTCAGGCTCCGAAGTAGAACTTGACTCTGGATGCCCTGTAGTACTGGTTATGGCCTGGGGTGGGGGGCCTGTAATTAACAGCCGTTCGCTTTCGAAAATAGTTGCTTCCTTAGCTATCAAAGTTTTGTAGTTGGCAACATCCACTTCCGAAAAAGGAATTACTGCCTTGCTGTTCAGAAATACTTTGTACCGTGGATCCAAAATTGTGGCACTAATGTAATGTGGTTGTGACAACATTTTATTTTTAATCCTTGTATTTTCCGATAAGCGAGCGGCTAAGGTCTCCGCCAAATGATATGCGTCTTGTTTGTCATCCACACCTGCGTACGTTTCAGACACATCCTTCAGCTGTTGCTCTAGCATGTGCAACAATGGGATAGCTTGGCCCATAGTACAGTCCTCCCTGCTGACTTCACGTGTGAAGATCTCAAAAGGAAGTAGCATCTCAGTCAGGCATTTAATGAGGTCCCATTGAGCCATCTCAACGGTCATGCCTCTCACAGTAGGTTCCCCTAATCTTTGCATGACATAAGCATTGAGTGGTATGTACAGTTCAAACAGACGATCAAGCATGTAATAAGTTGAGTTCCAACGTGTTGGCACCTCCTGGATGAGCGCTTTGACTGGCTGTTTATGCTCACGTTGAATGACCCTCAGCTGCTTCCGGGCTTTAAAAGAATGGCTGAAATGTGTGCATATTCTTCTGCAGGTGACCAGTAAGTTGCTGACTTTTGATTAATTTTTCAAAAAGTCTTGAACAACAATGTTAATGCAGTGTGCCAAACACGGGACCCTGAAATAGCCACCATTGCGCATGGCCAAAACTACATTACTGCCGTTGTCCGTGGCAACAAAACCAATCGTAAGCCCTCTTGGGCGCAGCCACTCAAAGACCTTGGTGTTAAACTCTTCCAAAATGTTTGCAGCAGTATGAGATTTCTCCATGGCAAACATGGCTACAGTTGCATGTTTGCGAGTGGCATGAAAAATCTCTGCAGTATCAACACCAGCAGATACCTGTTCTCTAATCCCCACAAAACTGATCCAGTGTGCAGTGATGCACATGTAATCTGTGGCTTGGCAACTGGTCCACATGTCTGTAGTCAGGTGGATACTGTGAACAGCACTCTGCTTCAAGGCCTTTCCTAGCAATTCCAGCACGTCGTGATGTAGTGCTGGAACTGCAACTCTGGCAAAATAGTAGCGGCTGGGAACATGCCATTTTGGGCAGATGGTTGACACAAATTCCACAAAACCCAACCCTTCAACAAAAGAAAAAGGGAGAAGGTCCAGTGCTAACATTTTAGCCAGCTTCGCATTGTACAAACGTGCTATTGGGTGGTTGCGTTCGTACTGCCCCTCACCCCCAAACATGCTGATAATGGTAGGCTGCATGGTTTTCCTTTCTCTTAGGCTCAACGCACTTTTTGGTAGTGCGGACCTGGTACTTCTTGGTGTCTCCGGCTGACTCTTACTCTTGTGCCACTGAGATGTTGCTGAAGATGTGTGCAACGTTAAGACTGCACTGCTGGGGTCAGGGACACCTTGTGTACCACTACCAGAGAGAATGTCTCCCTGTCCTTCCTCTTCCACCGTGATCGGATCTTCTTCTTCTACTCCTTTATCCCCACCAACACCAATGGTTGCAGTTTTTTTTATGGCGCGAAGGTGGTCCTCCCAGCTGATCAAGTGGTGTTTTTTCAGATGGGTCATTTGGCCTCCGGTACCATAGTTTGTACCAAGCTTACCACGACTAACAGAGGTATTACAAATGGAGCATATAGCAATGTTCTCCTCCTTTTCGCTAACCGTAAAGAAGTCCCAAACTGGGGAGCTTAACTTTGGCCTCCTGCTGGAGGTGCCACTTCCAATGCCGGATGATCTGTAGGGTGTGTGTTGAATTTGACTCTGTGCTGCTGTACCACTACCTACTCCTACAGAGGTGGTGGTTGTGCTGGATGTAGGTCGCTGCCGGGCCTTTGCTAATGCAAATATGGAAGCTGTAGGTCGTGTTGGTGTTACCTGTGGAGGTATGCGTGCTACATCCCTCGCAGCGATTTTGGATAGAGTAAGAATGTTGGTCTCCATCTCCTCGGGGCCGGGAGTGATGTTCGTGATGACTGGCTCGTCGTCATCATCATCATCATCCTGCTGTTCTACATCGACCTCCATAAGTGTAAGGCTTTCTGGAACCTTCCTTTTCCCTAGCTTGGTCTTGGAACGTGGCTCCCTCTCAGACTCAGTTTGTGGCTTCCAAGTGGCATCTAGATCATCAGAAGGGGGCTTGGCGAAGAACTTGATGGACTACCCCTCCTTTTCCTTGCTGGGGATTTGGAAGACAATGGATCTTCTGAATGAGTGGCTTCTTCTTCTACCTCTGCATGAGGCTCAATTTCCTGAACTGCCCCTACTTCAGGAGGAACAACAACTACTATTGCGGGCGGTGGTTGCGGCTGTTGTTGTTGACCACTTATCTGCTGTGTTTCCTCCTGCGTTGATTGGGTACTACTTTGAGATAGCGATAAGTTTATCTCCGGCTCAGCATCACTGCTTTCCACCATTAGGCTGGCTACCTCTTCCCCACTCATGTGCTTGGGCCTGGGTTGGTGGGTTGGGTCCACTGATGCGGAGGTGCTGACCCCAGCTTGCCCCCGGACACCGCTGCTGCAGGCGCAATTTTTTTTTCCCAAAAAGGTATTGGCCGGCACACCAGACTTCAGTGTCACTTGCTTCTTCTGTTCCTTCTTCTTCTCAATAGCAACTTTCTTGGTACTGGAGGACCTGGTACCTGCTTTCTTTGGGCCCATCTTCTTCAGATGTCAGCAGCACTCAGTTGCAGAGATGTCTGGTCAGGTCACACGTCACGTTGTGTTGTGTGTACAGCAGCAGGATGTCTGTCTGGAAGTGCAACAGGCAATGATGAGAGACACACCTCCTCCTCAGTCTTTGTGCACCTAAAAGCAAAAAAGCCAGAACATCAGTCAAACATAGCACAAATCAAACAAATAGAATATAGAACTTAGTGTGTGGTGGCCTCAATTATTAAATTTCAGAAACTCTGTGAACAACAACACACAGTGTAGCCATTTATGAGACGTTGACAACAAGGCCAGGGCTTTCCTGGCTACTGTGTAGTGCTAGTGTACACTCTGGAAGAATAAGAATAGTAAAGAACAAAAACTAAAATGTACTGGAGCATGTTTGGCCTAAATTTGTGCATCACGTGGGATGTATTATATAGCAGCATCAGGGAGCTGCAGCTGGCAATGGGGATGGATTTGGAAACAGTAAGACAAGAGGAAAAATGGAAAGACACGCAGGCCTATGTGGCAAAAACAGCACACTAATAACTACCACAACAAAATGGCCCCCAGAAACATGGTGACTCACAGGCACAAGGCACGGCAAACAATGAACTCAAGCAGGCCTATATATGGGCAGACAAAGGATGCCTTATAAAACACACACAGCTTTAATGCAAAAACTAAAATCCACATGGCTAAAAACACTTTGGAAAGTTAGACAACCACTACAACAACACAATTATAATTACACAGTACACACGCAAAAAAGGCATTTATTTAACACACCCAAAAAGTGAAATAGTCAGACCCTCCAAAAAAAACCACATTTCGCAATTCAATTGAATCAATTCAATGCCATCCATGGCCTAAATGATGCCAAAATTCCACAGACTACACAGAAACAGTTTTATGCACCCATGGTGACTACCTCTGGGCCTACTGGCATACTGGGCCGCAAGCTTGGAGGCCTATGGCAAAAGCACAGTGGCTGGTTTAACAAAATGGCCGCCGCCCACATGGCCAGGCCACCCAAAATAACAAAAAAGTGAAGACAAAGGACAGGACCAGGCAGTTGGAGACTCTGGGCAACTTGCTACCTCTTGGAAAAAATTGTAAAACAAAAAAAAATGACTCCTTGCTCACCAAACTACATCTAAATGACAACCTGAGGAGTTTTTTGTGCAAAATGAACTAAATCAACATTTTCGAGAAGGTTTAATGATGCTCGAGAGATATTGTTCGCCAGATTGTAAATTCTGCGTGTTCGGCATCGCGATCGCCACAAAATGTCGTTATCGCGCGCGCGAAAATGTACATTGAGCGCGCGAAGAAGATAAAAAGTGTAAGTCCGCGTTGTCGCGCAGTGCGGACTTGCCCAAAGTCCGCGAGCTGAACGCCCAGGGTTACCTACTGGCTGAAAAGGCCTATTTATTTAACAAACACCCAAAAAATAAAATACGCCCCAAAAGCCACATTTTGCAAATCAATCCAATGCCATCCATGGCCTAAATTATGTTACAATTCAACAGACAACACAGAAACAGTTTTTATGCACCCATGAGGATGACTACCGCCGGGCCTACTGGCACACTAGGCCGCAAGCTTTGAGGCCTATGGCAAAAGCACAGTGGCTGTTCACACAAAATGGCCGCCAGCACATGGACAGGCCACCCAGAACAACAAGAAAAGGAACACAAGACAGACAATGCAGGCCTATGGCAAAAGCACAATGCCTGGCTTTACAAAATGGCCGCCACCCACATGGCCAGGCCACCCAAAATAACAAAAAAGTGAAGACAAAGGACAGGACCAGGCAGTTGGAGACTCTGAGAAACTTGCTACCTCTTGGAAAAAATTGTAAAACAAAAAAAAATGACTCCTTGATCACCAAACTACATCTAAATGACAACCTGAGGAGTTTTTTGTGCAAAATGAACTAAATCAACATTTTCGAGAAGGTTTAATGATGCTCGAGAGATATTGTTCGCCAGACTGTAAATTCTGCGTGTTCGGCATCGCGATCGTCACAAATTGTCGTTATCGCGCGCGCGAAAACGTACATTGAGCGCGCGAAGAAGATAAAAAGTGTAAGTCCGCGTTGTCGCGCAGTGCGGACTTGCCCAAAGTCCGCGAGCTGAACGCCCAGGGTTACCTACTGGCTGAAAAGGCCTATTTATTTAACAAACACCCAAAAAAATAAAATACGCCCCAAAAGCCACATTTTGCAAATCAATCCAATGCCATCCATGGCCTAAATTATGTTACAATTCAACAGACAACACAGAAACAGTTTTTATGCACCCATGAGGATGACTACCGCCGGGCCTACTGGCACACTAGGCCGCAAGCTTTGAGGCCTATGGCAAAAGCACAGTGGCTGTTCACACAAAATGGCCGCCAACACATGGACAGGCCACCCAGAACAACAAGAAAAGGAACACAAGACAGACAATGCAGGCCTATGGCAAAAGCACAATGCCTGGCTTTACAAAATGGCCGCCACCCACATGGCCAGGCCACCCAAAATAACAAAAAGTGAAGACAAAGGACAGGACCAGGCAGTTGGAGACTCTGGGAAACTTGCTATCTCTTGGAAAAAATTGTAAAACAAAAAAAAATGACTCCTTGATCACCAAACTACATCTAAATGACAACCTGAGGAGTTTTTTGTGCAAAATGAACTAAATCAACATTTTCGAGAAGGTTTAATGATGCTCGAGAGATATTGTTCGCCAGATTGTAAATTCTGCGTGTTCGGCATCGCGATCGTCACAAATTGTCGTTATCGCGCGCGCGAAAACGTACATTGAGCGCGCGAAGAAGATAAAAAGTGTAAGTCCGCGTTGTCGCGCAGTGCGGACTTGCCCAAAGTCCGCGAGCTGAACGCCCAGGGTTACCTACTGCCTGAAAAGGCCTATTCAAACACCCAAAAATATAAAATACCACCCCAAAACCCACATTTGGCAAATCAATCCAATGCCATCCATGGATGCCCGGCCTACATGATGTTTAAACTTTAAATTCAACAGACACCACAGAAACATGCACCCATGGGTACCTCTGGCTCTAGTCCGGGCCTACTGGCTGAAATTCCAATCAAAGAAAAACAACTAGGCCCCTGCCGAAACTACAGGCCACAACAATACATTTTAAAAAGTATGGAAATACCACAAAAAAATGTAGGTACAAACAAGCCCCAATAAAACAAACAAGTACACCAATTCTCCAACTTACTTGTAAAATCTCAAATCCAAGAGTCCTCAAATCCAATCCAATGATATGATGCAGCAGACAGACACAAAAAGTGATCCTTCCAGCTCCAAATCCAAATGAAAGTGAACAGCACATGGACAAAGCACTGGGAGGAGCCTGCTGGACAGGAACAGGAAGTTTGAGAATCAGGGGCACTTCCTTCCTCTTGGAAAAAAAGAAAAAGGACTCCTTGCTCACCAAACTACATCTCTAAATGACAACCTGAGGAGTTTTTTGTGCAAAATGAACTAATTCATCATTTTCGAGAAGGTTTTATGATGCTCGAGATATATTCTTCGCCAGATTGTAGTTTCTTCGTGTTCGGGATCGCGATCTTACCAACACTGCCGCCGGAAGTCAGATCGCGCGTCCGAATGACGTGTTCGCGTACGCACACTCTCGCGGGATCGTGCGGCCGGATTCCAAATCTCGTGGTGCCCGCGAACGGATAGGAAGTCGCGTCGGCGAACGCAGAATCACGGTAGGTCGTTACCGCGCGCGCGAGAACGTATATTGAGTGCGCGAAGAAGAAAAACAGCTACGCTACGCCGCAAATTGCGTAGTGCACGGTAACTTCGCGTTCTACGCGAATCGCGAAGTTACCGCAACTTCGCAAGCTCCGCGAGCGTAGCGTAGTTCACCGCCCAGGCTTAATTATGAGGGAGCAGATCCTTAATAATTGTCAACACCAGCTTTTGCATCAATACCTGGTGGACTCAGATCTGACTTCTCCCCAAGAATTGGGAAAGAAGACAGATAAGTGGGTCAGGACCAGGGTGAAGCAGAAAAAACCAGAACAGTGGTGGTGACCAGAAGAAGCAAGATGCTTCTAAAACTCAAGATAAGGGTGGGGACAAGGGTAAAGACAAAAAAGAGTCTTCTCCAGGGCCCCAGAAACCTGCATCTGGGGGGAGTCACAATCCAACAAAAAAGCAAGAAGAAACCTTGGTGTTACTTTTGTAAGGTGAAAACCCATTGGACAAAGGATGCTGATTGTCCAAAAGCCAAGGAGAATACACCTCCTACCACTGCCCCTAAGGCAATTGCGCCGCCTAGGTCAGGTACAAGTGGTGGTACAGGGAGCAAGGGATTAGTAGGGTTAACCTTGGGATCTGAGTTGGGCTCTGGCTTAGTCAGAACTCCAGCTCAGGCTGTTCTAGTCTGTAATGGTGGCATGGATCTTGCTTCCTTACTTGTCAGTCCCAGTAACCTGGGCAAGTACAGGCAACAGCCTTTAATGAATGGAAAGGAGGCCATGGCCTACAGGGACACAGGAGCAAGTGTCACCAAGGTGACAGAGGATCTTGTGTCTCCTGACCAAATCATACTTGGTGAAATGTACCAAGTGACCAATGCAAACAATGTCAGGACTGACCATTCCTTGGCAGTTGTTAATTTCAGTTGGGGAGGGGTAACTGGCCCTAAAAAGGTTGTGGCAAGATCAGACCTACCAGTAGAGTGTTTGTTGGGCAATGATTTGGAGACCTCAGCCTGGGCTGAAGTTGAATTTAGGACTCATGCAGCAATGTTGGGCATCTCTGCAGATGTGTTTGCTGTGACTAGGTCACAAGCCAAACTGACATCCACTGAACACACCGTGGATCCTGGAACAATGGACCAGGTGCCTTCCAAGAGAAGGAGAGGGTAAGGCTGTGTCTTCCCCCCAAACTCAAAGTGAGGATCAGTCTCTTGAGAGAGATGATCTTGGATCCTGTGAAGGAACTGCCCCTGATGAACTTGAGCCTGATCAGGTTAAGTTCTTGGGGGCAGGGGGCCCTTCCAGGGCAGACATGCCCCTCTCTTGAACCCCTCAGACAGCAGGCTGCTGATGAGGCTGCTGGGAATGTCAGTGGGTCCCACAGGATCTACTGGGATGATGGACTTCTTTACTCGGAGGGTAGAGACCCCAAGCCTGGTGCCACCAGGAGGTTGGTCATACCTCTGAAGTTTGGGGGCTTCCTACTCACCCTAGCACATGACATTCCCCTGGCAGGACACTTAGGCCAAAGTAAGACTTGGGACAGGCTTGTCCCTCACTTTCACTGGCCTCACATGTCTGAAGACACTAAGGAGTTTTGTGTCGTTCATGTGCCACCTGCCAAGCCAGTGGCAAGTCAGGTAGCATCACAAAGGCCCCCTTAATTCCACTTCCAGTGGTTTGAGTTCCCTTTGAAAGGGTTGGGATTGATATCATTGGTCCCATGAACCCTCCTATAGCCTCTGGGCATAGTTACATTCTAGTGGTGATGGACCATGCCACTAGATACCCAGAAGCCATTCCCCTTAGGACCACTACAGCTCCTGTGGTGGCAAGGGAATTTTTTCCAGGGTGGGCTTCCCTAAGGAGGTATTAACTGACAGAGATGCAAACTTCATGTCCAGTTATATTACTGCAATGTGGAAGGAGTGTGGTGTCAATTACAAATTCACCAGCCCCTATCATTCTCATTGCAATGGGTTAGTTGAAAGATTCAACAAAACCCTAAAGGGCATGATCATGGGCCTCCCGGAAAAGCTAAGGCAAAAATGGGATGTCCTTCTGCCCTGCCTTCTCTTTGCCTACAGAGAGGTCCCTCAGAAGGAGGTTGGCTACAGCCCTTTTGAACTTCTGTTTGGGCATCCAGTTAGGGGTCCCTTGTGTCTGGTGAACGAGGGATGGGAGTTACCTCCCAAACAAGCCATAGTGGACTATGTACTTGGTCTCCACTCCAGAATGGCCTAGTACATGAAGAAGGCAAGTAAAAACCTTGAGGCAAGTCAAGAACTCCAAAAAGCTTGGCATGACCAAAAGGCTGTCTTGACTGTTTACCAGCCAGCCCAGAAGGTGTGGGTGTTGGAGCCAGTGGCCCCAGCAGCTCTCCAGGACAAATGGAGTTGACCCTACACCATACTTGAACAAAAGGGTGAGGTCACTTATCTGGTGGACCTTGGCACTCCTAGAAGCCCCCTTAGGGTGCTTCATGTGAACAGGCTAAAACCCTATGTTGACAGGGCTGACATGTGCTTGCTCATGGCAACTGATGAGGGACAGGAGGAAGAGAGTGACCCTCTCCCTGATCTCCTCTCACAAAACCCTGATGATGGATCAGTTGATGGAGTAGCTTTGGCAGGCAGCTTCACTGATCAGCAGCAGATTGATTGCAGGAAGGTCCTCAATCAATACAGGCACATGTTTTCTTTGACACCCAGTCAAACCACCTGGTGTACCCATGAAGTGGACACAGGTGAGAGTCTACCTGTTAAAAATAAGATTTAGAGGCAGCCTGACCATGTCAGAGATTGCATCAGGACTGAGGTCCAAAAGATGCCTGAATTGGGAGTAATTGAGCGCTCAGATAGCCCTTGGGCTAGTCCAGTGGTCTTGGTACCAAAACCTCACACCAAGGGTGGAAAGTGAGAGATGAGGTTTTGTGTTGACTACAGGGGACTCAATGCAGTCACTAGGACTGATCAGATCAGAAAAGCTTTATTCGATTGTTTGAACAAAACAGTCATAAAAGCACAGAAGAAAAACATTACAATTATACAATAAAAGATTCCGTGAAATATTAAACTAGGAAAGCTTTCAATGGAAATTAATCAAATTGTGGACAAATGATTTCTGACAAAAAGGACTTTTTTCAGATAATTAGAAACACTAAAAATAGTATATACATTATCTAAACACTGTAGAGCTAAAAAGGCAGGTCGACATTGACGTAAAACATATTGTTTAAGAATTGGTTTTAAAAACAGAGTCCGTAGTGCAGAATAATATTTACAGAAAAGAACAACATGAATAGTAGTCTGTAGTGAAACATTATCACAAGGACAAGGCAAGAGACATTGAGACCAATCATGCGTAGTGGGAAAAGACACAAGGCGATGAAAGGTTCCCATCCTAAAGCGTGTCAATAAAAACCTTTCATAAGCACTAGATACAACAATTAAATACAGTTGAATATTAAGAGAACTTAAAACCATCTGATTATGCAAGACTGTAGGTTTCAGTATCTCTGTGGACAATCTCACAGAATCTAACAGGAACAAACCCTTGTGTCTTAGTTCCTCCCTTGATATAGTACTAAGGGTACTGGGGTTAATAAAATATTCTGGATGACCAAGATCATTAAAAAAGTTAAAAACGTTTTTAAGCCACGGTATCCTCAAAGCTCCTTCCAATTTCACAATATGTAATAAAAATTAACGGTTCAATTTGGCTTCATCTTTAAGCCACAGTCTATGCCACAACAGTACAGGTTCAAGCTTAATTGAGTCAGAAATATATGACAGACCCAATTCGGCATGACAAACATACGTAGAGGAACCGGCTGGTACTGATAAAATATATTTTAAAAATGAATTTTCCACCCTTTGAATAGGTGTTAATTCTGCAAAGCCCCAAACTCCACTCCCATAAGTTGCCACAGACACACACTTGGCTTTATAGATTTTTAAAAGCTCAACAGGTGGTCTTTTGCCTAGTTTCCTTGCAAAGGCAGTTAATGCAGAAGTTGTACGTACAAATGCCAATTTTCTAGCAGAAACTGCATGTGACCACGTATCATTATTAGCAAAAAGAATACCTAGGTATGGAAATTTAGTTGTAACTTCGATTTTCTGACCCTCTAAAAACATGTCCTTACGTTTCACGATACCCTTGCCACAATACATTATAAACGTCTTAGAAATATTGACTCTTAAGCCTAAATTATTCATAAAATGGGAAAAGCCATTCAGCACACGCTGAAGGCCAATTTGAGTACGGGACATCAGAACCGCGTCGTCCGCGTATAACAGTGTTGGAATTGGACAACCAGCTACTGTAGGGAAATCCTGATTATCCTTTAGAAGAGCCTCGCCTAACCCATTTATATACAGATTAAAAAGGAACGGAGCCAGAACACACCCCTGTCTGACTCCGCTCCTAATCGGGAAGGCTTCTGAGCGCTCGCCCTTCATACCATATCGCACCGTGGCCTTGGCGTCGCAATAAAAACGTTTAAGAAAATGTATAATGTTTGGTTCTACACTCATTTTTTCTAAAACTGACCACAATTTAACGTGGACCACGCAGTCAAAAGCGGCTGTGAGGTCCACGAAGGCTAAAAACAAGTTCCCCTTCCTAGCTCTAGTATATTTCCCTACCAAAAGTAAAAGATTCAACCCCTGCTCTATGGTGCCCAGGCCGGGCCGGAAACCATATTGTAAGTCAGAAAGAATAGAATTCTCCTCGGCCCAGACCTGGAGGCGCTCAAGTAAAACCCTGCCTGCCACTTTTGTTATAGCGTCCAGCAAAGAAATTGGACGATAGCACCCTGGATCGTGCCTATCCCCCTTTTTAAAAATTGGCACGATAATGGAGACTACCCAAGTAGATAAAAAATTAGTGCAACAGCTGGCGTTAAGCACCTGGGCCAAAAGGGGGCCCCACAGAAGAACATTCGATTTAAATATATCTATCGGGACCCCGTCAGGGCCTGTGGCCTTACCACCTTTACTTGCATGAAGTGCCCGCTCCACCTCCTCAATGGAAAATCTAAGTTCCCTATGCTGCGTGGAGCGGTTTTCCCCCCGGGACCCGCAAACACACTTATCCGTCGCGAGGGGATACCCGCTACCTTTGTAAACCTGGGAAAAATGGTTTATCCATTGTTCCTCTGGAATCGCTATCTCTACTGACGGGCCACCCGCACTAACCAAAAAAGGGGCCCTAATAGCCTTCCAGAATGCCGCACTATCTTTTGTAGTTGAAGCCAAATAAAGGGCGTCCCATGCCTCCTTCTTCAATATACTCTTTCTGTCCCTTACTGCTCGTTTGTACACACCTCTAGCCGTCCTAATATCAATCACAATTCTAGGGGTCTTCTGGAGCTCCTTCTTTAGTTGGGAGAGTGCTCGAGTGCAATTGGCATCGAACCATCCCCGTTGTACTCCACTATTCTTTTTATGCCTAATGAGTAAATTACTTATTACCCTAGATATAGCTGAAAACGAGGCTAGAATCTGTTCGGGGATGGCTACTTCACTCAAACAAGAGTCTATGTCGAGTTTACATCGCTTTACCACAGTGCTTACCAATTTTGCCTGGTCTACCAAAGCCCAACGAATGGAATAGCCATTAATACTACCTAATGCTAGATTTGCTAGCAACTGATCGTTAATATTTACGGGGCTTATTGTCTTACTTAAAGGTAATAAGATGGTCAGGCAGAGAGGAAAATGATCGCTCAGTGGATTATCCGAAACATAAAAAGAGAGAATACTATCAGCGTGGGTGCTTGATATGAGAACATAATCAATTACAGAGCTAAATCCCCTCCCACTAAAAGTACGAATCAAGGAGACCGGGAGCGGGCATAACTCATTAACAAAACCCAGATCGTGAGTAAAAATAAGCTTGTTATATCGCTCCCCCAGGGCATTATGACCAAAGTGTGATATACAAGCATCATCATCTCCCGTAACTCCACACAAATTAACCCCGCAGTTCTTGCATAACGTACAATTAAAATCCCCCGCAAATATCAACATAATATCGTTTGTCTTGCCCCTACTTAACAAATTTAAAGATTGCGAAATATTGTTTAAAACAATACCAATCTGGCCAGACGGGATATTATTATAGAAGTTAACCAGAGCTATTGAATGGGTGGCGTCACAATCCATTTTGATCAAATGATAATAATCATCACTAACAAGCATATTAATGCTCTTTAAATTAATGGTGCTTGATATATAAGTACATAGGCCACCCTTTGCCCTTCCACTGTGAGCACCAACTGCTGGAGTATGATAAGTCCTATAGCCATTCAAGTGTATCGTATCCTTGACCCATGTCTCCTGGAGTAACAGAATCTCGAATTGTGAGATAAAATCCCACCAACATTGATTACCCAATTTAGAACTAATCCCTGCAATGTTCCATGACACAATGTTACAACGCAAAGATTTTCCGTCATAGATACGATGTTTAGGGTAAATGGGCATACCACCAATTTCTTTACATAGCTGTCCAGATGTCAAAGTGACATCATGATTACATACAGGAACCGTCAAGGAGTCTGTAATGCGGGACATAGGACATTTTTCCCTCGCTACATTACTCAATGTTAAGTCCTGGCCAGGAACTATACTTGAAATAGGGGTAATTAAAGAAACCTCGCACCCTACCAGATTCACCGCGGGTGAATCAAGAAGACCTCTAGACTTATCTATACTGTTACCGTCCCCCTTAGACATATCAGATACAAAACACCTCGTTGGGGATCCAAAATCAATCCCCTTACTAGGACTGGGTAGAGTGAATGATTTCCCAGACTTCAGTCAGTCGAGGTCCTCCAGGGAGCTCAAAACTTCAAATCGGTTATGTGTTGGAATAGAGTAACCAAACTGCCTTGAACCTCCATAGTTATTACCTACAGACTTAGGCTCAAGTCGGTATAGGGGATTACACGGCCGATAAAAATAACCCAGGGGTAAAATACTGATATCATTGGGATCCACATAACCGTTGTTACCCCTTTCCAAAATTGTATGGACTAGATGGGGTGACCTAAAAGTTAAAACAATACATTCTCCATAAAATGATTTAGGGGTGTGACCCACCCATCTAACCCTATGGACCATTTTAAATTCCGCAAAAAGGGGCCTATTCAGGCCAGTCCTTTTAGTCAAAAAATGCAGGGACTTATTTTTCAGCGCAGACCAGTGCTCTGAATCAATATGGGGACAAGGAGGAACATTCGCCAGGACCACCGTATATGGAGTGGCCTCCGGCGGAAGATTTAAATTTGATGATGGGCAATGGGAAGCATCCCATTTATCCCTGCGAGTATCACCTATCCCTACCATTTTATTGTCACCATTCATCCCTGGTGTTTCGTGCACAATCTCAATTCTTTCCAGGGGTTTAGGGGCCGAAACACAAGGGTCTACTCGAGGCAAGCAATTGCTCTGGTGCCCTGGGTCTTTACTTGGAATGACGTTACCATTGCTAGAACTACCACATACAAATTTAGAAGCAGAAGGAACTTGTGGGGGTTCATGGACAGAACTTACAATCCTTCTAGTTGAAGGACCGTCATTAAGTATAACACCATTTGTGTGAACGGTTAAGTTTTTATTCTTCAACAATTCCTCCACTTTAGTCAATCTAACTTCTAATTTGGACACCGTCAGCAGGATTGGTTCCAACAATGACGTCATCATCAGCTCGAGCCTTCCCCAAAATTCCCTTCAGAGGTACTATTAGCGAAGATAGTTGCCTCATTCTGATTTAGAGATATTAAAGATCCCGCAGAGGGCTCCACCAAATCATTAACAGCTTTCCCCTTTCTTTTATTCTCAATCAATACAGGCACATGTTTTCTTTGACACCCAGTCAAACCACCTGGTGTACCCATGAAGTGGACACAGGTGAGAGTCTACCTGTTAAAAATAAGATTTAGAGGCAGCCTGACATTGTCAGAGATTGCATCAGGACTGATGTCCAAAAGATGCCTGAATTGGGAGTAATTGAGCGCTCAGATAGCCCTTGGGCTAGTCCAGTGGTCTTGGTACCAAAACCTCACACCAAGGGTGGAAAGTGAGAGATGAGGTTTTGTGTTGACTACAGGGGACTCAATGCAGTCACTAGGACTGATGCTCATCCAATTCCTAGGGCAGATGAGCGTATTAACACCGTGGCCTCAGACAAGTTCTTAAGCACATTTGACCTTACTGCTGGCTATTGGCAAATCAGACTAGCTGAGGAAGCCAAACCAAAAACAGCATTTTCAACTCCCAGTGGGCATTATCAATTTATTGTGATGCCCTTTGGCTTGAAAAATGCACCTGCCACATTCCAAAGGCTGGTGAATTAAGTTCTCACAGGTCTAGAAGCCTATAGTGCAGCATATCTAGATGAAATAGCTGTCTTTAGCTCCACCAGGGAGGATCACCTGGTCCACCTGAAGAATGTTTTGGAGGCTTTGCAGAAAGCAGGAATCACTATCAAGGCTACTAAGTGCCAGATAGGGCAGAGTAAGGTTGTGTACCTGGGCCTCCTTGTGGGTGGAGGCCAGGTTCCACCCCTTCAGAGCAAAATCCAGACCATAATGGAATGGGTTGCTCCAACTACCAAGACTCAGGTCAGAGCTTTCTTGGGCCTGACTGGATATTACAGAAGATTTGTCAAAGGGTATGGGTCCATAGTGACTCCTTTGAATGATCTGACCTCTAAGAAAATGCCCAAGAAGGTTCAGTGGACAGTTAGCTGTCAGAAGGCATTTGATGACCTCAAGCAGGCCATGTGCACTGCTCCCGTTTTGCAGAGTCCTGGCTACTCTAAGCAATTCATTGTCTGAACCCTCTAAGTTGAGGGTAGGGGCAACTGGATTCAAGCTAGCCTGGCTGATGAAGGGTGTTACCCAGAAACCGGTCACAGGATGCTTGTTTCCGGTTCAGGGAAGACCTGGCTTGGCAGTTCGGGCTGAACGGTTCCCATTAGGCACAGGGTCAAGACTGATTTGCATATAGCTGGGTCTGAACTGAGGTGGCGAAGTGAGCTACAAAATGATGATGGATTCAACCCAGATCTGTGACTGGGGGTGAGTGTCTGAAAAGTTTCAGCACTCCGTCCATCATCTCCTTGTGTTTGCTTTGTTCGCCCTAAGTTGGCAGGGTATGCCCAGGCGTGGGTCCCTTGCTCACTTTGCCACTGTATTCAAGCTAGCCTGGCTGATGAAGGGTGTTACCCAGAAACCGGTCCCATGATGCTTGTTTCCGGTTCAGGGAAGACCTGGCTTGGTAGTTCGGGCTGGACTGTTCCCATGAGGCACAGGGTCAAGACTGATTTGCTTATAGCTGGGTCTGAACTGAGGTGACGAAGTGAGCTAAAGAATGATGATGGATTCAACCCAGATCTGTGACTGGGGGTGAGTGTCTGAAAAGTTTCAGCGCTCCGTCCATCATCTCCTTGTGTTTGCTTGGTAGGGGCTGTGTTGTCACAACTAAATGCAGAGGGCCACGATCAACCAGTAGCTTTTATCAGCAGAAGGTTGACTCCCAAAGAGAAACGTCGGTCAGCTTTTGAGAGGGGGGCCTTTGCTCTGGTCTGGGCCCTGAAGAAGCTGAGGCCATACTTGTTTGGCACTCACTTCATTGTTCAGACAGACCATAAGCCCCTCTTATGGCTTAAACAGATGAAGGGTAAAAACCCCAAACTTTTTAGGTGGTCCATTTCCCTACAGGGGATGGACTAGACAGTGGAACATAGACCTGGGAGTAACCATGCCAATGCAGATGGACTTTCCAGATATTTCCACTTAGAAAATGAAGACTTATCTGGGCAAGGTTAGTCTCATCTCCTTACGTTTGGGCGGGTTTGTGTAGGAAAGTAGGATCTGCTTCTTATGGTTACCCCCACTTTTTGCTTGATGTGATGCTGTTTTTGACTAGTCTGACTGGGATCTTGCTAATCAGGACCTCAGGCTATCTGATTTCTCCCTAAAATGTTGTGTTTAGTACTTAGGTACATCTCAGATTGGATACTGAGGTACACTTATAAGTACCTAGTATATGGTACTCAAGTATCCAGGGCATAGGTACCCCAGAGGTCTCCCATGGGCAGAAGCATGTATTATGCCACCCATGAGAGACCATTCAAAATGGAACTACAGGCCTGCCATTGTAGCCTGTGTAAGTTGGTGCTTACAGCACTTGCTAAAGATATAGGTTTTCTATGTCTTGGATCACTGCACTTAAAACTTATAAGTCACCCCTATAGCAGCCCTTTTGCAATCCTGAAGGCAGGGTGCTTAGTTCTAAGTTAGAGGGTGCCTGTTATACCTGCTGTTCAGCCTGTGTGGAATGTTGGTGAGAGAGTGCATGATAGAATGTTGGGTGTGTGTGAGAGAGTCAGTTACAGCTGGGGCTGAGCAGCAGGAGGCTGCTCCTGGTGGGGTTCTCCCTTCTACCTACTTTGTACTTTCTTACTTGGAATAAATACCTATCAACTTACATGGAATGGACATCCTTTATTTACTACAGTGCCCCTGCATGAGCAGGACACCCCTGCAGCCTACGGAGCCCATTCTCCCGGGTTGTCAGTGCAGCAGTCATACACTATATAGAGGGGCCTCTCGTAATTACGCGATGACCATCTCGAAACTGGCTGCAACTAACCCCATCATGTTTGGTATCAAACATGTTGGAATCATACCTCCCACACCGTAAATGGTGTGGGAGGTATGATTCCAAGCACTGAAAGAGCCCTCCGTTAGGCTCTCCCTGTCCCCGGTGCCAGTCTTCCAGACCCGGACAGCACAAAATGGTTGCTGCCGACCAGAGACACATTTCAGCCCTCCTGCTGCTGAGCCAAGCTTCGAGCAGGGGAAGGCAGAACAATAGGCAGCCTGTCACAATGAGGTGTGCCCACCTTCCAGACAGGATTTAGTGTACTGGGAGCGGGTGGGTGCACATGCCAGTGCTAGAAAGTCTGCATGAGGGGCACATTTGGTGTCCCCGTGCATAGTCCAGTTCAAACCAGTTCTAGGAGCCAGTGGCTCCCGCTCTGGCGCGAAACTGGACAAAGGACATGGGAGTAACCTCCCCCTGTCTCCAGACCATCCCCTGGGAGGGTCCCCTGATTTTCCTAATCCTTTCCCTAGGGTACTTAAGGGCTTACCTGGGTGTAGGTCCCTAGATTCATTGTGGGATAAGATTCAGAACTGAAACCACTGCACTTCTACCGTCTGGGCACTCTGGACCTCGCTGGACTTCGTTGGGCCTGACTTTGTCTCACTTCCAGTCTGCTGCATCGTCTGTGCCTGTGCACCATACAGGATCCATGCAGGACCTGTGGAGCATCCAAGAAACTTGAAGGAATCTCCTTTGAAATGAAGGAGTGACTTCCCTGCATTCGCAGGCACCTCAACATTGCTGACTGGTTTGCTGATCCCAAGCTCTTGCGGACTCCGAAGGGTTGAACAACACAGGTGGTAGTTTTCTACGTCCCTCAAGGCCTGAGCTGTCCTCTCACCGAGTTTGAGGCCAGTATCCCTCGTTGGGGCTGCATTAACTGAACCCCTGTGCACTGCATTCTTTTGCAAGTGCACATGCTTGTTGGCAACTTTGCGACAAGTGCATTGGGCTCCAAGTAGCTTCAACCTCCGGCAACTTCTTCCACCAAGATCTTCAGCCACATCGCCTCGTGGGCACCATGGCCTGCTCCTTTGGTGAGCTGCTCGAGGTCCTCTCGCGACTCCAGTGCCTCCGGCCTGTGGGTCCATTTGAGGGTCATATTTGCTTCCTGTGGGCATCCCTGATTGCTTGGAGCTTGCCCTGACTCCCCTTCTTGTGGTGTGTCCCCTGGACCTTGCTGGTCCAAAGTTTGCACCTTTCTTGACTTCCTGTGTAGGATGCCTTTGCCAAGGCTTGTTAGTGCTCTCGCCGGACACTGACCCCTCAGCACTCGACATCCTTCGTGGGACAGCTCATATCCAGGTCCTGGTCATCCTCAGCGTGGCTTGCTCTTCGCAGCTGCAGAGTCAAGGTCATCGTCATCTTTCCTGAAGAACCCAACATCGGAGGGCATTCGTCTTCCAGGGCTCCTGGTCACTCCCGAGTGACATAGACTCTGTCCCCTCTGCTTTGAGGTACTCCTCTTCAAAAATCCACATTTGGATTCCCACGGACACTTTCTCCTTTTCCAGCAGCAGCACTTACTTGAAGTACTCCATTGGGTTCGAAGGCGGTTTCCGACACCACTTCACCCGCATGCACCCGGTGTCCCTGATGTAGGTAACGTGGGAACTAGGGTATCCACGGGTGGGGTGGCTCTCCAACCTTCTAAATCCCAAGGGGTTTCTTCAGGGTCCGTTGGGAAGGGTCCCTAATCTTTAAAAATCCAACCGCGACTTGCACATAGAATTGTACAGAGCATGCGTCGTGTACTCACACTGCACACGCTCTCCGTGGGGTCCCTATCTACTTACCTTGGGTGGCTCTGTGGGTCCCCAGCAATTATATGTCCTCTCGACATCGTCCTGACTCAAGTCGTGGTTCTTATACCACTTTCTTAATATATGGTTTGTTCCCCCCCTGGGGTCCACTGTGTATAATGTGCTATTTACTGCATTTTTAACTGAAGTATTGTGTGCATTGTGTTTATCTCCGTGTTGGAGATACTTGAACATTCTAGAGAGTATTATATAATAAATACATATTTATATAAATACTTGGTATGGTTCTTTTTCATTTAATCTCTACTATAAGATTGCATTCTGGTAAAACAAGCTGCTTTACACTCCTTCTGGACTAAGCCTGAAGGCTGCTCTCCACAGCTACCACTTAGAGAGCTTTCTAAGGTTGTCTAAGACCTCTTAAATCACCATAAGGGTTGTCTGGACTGGTGCAAGGTGTCCACTTACATAAGTGTACATCATATACCAGGCCAGCTTCTCACAGTGTCCAATGTAGGTCTAGGAGGGCTGGATCCATGCAAGAGTTTCAGAGTTACTCACCCACCATATAAAGGAGTTCCATTTGGATTAATTATATGCACTTGTGTACAATCTGAAAACAAATCAAGCTCCCCTGTACGTACGAAGAATAATTCTGACCTAGAGAATTGCTGACATAATACAGAACCTTCAGGTTTCTTCTTTTGGGTATCTCTTTCTGTGGCGTCTGCAGCAGGATTCTTATATTATATTACAAAACATAAAAACGTTATCCTGGAGTCTGTCTCTGAAGATCTCCAACAACTCTTTCTCATTGGTGGAGATAAAATGACCTCTCTGCTGAAGGATCCATCTCTTTTGAGGAAATATTGATTTAATGTAAAGAGTGGTAAGCTCACAACTTTGCACTGGAATCTCCATTATCAATGGCTTTGCTTTCCATTCCTCAGTTAGCAGAATCTACCTCTTTCCATACCAAGTGTAGCCAGATTCCCAGTCTGGGTATTATTGTGGGGCTGAGCGCTAGAATCGTAAGGCACTCACTTAAATCCAGTAACCCTTGATCCGAATCAGTCTTATTACAAACCAGAGGGTATTCCACTTCACTGCAGGACCCACCAAAGCATCATGAGAAGCATCATTATGATGTCTTTTTTATTGCCCTTTGCCCCGAGTGTTGCTTAATGTTGTCAAACCCTTGAGCCACAGACTGTTTTTTCCTTCTTCTCTTCCCTTGAATTCCCCGTATATTTTTTTTAGTTTATCATCCTCCTATGCACCATTCCCCCATGGGATTCTTGGCCAGTTGGTTATGGTCTTTCTTTGTGTAGTTTCAAATGCCTTTGGGGTCAGGTCTTCAACTCAGCAACTTTCAGAGATGTTGGTCTTATTCTATCAGCGTCTGAGATGCTACTGAGGCAAAGGAGGCCATACTTACAGCTTGCTTTACTGCCCCTGTGGCTGGATTTGTCTTCGCAGATTACCATACCATTTCTAGCAGGAAAGAATTCATCACCCCTAGCAAAACATAGGCTTCATTGATAAAGAGAAGAACTATTCTTAATTTTTGAGTGGTCATTGCTTATTGTTAGAAATGGGGATCTCTAGTTGGCAAGGGTTTGCACCTTTGTCCAAGTAGGGACCATTCTTCCTAGTCAGGGTAAGGGGGATACAATCCTAAAATAACCCCTGCTCACCCCCTTGGTAGCTTGGCACGAGCAGACAGGCTTATCTCAGAGGCAGTGTGTAAAGCATTTGTGAACACATACAGTAATACAGTGAAAACACTACAAATGAGCACCACACCAGTTTGGAAAAATAAGTAATCTTTATCTAAACCAAACAAGACAAAAACGACAACAATCCACAATACAGTAATCAAAATATGATTTTTAAAGGTTAAAATAGTTCTGTTCAAAGCAAATTGCAGATGCAACACTTTTCACACAAAGTATCTTGGTTGCTTCGCGCACACAAAAAAAACTGTCGCAGGGAAGGTGATGCGTCGGTTCCTTACTCCCAAGAAAAGGTGATGCGTCGGTTCCTTACTTCAGGGGAGGTGATGCGTCAGTGCCTTACTGCCACGCAGGGGCGGTGATGCGTCTGTTCCTTACTGAAGGGGAGGTGATGTGTTGGTTTCTTACTGTGTGGGGAGGTGATGCGTCAGTTTCTTACTGCGACCCCTATGTTCTTGCTGGTGTGGCGCCCAGATGCGATGCGTTGGTTCTTGCAGCCACACAGCAGGGCCTGCATCAGAATCGGTGCGGTGATCTCAGACTTCGGAGATCGGTGCACGGGACTCGGCGTGCGTCGATTTCTAGAGCCGCGGCAGGCGCTGCGTTGATTTCTTCGGCGATGCATCAGAAACAGGTGCAGATGCGTCGCGCTTCTCGAAGTTGTGTTATTTTTTCAGCTCCCAGCGGCAAACAGCCTCCAGAGGTCCAAAATAGCAGCAGGCACCTCTTAGCAGGTCAGAACGCCCAGTAAGGAAGTTCAGGGGAGTTGGTGGTGAAATCTTTGTGTCCCTGAGACTTCAGAACAGGAGGCAAGCTCTATTTCAAGCCCTTGGAGATCTTCCTCAAGCAGGGGACACAGCACACAGCAAAATCCTTGTCCTTTCCTTGGCAGAAACAGCCATTGCAGGCCAACCCCAGACAGCAAACAGCAAAGGGGCAGTACTCCTCCTCAGTTTCTCCAGCTCTTCTGCTTGGCAAAGGTTCCTCTTGATTCCCAGAAGTGATCTAAAAGTCTGGGTCCCTCTTTTTATTCTACAAACGCCTTTGTTCTCTGTGGCAGAGAAGCTCTTTGCCCTGCCAAAACCAGTTCTGTCCTCTCTGGTGCAGCTCCCTAGGCCCATTCAGGTGTGAAAGAAATCTCCTCCCCCTACTCTGAATGCAGCCCAGGTCTATTCAGCCCAGCCCTGACTTACCCTGGAAAGGCAGGACACACCTCAACTCCCGAAGTGGCTGTCTGAACAGAATGCACACCCCCAGCCCCTGTCACTCCAAAGCCAGACAGTCAATACACAACCTAGCAGAGGCACACTGGATGGTTTCTAAAAGTGGTATTTTCAAACCCATAATGTAAAAATCACCCTCACTAAAAGATGCCTCTTAACATTCTGAGTTCAGGCATATCAAACTTTATTTTCCTATCTTGTTCCCATGGGCAGTAATCCTCATAAGATGTTATGAGCAAACTCCCCATTCTATCCTATGGCATAGATAGCCTTTCAATAGTGAAAAACGAAATTGGCAGTATTTCACTATCAGGACCTGCCACACACACCAGGGCATCCATCACACTGTAAGAATACAGGAGGCAAAGGCATAAAATGCAGGGGAAAAACCCACGCCAAGGCTGCCAGGTCTAACACTGATGTACTTATCAGTGACCACCAGAGCATTCTCATAATGTCTTACAGCACATTCAACAAACTCACACAGGCTGATAGGGCTTGAGTTAGAGATTGGTGCATGGACAGTCATTCCTCCATCACAGACTGATCTGTCCGTCAGCTGAGGGATTCCTATCTGTCGTATTTAGGGTTTGGCCTGATGGACCGAAGTTCACCACGCTTTAGGATGGTCTGTTTGCTGAACCTCATTCCTCTGTTGGCTCTCCCGTCCAACGTCGACAGATGCAAATTCACCAGTGTTGGTATGGTGGTCATACGTACACCACGTTTAGGGTCGTCTGCCTTTATAGAGAGACAGAGCGATCGTGACGATACTGGATCTCAATGGCAGACAGAATTTCCAACATGAGACATATCCGTCAACGTTAACAGAAGCATCCATCAAAACACACCTGCTCATGATTAACTCAGCTACAACACCTGCAGCTATCAGTACAAAATACACTCCTCAAACCAACCAAAACCATTTACCACTCACAACAGAAAGCACCAGCAACAGACCTATGTCTTCTTTTTTTCGATTGCGTCTAGAATAAAACAACCAAAATTCTCTGTAAATAAGTTAAGTTGTGGTTGATGAAATAATTAGGGATGAGCCACAGTTGTTTGGAGCCCTGGCCCAAACAGCAATAAAGAGCCACAGAAGGCAAACGTGGGACAAAATCATGTCCGCAACACCAGATGCTCACAGGAGGGCATTCGTAAGTGGATGAACGACCTGCGGGGGAATGTGTTCCCTTGTATTGAGGGCACGTCAAGATGCCCTGGGAACAGGTGATGGTGGTTCTCCCAGACCCCTCAACCTCATAACCTGAGATGAGAATGTGTTGTCCACACTCCATGCTGAAGTCGTTGCAGGAATGCCTGGCAAAGTGGAGAATATTAAGTGTCAACACTACTTCTCACACAACAACTAATTTACTCTCTCCTCACTTTTACAACCCATAATCCATAACATAAGCCACTATACAGATGACAAACTATTAGCATTGGCATGCTAACTGATGTCTGTCGCAAATCACTACATTCTCACTTTATTCATAATCTCCCACATACTCACTCTGGCACAACATTCTCGTTAACACAACCCATATAGAAAACAAAATAAAACAGGTGTCATCTTAAATTTTGACATCAGAACTCACTAACCATATATAGTCAACATCTATCAACATTTATCAAGTTACTCATACTAATGTAAGCTCTGCCCACTATTATCTCATTAATAATCTATCTTTCCTGATACTATTCAATATAAAACAAATCATTTGTAGTAGTAGAAGTCTGAATCTAATGTTCAAGTTCTGAATTTGGAAATTACATATCCCTTCATTGTGTGAATTTATTTGTATTAATTTTTTATATGTTACACTAACAGACAGATTTTCATTCATACCTAAAACTACAGGAATGTCAAAGTGTAGTCACACTTAAGATTTTCCATTGTATCTATTGAGGAACAGTCTACTTTTAAACACATTATTCTCAAACATAACGAGTCACTTGTTCCTGAATCTGGGTGCAGGTATAAGTTTCTGGACACAAAATGTATCAATGAAAATTCCAGGTCAGTCCAGTTACATCTCTAAACTGGTAACGGGTGCCTTTTGGTTTCAGATGATTTTAAAACATTTTTTTATTAAAGAAGTAGAAACCCACTTGTTTCTTTCTCTTGGGCATTTTGAGTCCAGGGTCCGAAATCCCACTTGCCGAATCTGCATTCTGTGGAAACCAGTTGCAACTATTATTAAACTGGAAATTCCACCAGTGCATAAGTAATTTATGCCCCCCAGTCGCCCAGAAGGCTTTAATCTCTGAACCCCTCCTGAATATGTATTAAAAGTAAATGAACGAAAGCGACATTGTACAGGTTTATAAACAGATAAACAGATAGCACGTATTATGCTTGAATGAATTTGGTGTCAAAGGTGACTATTCTTCGTCGCAATGTAGAATTGTAGCTGACAATGGTCATAGATTTAATTGTGATAGGAAAGATTGTCACCTGGCGACCATAAGTGGAATGCTCGTCTCTCTCTATTTAGATGTTCAAGTATTAAGAATGTATATATTTTATTTGGAAAATGCAGTACAAATTAAGAATATGTATCACAAGTCCATGATCAAAATTGCATGCAATTGTAACATCCAAAGCAACAAAGGAAACAACACATCATCCTAAACCAGAAAGGTCTCTGTACCCAGGATGCGATCTAAGAACCGGACCAAAGCTGGGCCAGCAAAAAAAAAAAAATCATGATGTGAACACTGAAAAAAAAACATTTTGTAACTCACAAAAATTACATAAGTTGCAGTAAACAGATGTGAAAAAAAAATATGTCACGGCTTCTTAAAATTAAAAGGTGTGTTTTTGTTTTGAACATTTGTGTTTACATTTTTGTTGACAATGGCTTAAATGTCCCTTAACCTCTCCTATTTAGTAAAAGGCTATACCCCAATTTGATGCCACTCCTCCTGGCTCCTCCCACATTCCCTTCATAAGCAAACACTTATATGTGTGCAGATCACCACCAATTTGGTGGAAATTTCCTCAGAGAAAAGATAGGAAAGGCAGAGGTCTTCACCCGTAGGTTTGTGAACTGCATTTCATATTATGTGACTGGTACTACTGTAATACTGCATAGCACAAAGCGTACTTTGTGAATAGGTCCATTTTTAGGTCTCACCTGAGGCAGCGCATGCGCTTTCGATTGTGAAAAATGTTGTTAACTCACAAATAGCTTAGAGCCCACCCAGTGTGTATCATTGGTTGGCTTTGTCATCACTCCTTATTGGTCAGTGTGTGCCGGTTTCACAGTGGCTCCCCCGCTAAGTTGGAGGAGCGTCGCCCCACTGCTTCAACTGCAAGCTGAATACAAAAAATAAAATGATAATAATATGTTTTTTGTATTCAGCTTGCAGTTGAAGCCAGGGTAGGTTAGGGCGGGCCGGGATGGGCTCCCCGCAGCACAGGGAGGAGGAGTGGTGGTTGCACCTTAAGTGCGCATGACGGTTTGGCTGGCCGTCTCAGTTGTAAGTCAGTGTTGTGATTGGCTGGGAGAGACTGGGAGCTTCCTGCTGCAGAGAGGAGGACGGAGGACAGGCGGCAGCCGGCGGTTGGCGGTATTAAGGTAAGTACTATTTTTTTTTTTTTAATCCCCCTATCCCCACCCACTGCCCCCCACCCCCTGTTCAGTAGCAGCTGCTGCTGGTTTCACATGCTCTTCGTTTGCATCTCCGTACCTTGGTTCATGGACCAAATACTAATAGTTTTTTTCATCCGTAGGTTTATGAAATACATTTCGTACATAGTAGTGACTAGTACTACTTTGCATATTACACAATGTAGTTTATGTGTAGGCCTATTTTTGTTTTTGTAATGACTTTTGGTCTCTACAATGGGATTTCTTCATTCTCAGGAAGTGGAGTAATTACACTTGTAATTTTTTCACATAGTTAGTTTGGACATCTTAGGTTTTTTATTTGTTACTTATATTGTTTTGATTAGTTGTTGTTCATGCACAAAAAGCATTTCACTGAGACAGGTCTTGATGCTTCAGACAAGGTACCAAGGTTACCTGGGCATGCTTAACTTAAGCAGGTGTTTTCTGGTGCTCAGCATGGAATGTCTTTCAGTGGATGAGGAATGTTTATATAGAAGAGATTCCAAGTGATTCTGCATGCATTTCAGGGGAATCAAACTGAAACATTGATCGACAGGAATAGTGTTTTTTATTGGGTGTAAGAGTCAGACACTCAACCAGACCCAAACATCCGTGGGGGGGCTAACACTTAGAATTGTGGGAGCAGAGTCATATTCAGAGCTGAATCAAAGTCACTTGTGGGGTTTCCATTAATCTTCTGGTACAATACCTGATATGGGGTGTCATTATTCTCAATGATATGTGGTCAGTAAGGCATTTTTAGGAGCACTGACCGTAAGGTTGGGCTTAGTATAGTAAGATTTAGCAACTGTTAGAGTGGATTTAGAGTGTCCACCTCAAGGAATTTTAGAAGAATGAATAACACATGTTGCTTTGTTGTGTTACATATGATGCCATTAGACTTGGTAAGCGGCAGAATTTCTGGTTCTAGTTTCTGGGTCAAACAGCAGCAAATGATGCATTCTATAAAACACTTTTCCAATTCTGTTAGCCTCAACCTAACTGTCTAAAAAAACAATACTTACAAAGTATTTGTGTGCCCACCACCAAATTAAGTTTTACAAAATGTTCACTGGTTAAACATAATTTAGTAGTTATTGTTAAGTTCATATTATATTTCCCAGTATACACTACCAATACATTTGCAGGACAGAAGTTAGTACATGCATCAACTGTCTTGCAGTCAGAGGGAAGAATGCCTCTTGTCCGGGCTCAATAACACAATTAATGTTGAATCTGTATTTCCATGGTTCCAAATGTTACCCCTGAGTTTCACCTGCCATCAAATATTCTTTGTTATGATATGCCTAGGCACTCCAATGGCCTGACATGGACCTCTCATTTGGAAATATGTTGACTGTACTGAATACTTTTGCCACTGAATACTTTATTGTTTGATTAATAAAAATCATTACAATGGTGGGCATGCATCAATAAAAACGTATATCAGACACTTGCTAAAATATTTACACATAGGGCAGTAAACAAGCATTAACTAGACTCCTGTGTCTTTGCTTACATCATGTCCTCGTGCTCTTTTAGAAGCAGCCTAAATATCGGCCATTTAATACATTGATACTGTCGCGAACAAATAGTAAATAATAAGAGGGTGTGAATCTCAACAATAAATAATTATTTAAAACCTAATAGTCTCTATTTGTTCATGCTATTAAAATGTAGACTTCATTTAGACGAGGAATCCTTTTTGTTAAGACACAGTTAAGAGCCAGGGTGATCCATTCTAGTTTTAGCATCAACTAAAAAGATGGGACAAGACATTAGTCATTGTTAAAAAGCTGCTAACTAAACCACTAATGGTGCAATTCTATTTGTAAATAAGTAAAAACCCTACATAAGGTAATTAAAAACTTCAAGGTCACACAAAGCAGAGGATAATAAGTAAACAATGTGCAAAATGCCATATTTGGCCGCTGTCAAATAGTACAGTAAACAGATCGGCAAAACAACATCGGGCTTAGTTCTCCCCATTATAAATTAACAGTTGTTAGCTTGCTGGCTCTCGCAGTTTATAAGTCTTTTTACTGATCTTGTAACAAACTTAGTGAACCGGATGTTGAGCACTGGATTGTCCGGATTCATAGATGCAAGAATGGCTTGTCGACAAGAGCGAACTCCAAGTTTGTTCCATTCGCCCTTTAGCAAGTTCTTTCGATCGTTAAGAAGTGCAGGGCAAAGATATACCACATGCTTGATTGTTTCCTTGCTGCTCCCACACCCCCTGCACATTATATTGGTGTTTATGCGGCGCCAACCTGGCAAGTGGTACAGGAATGGCCATTCACCCATTCTGAGGGCCAAATATCTTTTTTTCCACAACACTGAGTAGGTGCATGACATATGAGGCGCCACAACCCCTGACTTAAACCCTGATATGACTGACCAGGCATGCTTACGTTGTACCAGTTGGGCTCTGTTCGAGTGGAAGGGCCAGAAGCGGACATTCCTTTTAACGTAAGTTTTGAGTGCCTGCTGCGATGGGTTGGAGCTCCAAATTTCTTCTGCATCCAGGAGTTTTAAAGAATCTTGTAGATAACGTTGGTACGATCTCCCAAGCTGACCGGCTAAAATTTCCTGCCACAAAAGGGCCTCCAAGCTTCCTTCTCTAGAAGTACGTAGCTTATTGCACAACCTGATGAATGCTCCAGCCCCTACCGCTCGATGATCTTGGAGACCAAACTCAAGTCGTATTTGGGCGGGGGAGGAGGTTTTTGGAAGGCCCAGCACTTGTTTAAATATTCTTGTTGTTATTTTGTTCACGAGGCTGTTGTCTTTCCCCTGCATGATCTCCTGACCGTAAGTGAGGTAATTGAGGGTTTTTGCCTTCATAACGCTTATAAGAGGGGTCAAGCTTGGGCCGGACAACTGCCTTGCGAGATTCTTAAATGCCACCTGGATTGTCAAAGCTTTGGCTTCTACCTCATCTCTATGTTTTGAGAATGAACCCCTTCTGTCCATGTGGACCCCCAGATATTTATATGAAGCGGCCCTATCAATACTTTTACCCTTGAACTGCCAACCACCACCTTGGTATTTCCTTAACCCAGAGGTGATTGCCTTTGTCTTTGATCTGTTCAGTTCCAATTCATTTTCGATGGTATAGGGAGACAGCCGATCGAGTAGTCTCTGCAAGCCAACCCTGGTGTGGCTGAGCAAGACAAGGTCATCAGCATACAGTAAATTGCTGACTCTGACCCCAGCAAGTTTTGGAGGATGGGAGTTGACTTCATCGAGTGTCTGCGAAAGATCGGAAATGAAGAGATTAAAAAGGAGGGGCTCCAGCACACAGCCTTGTTTTACTCCACGTGATGTTTGTATTTTTCTGGAGATATGGGAACCGTCTCCAAGTTTTATATGGATCCATGTATTAGTGTGTAGCTCAATTATGGCTTGTAAGAGCACAGGTGAAATCCCCCATTTCCGCAGTTTGAACCATAGTTGGCATCTGGGCACACGATCGAAAGTGGCCTTGAAGTCAACAAAACAGTCATGCATTAACATTCCTGACGCTACCACTTTATCCAACAGGACAGATATTGCAAGCAGGTTGGTTATGGTTCCTGATTTTGGCACAAATCCTGGCTGATTAAAGGGTATAAGGTGTTTTTGTGTGGCCCAAGACGCCAGGTCTTGGAGGAGCAGCTTGGCGTAGTATTTGGATTCAACATCCAATAGAGTAATCATCCTATAATTTTTCGGGTCTGATCTCTTGCCACCTTTGTAAATTGGATGTACAATGGCACCACGCCAAGATTCCGGTATGACCTGATCAGTCCAGCAATAAGTAAATAAGGGTGCCAAGTGTTTAGCCCAAAAGTCGGTATCCTGTTTGTACAGAGCCTGGGGTAGACCATTTGGCCCAGGAGCTCCGTCTGAGCACCAGAAACTCTAACGAAACGAACAGCACCAATTATGTGCTGTTCGTTCGTTAGAGTTTCTGGTGTTGTGGGTACCCGTTGAGGCAACTCTTCGTGCTGGAACGATGATTTGGTGTCAGTTACCGATGGCGTCCTTATGTTCAATTCTACGGATTGCTCGGGTATCCCGGCATGTATTATACCTAGGGGGAGTTGCAATTGGCATGAGTTGATTTGAGGGGCCAAAGTTGGGGGTTTGGCCAGTGGACCTTCTTCCTTTTCTGGCTTTTCGAAGTGGGTCGTTAGAAAGGATACCCATTCGAATTCACAGATGTTCGCACTACTTTGTCCTCCTTGATTGTGTGTTTTCGCATTAACAAGCGACCAAAAAGATTTTAAGTTATGGTTTTTACTTGCATGTATCAATTTTAGCCAGAACTGCTCAGAACGTTTATTATTCTCTGAAAGTATTGCTTGTCGAAGTGTTTTTTGAGCTTGCTTGTATGATTAAATAACTGGTCTTCCCCTGGGTGTCTACGTGCTTGTCTTAGCGCAGAGTTGCGCAATGATTTTAATTTCTTAATTTCAGCAGTTGTTATTGTTGAATTACCTTTTTTGGTTTTTCGTGAAGCACATGGGAAATTTTTGAGCAGTTCCCGAGAGAAGAGTTCCCATGATGTAGTGGGCGGAATTTCGTCGACGCTCCTTAAACCTTGCAGCGCTCTGCATTTTATCATTATTGTTGGTATAATAGGATCTGACCATTTTAACCTTTTGATGTTCTCTGTGCGAATTCCTCTTGTCGTCTGGCTTGTCACGGCGTGCCGTGTTACGTGGAATGACATAGTGATCACTTGGGGTCGGTGATCACTGTCTCCTCGTGCAGCTATGGTGTAATTTTCAATCAGAGGGAGCATTTCCTTCTTACAAATGGTGTAATCTAGAAAGGAGTGAGTACGACCATTTGTTCTTGTCCAATTTGGTGGACTATCCATGGAGAAGTGGCCGTTCAGAATTGTGTAACCCAAAATGCTGAGTTGTAGCACCATGTATTCGCCAAGTATGCTGTATTTGTTACCCGTAGGCGTTGTCTGTTCCACGATATCTGGCCATGGTGCATCGTACTCTATGGGAAGTTCTTGAAAAAGGTTTGTATTATAGTCGCCAGATATTAAACAGGCTGTTCTTCCATGATTACTTGGTAGGTTACACAAAATCTGGATCAAGTGGTCAAACTTAGATTTTTTCTCCCTGGCGCTTGGTGAGATGTAAACATTAATCAAGAGCAGTTGTTCAGTCTGTTTGGAGTTACCAATCCTTATACCAGAAATCCAGTCTTCCTCGAATGTCAGTTGAACAATATTAGCGTTTAGCTTGGCTGCTACATAGATTGAAAGGCCGCCGCTGGGTCGACCAGACTTGTGCAACCTCTGGGCCGGAGTTCTATATTCCAAGTATCCTTCTATTGGAAGGCTGGCAAGGGACCATGTTTCCTGCAATAGTATAACCTCGTGATATTTTTAAAACGTTATCACATCTGGTAATTGAAATTTCGTGGTAAGCCCGTTAATGTTCCACGAACATTCTGAGAGGCCGGGTTGGGCACCAGTTCAATCGTGGTTTCCCCCGTCCAGGGCCGCTGGCAGCCATGCCCAATCAACCACCGTGGTTTTGGGCTCCTCTATTTCGGGGTGGGTAATCCCTCCGGGGGATTGACCTTGAGCTGATCTTAATATTGAGAATGATGGCGGTCCGATTTTGTATAATGGGGCAGGGGATTTTGCAAGAACCGATGGGTACCGTGGTTCGGTTTGAGGAACTATTTTAATGCCCCATTTGTTAAATTGTTCAGACCTTAATATTACCTGCTCCTTAATTACTGCTTTTGAAAAAGTAATTAACGTTGGTTCGGTGGATTGGTTGCCTCTGGTGGATTTAAATTCAATTGAAATTATGTCACTAGATTCAATATGATGCAGTTCAGGAATAGATTTGAAAAGTTTGAGGATGTTCCCTCTATTCAAGATGTCATGTGGTCCTTGAGTGAAGTATTCAGGGATAAATAACAGTTTGGCTTTTTGGTTTGTTGTGGCAGGATCCTGGCCGGAGGCCATGTAGTTGCTTTTATCCGTTGTCTGGGGTAGATCGATTCTCCTTTGAAAGTGAGTTAGTCATTGCATGTGTCCCACTTGTTCACCTCGGAGTTGGTAAACCACTTTATTGGGAGGGTGTTTACCCGTTTGTGTTGTATCCGGGTTCTTTAGTAGTGTTACCTGGAGATTCTCCTTGCCTCTTGACTTAAATTCGTCCTGGTGCTGTTCTATGGCTTCCCTTTTTTGGTTCTCCTTGAGTATGTTTGCCGTGTTTATCGAAATTATCAAGTCTTCTGGTCCAATCTTTGAGGTGTACGGTGGCGATTTTAGCTTGGTAACCTTTTCCAGCTCATCTAAGGTCAAGGGTTGTAGGGTCTTCGCTGACACCTCCCCCCTGGCCCCAGGTGAGTCCTTGTGCTCTTTACAGTGGGTAGATGCCGGCTCTATTATTGTTTGTAGAGGTGATTGTTGTGGCAGAAAAGAGTTGCTGTCGGAGCTTGCAGAGCTGATCGTGCCAAGTCGTGTGTTACCTTTTTTAGTTGGGGGGAAATCACTGATCGTGCTTTGAATCGCTGTACTGAGCTTATTACATTTTTTCCGTAGTCTTTTTCTTTCCCTTTTGCTCAGATGTTGATTTTGAGGGGATTTATTCGTTATTCCCATCCCTAAGCCGGCATCCCTGATGTCGAAACTTTGCATTATCTCTGACATAGACAGTGGTTCTATATTTGACGTAATTTGGTTCTTATTGTCATGTTTGGCTAGTTGGAAGATTCCATACTCCTTGGGTGCCGCTTGATTATCTGGAGGCAGGACTGCTGCTAGAGCGTCGGTCAGTCGACTGTCAACTTTTACTGGTGAGTCCTTGTATCCTTTGTCTTTGTCTATCTGAGCAGTTAAATTGGTTGGATGTGAACATAAAGGGTGTGGTTGGTCTTGCGGACCTGATGGTAATTTCCTAATTTCTGTCAGGACCAAGGTGAGGAACTGGGGAAGCCAAGACAAGCTATCGATTATTGGCGAGCAACAACATATCGCTTGGGTCATGTTGACGTTGGATTGTGCTTTTGTAATTAAGGTGTTGAAGCCTTCCAATTTGTTGTCAATCCCTGCCGTGTATACTGCTAGTGTATTTAGGAGGTCAACTTGTAGGTCAAGTTTATCTGAGTGATAGTTTAATGCAGACACTGTGGATTGTAGGGTTTGCAAAAGCTGGGGCCAGACAGTAGTGGGCTCGAACGCTGCTGAATCGTGACCTTCAATCGTGTCTTTTGTCTTGTTAAATTCTGTCTTGAAGAAAGATAAATCCAAGAGAGAGTGATCGTTAGGCTCTCCTGGCTTTATTTCAGAGGGTTCGTGATGAGCCAAGGCAGGAGGCGTCATTGGAGTAAGTGGTTTGATGTTGCCTGGGAAGATCCTGGTCCACTGTGCAGCTTGAGGAGTAAAAATTATCTTATTTCCAAGAAAACTTATGTTGTTAGTATGAAGATTAGTTTCCTGCTGTGAGGGTGACCTCAGGCATATGGGAGAATCATCGCTTGAGATGGTTATTGGCGAAGAGCTTTGTTCCTTGTTTGATTGATGAACTGATAGCAGAAGATCGAGCGTGTCTCCTGCCTGGGTGACTGATCTTAACCTATTTTTTACAGGGGTAGAAAGTTCGTCCCCTATAGGATGACCATCCGGGAACGTGCTGGTGACCTGATTGTGGGGCTGATCGTGAATCATGGCCTGCACTTTAATTGGAGCTGGGTCTGCATTGAGGCATGTTTGGAGAGGCTGTGCTGATGGAGACGACGTTTCATTAGGGTTAATTAAGGCTGGGGCTGTAGTTCCACATTTCTTAAAGTAATCTCTGATGGTCCTCTTTTTTGCGTCATTGATTGTTTCATCTCGCGTATTGTTTTGTTGGGTTGAGGGCATTGGAGGTGTTATTGTTTCCATCTCTGAGTGCTGCAAAGGGGGGGCTAAGTGCCCCGAATGCGGGGGAGGTAGCACCGAGGAGCGGGGTGATACCATCTCTGATTCCACAGGTGATTTAATAGGTTCTTTGTTCAGCTTCTTGTGGGTTTTCGCTGTTTCTTTCCTGGGCCTTCCGGACCGCATTGTGGTGTGACTGTAACATGGGGTGGCTGCTCCCCCTTTCTTTTGTAAATAAAATGTAAATCCGTATTTGTAAAGTGCGAACTACTCACCCTTACGGGTCTCAAGGCGCTGGGGGCCGTCATAGAAATTAAGTGAGCTATTGCCCAGAGTCACAAGGTGCTGAGCTGAGCTGCTGCCGGAGCCAGGGATCGAACCGTGAGCCCTGTGCGCCGAAGTCAGCTGCCCTGGCCGCTGCACCACACCTCTCCACTTTTGCCAGCGGCCACCATCTTGAGAAGTAAACTGGCTGAGTTTGATCTAATGGGCAGCAGCCAGACTCCACTCTATTTCTGACTACTCCCGCTGCCTGATGTAACCTCTCCCTCGCCCACCCCCGCCTATGCAGTAGCTAGGATGGGCGAGAGGGTTGGGGAGAGGGTGCAGTGAGTGCTGGATAATGGACGCTAATGCCGGGCTAGTGCCGGGCTGGTGCCAGGCAAAGGCCTCTGCGGATGGCTGAATTGAGCAGCTGGACCGGCGGGCGGACGACTTAGGCGGCCCCACCGGCTCGCAAGCCGCACCGTCCTAACTCCGGCCGCTTCCGCGAGAACGGGTGGTGCCGCGGCTTCTATGCTCAAATCGCCGGCCGCGCCTTAATGTCTCGCGAGATGGAGCAGGGCAGAGGCAGAGGCGGAACGGGTCTGGCGAGCAGGGGGGCAAAGCAGGGCGGCAGAGCGGGACAGCATAGAGCGGCGTGAAATGAGTTCCCAGCACGACGCGGCTGGCAGGTACCTGATGTTCTTGGCGGTCCCAAGATGTGCTGGGACGGCACGGTCCACACCCTCCTCGTTCACCACTTGCTGCCGCAGCTCGCCTCTTGCCGCCCGACCTTCTCACTCACACACTCTGCTCACTCTGCTCCGGCTCTGCTTGCTTCCGCTAACTGCTAACCGACTGTACAAACACACAGACAAAAACCAAGCATGAAGTATGATTAGCCAAAGTACCACCACATCACAGAATTAATACCAAAAGTTTAACATACTCCTAAGCACTAGTAACTCTAAAATATTAAATAATAATACACTTTATGAAAATATTTGGCGATATTTCTGCACTCATCTTCAACTCCAGAATTTTTGCAGATTATATAATGCATGAATGTAGCAAGAGTGATGGGGCCAACTCAGAAATGGAATTGAAAATGGTTCTAGCTCATCAGGTGTAACTACTCCTAGGAAAAGAGTACGTTGCAGACATAATAGGTTTTACTGTGTTGCAGCAGAGAACTGGGCAATATCTAGGACCATCAATCCTAACCCAACTTCATTTGAATTTCAGAGGTAGAGCAATGTCTCTTCTGAGCAGGAGACACGTATTTCAAGACAAGAAATACCACCCTTCGTATTTGCCATCTCAAGAACTGCCCTATTTGTTGACTCAACTCACATCTTCTCCAACTCTGGTAACTTTTTTCTGCATCACCATTTCCTGTCACTGGCTCACTTCTGCTCTTCTTCCTCATCTCTTTGTTTCTTGTTCCTCTCCCTTTTGCTGATTCTCTCTCTTCTGGTCGTATATGTCTCCCTTCTTTTATGTCTTTCTTTGTTTATCCTCTAATGTCATCCCTCACATCATTCTTTCTGTCTTTTTCTGCCTCACTCTGTATAGCTCTCTTCGACTTCTATTTTTGAATTATTTGCCTCTGTATCTAGCTATAACTCCATCTCTTTTTCCTTTCTCCTCCTGTTGTTGTCTATCTCATTTCTTTTCTCAGACTGTACAGAGGCTTTAGTGTGCCTGAAAACCTGGATGATATTCAAAACGCCTTCAACAGGTACAGTGCGGTCTGAACATTACCAAATGTTATTAAGTACAGAAAGTTGCAAATTCAGGACATCTAGACTTGCAGCTTAATGTTATTGCCCAAGCCTGGGCTATCAAATCCAGCAAAGCCAGGCCTGGCAGTTTACCACAGGCACCGCTATTGGTTACATATCATGCCTTAGGCACATGAGCAGTGAATTTGAGAGTGCTGTGATATTATAACCATAACTGGCGAAAAACAGGTTTGAAAGGTTTGCTCATAAAGGTAACATTTCAAGTTCATGCAGGAATGATGGCATAAAATGAATTATTTTTTTCTTCATGGCTGTAGTGAATGCATGTTAGCCAATAAGAAGCCTAGAGATTGGAATGGCATATTACAAGACACAGTAGTATTCAGGACTTATCCATAGTGTTGGTGTGTAGAAGGCAAACGGACTGTACTCCAGCTTCCAGTGCGTGATTGAAAGAAAAATATGAAGGTGTCCATCACTCACACTAAAAGCATCATATGTCAGATTCAGTTCAACAGACCACCTTTTGACATAAAAGTACCTTCAGAGTACAACCCCTCACTCACTCCCTACTCTGGAGGAACTACCCCAGGAAGAGTACAGTGATGCTGGTAACCCGAGTCCCAAACCAGGGCCTACAGAGTCTACTGTATCTACAGCTTTCCACCAAGTTATAGATTCCATAGAGGAACCTACTGCTGCTCACCAGGAACCTCAGCATAAGTCAACATTGATGATGCCTATTTGAGAAACAATACTTTATGAAAATGAATCTGAAATCTTCACAGAGCACTTTTCATCCCAATCCACAGTCACTCTATGCCGTCCATTTCTTCTTGCATATCAATGGTTTTTGTGACAGGTACCTGATACCACATGGTCCTATGTTTGGATCCCTACAACAGTGCTTCTTTTTCATCATGTGGCCTACAACACAACTGTTGTTCTACTGCTACTGAATGGACATTGCGTCCGTGAAAGAACTGTTCCACAACCGATGGTTTGAGAACTTCAGCTGCATCTCTCATCCCACAGAGCTTGACAAGATCTCTATGCTGCCAACATTAAAGCTTATCCTGTGCACGAGGACATAGGCTGGGAAAGGGTTCCCTATTAAGTTATGGGACCCACTGAGGCATTACAATTGGCATATGTGTTGTGATGTTTAATGAATTATATAATTACTTCTGATTCCTTTCCAGGTCCATGGGACTTTAATACTGTACAACTATTGATTGATTTGTTTGTGTATGCTACTGATGGAGCAAGGACTCGCACGTGAGACTTGCTCGGAAGCAATCCTCTCGTTTAAACTTGATAACGAATTACTAACAACGTGTCTGTGAATAATAATGCACAATTACATTACACGTGGTACAAAAGGAAGCTTGCGAATGCGTTTATTAACCGCATTAACATGAACGTAGGACTAAGATGCATTTTAACACGGGATCTTTACTGCGCATGCGTCTACTGCATCTACGCAAGTATGACGTTCTAATGCTTGGAGGGAAATTCTGGCGCTTGCGCAAAGAACTATAAAATGGCTGCTTGAAAACTCACATGCATGGCACCTGCTTGCAGAAATTAGAAATTAAGTTTTATACTAACTCAAATGCATTAAGAAAAATAATAACGGGTACGGGTTAGAGTAGAGGTTGGTGGTATACAGTGAAATCATTTATTCTTGAAAATAACGTTTTCCATTTTGACTTTATTATTAGTGCGTATTTGGGCCTGGTAAACTTGTCTGAGTCAAGCAAACTGATGTGGTACAATGCATGAGCCCTGGTGAGGAAGTCTACAAAGATGACAAAGGACTTGAAACGCATCCAAGGTCGATGAAGATGTGCCCTGGGAACATGAGGGTGAAGAGTTCATATGAAGGAACTGTATTCAGAAAGTGTTACATTTTATATTAAATAAAGTTTAAAGATGTATGGGAAAGGAAGGGCGGAATAAAAGTTACAGGGGAGGAGTTTGGTACAATGAACTAAAGAAATAAATAGAGTATAGGCATGGTGTGATGATCATCCCCCCCTCGCCTGTCCAATCAGAAGTTAGTCTTTGCGAAATTGAAACATTAATGGGTGGTATACGGAAATGAAAAAGGTATAATTGAAGTAGGTAGTTAGTTAGAGGAAGCACTATGGTTGCAGGTTGTCATTGCTGGGAGAGACCTGCTGAGGAGATTCCGGAAGGAGAGTGCACTATGCTGGGGTGGTGCTGATGCTGAGAGATGCTGATGGAGAAAATCGAATGCTGAACCATTTACTTAACTTAATGGGGTTAGAAAGAAGATCACGGAAGAACCACGAGGAGGAAGAGAGTGTCAGAGAGGGGTGCGACGCAGTCGTCGGTATCTAGAGAGGTGAAGTATCTTTGTCCTGATCCCTGTCCTGAAGTCTTTGGGGCCGATTCCGATTCAGGCCGGAAATCTCTCCGACCGAGCCGGACCCGGAGAGATTTCCGACCGAATCGGACTCTGGCAGTCCGACCGAACGAGTACGATGCGTTCGCATGCTATCGGACTCGATTCGGTCGGACTCCCATTGAAGTCAATGGGAGCCGGTCGTACAACGCGTACGCGGGCTCCCATTGACTCAATGGGTGCGAGGCGAACAAGGGCGCCCCCTACAGCAGGTACGCGTCGAAGCGGGTCGCGCCGTACATGCACAGGTAGGGGGGACCCATGGGTCCCCCCTGTGTGCGACTCGCGTTGCTAGGCGTACAGGGGGGTCCGACGCGGACCCCCAAAATCCGGCTCCGACAGCTCTTTCGAGCCGGACGGCGCGAGTCGGTCGGACTGCTCGCGGCGCGCATCGTACTTACCCGGCCGGGGAACGTCTCCATTGCGCGGTGCGAGTCGTGTCCATGCGAGTCGGTCGGAGCGTGTTGAAGCCGCGTACGTGTCGGTCGGCGATTTCGCGGGCGCTTGCATCGTACTCGCTCGGCCGGACCCGCGTACGAATCGGTCGGGAAACAGGGCTCCGAATCAGATCTGGTAAAGCCAAATCCGATTCGGAGCCCTACCGGCCGAGATCGGAATCGGCCCCTTTGTCTCCTGATCTATCCCGGGGACCCTTACCAGCCCTTTGGCCAGGGGGTTGGTCTTCACACCATACTTGGTAATTCATAATTTTATCGTCTTGATGAATGTTCTTATCTCTCTATCCTTTTTCTTTCTGGGTATAGTTGTTGTGTGGATCTGAATTTTTACATCTAATGAAAGTCTTTGATTGAATTGACACTCTTGTGAATGAAGGGTGTTTGTATTGAAACGTTGAGATGGTTCACTCTCAATCTTGATTTAGATAAAGTTTTGAAAAACTTCCCGAGTCTGTGATTATTTCTTCATTAATTGAGGTTTGTTTAATGAATTTTGTTAATTATCACTTCTAACTAGATTTACCTAACTGGTCCATTGACCAGAGGAAAGATTTATCATTTTTAAAGAGTAAAGGTTAGTTAAAGGAGTAATAACTAGAACTTGATGTATGGAAATATAAAAATTATATAACTTTTTCCAGCGGTTTACTTGGTCTCTTAAGAGTGAGATAAGAAAAGTTATATGGGCCCAGGTGAGTATATGGTAGTGGAGTATCTGTTGGTAGTACGCCGCTGGATCAGTTTTCTGGTAGCAGAGCTATGGTTTTTAGTAACTAGTTTGGTGATAAGTGTAGATTATTGATTAATTATTGATTATGTTTAACAACAAGAGTTAGTGTCCTTGTTTTATGTTGTCTGGAAGAAATTCCCGGAAAATGAATAGCGAGTGGCAATAGAAACCACACTGCAGTGAGGTTACTCGTCTGTTGGAATAACACTGAGGAATTCAGTGTTGAAGTAGGGACTATTTTCTGTGTAAAAGTGAGAGTAATTGATAGCAAGGAGGTTCGTTGATGAAACTTTAGGCGTTATATCACCTAGAAAGGGTAACCCTGAAGGAGTAGTAGGTCCTTTCAAGCTAGATTGATAGCAAAAGGGGTTCGCTGGTGAAACTTTGGTCTCGAAAAATCCTGAAAACGGGTGACACTGAAGGAGTAGCAGGTTCTCTGGAGCTTATTTGAAGAGTAAGCGGAAGGGTTTTACTCGCAGTGAAAAGAAATAAACTATCCTTTGATTTAGTGGAACAGACAGAGTAGCGAATGTTTTTATGTCGTTAATAACAAAGAATTTAGAAGAAAATATTCAGAAAATACGTTTTCGTATTACCTTGTAAAGGGAGGGTCAGTCGCCGGAGTGATACTGACGTCACAGTGAGCCGCGCTGGGATTGGTAGAAACAGCGGGCGTGTGACAGGAGGAGATTGTAAAGGAGGGGTCAGTAGAAAGGAGCAGAACTGACGACAGGAAAAGGCCGCGCTGGCATTGGTCAAGTTGCAGGCAAGAGTTTGATTCAATTGGATACCTAGCTAAAAGCCGCGCTAGGATTGGTGAGGAGAAAATTGTATGCGGATTTTTGATTTGACTGTTAGTGCAAGACGTACAGGTGGAAGATTACGAGGGTTTGCGGAACACAATTTTCTACATCGTTCTTCAAGAATGTACTGAGAGAAAAGAAAGTTGTCAATTTTTAAGAGAATAAAGAATTTATTTGTAAAAGATAAGCCTGTGCTGACTAGAGAGGGAATTCCTATTCCACCACCAAAGACGCCAGCATCTTTTATGATGATGGAAAGAGGATATCATACCTGCGTGTGGTTGGAGAATTGTGTAGAGTATACAAAGGATGATGGTGTGTTAACATTTCCTAAGGATGGTACATTTAATGGGAGGCTTCTTCAGAATTTGAGATTAAAAATGAATGATTTAGAGCCTAGACCTAGGTTAACTCAATATGAGGCTTTGGAAGAATGGGAGACTGAATCATATGAGAGAGAGAAATGCAGAGGTGGAAGATATAGAGGATTCTTTCCGGGACACCTGCAAGAGTCACGAGAAGGGCAGATGAAACAGTGGAGAAGAGCTATGGTATCAAAAGGGTTATATCCAGTGTTGATGGCTGAGGAACAATCTGGAGGAAAGTGTAAAGAGAAAACAAAACATTTGAATACAGCAGGGTATAGTGAATCAGATGATGAGTTATTAGAGGATATTTTAATTAAAAATCCACCACCATACCAGGAAGCAGCTAGTAAGGTTGTCCCAAGTGCGCCAGTGATGGGGATACCATTAACTCCACAGATTTTACATGAGACATCATACAACAGAGTGTTGAAAGATAATGAAAGAGAGGCTTTGAACAAAACTAGAGAAGTATTAGTTCAGAGGGTAAATTAATTGAATTTAAATACTGAAGCTTTGACAGTACCAGGAACCATTGGCCCAGTAATCCCATTATATGGAGATAATAAGATCTGCCAGAAACCACAAGTTGTGACAGTTCCATAAAACAGTCCCAGAAAAGAGATAATAATCACAGATGATCAAGTTAGCGAAAGCGAGTCAGTTATTTCATTAATGGATCTCCCTATTGTAGAACCTCATACGGAAACCCCAAAAAGAGCTACACCTATGAATTTGAGAGAAAGAAGACCTTTGATTCCTGTTGGAAATAGAGACACAGCTGTAGTCACCTCAGAAGAAATAGAAAGGTGGGCTCAGGAAAGAGATAATCAGAACCAGATACCAAAATTTTTAGATATTAGCAAATTGAAAGTGGAATTGGAAGAAATGATGACAGGATGTGTAGGTACAGAGAGATTAAATGTTTACAATGATGAAGAGTTATTGTTTCTGTGTAAGGGTATAACTAGGAGAGCAAGAATATTTAATGAAAGACTGACTGAGGTTGCTTCAGAGATTGGGATAGACATAGGGAAATCAAAATTGCCACAGAAACCCTATCGAGTGGATTTTACTGACAAAGATTTAGAAAGTGTAAATGCTTCTGGAAAAAGGCTACAGATAAAAGAATTAATGAGCATTTTGCGAAAATGGGGAGACATTGATAAATGGAGAATTAGATGGATAAGAAAGAAAGAGGAAGTACAAGCGAGAGAAGCAGCATCTGCATTTCCAGTAAGAGAAACAAGCAAGGTGGAAAAATTGTGTCCAATGAGAGAGGTTCCAGGAGGAGGATATGTTCATGTTCCATGGAGTAGGCAAGATATTTTGTCATTCACAAATGATTTTCCAAAATTGAGAGAAAAACCGGTTGAATGGTATAAACAGGTAGAAAGGTTTGTGAAAGTTTCAAAGGTTTTATTGAAGGATTTGGATGGTCTATTTGATATAGTGGTACCTACTGATTTATGGACGGAGTGTAAGATCACAATTGATTAGCCAAATGAGGAGTATCCTAGAGATGCAAAAACAGGAGCACCTTCAGGAGAGGTGATGAAAAAGTATCACCAAGTGATTACGTATTTGAAAGGGAAAATTCCTCCAAAAGAAACAGATTGGGTAAAAATAGATAGAACAACGCAGGAACCAAATGAATCAGTGCATGCATATTATGAGAGATTACTACAGGTGTTTAAACTGTATAGTGGCTTTGAGAATATTGGTGACAAAGATATGGGACATTTTTTGTATCAGTTTTTGTATGGTTTGAAACCAGAAACAAGTCAGATGATACAGCAGCACATGTTGTGCTGGCAAAGCAAGACAGTGGATGTAATTCTAAAGTACGCAAAATATTGTGGAGATGACATTGAAGCCAGGTGTAGGAAACTAAAAGAGAAAATGATGTGGACACAAGTCAAAATAGCAGAGCAGCAGGAAGAGAAAATAAATGACCAAATTAATAATCAAGTGAAAGAGCAGAGTCAGAATAATCAAGGAACGAATGGTAATAAATATAAGGGACGAATGGACAGAGAAGACGCGAAAAAGAAGTTTCCTTGTCATGTGTGCGGAAAGCTTGGACATTGGAAGAACGAGTGCAAGAGTATTGTTCCTTATCCGGCACGAACCCCTATGTTCTTCTATTTCTCTGTATTGCCTATTTGCACATAAGCTACTTGCTGTGAAGCGCTCTGATACCCTCGGGTCCAGCTAGCGCTATATAAAACTCCTTAAATAAATAAATAAATAAATAAGTATTCAATATAATAAGAATAATAATGGGCCAAATCAAAATTTTATTCCACAGATGCAGAATGAAGTACTTATGAATCAGCAGCAGCAGGTAGTTACTTCACAATATCAGGTGCCACCAGCTCCAATGCCACATTTTGTGAACCATCAAAGTTTCAGTGCAAACACCGGATTTTCAGGAGAAAGTGGTAAGAATAATAAGACAATTGCATAATATTTTTTGCAGAATGATGAAGAACATTTGGAGACTGCAAAAAGATGGTGCCTGGGGGGGGGGAGGAAGAGGAATGCGTGCTTGGCGCATCCTTGCCGGTAGATCAGTCAGGTCCATTTGTTGATGGGAGAGTAGAAGGTAAAGACATTACTTTCCTATTGGATACTGGTGCTACCAGGTCTACTGTGAGAACAGCAGACATCCCAAACCTACCCCTCTCGGGAGAGACAATCCAAGTTGTAGGCGTATCAAACCAACAGATTAAAACCCCAATCACAAAACCAATGGGGGTGCATATTGGGAATTTTAAGGAAATGCATCGATTTGTGGTTTGGGATTCCAGTCCAGTAAATCTATTAGGAAGAGATCTTTTGTGTAAGATGAATTGCATGATCTATTGTACACCGGACGGTGTTGCTTTCCAAACCCCTGATGAAGACATAGTCTACAAGATGATGCTGGCAAAACAGGGAACAGAAGTAGATGAAATGTTTTCATTAATAACTGAAAGTGAATTGCCAGAAGAGTTAAGAACAACAGTTAATCCAGAGGTATGGGACTTTACAGGAAAAGACATTGGGCTAATGACAAATATAGACCCAGTTAAAGTGACAGTGAAAGAAGGTGCAGTGTATCCAAATACCCGACAATACAAAATGAGTCCAGAAGTAAAAGCAGGAATTATTCCAGAAATCGAACGAATGGTTAAACAAGGTATTCTAAAAGAAGTGATGGGAAGTCCCTGTAATTCACCAATAATGGGACTAAAAAAGCCTAGTGGAAAGTACAGAATAGTGCAAGACCTACGGAAAATAAATAAAATTGTAATTCCCTGTTGTCCAATTGTGCCAAATCCAGCAGTAATCCTTTACCAAATACCCTGGAATGCGGGATGGTTTACAGTAATTGATTTATGCCAAGCGTTCTTTTCTATTCCTTTGCATCCAGACAGCCAGTATCTTTTTACGTTTAAATTTGAAGAACGTATTTACGCATGGTGTCGTGTTCCTCGAGGGTACACAGAAAGTCCTTCAATTTTAAATCAAATCTTGAAAAAGTGGTTGGAGTCATTGATCATGCCTGGAAATTCTGTGTTGGTTCAGTACATTGCTGACCTATTGGTGGCATCAAAAACACGAGAAGATTGTGTCTCAGATACAATTGCACTACTGAACCATTTGGCTGAAGGAGGACACAAAGTGTCTCCAGAAAAATTACAGTTCTGTCAACAAGAAGTAAGATATTTAGGGCATAAAATAGGAAGAGGAGTTAGAAAAGTGACACCAGAAAGAATAAAAATAATCAAAGAAATGCAATTGCCACAAATGCAGAGAGAAATGAGAATGTTTCTAGGAGTGGTTGGATACTGTAGGCAATGGATTAATGGTTTCTCCATGTTAGCAAAGCCACTAATACAGATGACCCGGAAATGGGCAAAAGATCCGATTGATTGGAATGATGATTGCCTAGAGGCATTTGTGAGATTAAGAAATTATCTGTGTGAAGCCCCTGCTTTGGGCATGCCTGATTATACAAAAGATTTTGCTTTGTTCTGTTGTGAAAGAGAAAATTGTGCACTTTCAGTTTTGACACAGAGACATGGATTGAGCCGACGTCCAGAGGCATATTTTTCAGCCACATTGGACCCAGTGGCCTCGGCGTTACCTGGCTGCTTAAAGGCAGTGGCTGCTACTTGTATGAGTCTGGAGCAAAGTGAGTCAATAGTGATGGGACATCCAGTAAAGGTTTTTGTTTCACACTCAGTTGAGATTCTTTTGACCAGAACAAGAACACAGCACCTCACCCCTAGTCGTTTGACAAAGTATGAAAGAGTGATTTTGGGAGCTGAGAATGTGACTGTAACAAGCTGTATGATTTTGAACCCAGCCACCCTATTACCAGATCCCTGTGATGAAGAAGTGAGAAACGAAAGTGATCATGATTGTTTGGATGTGACTGAGTTGATGCTCCGAAGGTTGGGACTCGCTCAACCCCCGTACTGCTTTATGCAGACGACGCTGTCCTTATATCAAGGACAGCGAACGGCCTACAAAATTTTATAGAAAACTTTGCCCTATACATGACAAAGAAAGATTTGAAATTAAATTTAAAGAAAACTTTTGTAATGACATGTGGGGGCAAAAAGCTTAAAAACAAACAACATCATGTAGGTGGAGTTTTAATTAATAGAGTCTCATCTTTCTCTTATTTGGGGTTGCTTTTTAATAAGAATGGTACATGGAACTCCCATATTGAATTATGTAATATGAAATTTTTAAGATCAATAGAGAGCATTTTTAGATTTTCAGCGAAGATGGGTAATAAACCCATCCGTGAAATCTTAGCACTCTATCAGAGCAAATGTATTTCAGGGGCCTGTTATGGAGCTGCTATTTGGGGTAGGTCTAACATCACCTCCCTACAGACCCAAGAAAATAAATTCTTAAAGAGATTATTGGTAGTCCCCAATGGGACTGCAAACTACACAATTCATAAAGAACTATCAGTTCTGTATATTAGTGATACAATAAATGTTGCAGGTCTTACCTTTTGGTACGGCATTTGGTCTAAGGACGAAACAAAATTCACAAAAGAATTAATTATGGACTGCCTAACCCTCGATCAGAGTAGGAAGACTCCATGGCTGGAGCAAATTCACAATATTTTTAAACTTTGCAAACCTGACATGGATAAAAGAGACCCCCCTTCTATACAGGAGCTTAGTAAACAGGAACTTAAGCACAAATATTTAAAAATAATGGAAAACGAAAGAGAACGGTCTGTCAGTCAAAAACACACAGTCATGTCATATTGTGAACGACCGCTTGTGAGAGGCCTACAGCCGTACTTAACATTGGTGAAAAACGTACAGCAGAGATTTTACCTTACAAGGTTAAGGATGGGCACGTTACACCATCTAGTCGCTTTCCCTAGAGTGGAAAAATGGTGTGAGAAACTTCCGAATTGCCCATGTGATGGAAAATCTATGCAATCTACGATGCATTTTATTCTCTTTTGTGATTTTTATAAGGATATCCGGAAATCAGTTTTAAAACCTCTTTTTTTTATCAAACATGCTTTTTAATTATAAATATGCATTCAATCTTGTATGTAGTCTAGAAAATGTGAACATTATAAGTACTGTTATTCGTTTTATACAACTTGCAGTTAGAAAACGAAAAGATTGTTCACATCTAGATGCACTGATATATGAAAATTTAGATGATTATTTTTAATATCGTTCTTTTTTAAGTATGTATTGCTTGCTAAGATGTTTACTTTGTGTTCTAGGTTTTACTATGTACTCCTTGCACTAGCACTTTATTTCCCACGATGGAATGTATTTGCTCTTGATCAGTTTGTAAATCCTTAGTCCTTTCAGATCACCAAGAATGATTAATGATGGTCATACGGATTACAAAAATATTCTAAAAAATAATCTATAAATGTATTTTAAATCTTTTTAAATGATTCAGAATGACAATGTACATTTAGGAATGTTTTTTATAGTATGCTTTTATGGTGAGATTTGTTGAACCGAATAAAGCTGATTTTGATTTGATTTGACTGAGTTATGCACGAAGCCCCGCCCGGATATAAGAGAGTCACCTTTGAAAGAGGCGGATCATGAGTTATTTGTAGATGACTCCTGCCTCAGGACACAAGAAGGGGGACTCAGTGCCGCATATGCTGTTTGCAAAATTTCAGGGGTAATTGAAGCATCCTGTTTACCTGGGGTCAAGTCTACACAAGTAGCTGAATTGGTAGCCTTAACAATGGCATGTAAAAAGGAGAAAAATTGGAGAATAACCATATTTACGGACAGCCAATATGGTTTCGGAATTGTGCATGACTTTGGCCAGCTTTGGATGCAAAGGGGATTTCTGACTTCCTCAGGATCTCCTATCAGAAACGGCAAAAATGTGAAAGATTTATTGGAAGAATTGCAATTGCCAAAAGAAATAGCAGTTGTAAAATGTGCTGCACATCAGTCAGGAAATGACTATGTGACTGCTGGCAATAATTATGCTGACCAAGTGGCAAAATACTGTGCTAAAAATGCAGTGGCCATAAACAGAAAAATTGAAACGGGTGAAACCAGATGCCAACTTATGTACCTCTCAGTACCAGAAACATGGGATGAGATTAGACATTTGCAGGAAGAAGTTGAGGTAAAGGAAAAAGAAATCTGGATAAAGGCAGCCTGTACAAAGAGACCACATGATGAAGTATGGGTGTATTTAGATGGAAGACCGGCCATGCCAGATTGTTTGCTTTCGAAAATGGCAATAGTGTATCATGGAGCAACACACATAGGGAGAGATTCAATGATCAGGCTATTCAGACATAGTTGGTACAATCCGAAGTTCAAGGTAGTCGCAGAGAGCCTTTGCCAGAGATGCTTAACCTGTCAACAGCAGAACCCAGGAAGAAAGACAGTGGTAAGCTGGGGAAAAATAAGAAAGGCAGAAGGACCCTTCACCAGATTACAGTTAGATTTTATTGAATTACCCCCATGCAATGGACTGAAATATGTACTTGTCATAGTATGCCTTTTCTCAAGGTGGGTGGAGGCCTACCCGACTCGAAGAAATGACAGTCTTACAGTTGGAAAATTGTTGTTGAGGGAGTTAGTGCCGAGATTTGGTTTTCCAGTCATTTTGGAATCAGATAGAGGCCCTCATTTTAATAATGAGATAATTCGATTAATCTGTGCTGCATTTAACATTGAACAAAAACTGCACTGTGCTTATCGTCCAGAGGCTTCTGGAATTATTGAGCAAATGAATGGCACAATCAAGTCAAGATTAGGAAAGGTGTGTGTAGGAAGGTGGAATCTGACTGCTTGGTTGCCCCCACTTTGTTCCTGGTGTTTTGCTGGTTTTCGACTTAGTTTGGCTGGGATCCTGCTATTCAGAACCCCAGCCTATCTGCTTTCCCCTTAAATTGATTGCATGTACTTTAGGTACACTCCAGATTGGATTCTGGGGTACCCTTATAAGTCCCTAGTATATGGTATACTATATACCCAGGGCATAGGTACCCCAGAGGCCTACCAGGGGCTGCAGCATATATTGTGCCACCCCTGGGAAGCCTTTTAAAATGACACAACAGGTCTGCTACAGAAGCCTGTGTTAGGTGGTGTATGCACCCCTTACTGAGATATAGGTTCCATATCTATCTCCATCACTGCACATGGAAACCTATCAGTCACCCATGGCAGGCCTTAACAATCCTGGAGGCAGGGTGCTCGGTTTCATGTAAGAGGGTGCCCCTGCATGAGCAGAGCCCCTCTGCAGCTTTCGGAATCTTCATTCCGGGGTTGTTTGTGATGCAGCCAGACCATGTACTCTTAAGTGCATTATAACCTCGCGGTAAATGCTAACTTTGAAATGGCTGCATGGAAACATGTCGTGTTTGGTGTCAAACACCTTGGAATCATACCTCCATCCCAGTACTGAGGTGGGAGGTATGATTCCTCCCTTCTAGAGGGAGCAACATGGCACCACCGGTACACCCGGTACCAGCTTAACAGAACCCTGGCATCACAAAATGGATGCTGCAGCCACAGACACGAGTCTGCCCTCCTGCTGCTGGACGAAACTCCGGCAGGGGAGGCCTGGACAATAGGTTTCCTGTCACAGGGAGGTGTGACCACCTCCCAGACAGGCTTTAGTGTATTGGGGCTGGGTGGGTGCACTCCAAGAGTGCTTTGAAGTCTGCACTGGGGGCACATTTGGTGTCCCTGTGCATTGTCCAGCTCAAACCGACCCCTGCTCTGGCGCGAAACTGGACAAAGGAAATTGGTGTAGCCACCCCTCTTTCCTGACCCTCCCATAGGTGGGTCCCCAGAGTATGTCTTACCCCTTCCTTGGGTAAAAAGTAAGAACCCTGACTACAGGACTTTAGATTACACCTGGACTAAACTCTGTTACCAGAAACCAAGTACTTCGACGATCTACACTACGCTGGATGACTGAAGAATCTCCCTTGGAGTAAAGGAGTTACTCCCCTGCAAGGCAGGCACCATTAACGCAACTGACCGGTTGGCATCTCCGAAGCTGCGGCGGACTCGGAAAAATATTGCCACACAGGAGGTGGGTTTTCTGAGGTCTCTGAGGTCGATCTGTGCCCACAGCAAGTCTGAGGCCCGTATCCCTTGTGGAGACTGTGCAACCCGAACCCCTGGACACCGCGACCATTTGCAGAAGCATCAGCTGTTCGGCGACCCCTGAAGCTGAGCTTTGGGTTACTTGTAGCCCTGACCCCGAGCAGTAATCATACCAAGCTGCTTTATACTCCTTCAAGACTTAGCCTGAAGGCTGCTCTCCACAGCTACCACTAGGATAGCTTTCTATAAGGTTGTCTTTAAACCTACCATCAATAAGGGTTGTTTGGACAGGTGCAAGGTACCCAGTATAACTAGTGGACAGCATATGCCAGGCCAACTTCTCACATTGGTGTGCAGCGGTTGGATTCAAGCTTGCTATTGCTTTACCAAATAATCTCTTTGAGTGACTAACTGAAAACCACTATAGGTACATAGGTACATATAAATCAAGTTTAGAATACAGTAAGTTCTACTGACCTTAGAGTTGTGTGTCAAGGGCTTAGCACACCCTTTCTACAACTCAAGAGAGTTTAGTTGGCCCCACTAGAGTAGGTAGGTGCATACACCACACCACACCAGTCATGTCTTCAAGGGCAGAAAACAGTGGGTCTCTCCCAACTAAGTATGACCAGGTCTCATACCAGGAATTGAGGACTATGTGTGCCTCAAGGAAATTGAAGACAGGGAAAAGCCCATCCACACAACATCTCATACAGTTGTTGCTGGCAGATGACCTCAGAAAGACTCCAGGGTCTGATGAGGCTGTCAAAGGGGGTGGGGCAGTTGAAGAGGAAAGGCAAGGTAGTGAACACTACTATGACCCAGACTCTGATGCTGGCCAGGGGGATCAAAATGATTCCCACCTGGAAAATCCAATTCTTCCTGAAGGTGAGCAAGGCCTCAGTGGCCCTCTCTTCACTCCACCAGGAAGGGTCATTAGTGTACCAAGAAGATAAAGATCTCCTTCTCAGGAAAATAATAATTCTAGTACTTCTTTAGGGTCCTCTGCTTCTCATAAAAGGTCATCCTCTTATGAGAAGAAATGCCAACTGCTTGAGTTTGAGAGAGAGAGCAATTGGCCTTAGACAGGGAATCCCTGGAGCTTCAGAGAGCTTCTCAGAAGTTGGGACTAGAGTCCCATGGTGGCAGCCACAGTGTCCCTAGAGGTAGGGATCATACTCATGACCATAGGAACCTGAACAAGAATGTCCCTCCCTACCAGAGTGGGGATGACATCCACAAATGGATAACTGCACTTGAAAGGGCGTGTAAGGCACAGAGGGTCCCTCAGGAGCAGTGGGCAGCAATCTTGTGGCTCTCCTTTGCAGACAAAGGTAGAGACAAGCTCCTCACTGTAAGAGAAGAGGATGCTGATAATTATACAGTCCTGAAGAGTGCTCAGATTGATGGGTTTGGCCTAACCACTGAACAGTACAGGTTAAAGTTCAGAGACACCCAAAAGACACAGACTCAGGACTGGGTTGACTTTGTAGATTGTGCTACTAAGGCTCCGGAAGGTTGGATACATGGCAACAAGGTGCATGACTTTTTAGGATTGTACAATTTGATTATGAGGGAGCAGATCCTTAATAATTGTCAAAACCAGCTTTTACACCAGTACCTGGTGGACTCTGATCTAACCTCTCCCCAAAAATTGGGAAAGAAGGCAGACAAATGGTTCATAACCAGAGTAAAGACCAAGACTCAGGGTGGTGACCAGAAGAAAGATTCTTCCAAGAACCAAGAGAAAGGTGGGGATAAATCAAAAGACAAATCCCCTACAGGGCCCCAAAAGTCCTCTCCTGGGGGTGAGTCCCAAACTCCTTCCTCCCCTGAAAAGAAACCTTATTGCCATAACTGTAAGAAGCCTGGCCACTGGAAAAATGACCCCAGTTGCTCCAAGGCTGGCAATAAGGAAAATGTTCCTCCCAGCACTACTACCACTCCTCCTGGTACTACAAGTAGTAATCCCCCAGGTGGTAGTAATGCACCCAAAAAGTTAGGTGCATTTTCATGGGGAACTGAGGTGGACCCTGGATTACTAATGTCCCCCTCCCAGGCCTCCTTAGTCTGTGATTGTGGCATGGGATTTGCCACTTTTACTATGAGTCCCAATACATTGGGCAAGTACAGACAGGAGCCCTTAATAAATGGTCAGAAAGCTGTGGCACTAAGGGACACAGGGGCTAGTGTCACCATGGTAACAGGGAAACTAGTCCTCCCTCAACAGCTTTTACCTGAGTTCAAGTACCAGGTAACCAATATTGATGGTATCAGCACAGATCATCCCATGGCCATAGTCAATCTCATCTGGGGAGGGGTCACTGGCCCAAAGAGAGTGGCAGTGTCCCCAAACTTGCCTGTAGATTGCCTGTTGGGCAATGATCTGGATGTTTCAGCCTGGGCTGAAGTGGAATACCAGGCCCATTTAAAAATGTTGGGCCTCTCTGAGGAGGTTGGTGGGGCTGTTAGGGCCTCAGCCCCCTCCCAGGGAAATTTTGGGGAAGTGGAGCCTGAAATAATGGCCCCCAAAAGGGTTGAAGAAAAGTCTTCTTCCCCCAGACTATAGGTGAGGGTCAGCTTCCTCAGGGAACTGATCCTACCCCTAGTGAAGGAACTGCCCCAGAGGTGGCCAGGCCTGGCAACACCCCTGATGGCAGGGGACCCTTCCAAGGTGGTACCCAGTCTGGAGCAGGTATCCTGCCCCTCTCTACCCTACCTCACTCAGCCTAGGGCTGCAGAGGTCAGGGAGGTCAGTGGACCCCTTAGGGCCCATTGTCCAGAGGAACCCCCACATCCACAGATTAGGGGCACCCAGTCTAGTAGCCCTAGCCAGGTGAAAATTCCTCAACCCACTGAGGGATCCCTCTTACCATTGGATAGGGACCTCCCCCAGATGGACTCTGTTGGGCAAAGGCAAACCTGGGACCCTGTGGTTCCAAACCTACCATGTCCCTCCAGTGTTCCAACCACAGGGCCCCAGCTGTAGGCAGCCAGAGGTTGACCCTTAGGGCCAGATACAACTCAGTCATGGAAGGAAAGGCCTCCATGGTGACCAGTGATCTGAGGAAGCTGAGGCCAACTTTATTAGGGCCTCACTTCTCTACTCAGGCACCCCACCAGCCTTTTACCTTGCCAAAACACACCACAGGTAGTAATTCCAAATGGTGGAGATCATCCAATACCCTTCCGGTTAGGAATTGCTTAGTGGACCATAAGACAGGGGGTAATCATGCTAGTGCAGGTTCTTCCTTATATGGCCACTTAGTCAATAAAGGCTCAACTGGACAAGGTTAGCCTTATCTACTTTCATTTGGGAGGGGGTTATGTAGGAAGGTGGAATCTGACTGCATGGTTGCCCCCACTTTTTTCCTGGTGTTTTGCTGGTTTTCGACTTAGTTTCGCTGGGATCCTGCTATTAAGGACCCCAGCCTATCTGCTTTCCCCTTAAATTGATTGGATGTACTTTAGGTACACTCCAGATTGGATTATGGGGTACCCTTATAAGTCCCTAGTATATGGTATACTATATACCCAGGGCATAGGTACCCCAGAGGCCTACCAGGGGCTGCAGCATTTATTGTGCCACCCCTGGGAAGCCTTTTAAAATGATACAACAGGTCTGCTACAGCAGCCTGTGTAAGGTGGTGTATGCACCCCTTACTGAGATATAGGTTCCCTATATCTCTGCACATGTAAACCTATCAGTCACCCCTATGGCAGGCCTTAACAATCCTGAAGGCAGGGTGCTGGGTTTCATGTGAGAGGGTGCCCCTGCATGAGCAGAGCCCCTCTGCAGCTTTCGGAATCTTCATTCCGGGGTTGTTTGTGATGCAGCCAGACCATGTACTCTTAAGTGCATTATAACCTTGTGGTAAATGCTAACTTTGAAATGGCTGCATGGAAACATGTCGTGTTTGGTGTCAAACACCTTGGAATCATACCTCCACCCCAGTACTGGGGTGGGAGGTATGATTCCTCCCTTCTATAGGGAGCAATATGGCACCACCGGTACACCCGGTACCAGCTTAACAGAACCCTGGCATCACAAAATGGATGCTGCAGCCACAGACACAAGTCTGCCGTCCTGCTGCTGGACGAAACTCTGACAGGGGAGGCCTGGACAATAGGTTTCCTGTCACAGGGAGGTGTGACCACCTCCCAGACAGGCTTTAGTGTATTGGGGCTGGGTGGGTGCACTCCAAGAGTGTTTTGATGTCTGCACTGGGGGCACATTTGGTGTCCCTGTGCATAGTCCAGCTCAAACCGGTTGCAGGGGCTGCCAGCCCCTGCTCTGGCGTGAAACTGGACAAAGGAAATGGGTGTAGCCACCCCTCTTTCCCGACCCTCCCATATGTGGGTCCCCACAGTTTGTCCCACCCCTTCCTTGGGTATAAAGTATGAATCCTGACTACAGGACTTTAGATTACACCTGGACTAAACTCTGTTACCAGAAACCAAGTACTTCGACGATCTACACTACTCTGGATGACTGAAGAATCTCCCTTGGAGTAAAGGAGTTACTCCCCTGCAAGGCAGGCACCTTTAACGCAACAGACCGGTTGGCATCTCCGAAGCTCCGGCATACTCCGAAGAATATTGCCACACAGGAGGTGCGTTTTCCGACGTCTCTGAGGTCGATCTGTGCCCACAGCAAGTCTGAGGCCCGTATCCCTCGTGGAGACCGTGCAACCTGAACCCCTGGACACCGCGACCATTTGCAGAAGCATCAAGCTGAGCTTTGGGTTACTTGTAGCCCTGACCCCGAGCAATAATCACACTGAAGATTGCAGGCCTACACTCAACGAGTGTCCCGTGGGCCGCCATTTTGTGATTCCTCTCGAGGTCCCTTCGCGATCCCTGGTCCGTTGACCTGTGGGTCCCCAAGAAGGCAACCCTAACTTTTATTGGGCTTCCCTGGTTGCTCTAGACGTGCCCTGACTCTCCATCGCTTGGGGAGTGCCCAGGACCTTGCTGGTCCGCACAGAAGCATCTTTTCTCTTTCTGCGTGGGTTGCTGTTGCCAAGACTTGTGGTGGTCAATCCGATCACCGACACCCCAGCACTTGACATCCTTTATGGGACAGCTCGAATCCGGCTCCTGGTCATCTTCGACGTCTCTGGGACCCCGTGGCTGCAGAGTCAAGCTTCACCTCTTCGCACCTGAAGCACCCGACATCGGTGGGCATTCAATTGCTCCGCTCCTGGTCACTGGCTAGTGACCCAGACTCTGTCCCCTCTGCTTTCAGGTTCTTCACATCTTCGATCCAGGCTTGGATCCACCCGGACACTTTTCTTCTTCACGGCAGCAGCACTTTGCAGCAGATCGCCATTGAAAACGATGACGATTCCCGACACCCTTTGACACCTATGCACCCGGCTTCCCTGGGTGAGGTAACTCGAGTACTCCAGTGCTCACGTGGGTGTGGGCCCTAGAACCCCTTAAGTCTAAAGGGGTTTGCTGAAAGTCCTCTCCTAAGTGTCCTTTATCTTTAAAATTCCAACCGCGTCTTTCCGCATTGAATCCTACGGCGCTCGCTGCTGTTTTCTCACACTGCACACGTCCCCCGTGGGTCCCCTGTGTCACTACCTTGGGTGGTTCCTTGGGGTCCCAGCGAGTCTACGTGCTCTAGGCACTGTGTCTAGTCAAGTCGTGGTTCTTATACCACTTTCTTAATATATGGTTTGGTCCCCCCCTGGGGCCCAGTGTATATTGTGCTATTTTCTGTCGTTTCAATACTGTGAAATTGTGTATCTTGGACTCTAATCTCATAAAGAGATTAGTAGTGAGTGTTTAGAAATAAATACATATATTTTATATATATCTTGTGTGGTTCTCCTTTCATTTGGTCATTCAAGAGGTTATAATCTGGTAAACCAAGCTGCTTTACACTCCTTCAAGACTTAGCCTGAAGGCTGCTCTCCACAGCTACCATTAGGATAGCTTTCTATAAGGTTGTCTTTAAACCTACCATCAATAAGGGTCGTTTGGACTGGTGCAAGGTGCCCACTATAACTAGTGGACTGCATATGCCAGGCCAACTTCTCACAGTGTGTGCATCTACAAACTGAAATGGCCAGATGCATTACCTCTTGTGTTAATGGGTCTCAGAAGCATTCCAGAGAGCAAAACAGGAATGAGTCCACATGAGATTCTCATGGGAAGAGCTATGAGACAGGCATTTATTCCTGGAAATAAACTAATGAGTATAACTGATGATCTGGTCTTGGACTATTGCAAAGGATTGGCTGAAATGATGCGTTCTATCTCTCACCAGGTTGGAGAAGACGCAGTTGAAAGACAGCCAGACCAAGCGCATGATTTGAATCCTGGAGATTGGGTGCTGGTAAAGAAACACGCAAGAAAGTCGTGCTTAGCACCAAGGTGGGATAAACCGCGACAAGTCATACTAGTCACTACCACAGCAGTGAATGGTGCATGTTTGCCCAATTGGATTCATGCCAGCCATGCCAGAAGAGTACCGAGCCCATCAGAACAACAAGAGCAATCACTGACTGACCAAGCTGAAGTGTCAGGTGTTGTAATCTGTGAAGTTTAAGAATCTAGAGTGATAGATTCTGAAAGATAACCATATGACGAACAGCACGAGATAAGTCAGGAAGAATGGATCCCAGTAAATGAAATAATCGATGATGCTATAAAGACCAGAGGAAGAACAGAACTGATAAGACAGGAAAGTAAACAGGAAGAGACAGGGGAAGAAGAACACACTCAGGTAAAGACTGAAAAAGACACACACAAACCTGAGGAGGGAAAAATAGAAGAACACGTTCAGGTGGAAGAAGAAAGTTTTGAATTAAGACCTGAACAGGACCAGTTAGAGTTAGAAGAACAAGTTCAGGCAGAGGAAGAAAGGTTTGAACTAAGACCTGAACAGGACCAGATAGAATTAGAAAAACAAGCTCAGAAAGAAGTATAACAAAATATAGTAGAATCTGAGCAGGAAGAAGCAAGAGAAGGTATAAGCACAGAAAACGAAGAAACAGAACAGATTGTGCCCAGAATAAATGAAATAAAAAGAACTTTACAAGGAGATAAAGAAGGTGAAAACGCAGTTCAAACAAAAAGAGTAAAAAAAGGAGACAATTGGCCAACTGGAGTAAAGAAACTAAGGCGTCCATTACGATACCGGGCGGAATAAAATCCGCCAACTCACATAGCGGTAAAAATCCGCCCGCCTACACCGTATGAAAACCGACCGAGCAATCACGATGCCGCGACTCGAAAACCGCCCGCGGCGGAAAAAACACAAAAAATACCGCCCGTCCATGTCCGAAACTAAGTCCATCCGTCCGCCACGGACGCAAATACGCACGACAACCCAAAACCGCCCGCCCTGACGACCGAGACACCGGCCGTGAAATTAGGATCGCACCGACATGAGCGCGGTAAATCCACAAATACACCGCCCGCCAGCGTAAACAACAGTGATGAAAATGGACACGGCGGATGCCCTGGCGGTCACGTCCCTGCACAGAAACCATCCGCGGACCCAAACAAACACACACAACATGGCCAACAAGTCCACACAGCAACCCACGCACAAATACCCAAACACAGTACACATCCCGAAAACACCCCCCCCCTGGACAAACAAATAAACTACAAATCCCAGAACACCAGCCACAACACACCTGAAAACAACAGACCATCATGACACACCCACATAGGTAAGTACAAAAGCAGCCCCTTCACAGACCACAACCCCTTGCAACATTACAAACTGAGGACGAGAGCACACAACACAGCGAGACAGAAAGGACAGCAGCACACCACAGACACGCACCTATCACACCCATCACCACCACCACCACCAAACACCGGCCCCACAAACCCCCTGCACATCACACACCACACACCGCACCAGCACCACAAACACCAAAACACACACCATGGCATCACACAGAATGCCCAAATTCACTTCGCCTGAGCTGACGGTCATGGTCGACGAGATCGTCAAGGTGCACCCACAAATCTATGGGAACCAGGTCCAACAGACACCACTAGCCACCAGAAACCGGTTGTGGAGCAGGATCGTAGACCAGGTCAATGCAGTCGGGAACGTGCCACGCAACAGAGGCGAAATCACCAAAAGGTGGAACGACCTGAAAAGTGTGGTCAAAAAGAAGGAGGCCAAAAATCGGCAGCTGGCTGCCAGGACTGGCGGAGGTAATCCCGCGCTATTCAAGACCTTCAAGGCGTGGGAGGAGAAGGTGCGAGTCATCATACATCCGGAGATCCTCACCGGAATACCAGGGGGAGTGGAGGCTGGTAAGTACAAACAAATGTATACCAGCACACCGCTATGTATACACATGCACTACCACTATGCCATAGCTCCGAGGGACAAACACCCCCATGTCCAGTACACAATACACAAGACATCACTCACACATGCAACAGACACTACCACACACTCAGCCCAAACCTACCAACTAACAAAACCATGGAGGCATGTGTACAGTCAGCCAGCACCGCAACTCCCACCAGGTCCCCTTGTACTCCAGAAGCGCCAGAAGGAGCACTCCCCACACCCACACCCATGTGTCAGCCATAGCTGCACTAACCAACAAGTAACAGGTAAGTAGCCGCAACACAAAGGCAGTGGGTGGGAGGGGGGACAGCTGAAGTACAACACACACCAGGCCCCTAGTCCTACAGCGCAGCAAGGTGGAGCACACCCCACACCCATGTGTCAGCCATAGCTGCACTAACCGACAAGTAACAGGTAAGTAGCCGCAACACAAAGGCAGTGGGTGGGAGGGGGACAGCTGAAGTACAACACACACCAGGCCCCTAGTCCTACAGCGCAGCAAGGTGGAGCACTCCCCACACCCATGTGTCAGCCATAGCTGCACTAACCGACAAGTAACAGGTAAGTAGCCGCAACACAAAGGCAGTGGGTGGGAGGGGGGACAGCTGAAGTACAACACACACCAGGCCCCTAGTCCTACAGCGCAGCAAGGTGGAGCACTCCCCACACCCATGTGTCAGCCATAGCTGCACTAACCGACAAGTAACAGGTAAGTAGCCGCAACACAAAGGCAGTGGGTGGGAGGGGGGACAGCTAAAGTACAACACACACCAGGCCCCTAGTCCTACAGCGCAGCAAGGTGGAGCACACCACACACCCATGTGTCAGCCACTGCAGTGCACACCTTCAGCCGACAGGTAGAAATCTCACCCTACATGGAGGGGTTTCTGTGGGTGGTAAGCCAGCACCACAACACACAACACCGCCCCCACTCCCACAGACCAGCAACATGGAGCACCCATCCCTCCCATAACCATGTGGCATCCATTGGATTGCGCACTCAAAAACAACCTGTAGGTGGAAAACCGTACAGGGCGGGGTGTCTGTAGGCATGAGGACTGTATTACGACTAACACATGGGACATGTCACGTAGCAGAGGAACACGCAGCACTGCTCCCTGTCACAATGATGTGACCAATGTGCACACGGACATGTATTACAGAGTTATACCCCACATGACCCATCACAAATACAGCAACACCTAAGGAGCCACGTCTGCATGCACAAGTCCCACTGGAGCACAGACCCACACGGCGGGCACTGTGCCACTCATCACACACATCAGCAACACCATCGAAGTCTTGTCCATGTAGTTCTTACTGCCTGTGACCCACACATCGTACAACAACACCCATGTAAGTCCAACCTGCCTAGAAGTAACAGCGTGGGACCACAATAATGCACATACACACCACTGGACCCATGAAACACACAGGCACACAATGCACATTCAACATATCATCCATTCACATCTGTCAGCCCCTGTGTCATGAAAGGTATGTCATCCGAACAGCTGGCCCACATAGAGTAGTCATGCAAAGCTACCTGCCCATGACAAATAATGTGCCTGCAGTGACTGAAGCGCACATCACACTGTGATTAACAACATACATAATATAGTCAACACCCCAAGAGCACTGCATTGATGCACATGGCCGAGGCTAGCACGCACACCAAGGAATTGGCCCATCTGCAATACGTCGTGTGGCACACAACCATCACTCACTCACAACAATGCTTCCAATGTAATGTCCATAAATGATACCAGTCAGGAGATATGCCGGGTATGTTAGACATACACACACCTTTGTCTCTGCACTGTCATGTTGCCAAAACACATGTCCCGTTCTGCACCCATATGTCACAGTATGTACCCCAAAACCATATGTCACCTCAAAAACGTTGAGGGGGCTGTACCCCCTTTTCCCATCTGTGTTTCTAAGCGTTCCATTTGAACCCCAAAACCATATTTCACCTCAAAAACGTTGAGGGGGCTGTACCCCCTTTTGCCATTTGCGTTTCTAAGTGTCCCATTTGAACCCCAAAACCATATTTCACCTCAAAAACGTTGAGGGGGCTGTACCAACTTTTGCCATCTGCGTTTCTAAGCGTTCCATTTGAACCCCAAAACCATATTTCACCTCAATATCGTCGATGGGTCTGGAGTCCGCATACACCCGAGCCACAAAATGTAGGAGTATAGCAACACACACCCATCGGCATTGCTAATCCGTCCCATGCCACATGATCACATCACACAGTTCCATTGCCTTGCCCACACATACACACATCGTACATCCACACACACGCCTCTGGGAAACCTGTGCACGACAGTGCACGAACTGTGAATGTCAGACAACCAATGCATACTTTGCTAGGTGCAACACAATAACCTATCACATTCTCCCCACAGGTGCCGAACTGCTGGATGCTGGAGAGGGTGACAGCAGCCAGCACAGCCAGTCCGCAAGCCCCCGACCCGGACTCACAGATGTAGAGGAGCTGGACACCTCTTCGGACGAGGACCACCCAGCAGGCCCATCTGGTGTGGCAGGGCCCAACCGCTCCCCAGGGCCCCTCCTACCCACCAACCCATCACCCAGGGCTGCTGAGCAGTCCCAGACCCCTGCTTCCACGGTCGTTGCGGCCACCACCACCACCACCGCAACCACTACCACCGCCGCAACCACCACCACCGCCGCAACCACCACCACCGCCGCAACCACCACCACCGCCGCATCCACCACCACCACGCCATCCCTGGCCACAGCCCCTGCGCAAGGGGTGGCACGGCCGGCGGGCTCCACCCTGGGAGCCAGAGCGAGGACCGTGGTGAGCAATGTGGCCAGTGGGCCGGTCGGTGGCAGCAGTACTGGTGGGAGGAGCAGGGTCAGGCCAACGCCATCTGAGCCTGGGAGCCAAGCCCTGCCGCAAATCGCCAGAGTCCTTGGGGCCTATGAAGAGGCCCAAGGACAATGGGCCAGGTCGGCTTCCGACACGCGGGAGGTCCTTGGGGTGTTGAGGTCCATGGACGCCCATATGGGCCAATTCGTGACCCGCATGAACCAACTTGTGGACCTCATGGGCCAGCTGGTGGTGGTGGTGAGGGCACAAGCAAGGCCAGCAACACCACCTCGCCACCACCTGCTGTGGCGCAGGGTCGTGCAGCATCGAGTTCCCCTGCGTCCACAGCCAGTGAGCACTCCTCAGCCACCACCAGCAGCCCACCAACACACCCCCCCCTTCCAAACGTGGAAGGGGCCGTCCGAAGAGGAAACAGGTGTCCAGAGAGGACTTCGCACGCACCAAACCCCAGTGAGTCAGCCAGCCACCTTGACCACCTACTGCATTGACTTGTAATACGATCCTACCCCACACCGCCATGTGAATGGCATGTGTCTGTTGGACTGTGGACATAGAACTTCATGGGTACACCTTGACCATCACGCAGCCATGACCGTCAACTCATTGTCACTGCATGCACCACTTTTGTTATCACCTTGCACACAATAACATGTCACCAATGAAAATAAATACACCTTTATCACATTCTGCTGTCTGTGCCCTGTGTTCATTCAACGATGTGCAACCGCCACCATGATCAGAAATGCATCTGCTGTGTGGCATGTCGATAGGCCAGGAGAGGCTGTAGGGACCTAGGGGTGAAAAACAGAACAAGAGTCCATTCAATGAGTGTGTCACACACTCATCACACAGTACTTGTCACCAACTACAAGCAATGTACACACATCTCACAGAGCAACAGGGCACAATGCTACAGCCACTGTCAGTGGCATACTAGCCTGGACATGGACCATTGCCACACAGCACTCAGTGAACAAAAGGCCTCTGTGACAGAGCACACATACACCTGCACAACTACAGGTACATCAGCCGTCGTACATGGTCACTCACCGTCAAGCGAAGTAGCGGGCGATGAGCTGCTGACGCACATTCACAGCCTCCTCCTCTCCACTGTCCTCGTCACTGGACCCGTCCTGGTCTGCAGGCGGGGGCCCTGGCTGATCACCGTCATCCACTATTAGGGGATCTGCTTGCGAATAGCCAGATTGTGCAGCATGCAGCAAGCCACTACTATCTGGCACACCTTCTGTGGGGAGTACGCCAGTGCGCCTCGGTGCGGTCCAGGCATCTGAACCTGGACTTGAGGAGGCCAAAGGTCTGCTCCACCACACGTCTGGCCCTCCCATGTGCCTCATTGTAGCGGTCATCAGCTGGGGTCCGAGGATGATGTAATGGGCTGAGCAGCCAAGGACCATTCGGGTAAGCAGAGTCACCTGGGTGTGAGGGACACAGAGAATCGTTGCAATTCCAACTGGACACAAGACAGCATCGCACACCCAGCACGCTACACGAGTCCACATACTCACCAACAATCCAAGCACGGTCCGGTTGCAGATTGGTCATCATACGTGGTAGGATGCTGTTGCGCATGATGTGTTAGTCATGGGCCGATCCTGGAAACTTCGCACACACGTGTGAAATGACCATGTCCGCAAGGCACACCACTTGCACATTCAGGGAGTGTGTGTGCTTCCTATTGCGGTAGATGTGCTCCGTGGCCTGTGGTGCAACAAGGCCAACATGGGTGCAATCAATTGCACCAACAACGTGGGGGATCCGTCCAAGGGCATAGAAAGCACCCTTCACTGCCGCCAATTCACGAGCCCTGGGGAATCGGATGTACCTGTTCCTGTACAGCATCATAGCTGACAGTACATCCCATAGCACCATGCTGAACATGGGCTGGGACATCCCACCTCCACTGCCCACTGTGTGTTGGAATGACCCAGTGGCAAAGAAATGCAGTGCAGCCATCACCTTAGCCTTGGGGGTAAATGCAGTTGGATACATCCTGCGAGGACGGAGGTGGGGTTCCAACAAGGCACATAGGCGATGCAGGGTGGGTCGGTCCAGACGGAATTTCCGGATTACCTCCACATCCTCCATGTCTGACAGCAATTGGTAGGGGCGATGTATGTTTGGTCTCCTCCTAGGAAAGATGGAAGTGGACACATGTCAAAGCAACACACCACATGGCATTTTCACATACACAAAACGAAACTGACTGACCAAGCAATTGAATCACAGAACAGCTGACAAGTAGGGACAGCACAGCCACAATACACTTACACAGGTCCCCTTACCAATAGCAATGAGCAGTGACACACACCATTGCTATGAGCATGCACATGGGGATTTAGGCCTTAATAACTTGTAAGGCATGCTGATGGTATCAGACTGCATATTTGGCAAGCGGCAACACCACGGCAACATAACTAGCTGCTGTGCCTGACACAGCTTACGAGGCTGGGTGAGTATGGCACACACCAACAACGCTATGGACACAGGCCGAGCGGCAAAAACAAGTGGGATCTGTTGCACGAGGGGATATGAGACAGTCATTGATGTCCCTACTGCACCCTATGTACAGCACTGTACGGATCACACCTCCAGAAACATTGAAAGGTGTACACATTGACAGCTCCATGACAACACAGCTGTGTGATAGCAAATACACATCACAAGTGACACGTAACGTTGCACGTGCCAAGTGGCAGATGTACATAGTGAAAGATGGCATGTGTGTGCATATGCATATCCCATGCTCCCATGCCAATGTGTACATGATGATATGCCAACAGACATGTGGAGGCTGGGCACTGGCCGTCCCTGCCCATGCACACAGCATGTTGTGGCCCTGTCCATTGTGGACCTGCTCCCACACACAAATCATGGCCACACCTGCAGATGCATTGCGCACATTATACTGTGTGGTGCACACGGCATCCGCGGACTGTACCCGCCATGGGCCAGGCCCTCACGGCCAACTCCAATGGCCCTCGCGGTTGCACCCTGCGTGTTCAACTATGGAGGTAAGCGTCCCGGGCCAGCTGGGAGCAGGCCATCGTCTGCAATTGAAGCTGGCAGACATGGTACACAAATTGCAGCAGCTTGGACCCACTGAAACTGCCCCAGGGGGCTATATGAGTGTGGGTGTGAGACCGGCATCACCACAGCTAACTGGGACTGCAGCCTGGCATCCCTCAACAACACCTGCTGCTCCCACCTGTCCACCTTAACGTCGATGACGCTGAGGATATGTCCAGGTCCACTCACCAGCAAGGAGCTGGAGATCCTGGATTCCGAGCTCCACGCACACTGCACATGGCCATTCCTTGTGAAAGTTGTGTGTGAGAGACAACTGCAGTGTGTGTGGGAGTGCATGTGGGGGACACACATGTCATTGATCCGCAGCACTATGAGTCAGAGCCTGTGGGGTTCAAACATGCACTGCTCACCATGCTAACTGCAGGTGGCAGGGGTATGTGAGCTCTCGGGCGCTTTGCCATGTCTGTTCCTCCCGAGTGGTGGTACATGGCAACTTCATGTCAGACATCCAGTGACACAGCCAATTGGCAATGCAGGTCTCAGAGCACTTGTTGCTCGTGTGAATGGCAGGCTGGGGCCATGCTGCCCTTCTCAGTCCCAGCAGGCCTGGCCTGCACATTGACTGCACAATGCCAGTAGGTGACAACACAGACTGCCTAGTGGGTTACATGTGTCTCCTGTTCAGGACCCTCCGGATAAGCGCTAACTCAGGCCTGTCGATTGGACACACCATGCCTCGTGATAGGGATGTGTGTGTGAGATAGTGGCACTGAATGTGACCTCCGTTGCGGGGTGGGCCATGCACAGGGCGAGTACGTTGATGGTTGCGCAGTGTTGGTCACAGTGGGTACACCCACACAGATGTGTTGCCTTGTGATCTTTTTCTAGGTCCGCCTGACAATGGACAGTAGATGTGGGCAGACTACACATTGCTTGATGTGCTGTCTATATGCATGTGCTTTCACACCAGGCACAGCTGCCCCTGCACATGTGACCCCTGCTGCCCTCAGTGCTGGGTCTGTTGAGCTGATGCACCATCTGTGCGTGGGGCAGACAGCTCTCCTCACTTCCGTCATTGCCCATGACATCACTTTCCCGCAGGTGACATGGATCATGGAGGGCCCACATGTACGCGTGGGTGGACTACACAAGACTGTCCAATGGTAGTCACCCCCAGTCAGTGGTTCGAATGGGAAGAATGTGGTGCTGGTACTCATTTTAATGTGTCGAGTGGGCGGGGCTAGGTGCGGGGCTACATGCAAGACATGTGAAGTTCATCGGCTTATCTACTAGTTGCAATACACACGAGACACGTCTTTTTCTGACCACATCAGGGTCATTCCTTAAACTAACTGAAAGTCAAACAGTCATATTTTAACCTGTCCTCATGGCCTCCCCTCGCTCACCCCAATATGCGTTTGCACCTGAGAAGCCAGCGCATGCACAAGCAGCTCCAAGCTCGCCCCAGAGATGCCAAGGAGTGTATGTGTGGGTCCAGTTGAACAAGTGGTCTGTCTCGCGGTATGATAAGTGGCGGGACGCCGTCCACCTGCGTGGTGCCCCGACTCGAGACCCAGGCAACATTGACAATGCATGACAGGCTCCGCAGTCCGGATACACCACCTGCAACACACAGAGGCTGTAGCTGCCCTAGCGGCCCAGGCCGCGTCCAACTGGAGCTCATGGACCCACACACTCACTCTTTGGCCTCTCTGGGGCGAGCTTGGAGCTGCTTGTGCACGCGCTGGCTTCTCTGTTGGAATGGCATGTAACGTGTGTGGGAATATAGGCAATGGGTGGGATGGTGCGAGCCACCTTCCGTGACGTCACTCCTGCTCGTGATGTGTGCGTCCCCCCACTACTTCCATTTGACTTGTGCCATACTACACATTGAGGATGTGTTGCCTGCGTGATGTGACCAGGAGGAGCGCGCCATGACCTCTCACCCACCATGCTCCACTGCCATCCCGTGCCATGGATTGCCTGTGCAGGTGGACAATGTTGGGGATACACCTGGTCGACAGGGGATGTGAGTGCCATGGCAAGGGCCTGGCGGACGCACAGCAGTATCCAGCATGTCCACAGAGGGTGGGCTGACGTCTACACCTGATGCAGCATTGATCGTGTGCCCGCCTGTTGTGCACACACAAGTTCACATTCATCCCCAGACAGGTGGTCTTTACAAATACCCAGGAGAGCGGTAATCTACTGCTCCGGAATCCTACCAACACAGTGTGTCTCAACATTGCATGTGCGCACCTACCCGTCACACCCACCCACCTGTGCCAAGCGTAACTCCCGCTTCACATGACACATGTGTGTCTTCCACAGTTGTGCTACTCTCTCAGGGGCGGACCTGCAACTGTCCCGTGGCGCACACACACAGCACCGAGTCGTACTGGCATCCTGTTAGATTGGTAGGCACACTAACACATCTCCTTCTGAGACAGTGGTGGCTGTGATGGATATTGTGACTGCCATGGCGGTGTTGGCTGGCCATGGCAGGGCACACTCACACACATTGCATCCGCAGCACTTCGTGTCACTACTCGGCACATCGAACTGGGCACTGTCCCTGGGGTTGATGAGTAATGGCGCCTGTCGATGTGAACTGTGACTGTATGCTGTTGCTCCTGTAGTCGGTTGTATCTGTGTAGTTGATTATTGGAGTTGTTGCAGTGTGTGGTTGGTTAAGTGGGGCAGATGCCGTGTATGTGACCTCAGCAATTGCAATGTCCGGTCTCACATTCTAATGTGTTGTACACGTGGCAGGGACTTCACTTCTTTCAGACCCTGCTACTTGTGAGTGTGATGAATCTGCTTTCCGGTGCAACGTATTGACTGCATGTAATTGGTGTTATTCCTGTGTTCATGTATCCGTGTCATGTTTGCGTGCATGCAATGCACAGGGTTTGAGTGTAGCCACAGGTGGACTGGCAGCATGCGTGGAGTATGCGGGCATGTGTGAGCTTACTTGCTGTGTGGCCAGCAGTGTAGGTGTATGTTAGTCATGTGATGTGCATTGTGACTGGGCACATGTCTTACTTTCAATGTGTGCATTTGGGAGGTGGTGGTGTGTGGTGTGCGTGATGTGTGTTTGTGGTGGCGTTGGTGTGTATGTGTGTGTCGTGTCCATGTCGACTACACACATATGTCACCCCGGCACATGGTGGATGTTTGTAACCGTGTTGAGGTCTTTGATTATGATGAGATGTGTGTGTTGTATGTTGCACAGTATGCGGTGTGTGGGTGTGTCCTTGCAGTTCAGGCTGACTCCTACTTGTTATAGTTCAGACGTTGTGTGTGTGCAGGGTGTGTGACTGTCAAGATTGTGTCTAGTCCAATTGTGCATGTCAGCATTTCAGCAGTTCTAACTCACTGTGCAGTGCTGCCCACCCACACTGATGTCGTGTGTGTGTTTTGTCAGGCATTGCTGTGGCATGCTTTAGCGTGGCTCCCACTTTTGGTTGCTGAGTGTGTGGTCAGACTGTGTGGGTCATTGTGGACATGTGTAGGACTGTGCTTTGTAGTGAGCAGGCCGTCAGTGTTAATGTGATGATCTTTCGTGCAACTTCAGAGTCTGACAAGTCCTGCTCCACGAGCTGTGGTATTTCCCTGTGGCCACTGTTGCGGCTACTCATTTGCGTTGACATCCAATGACAATGGACTACATGGTCATCTCACGACTGCCGTGTACTTCACACACTCTCATCCTCTCTCATTCGTACTTGTGAAATGAATCAGCAGAGACACATATTTACTTCAAGCCATGTATTAGGACTTATGTCCTCTGATGCAGTATAGTGGACACTACTGGCAGCGAAATGCATGTGGAGGATATACTCAGCATGATTACACATAGCATAGGGTGTAGGGGTACATGTGATTAGTTGTTGACTGTGGGATGTGGGCTTCAGAGTTACAACTGCTTAGCCGTTGCTGTGCTAATGTACATTTGCTAATTACTGAGGAGCTGCTGACTTTGACACAGACAGTATTCATTTTGCCTACCGGACCGCTTGACATCATGGGCACAGTACATCTCAGTTCCATATTACAGGTTTGCTGCTATAGTTACTCCAACACACGTGCGTGAGAGGTGACATCAGGGCATGGGCCTACGTGCATGCAACGGCGTCCCACTTGTTGTTGCAATGTGGTGGCTACTGGACATGAGACAGTCACTGGGGTCATGTTGTTGGGGGATGCATTTGTTGTCCATGCAAAAGTCCTGGCACGGAAGTTCAGAGGAAGGTGAGGTGACAGCTCTCACATACTACAGCCAGCCGATTACTGTCCACTGACCGGTGCATATGTTCATGGGCGCAGGATACATATTATGGCATAGTTGTATGTGCAGTTATGCCCATGTGGTTGCCATACACAAATCCCATACCTCTGCCTCCCCCTGTTCATGCAGAGTTACTGGATGTAGTGAGACACAGAGTGCATGTTCCGAAAATATCCGATATCATGGCAGTGGAGTTGATGGTGTGGTGTTTGTTGCAGGTTGTATGGTATAGTTGTTGTACAGCTAAGTGCCCAGTCCGTGCGAAAGCCAAGCATGGGTACGGTGTAGGACATCATTGTTCAATTGGGGGTATTGCGTCGGGGCCCGACGAATTGACAGGTTGTCAGGTATGCGATACCTTCCAGCAGGGCTTTCATGGCATTGGTGGTAAACATAGATGCCATCCAATGAAGCGGATGGTGGCTGTCAAGGTGTTGGTCGTAAGTTGTCCCTTGTAGGAGCCTGATGGGACATGTTGGATGACATTCGATGAAACTGTGATCCAGAATACGTCGTGTGGAGGCACAGTGGTCCCATTGCAGTGTGGGTCCGATTGCAGCCACATACGCCATGCCCCCATAGACTGAACAGATCCTGTCGTGGACGTCCAGGGGGTTGAACAGTTGTACCAGGTCCGCCTTTGGACATTCCAGGTTGGAGAGACATAAATCCACAGGACAGTGGAAGGGACACCTCCGACAGTAGAAGACGGGGATGACGCAGCTGAACAGTGCGATGCGGTAAGTTAGTCGGTAACTTACGTTCAGCAAAGCCAGATTTTCACAGCCCAATATCTGTAGCAGGTTATGTTTGTACAGCTTCATCTGTCCGGCGTAGTTGGGTAGCTGTGGTGCAAGTGCCATTTTGCTACAGGGCGATGTGATGGCGTGCTCCGGCTGTCTGTGCAGTCTGCAGAGTGCAACCTCCGACGTTGCTGGGAATTCTGTAATGGTCATAGGGAGGCAGGACTTGGGTTATGGTAGCTTGTGCGGAGGACACAGGCCCTCATCCCACATGCTTCTATGAATGGTCAAGGTCAGTGGTGTCTGACTCCTTCCAGATAACTTGCATGTGAACCACATGGGGGAGTGGTATTATTTCTTTTTTGTGTTCGGAATTTTCTTTCGTGTTGTGCGCTATCTGCCCAGTGGACGGTTCCCTCTGCATGCCTCTGTTCGGCTTTTTTTTGGGATAATGACTGTATTGCCCTGCTTGAATAGTTGAGATGTGGTTTCGGTGTGGGTATGGAAGGCCATTCAGTGCTATCTCCTCTCCCGTGTGTGGGCGGCACGCTGCGTTTCCGCTATACATTGGGCCTTGTGTGTGGGTGTTATAATTGGAACCACCTGTTGTCGGTCCCCGGGATCTTTGATGTTACGTATTGCATGTCTTGGTATTGGGTGCAGGGTGGTATCGGGGTTTCTGTGTGGTACTGGCGTACCTTTTGCCGACGGGGTCAATATTCTGCTGGGTGATGTTGCCGCCGCTGTGTGCTTCACCATGTTTTGCACACAGGGGTGTGTCCTAATTTGGCGTGACATCACTCACATGCTGGGGTCAGTTGTGTGACGTCAGGTTGGCAACTGTGAGTTGCCGGTTGGGGACATGACTGAGGCAGGACTGTCACGTGACATGTGCGTTCAGGGAGGGGCTGGTGTGTGTGGTGTTTGTTGTGGCCCTGTGTTGTTTGTGTGCGGCGCATACATGGCGCAGCCGTTGGCCTCTGCGTTGTGCGCATGTGTGGCTGCGTCATCGCCGCTGCGCTGCGGTGCCGTGACGGGGACGTTAGTTCCTGGTCCCAGGTGGTGTGTGCCCGGTTGTTACGAGTTGTTTCAATTTGCCCGGTGTGACATTTGTGGGTGCAGTGGTGGATGTGTCGTGTCCACGCAGGGGTGTCTGGGGGGGGCCATGCACAGTTTTTCCGCCCTTGCACTGTGTGCGGTGTTTGCATGCCCTTGTTGTATGTCTGCCTACCTGCGTCTCCGCGGTGCGTTGACTCCTAGGTGCTGCATCAGGTAGAGCATGGGGATGGCCTGGAGTGCTGGATTCATGCTCGGGGGTTCTGCCTCTTTGGTGTCCGTACTCGGCGGTCGAGTTTCCGCCTTGGTATCTCGTGCGGTGTCTCTTAGCTGGGAGAGCTGTTTGGTTGCGGCATCGTAATTTGTGCGCCGGGCGGTATGTGATTTCGTCGGACGGTGTGTCTCCATTGGGCCGCGCCGCTACGTGAACGGGCGCACTTTGATGGCGGACGGTGTCACTCGCTTACGGGCGGTGTTTGGCTGAATTTTCACATCCTAATTGGGCGGGCGTGTGGGCCGCGGCGGGCGGACGGTAACTGGTGGTTTTTGCATCCGACAGCATGGCGGTAGTGCTTCCGCCCGACATCGTAATGGGCCCCTAAGATATTATCTGAGAAGATCTGAAAAGGAGCCAGATCAAGTGAATGAAATCACAAGTCAAACAAGACCCAGACAAACCTTAGCAAAAATAACTCGAAGAAGTCCAAGATTGAGAAACGCAAACAGAAAATACAAAGCTCCAGAGTGGACATACGTGATACTTGAAGAATTTGAATCTCTAGATCTATCTGATGAAACAGAAAAAGTCCATATTGCACAGATTGATGAAAGCAAACTGAGGCCTCCTTAAGAACAATAAGAAAGTCAAAACTGGCGAAGAAATAAATAAGGGAAAATAAATTTTCTCTAGAGAAAATGGCAGAAACTGAAGTAACGGGAAAACCAAAATGTGGATTAAAAAGAAAGTGTTTTAGATTTTGTTTTTGTAGTATTTTATTAGCAATATTGGGATGGTTGTTCCTAACAGTAGGAGTACCCTTAATAATGAAAACAAGTGACAAAAATAATACAGAAACCAATGTTAAGATAGGTAGAATAAGAGAAAGCATATTAGAAATAGGGATAGAAGATGAAGCAAATTATCATAATGAGTCAGATTATAATACGACCTCTAACGTGTTTATTAAATTGTTATTTCAGTATGTTAGCACCATGGAGATTAACAACTGCTACGTGTGTATGAAGTTACCTTCATCAGTATCAGAAGGGATTACGTATCACCATATACCTTTAATTTATGGTGTGTCATGTAGTGTTTAATCAAGTTTGTTTTACACTACAGGGAGACTTCAGTATTTTTATTCTAATTTAGATGTAGTATTTCCTGATTTACCTATTAGAAGAAATATGAATCCAGTGGCTAGTTGTAAAAATGCACAGATTATGGGTGAATTTTTCTTGACAATGAATTCAATAGATTTTGTTCAGGCACGTAAAAATAATCTAACATGTACATTAAGAAAAGAAGAAAAGGACTTTTTGAGTTTGGTAGAAGAAAGGAGACAGGATTTATTGAGGAAGGCTATTACACAGAAAACCCATGTACCTCCATGGGTTGGGAAAGAGGGAATCTATGCAAGTGGCAAGGCTCATGCTGCGATGTCCCTGGACTTTGTGAAAAGGGGAAAATTTTGCCTCCATAGATTAAAGACAGATTATAACAATAATTACATTGGTTCCAGTGAATGTGAACATAACTTCCTAATATTAGGAGGATGGGGCCTACAAGGGGGAACTGATCCTGTATTTCCAGGAGTGTATTATATTTGTGGGAGTAATGCCTATTATAGATTACCTGCAAGATTGACGCCTTGACGCCCTTGGGCTTAGTTCGCGCTTTACAAATTTCATATTCATTCATTCAAGATGGTACGGAAGCTGTTATTTTGGAATAGTTTTTCCAAAAATTTACCATGTAGATAAAATCAGTGGAACCAATGGAAATTCTAATGGACCTACACGGATAAGAAGAGCTAGTTTTTCGGAAATTGTAGGAGATATTTTTAGTGCACTGATACCCTCAGTTGGAGTCATTCTAAATTCACAGAAAATTTGTAAGTTATCAACCATAGTTGATCGTCTTTCTACAGATACTGCAGGAGGATTTTTAATGATTAACACAGAAATGGTTGCAATTAGGTCTATGGTTTTACAGAACCGTCTTGCTCTTGATATATTGTTAGCAAAAGAAGGTGGAGTTTGTGGCATGTTGAAAATTCAACATTGCTGCACTTATATTCCGGAAAAGAGCGGAGAAATTAAAGGATATATTGAAAATATTACAAGAGTGCATAAAGATTTGACCCAACTGGAGGTTGATAGTGTGTGGGGAAGGCTAACCAAGAATCTAACATCAATAGGGAAATGGTTTGTTGCTTTTGGGAAAGGTTTCCTACGCCAAATAATGATACCATTAGTCATAGTTATAACCATAGTGATGTTAATGATAATTACATATAAATGTTGTAGAAAAGGAAGAAAGGAAAAAGTACACTTTGAAAGAGAAGGAAAGGGCCAGAAACGAAAGAGAAAATATGATGAAATACAGATGGAAGAAATGAAAGGCAGATTATATAAGAAAATAAGGGATTTGGAAGGAAATGAATTGACTGATGAGAAACCAAGAATAGAAATAGAGAAAAACTGAGAGGTGTTAAAGTTGGTATCTGGGATGGATGGGTAATTTGTGATGGCTTAATATGCCATCAGAGAGGGGATTGAAGGAGGAAGGACTCGTACGTGAGACTTGCTCGGAAGCAATCCACTCGTATAAACTTGCTAACGAATTACTAACAACGTGTTTGTGAATAATAATGCACAATTACATTACACGCGGTACAAAAGGAAGCTTGCGAATGCGTTTATTAACCGCATTAACATGAACGTAGGACTAAGATGCATTTTAACACGGGATCTTTACTGCGCATGCGTCTACTGCATCTATGCAAGTATGACGTTCTAATGCTTGGAGGGAAATTCTGGCGCTTGCGCAAAGAACTATAAAATGGCTGCTTGAAAACTCACATGCATGGCACCTGCTTGCAGAAATTAGAAATTAAGTTTTATACTAAATCAAATGCATTAAGAAAAATAATAAAGGGTACGGGTTAGAGTAGAGGTTGGTGGTATACAGTGAAATCATTTATTCTTGAAAATAACGTTTTCCATTTTGACTTTATTATTAGTGCGTATTTGGGCCGGGTAAACTTGTCTGAGTCAAGCAAACTGATGTGGTACCACGCATGCGCCCTGGTGAGGAAGTCTACAAAGATGACTAAGGACTTGAAACACATCCAAGGTCGATGAAGATGTGCCCTGGGAACATGAGGGTGAAGAGTTCATATGAAGGAACTGTATTCAGAAAGTGTTACATTTTATATTAAATAAAGTTTAAAGATGTATGGGAAAGGAAGGGCGGAATAAAAGTTACAGGGGAGGAGTTTGGGACAATGAACTAAAGAAATAAATGGAGTATAGGCATGGTGTGATGATCATCCCCCCCTCGCCTGTCCAATCAGAAGTTAGTCTTTGCGAAATTGAAACATTAATGGGTGGTATACGGAAATGAAAAAGGTATAATTGAAGTAGGTAGTTAGTTAGAGGAAGCACTATGGTTGCAGGTTGTCATTGCTGGGAGAGCCCTGCTGAGGAGATTCTGGAAGGAGAGTGCGCTATGCTGGGGTGGTGCTGATGCTGAGAGATGCTGATGGAGAAAATCGAATGCTGAACCATCTACTTACTTTAATGGGGTTAGAAAGAAGATCGCGGAAGAACCACGAGGAGGAAGAGAGTGTCAGAGAGGGGTGCGACGCAGTCGTCTGTATCTAGAGAGGTGAAGTATCTTTGTCCTGATCCCTGTCCTGAAGTCTTTGTCTCCTGTTCTATCCCGGGGACCCTTACCAGCCCTTTGGCCAGGGGGTTGGTCTTCACACCATACTTGGTAATTCATAATTTTATCGTCTTGATGAATGTTCTTCTCTCTCTATCCTTTTTCTTTCTGGGTATAGTTGTTGTGTGGATTTGAATTTTTACATCTAATGAAAGTCTTTGATTGAATTGACACTCTTGTGAATGAAGGGTATTTGTACTGAAACATTGAGATGGTTCACTCTCAATCTTGATTTAGATAAAGTTTAAAAAAACTTCCAGAGTCTGTGATTATTTCTTCATTAATTGAGGTTTGTTTAACACATTTTGTTAATTATCACTTCTAACTGGATTTACCTAACTGGTCCATTGACCAGAGGAAAGATTTATCATTTTTAAGGAGTAAAGGTTAGTTAAAGGAGTAATAACTAGACCTTGAGGTATGGAAATATAAAAATTATATAACTTTTTCCAGCGGTTTACTTGGTCTCTTAAGAGTGAGATAAGAAAATTTATATGGGCCCAGGTGAGTATACGGTAGTGGAGTATCTGTTGGTAGTACGCTGCTGGATCACTACCTTTGAAAATGAAGGTTCATATTTACATGTTTTAAATCACAAATAAATATACTGTTTTCATAATTGTGATTGTTATGAAATTCACAAAAGCATTAGATCCTGAGAAATGTACAATTGTACACACTATACACAATAGGAACACTGCAAGGCCTTGCACACAAATAAACATAAAGCTTTCATTGAAAGTTTAATTATTCAACACTGCTGATGTGTCAAGCACACGCAGAAAACAGAGACTCAGATACATGCCACATTTGTTTAAAACTCTTACTGTCCAAGGCTACAAGCATTGGAAAGAAAACATTACTGATAGTAATTGACAGAAAAGATTCAGAATGGCATTTTCAATCTGACTGTATTTAGAATTATGTTTTCCATTTGACTGTATGTAATTTGAATGTAAAGCCTTATGGTTTAAAGATGCTTATGTTACTAGGCTTCAATTTATGTCTTATTATGCCTACATACTCAAGAAACTACACAGTCTCCCAACCCAGAAGAGATGCCAGTTCAAGATGCTGAATCGCGTCTACAAGGCCCTGCACAACAATGGGCCAGCATACGCCAACAACCGCCTAACCTTCCACCAACCATCCAGACACCTCCGTTCAGTATCCCTCTCCATTGCAGACACCCCACAGATCTGTTGAGCCAACAACGTAGGATGCTCGTTCTCGCACCTCGCAGCCAAGCCTTGGAACAACTTTCCCCGGCACTTCAGGACCACACCATCACCTGAACAATTCAGGAGAGATCTAAAGACCTGCTTGTTTAATAAACAACCTCCACGCAGCAACAAACAGCTCCAGCACCTCGAGACCCCCACGGGTTATTTGTTGTGCTATATAAATAATTGATTGATTACATTGTAACAAAATTGTCTGTCTGACATAAAAATTATGGCCCCGAAATTGTTTACACAATTTTTGCTATGTGGGATCTCCACTTCTATTATTAACTCCAATGAAGCAATATTTTTGGAAATTATATTGAAGTCACAATATTTATGTCAGTCAATATTTAGGCCTCAGTATTCTGGTGCCACACTTCTATACAGTCCTTAAATACCTATCAAGAAATATGCAATGTGAGTACAGGAGAGCTGAAACTATGCCAGATTTTCATAATCTTTCACTAAATAAACAATGTAATTTTATGGAGAGGATGTGGCCTTACGGCTAGAGCGGTCGACCTCGGAGCTGGGGAACTGGGTTTGAATCTCGGCAACGACGCTCAACATCCTGTGATTCTGGGCAAATCACTTAATCTCCCTGTGCCTAACAAAAATAATGTGTCCTCATGTAACAAAAGTGGTGCTCATGTAAAGCGCTCTGATACCCGATGTCTCGGGTCTAGTTTGCGCTATATAAAACTAAAAAACATTGACAAAGCCAATAAATCTTGCATATACAAGAGCAATTGGCTTTTGCTAATGTCTTTTGTCTAGCTTGTAAGCAAAATGTCTCAGAGAGACAGCACATACGCTGTTGATGCGAGACCTAAAATGCTGAAAAAATAGAATAAAATCAATAAATACCACTGCAAACAAATATGGAAGGCGTGCCATCAAATAGCGTTGATCATTGCGGTGGTTTCACTTTTAGTTAAACTGAACACTTTTACACAGTCTGCAGAGTTTGAACCCCCTTGAAATACCCCTTTTGGTGGACATGGCCTCCGTGGCATCCCTCCATTCTGTGAACCTGCTTCTCCAGGCAGTTAAGCAGTGACATTGGCTGCTGGTGGCTCCACACCGGAGCTGCATGGGGATGGGGATGCCGCACAATAGAGGGCTCTGCACAAAATACCACCATTCCCAGACTCCTGCAGTGAAATGTATGATGATTAGAGATATGTAAGCAGCACTTCATGAAAACACACAGTTGGGCATCCTTTTATTCATTCCATCCCAGCAGCTCTTTTGCTTTTCTTGTCTCCGTCCCTCTCATCAAGCACTCACTAGCTGCTGCTGCTGCTTTTATGAAGCTTACAGTCAAAGCAAATTAGTTGTCCCTGCTACTCAAATAAACAAGGCTGTTACATCAGTCAGCCTATCACATGACTCGCACAACCACTCTGGGGAAGAAAAAAAAAGAAAGGGGATGAGGGGACGGGGGAGAAGAAACAGACACAAGGGCAGATGGAGGCAGTCGAGACAGGGGTGGGTGGACAGTTTAAGATGAAACAGGGATGGGGGTGGGAGGAGAGAAGTAAACAGGGAAAGGGGTTGAGAGGGAAAAGAAGCAACATGAACAAGGATCTGGGAGTGCCTGAAAACACAAGCACTCATGTGGAGTGCTTGAAAACAAACAAAAAATTTGTTCCAGAAATAGGAGCAGAGGAAGGAGACAAATACTTAGTCCATGCTCCAGGGGAGGGATAAACTCAAGGGATTATATGATGCACGCATGCCATGCCAAATAGAAACAAGCATTGGCATAGCCAATAGGTCTCGCTTTTGGGACCTTATAAGTATTTAGTTATGCAGCACAATATCCTTGGTGCAACAACATCAACTGTTGCATGGCTAAACACTTATAAGGTCCCAAAGGCGAGACCTATTGGCTATGCCAATGCTTGTTTTATTTAGTGCTGTGATATCCCACTGGGATGAGTGTTGCGCTCTATAAAAACTGTAAATAAATAAATAAATAAGTATTTGCTGATTTAGAAGTAATGCAGTGACTTGCCTTTATGCCCACCAATGTTTGCTACATAAGAAAATAAAAATAGAAACACTACAAATAAACACAAGCATTTGCAATGCAATAGGTCTCACCTTTGGGACTTTATAAGTGTTTAACTATGCAGCATATTATTGATCAGATTACATTAGACATTAAAGATAATAAAGTTTGTGGTAAAATCTGTGCAATCTGTGCATTTCAGACCCGAGACAACACATAAATACATTAGGTTTCGCCTATCTGATTAATATTTTTTATTTTGTTGTAAGATTTCGCTTGGTGAGCAGTTGTGCAGTGTGACAGTGAAGAGTGCAGCACTGGAGGCGGGACTGTGGTGTGAGAGTGAAGAGTGCAGCACTGGAGGCAGGGGTCCAGTGTGTGAGGAATTTGGCAGGAGGAAGTAAATGTTATTGATGTGCACAGTGTTGCATTGGGAATCAGTGGCATTTTTTTATTTTTAAGAAAATTGTGGAGGGGTGGGAGAACAACCTGGAAAGCACATGGGGATGGGAGCGTTAAGTGGGAAGCAGCATACGGTAGCGAAAGGGTAAGCAAACACTTGCACTTTCATAGAGTGCTAAAAGCAAAAGAAAGTAGATTACACTTTCAAATGTGCTTATAGAATGAAGCAGGTCAGAGGAACATCAGTGATTTTTTTTTGCAGTTCCCGATAGCGCGAACTCGACTTGAAGGTACTATAGCGCTATACATAAGCACAAGTTACATTACACACAGTCGCATTTATATTCTTTTTAAGGGACAGGAAGATTACGTGATGTGTCAAGAATCACAGGGTGTTAAGCCGACGCCGAGACTAACAGCACCGAAAGCGTTGAATGTACTGTAGCGCTATACATAAGCACAAGTTACATTACACACGGTCGCATTTATATTCTTTTTAAGGGACAGGAAGATTACGTGATGTGTCAAGAATCACAGGGTGTTAAGCCAACGCCGAGACTAACAGCACCGAAAGCGTTTTAAAGAGAGGAAGCATTGAAAAGCTATGTTTGTTTATAAGCTAAACCCTGTTACTCTGAGGGGTCTTATCAGTAGAAACCAAACGTGTAGCAACACAACCGCAAGTGAAGAGTTCAGCACTGGAGGCAGGGGTCCATTGTGTGAGCAATTTGGCAGGAGGAAGTAAATGTTATTGATGTGCACAATGTTGCGTTGGGAATCAGTGGCATCAGACTTTCATAGAGTGCTAAAAGCAAAAGAAAGTAGCTTACACTTTCAAATGTGCTTATAGAATGAAGCAGGTCAAAGGAACATCAGTGATCTTTTTTTTTGCTGTTCCCTATAGCGCCAACTCGACTTGAAGGTACTGTAGCGCTATACATAAGCACAAGTTACATTACACACGGTCGCATTTATATTCTTTTTAAGGGATAGGAAGATTACGTGATGTGTCAAGAATCACAGGGTGTTAAGCCGACGCCGAGACTAACAGCACCGAAAGCGTTTTAAAGAGAGGAAGCATTGAAAAACCATGTTTGTTTATAAGCTAAACCCTGTTACCCTGAGGGGTCTTATCAGTAGAAACCAAACGTGTAGCAACACAACCGCACTTGATATAAGTGCGGTTTGTGCAGCATGAAGGGTGTGTGGGTGGGAATTATGTAATCTTCTGAGTACCCCGCTTCTGCTCCGTTGTGTTGATGACCCTAACACAGATGTCTAGAGCAGAGATGGCCGTGGGGAGAAAAGGTCCCTGCGCACAGATCCCACCATTAACAACAACCATTGGCCGCGCGCGAGCGGCCACGAGACACGATATGTGGTGGGGGAGGGGGAGAAGCGGGAGTTGTGCGCGCGCGCGGGCAATGCTTGAAAAACACGCTCGGAAAAAAAATGAAGCTGACGAGGAGGGAGTGGGAGGGGATTCACACGCTGTAGAAAGCCAGATGGCAGCTGCTGTGCACGTCGCGCGCGCTTGTGCGCATAACAGCAAGCTGGTGGCCGGCTTGGTAGCACTTTCAAAAGCCCCTTACTAAATGTCTCGCAGAGCAGCGCATGCGCTGGCTCAGCGAGACCTAAAAAAGTGTAGGAAGCTGGCTTTCTATTTGTGTATCATTATTAGACATAGCGATTACCTAAATGCGATTCTCTGCGAATCACAATTAGGTAATTGCTATCCGAGAGTATGAAACTCCATGAGTTTCATTTAGTGTCTCCTAATGGGTCTCAAATCACCTACCTCATTAATATTCATGAGGTAGGACGCACTTCATGCACCCATTAGGAAACACAAAAATCACAGGGAAGGTGGCCTGCTGGGGTCAGCAGAGCACCATGTCTGTGATAGCTTTTAAATAAAGCAGTCTTTTTTTTTTAAATGCAGCCCATTTTCCTTAATGGAAAACAAGACGTGTTTAAAAAAAAAAAATGAAAAGTATTCTTTTCATTTTTTAAGAGTAGGCAGTGGTCTGTGGGACCAATGCCTCCTCTGAAAAAAGTTTTTGCTAGCATTCACAAAGGGGAAGGGGTCCCTTAGGAACCTATTCCCATTTGCGAATGGGTTACCACCTACTTAAAGTAGGTTGTAAAATGGGAATGTTTTGCGACCTCATTTTGGTCACAAAACATTCCTACATACAGCTGTGAAGTGGTGTTAGGAAGGGACACCCTGAACACGCCCCTTCCTAATATGGAATCAGTATGTAGTCGCAATTCCAAATTGCGTTTCAGTAATAAGTTACTGAATCGCAAATTGGAATTCATAGATACCAAAATGCATTTTTGCGGTCACAAACGGCCCAACCAGTCCATTTGCGACCACAGAAATGCATGATACATATTACCCATAGTGTACCAAAATGAGGTACACTATGCGGAGTCCAGGTATCTCTTAATAGGGTACAGAGGCTTGCCTTAACAATCCCAAGGTGCTCTATTTGTGGTAGAGTCGTCGAGCAGCCTTAGGCTTATCAGAGGGGAGTGTTAGGTATTTGTTGCACACACAGTCAATAAATGAGACATACACTCAATAAGGAGATCCAAAACCAATTTAGAAAAATAACATGGATTTTTATACTGATTTAGACACCAAGATCTATGAGATTAGGTAAGAACTTTTCGAATTAACAATATTCAAACACTTAGAAAATACACCTGTCAGATTTGATGCATGAGCCTCGAATGTGGTAATGTTATCCTATGGGAGAAACATACACTGCACAGGGTCATTTGCAAACGAATTACAGGACTGTTCTTCTGGACTTAAGGTAAGTTGGGGCCAAGGTCCTTAGAAGCACCAGCAGTCCGGGTTATCTGCCCTGGGGTGTCTGGGTGAAGAGGTGCAGGTCGCAAGGGTAGCCTCGAATGCTACTGTTGAAGTCTATGGAGAAACCGGTAAGCAGAAAAATGCTGCAAGTGAGGACTTGGGGACAAGTCTTTCGGAACTCAACAGGAGCTCAGTTTTTGAGGGTCTCTGGAGCACGGGTGCACCATCAGTAAACTCGGACTGTGGTGTTCGGGTGCAGATGTACTTTGTCCGGCAGGTCGCTTGCATTGGAGGCTCTCACTTTTGGGGTCAAACTGGAGATGGGGACAAAACAGGACAGCAGGGCCACTGTTGATGTCCGGTATCACGGGTATTGGTGCAGGGTGCATCCTGGGGGAACAGGCATATCCAAACTTAGTGGGGAATAGATCTGACCTTCTAGAGCATGGTAACATCCTCCTGGGTGGCTGCTGTGTTGGTTGCCTCAGTGGTCAGCAGATATGTGAACAGGACTTTGCGGTCAGTGCCTGCAAGCTGCGAGGAAATGACTCCTCCACTTCAAGGGAGATGCTAACTGGTTGGCAAAGTGCTGGTAACCCTCCAAGGATTTTGGGGGAGGCTCAGCTGCAAAATGAGTTGGGTCATTGCAATTGCAGCAACAGGAGCAGGCAGCCCGGGTTGCGTGCCCAGTCCACAGCTAGTCTACAGTTCTTGTGTTCTTTGGCTCTTCTTTTTCCTTCTTATTCTTGGGTCAGGTGAATCTTAGTTCCTGGTGTCAGGGGCCACCTAAATACTGAATGTAGGGTTGTTAAGGGGAATGAAGGGTAATAGCCAATGGGATCCTTACCCTTAGGGTCACTATAACCTCTATATGACCACCTCCTGTGGGGAGTGGGCATAACCCTGTCTCAGAGTTCCTAATTCAACCAAAAACAAGATGGTAGAACCCTTCATTCATGGACCACATCGGGCAGCTCACCTTAGCGGGTGTGACTAGCCTGGTAGTGCAACATGCCCACTAGCATAGCTAATTTCCTGCCTGTCCTGGTGCCAAATGGGCCTCAGGACAAGGAGTGGCATCTCCCAAGTCTGAGGGAAGCTGGGGTCACATATCAAAGATATCAGGGGCTTTGAAGTCCCTGGCCTTGGTATGCAGATTCACTAGCCATCCTGCTGGAGGTGTGAACACCTTCCTCCGTAGCAGGCATTGTTTCTTGCCTCACATAGCGGGGGTTCTCTCCTCCAGGGGGCAGAAACTCATCTGTGGTGACAGTCTGGTCGATTCCAGTCAGCCAGCACACTAAAGGACTAGTGGAGGTTCAGGGGGCACCCTCTGGATGCATATCATAATAAATCTTGTACTGGCATCAGTACAGATTTATTAAGATAAGGTGTTTGATATCAAATTCAATAGGTTTCAGTAAAGCCATCATGTAGCTGGGGAACTCGTGATAACCGGTGCCCAGTACATATACTTAAGATGGCTTCACTTGTACTATCTAGTAATTGGACCAGACAGCACAGGGGAATATCTGCTCAGGCAGATATGCCCTCACATGTAGTATAATGCACCCTGCTTTGGGGCTACAAGGCCTGCTATAGTGGTGACTTACATATATTACATGTAGTGACTTTGGCCTGGTACACAGTGAGTGTACCATGTTGTGTTTTCACTCAGGGTTTCGACCATGACACACAGTCTGCAGTGGCAGGCTGCATGTAATTTGTACAAGGGTCTCTTACAGTGGCATAATGCATGAGGCAGCCCTTAGGGACCCTCCTTGGTACCCATGCCCTAGGTACCAGGGTGCCACATACTAGGGGCTTACAGGGCTGCCAAAGTGTGTGCCAGTTGTGTTACAATTTAGAACATGTTACCTTGTTTTAGGAAAGAGCACTGGCACTGGGGCCTGGCTAGCAAGGAGCAAGTGCACATCAGTTGAAAAACATCTGTACCACTGGCAAAATGTGTGGGTGACCAAGACATAAAGAGGCACTTTGCTACAAGAAGCAAATGCAATCCACGCTGAAGCTAACTAATGGTAAGTCTATGGTTAAGTTGTAGCCCACTAACTGTAAATAACATGTCTCGAAGAGACAGCGCATGCTCTGTCAATGTGAGACATAAAAAATGTAATTTGGATTTCATATATGTAAATTTATCTCATATGTATATCCTAACAATGTGTCATGGATGTCGTGTCTGACCTAAATCATTGCTGCCGTAATGGAGATACTTCTGGTTCCTTCTACTGATTGAACCCAATCTGTGGCTTCTGCACCACAGTTTCTGATAATACAGGTAAAACATCAAACATTCAGTGTGGAGTTGTCTCTGAAGATCTCCATCAACTCTTTCCCATCAGTGGAGATAAAATCAACTCTCATCATTTCCACTCTGCTGATGGATCCACGATTGAATCATAGAGTGGCCACTTTTGAGTAAAGATAACTGAGATAATGTAAGGAGAGGTATGAACACGACCTTAAAATGTAAGCTCCATTATCAACAGGTTTGCTTCCTGTTCCTCGGTTACATGTGCAGACAGATTGCCAGTCTGGGGATTATTAAGGAGCCTAGCCCTGGAATGCTAAGGCGCATCATCTGAATCTAGCAACCCCTGCTCTGAATCAGTCTTCTTAGAAAGAAGAAGGCCTTCCACTTTACCGCCGTACCCAGATTTTGCTGCCCTTTTGTATCATCCACCTAGTGTTAAAAACGCAGACACATTTTGTTATATCCTCTACATTGCATTTACATGTAAACCAGCCTAGGTCCTCCTAGCTGCTCAGCAAGAGTGTGAGTTGGTTACGGAATGTTGGTGTGTCTGTGATGCGTGGAATGCCTGGGTGCCTGAGTGGATGAGTGTTGTCAGTTAGAGATGGGCTGAGCAGCTAGGCAGGCTGCTCCTGGTGGGTCTGGTACTTGACCAGAACTGGCTGGACTAAGAAATGATGTTAACTGGACCTGCAACTAATAAAGAAGACTTGGAAACTCAACATGGCTACATGTGTCTACTTGTACAGGGCACAACATTATTTTGGCGACGAGCGGACTTACTCATGCGTCTTTCATGGATCATTGGTAAAGCAACCAAGAGAAAAGACAAGAAACAAAGAAACTACAAGAAACTACAGTAACCAGCGAAACTACGAGAAACTAAAGCAACTACATGAAGCAGAATGGAGTTCCAGGCAAGCCAGCCCCACCAGTGTCCTTGTCAATGGACAGCCCCACCCAACTGTGTCCTTAGCAACGGACACTACAGCCTGGAAATACTCCTCTGGATCTACAGAAAGGAACTGTGAGTTGGAGGTGTAGCTACACTACAGCCACATGTAGGTGTTCCAGCCACATTGTTTTCTACACAAAGGTTTGGTGAGTTGGAGGAGCAGTTACACTACAGCCACATCTGGTGTTCCAGCCACATCAATCAACGAAGACCACAGTGACTTCAAGAAAAAGGCACCTCTTTAGGGTTACTTTTTTCGTGCTGCCTCTTTGTCTTCAAGCAGTCACAACAAACTGTGTGCAGTGGTCACACAGATGGAGAATAATTGGTGCCAAACTGACATTTCAGTTTTACCTTAAGATATCATGGTGCCGCGTTCAGCCTACACATGGGATATATGAGGTCTACTCTACTGAGTCCTGTTTCTACAATAAGTTTTGGAGACCACTTAGTCTTTTTGAAAAGTCACCTCATGGCAACATTTTCATTGCTTTTGGAGTATCTGACATACACCTTTAACATGTACAGCTATGCACAAATATGGAATTTTATTAACGTCGTGCACATGTGATTTCTTCATTTGGCTTCATCGTCATGTGTAATGTGGAATACAAGTTTCTGCTAATGACTTTTTGGTCTGCGTCTACAACGTTACAACTACATGATAATATTCACAACTGCGTGGTTTCGCTACCCGGAGGTCTCAGGGGGGCAACAGAGGTGTGACACTTTTCGTCCTTTATTTGTTCTTTGCAGCTGAGACTTGTCCATAAACGGCAGTTAAACCGCCGTTTTGCTCTTTGAATGAGGCACGAGCTGTGCCTAGCGCGTGCTATGTTCGTGTCAGCGCGCGCAGCCTTACCTGCACCTTCAGCCCAGATCCTCCGTGTTCCCTGTGTTCTGCTGCCTCAGGACGCCGCATGCACAGACATGCCGTGAGCCACCAGGGGCAGCGCCAAAAGAGTGCCCCCATCTTAGGCTTGGCTGCTCTTCCTTCGTTACTGCCAACCACGTTGTTTGTGCTTCAGGAAATAAAGTTTTATTTAAATGACTTGTAGTCCGAGGAGAACGCAGTGTTTAGCGACCAGAACAAAATGAGGAATCGTCGACGTGGGATTATTTTGGTGGCATGTTCCGTTTCATGTATGTCGGAATTAATGCTACATTAGGTTCTGTATTGTTATGTCCACCTTTTTCTCACAGGTATTCACCGGAGCCAGCCAACTGTTATCTGCACATTTGTTTTTGTGTATCATAAAGCAGCCACTTCGCAAGGACCATGGGTAATGCCTCGCTACACTAGTTATGGTGCATTTTTGTGAAGATCCACTTTTGGTGCACATAGTTTGACTATTGTTTCAACTGCAAAGCTACGGATACTGCTGTGCCCTGTAACATTTTCATGCTACGTATAGAGTATGGGTTTGACATTGCTCTGGGGCTCTTAGTTTCAGCTTACAAATCTGTAATGTTTTTATTTATGGCATTCGAATTGTTCAAGCCATGACTCTATGTTTTCCATTTGTATAGTTAACATGTTTCAGGTGGTGTGCACTGTACCTGTGTGCACAGAGTAGCACTACTCTTATTGTTATTGCCTATTTTCTAAAGTCTACTGTCTGATAAGTCTACTTATTTGGTTTATGCCGATGCGTTTTTTTTTGGGGTTCCCTTACGCAGGGGAAGTGCTGTCCTAGCACAACTCGGGGGAGAGATCGATCACCGGCGTGTGACCTTGGTTTAAGTTGCTATTTGTTTACATTAATGTTTTGCTTACCTTCTGAAGAAGATTTTGTGTTGTGATGCCAAAGTATATATATTTTTTTTCTACTTATGGTTCCCTTGTGCTTTAGTGGGTGGCATTCACAGTTTATCCCTTACATGAGGGATGGGTTTGGGTAACAGTCCCATTTACTTTTCAGAGTCTGTGACCCCTACATGGGGGTAGGTATATGGATGATCTCCCTTATATCTGGTTATGGTGTTAACCCTTACACAGGGTTGGGTTGTGGGTGTCAAGTCAACCCCACTTACATGTACAAAGGTACATCCCTTCATAGGGTGTGTGTTATGGGTGCTAGCCCCATACACAGTTTCCATGGGTCACTGTCCCATATACTTGTTAGTTCCTTTGTAGTTGGGATCGGTGTCGTGGGGTGTGTTGCCCTCTGCGTTACTCTACATGATATTAGTTGGGATCGGTGTCGCGGGGTGTGTTACCTTTTGCGTCACTCTACTTGATGTTACAATTTGTTATGCTGCAAAATTTTACAATTAGTTTTCTCTACAAATTGTTACAATGTGTTTACGCTTTGAAATGTTTTAACAATTTTTCAAGGGGGAGGATGGGGGATATTGTTACTTATGTATGTTGTATTTTATCCATCCTTTCTTGTTTTTTATTGTTCACTCTCTCGTGATGTTTTGCTATATGTTGCATCCCTGAGTTTCGAACACTACTGCTTTCTTGTGCATAGTTCTTCCCTTCTAGTTTTGTTATTTTTTTGTTTTTATTTAAAGGAAAGGGATAATGTTATATCCTCTACATTGCATTTACATGTAAACCAGCCTAGGTCCTCCTAGCTGCTCAGCAAGAGTGTGAGTTGGTTACGGAATGTTGATGTGTCTGTGATGCGTGGAATGCCTGGGTGCCTGAGTGGATGAGTGTTGTCAGTTAGAGATGAGCTGAGCAGCTAGGCAGGCTGCTCCTGGTGGGGCGGGTACTTGACCAGAGCTGGCTGGACTAAGAAATGATGTTAACTGGACCTGCAACTAATAAAGAAGACTTGGAAACTCAACATAGCTACCTGTGTCTACTGGTGTAGGGCACAACACATTTTGGGCAAAAGAACAGCTTTTTCCCTTTTTCTTCCATGTATTAAGTTAACCAGCCTCTTCTGGCCTCAAACGTTTCTGTCATAGTTGGTATCTCCTTTCTTGGCAGACTTTGATATGTCTTTGGGGCCAATTCTTCAGCTCGTCGATATTCAGATGTTGATGTTATGCTTATTACATCAACATCTGAGATGCTACAGAGACAGAGGACGTCATACTGACAGCTTGCTTTATTGCCCCTCTGGCTACATTTGTCCTGGCAGATTGCCTTTCCCTCCTTCAGCAGGAGAAAAGTAATTATAGGATCATACACCAAAACTGAAACAGGGAATGTTTGGAACTTGAGTTTATTTTGTTTTTAGGACACGCTGGTATTTTGGGTCAAAATAGTAAACTTGCTTAAAATTAGTAATTTGTTTGGGGAAAAACTGGTGAATATTTCTAAAATTACATGTTTGGCGGCTGAATTATGTTATTTACTGAAATGATAGGCTGGTACATTGAGGCAAAATGAGCTCAATAGAAAACTATGTCAAACTGTTATTTCAGAAATATTTCATGCTTATGTGAGGATAACCAGTAACTCTCCTGTTTGAATAATGCTTCGGTGGGAAGGTTGAAGCTTGTGGGAGGGGACTTCCACTGTCAATTTGAGCCCCTGGATACCTATGCAGTGCTACTGCGTTTACACAGGACGAGAATCATGTTATGTCCATTCCCCACTTGGGAATCACGTACATTAAGATATGGCCTGCCCTGGCATTACAAGTCTATGCTTTAACTATGAATCAGGGATAGTGAGCAGGGAATGGTAGGACCTCATCAGACAGCGAGGGGAAGCACACATTTAACTGTATCCCAGGCAGCAGCCTCATTGATTACATTTTGGTGGATGTAAGGGCTGGCCATTTATAAAAGACCTGGTAGTACTCGATAGATGGGTTGGGCTATGGACCAGGGGGATCATTTAGACCAAGTCTGCACTATTCATAATGAGGTTGTTGCACATTTAAAAGATCATTTGTACGTGGCAACAAAAGGGGCATTTGAGAGACGACCTCTAGTATAATAAGGCCTGTACGTTAGCTAGGGCTGACCTCACGTCTGCCATACATTGCCAAGGCAAGGAAGCAATAAAAGTGAAGAAGGAGGCATATAAGAGATCCATTAAAAAAGCAAAAAGAAAATGGGAAATAGAGAAATAAGATGGTCTGCTTGTTGCAGCAAGGGAGGGTGATCAGCGTGCCTTCTTAAATCTCCTCTCAATGGGAAGCAAGGAAGGCCACTGCCCAACTGAGGTTAATGTCCCTACTGCAGATTGTGTTGCTCACTTTTCCAGCCTATATGCTGTGACCAGGGCTGATAGCATTCCCATACCAGCAGGGGAGGCTGGAGATCTAGTTATGGGGGTATCAAAAGGGCCACAAAGGAGTTCTTATTTCTTAATATTATTCAACTCCATCCTGCTAGGGGAACCTATACCGTCAACTTGGGCAGGAGCAGAAATAATCCCAATACACAAGAATGGTTCCTTACTGGACCCATGTCATTATCGGCCAATAAGTGTGATTGACGGCTCACAAAAGGTCTACAGTAGAATTCTCCTTGAACACCTACAAGCCTGGATTGGTGACAATGAAGTACTTTTCCATTTGCAGGCGGGTCTCCGGGAATGTACTAACACGGTGGATCAAGTCTTCGGATTACTGCTTATTTCTGGAAAACTGAGGTACTGGGAGGAAGACGACTCTGTTGCATTTGTTGACTTGTGCTCGGCAAGGTTAATACTCTGGCATGTTCTGGCAGATATGGGGGTCCCCGGTGAGCTCCTGAACGCTATTGTAAATTTACTTAGCAATAACTATGCCCAAGTTCACTGTGGTATGTTGAGCGAGACGATGGAACCATTCCCTGTTAGCCGAGGTGTAAGGCAGGGCTGCGAACTTACCCCCACCCTCTTTACGCTATTTTTTAATAGCTTCATTTCATTCCTGACTCAATGTGATGGAGATGCCCCTTGTCACACTAACATTAAGGCTCGAGCCTTTATGTTTGCAGATGACACCTTGCTACTATCAAAGTCACCAATGGGGTTGCAGAAAACGCTGGATTGCTTTGAGAACTTCTGCAGATTGAGAGGCTTAGAAATGAACATGGCCAAAACAAAATATATGGTTCTGAACTCACACCACTCCACTAGATTGAACCCAAAGCTCAAAGGGACTCCCCTGGAGCGAGTACAGACATAAGAGTACCTGGGGATAATACTCACAGAATAGCTTGATTAGAGGCCCCACATAGACATGTCCAGTGTTAAATTGACGCAAAATGGGGGGCTGATTAGAATGCTAAAAAGATCACATTTTCTTCCAATATCCCCAGTGATTCAGATTTATAAACAGCAGACATTGGGATCAGCCCTCTATAGAGTGGAGTTGTGGGGTCATAACGACATGGGAAAATTACTAATTGTGGAGAACCTTTTTCTACGTCAGCTGACGGGACTCCCAACTAGTACTCCCCTGCTGCCTCTTAGGATGGACATGGTTCTTAGGCCAATTATGGAGGTGGTTGGAGTGAGGCCTATTATTTACTGGAAACATATTTAGTCGACACCAGAGCTTTGGTCTAATCGTGAGGGGATCATCAAAGTTTTGGGTATTCTGGGTTCAGGCAGATTGCCCTGGATCAAGTACGTAAAATATTCCCTGCTTAGGATGGGGTGTGGAAATTTTGGGGATAATCCCTCTAAAATTTCCACAATTAGTAAACCTCTTATGAAGGAGACATATAGGCAATATGTCACGAGGCAAGCACAGGCACCTGCCCCCCGAGGCACCAGCACAGATTTATTTCTTTTTCTGAAGGATGAGTTTGTATTTGAGCATTTCCTTGATGAAATTGAACCTCGTAAGCCAGAAAGCTATATGTTATATCTCATGATTATCATTATTCCCAGTTATATTTAGGTATATATATACTCTGTTATATTTGTTAACATTGTACATTGCATTGCATTCCCTTTGTACCTTTTTGTGTGGGATTCTACATTCCACTTAGATTGTTGTAATCTGCATTCCACCTGTTGGCTTCAGTTGTCACTGAAGTTCAACCTGAGCAGATGTGAAGCCGTGCTGCCAATAAACCATCTTTTCTACAAATTGGATTATTTTGAATTCTTACAATGGCGACGAGTTGAAGATCATCAATCCACTCCTGTCTTAACGGCAGCACGGGAACGGAGTGTGTTTGGAACCTACGTTGGATTTCTTATATTTATTTATTCGGATATCTATGGATATATTGATCGTCGATTTACTATTGGTTTGTATTGCTTCTTAAGCGGTTTGCTGTGTGAAACTCCACTTGTTTTGCGACTTTGCTTCACTTTTTCATCATTTTTGCGCAATTTCTGCCCGGCATTCAATATGAAAGCTATAGATGGTGAGCGTATGGGTGCGGAAAGGAAGAAAAGTATTTTTCTACATTGTCTAGGCTCGGAAGGGCAAGATATTTTTAGAACTCTTCCTCAAATTGTTGCACAAAATGGAAGTGGAGACAATATGAATGTTTATGTGGAAGCATTAACTAGAACGGAAAGGAGGTTTAAAACTGTTACAAATATAGCATTGAACAGATTTAAATTTTATACCAGGGCACAGAAGGAGGAAGAATCCTTTGATGATTTTGTAACCGCACTTAGATCTTTGAGCCTACATTGCAATTTTGGTGGTATTACTGATGAAATGATTCGAGACCAAATTATCGTACATGTTAAAAATAAGAAAACTCAGGAAAAGTTATGGGTCATGGGAGATCCTAATTTAGAGGCAGCAATTGCTACAGCGAAAGCTACTGAACAATCGGAAAAATGGATGGACATTGTAAAACAGAGGTCTGATAAGTCCACCAAAGATGAGGAGATTTGTGTGGTAAAAGCTAAAAGTGAGTCTAAAAATGATACTTTACATGGAAAATTTGTTTCAAAACCCTTCAACAATTACTCGAACAGGAGAAATGACACTTTCAGTAATCACACTGTTTGTTACAGGTGTGGAATTAAATTTCACAGTGCATCTTTTCCTAGTTGTCCTGCCATTAATAAAGAGTGCAGAGTTTGTGGTAGATTAGGACATTTCGGAAATGTTTGTAGAGATGTAAACGTCATCCTAATCAGACACGCAATGCTTCCAGTACTACTGAAGTTAACAGTTACAAGCATCAAAGAAATATCAGAACACAATAAAGGATTTGTTGTGTCTATTCTAAATAAAGATCCTGATGTAGATCTTAAATCTCCTATATGTACTTTCAATGTCATGGAAGCTGACATAGAACTGATGGTAGACTCTGGATCACCTTGGACTATTATTACTACACAGTATTTCAATGAGAAATTAATTAATGTGTGTGATTATGATAACTTACAACCATCAGATATTTGTGCTGAAAGTTTTGATGGTTCAAGAATTGAAATAGAGGGTTTCTTACATGTAACTTTGTATTTTAAGGGAAGGCGTGCACAGATTAAGTTATATATTGCTGTGAGAGGAGTGAATGTGCTGGGGTGGCGCGACCAGTGGAAATTAGGAATAATTCTCAACCCACGGTCTAGGGAACCTGTGTCCTTAAGTGAAGAACCTATGGAGAACGTTGCTGTCATTAACCTAAATAGTAGTGGTATGGATAAGGAAACAAAGCTCATCAAGACCTATAGCAATGTATTTTGTGAGAAATTGGGTAAGTTGAAAAATTTTACACACAAAATTGTTTTGAAGGATAATGCATTACATGTTAAACAAAAGTTAAGAGGGGTGCCCATAAATATAAGAGATGAATTAAGAGATATGTTGAAAGATTTATCAGATGAAGGTATTATTGAACCTATCGAGTCCTCTGAGTGGGTTTCGCCCATTGTTTTGGTACGCAAAACCAGATCAAAAACTCAGGGTATGTGTGGACTTGAGGGCGTTAAATGCTAACATTGTTATAGATTGTCATCCACTACCCAATATTAATGAAGTGGTCTCCATGCTGGAAGGTGCTAAAATATTTTCTACCTTGGATTTGAGGTCTGCTTACCACCAGATAGAACTCACGGAAGAATCAAAAAAGTTTACAGCATTCATTACTCCGCAAGGTCTTTTTCAATATACTAGGATGCCTTTCGGGTTGGCGTCAGCAGCATCTGTGTTTCAAAGAGTAATGTTCCAAATTTTTAGAGATATTGATTGTTATGTTAAATGTTTCCAAGATGACATTATGATATTCTCAAGGTATGAGGAAGAGCATGAAATACATTTAAATGAAGTATGTAGAAGATTAGACAGTCATGGCCTTACTCTCAAAGCTCATAAGTGTAAACTGTTTAAACATTCTGTAGAGTATTTAGGTCACACATTATCTGGAGATGGAGTAGTTCCAAAGAAGTCAAATGTTGATGCCATAATCAATGCTCCAACTCCCAATAGCAAAGATCAGCTACTATCATTCGCTTGGATGTGCGAATACTATAGCAAATTTATTGAAAACTTTGCCACCAAAATGGAGCCACTATGAAAACTATTAAGGCAAAAAGTTATGTTTGTTTGGGAAAATGAACAGCAGAAAGCTTTTGAGAGCATAAAAGGATGTTGTCAATGCACCTACCTTAAAACCTTTTAGAATAAAGAAAGAATGCATTATTACAGTTGATGCCAGCTTATATGGTTTAGGTAGTGTATTATCTCAAAGGGAAGGCATGGATGAATGGAATGTTGCTTTTGCGTCTAGAACTTTAAATGAAACAGAGCGTAAGTATGCGGTAATTGAGAGAGAATTACGTGCATGTGTTTGGGCGGTAGAACACTTTAGAATCTATGTTTGGGGTAGCAAGTTTACGTTCAGGACGGATCATAAACCGTTGGTTAATATACTGTCCACAGGAGGAGGATGGAACTCTACAGCCAGGATTTCTAAATTGGTGTCGAGGCTTCAAGAGTATAATTTTAAAACTGAATATGTTCCAGGTAAAAAGAATGTAACTGCAGATTTTCTATCATGATTACCGTGTTGTCAGGATGAAGTTAATGTTGTTAAAGAGGCAGATTTTGTTGTAAGCATTAATGATGTTGTTCCTCTACAGTACCAAGAAATTACGGAGGAATTCTGGGCCGAAAGTGAAAAAGGTGATGACAGATGTAGTGACCTAAAAAAATGTTTTTGAAGGGTGGCCCAATAAGCATCAAGCAAGGTCAGATTTGATACCTTTTTACAATGTGTCAGATCAGCTAGAAATGGAGGGTGATTTAATTCTCAAAGCTGGTAAATGTATTCCTCCAAGAGGAGTTCAAGAGGCAATTTTAAAATTGTCTCATAAAACTGATCCAGGTATTTCGGCAATGAAACGGTTAATCAGAAATTTTTTCTGGTGCCCAGGTATGGACAGGTTCATTGACTGTGTTGTCAGAGAGTGCAATGAGTGTGTATCCAGTGAAAAAATGCTGAAGGTAAATACTCCACCAATGAAAATTGTTACTTGGCCTAAGGAACCTTGGCAAAAGGTTGCATTTGACATATCTGGACCGTTTAATATGTTACCTGAGAATTTCCGGTTTGCATTGGTCATTATTGACTATCATTCCAAATGGCCTGAGGTGAAATTTGTTTCCAAAGCTACCACCAATGCCGTGATTAGTTTTTTCAAACAAGTATTTGCACGTGAAGGATGTCCTTCAACATTAATATCTGATAATGGTGTACAACTTACATCGTCTGAGATGAGTGTTTTCCTCAAAAATTGTGGTATTAAGCATAGATTTACCTCTCTTTATGAACCACACGAAAATGGAAAGGTGGAGCGTTTTAACAGAGTTCTAAAAATGTTTGTTTCAGATGCTTTAAAACAAGGTAGTGATTGGTTGAGTGCGTTAAGAGAGCGTTTGTGGATATACAGAATCACTCCACATACCACCACTGAAATCAGTCCTTTCAAGTTATTAAAGGAAGAGACCCTGCATCCAGTGTATGTCCATGGTGGTTCAGAGAAAGATGCAAGGTGTTTGTAAATGATAAAGAGTGTGTACATAATACTGCAAAGAGGGTTGAGGTTAAACAACTTAAAACTAAGAAATGGTATGATAATAAATGGAAAGTAAGAGTGCACAATTTCAAGGTTGGTGACTGGGTTAAAGTTTTGAGACCTGGTTTTGTCAATAAAAGTTCTGGAAAATTTGGTAAAGCGATGCAAATTAAGAAAGTTTTCAGCAATAGTGTCACTACCCAAGATGGGAAGGTATGGAACACCAGGAGGATAGCTAAATGTCCTATCAATTTTTCTAGTCAATTTAATGATTCTGAGAATAATGGTTACAGCCCTTGTAATCGTGTTTTCAGATAACTTGGTGAGACAGTAGCCTCAAGAGTTAAGTTCAATAACTGTATGAGAAATGTCCCATAAAGATTTATTGATTTTGTGTAATATAAGTTGTATTGTCAAGCATTGTAAGTAACCCTGGGCGTAGTTCGCGAAGTAATGCTTCGCGAAGCTACGCAAAGTGAAGTTCGCACTACGCGAGCTACGCGTAGCACTACGCGAACTGCGTAGTGCGTGTTCGCAATGATTGCACAGTGCCGGATGCTTGTCCGCACTGTGCAATCATTGAAAACGGCATCTTGCACAGTGCGAGCTGTCTTTACTGCCGCTCGAGTAGATTTTTACTCGAGCGGCAGCTTTCTCAACGCGGACTGGTAGTTTCTCATCGCGAGCGGTCGCGAGCATACGCGACCACTCGCAATGAGAAACCTGACCTCCCCGCGTTGAGAATCTCGCCGGGAGGTTTATTTTCCACGCTCGCGATCGGCAACTTGATGTTGCTGATCGCGAACGAGGAAAAGTCTCGCCGGGATAGTCATTTAGCTTGCTCGCGGTCGCCAACTTGACGTTGAGGACCGCGAGCAAGCAAAAAATGACCGCTGCACTACGCTACGCGTGTTCGCACTGTGCTACGTGCAATTCGCGTAGTGCGAAGTAGCGCGAACTTCGCAAACTACGCGAGCGTAGCGTAGTGCTTTGCCCAGGCTTAATTGTAAGAACATAAGTTTGCTGTTTGTTAACTGTGTACATTCGTTATTTTGATAAGGGAGATATGTTATATCTCATGATTATCATTATTCCCAGTTATATTTAGGTATATATATACTCTGTTATATTTGTTAACATTGTACATTGCATTGCATTCCCTTTGTACCTTTTTGTGTGGGATTCTACATTCCACTTAGATTGTTGTAATCTGCATTCCACCTGTTGGCTTCAGTTGTCACTGAAATTCAACCTGAGCAGATGTGAAACCGTGCTGCCAATAAACCATCTTTTCTACAAATTGGATTATTTTGAATTCTTACACTATATCTGCAGCTCATGCACAGTGTTCTACTGCTGGCACCTTTTGCTGCTAAATGGGGTGGTTTGTTTGAGCTGGTGGGGTGTGCTTGCCCTGTTTGTGGGGCTAAAGAGGAAACTGAAAGGCAAGCCCTGCTCTTCTGGCCTGCCTATCAGACCGGTGGAAGAAAATGGCTTGTACCAGCTTGTCGTACACTTGGGGTGAGGAAATTTAAAGAAGCTCTACGCATTTTAAAATCAGATACCAAAGGGTATTCAGTCTTTGCTTTGTCTTGTTATCTATTATAAATGTGGAGAACCATGCAAAAGTGAGCCTAAGGCCAGACTGACTAGACCCTTCAACTGTCTGAAGATCTGGGTTATGTAAATAGGAGATGGTATAAGTTCTCTTGGGTGAAGGATGGCCTTGTGTCCTGGCACAAAAACTGTGTTTACACTATTGGTATTTTTAGAATTTCAACAGTTTTATATCCCATTCATATTTTATCTGAAAGTTGTAAATGAGTTGCTCTACTTATGCTTTTATGGCAAATTCCTGAAATAAAGTATTTAATAAATAAAAAAATAAAATAAATGCATTTCATAAAATTAGCACCATATTCAAGGATGTGTGAAGCATCAGCCTGTAAGACTGTCTGCTGCCAGAACCAGTAGGATATATGTAACCTGAACAGTAACTCTCCTGTTTGAGTCTGTACAACATATTTAATCTGAGGTACACTCTGTTCTCTAAGAAGAACCGAAACTAGAAATGTTATGTAAATGTGATGTTTCCATTGAACAGGTCCCATCAAGCATGTAGTTTCTCAGTCATGTTGTGAATTACCCCACCTTCCACCTTGAAGGCATGCCATGTGAAATTGAAAGCATGTGGAATATCAGACTTGAGGGAGATGCTATATCCATATTGCAAACAATAGCTGACTCTCTTATTGTATAGCGAGAGTTTTTGTACGAATAGTTGCTAGATTTTTTATTCAATATTTTGAAAATTCACATTTTGGCTTCATTGTTCTCATTATTTTCCCCAGAAAAGAACCTCCTTGTTTTGGGGAGGTTACGGGTAATAACTTTGCAAGTTGCACCAGATATTTACTCCCATCCTGACAGGCAGGCCTGTCTCCATACATCAGTAACACCGGGCTTGCAGTACAGATCCTGGAAGAAGGGAAGCCATTGTGAACTGCGTGTGATGCAAACCTGTGATCTTTGTGGTTGTACTGTGATTTCGGTCACAGGTGCCAACTACAGATAAACCATCTCTATGTTGTTATATAGACACAAATAAGACACGACCCAATGTATATCAATGACAGATCGCACAGTCTCTGCTGGGACATGGCCACCAAACACATGAACCTATGTGTGCCGGGAATGTCCTGTTTGGGTCCTAGTCACAAAGATAAATTTGTTCGTAAAGGTAGTTTTACAAGCAAATGTACCTTTTTTTACACCAGCCAGGAATTCATAAAGTGATTCCCCGCAGGTGTGAGGCCTTTAATGGGTGCAGAGATCTCTTTCACAAGTGCAGACAGCTTTGCCGTGAGTCCAGAGTTCTCCAAACTCATAAATCCCTGTCAATGGGTGGCCATATGGTCGTTCCAAGGCATTCTAAGGTGTGGTTGACCTTGGACGCTCGGGAAAGGTTACACAAATATGCTTGTGGGCATTCACAAACTCCTCAAATTCCACTTTCCAGCCTCACAAGAGTCAGTTTTGCATTCCAGCGCTGCGCTGGCTTGCACCCTTTTCCAGAGTGGGAAAGGGAATGTATCATTCCCAGATTTAGTGTGGTGCGGGGACGGGGGTTCACCGTGGGGAAAACATCTTACCTGCAGATCCCTTTCCCCTTTGTGGGGATTGGATCCCAATGGGATGTCCCATGTCTTTCCTAGGAATCTGCATGGAAACCTGTGCCTTGTGCTATCTGTGGGGATTCCTGGGAATTTCTATGAATGTCAGAAAGTAGTAAGTCTACCCTCACATATAGGTGTAAATCCACGAGTGCAGATTTACTAGTTTTTAGGCCGAGCATCAGCGCACTTACGCTGTCTGCAAGACCTGTGGTAATCACTCTACAGAGTGTAATCTCACCTGCAGCTTGCCATTGGTTCACTCCTCCATTGCTCTTTTTTCCTGGCTCCTTATTGGCTGATGCTCCAATAGATCATTTCCGTTTTATACCAAGGAGCAGCGGCCAACTACAGTTTACTTGCGCAGTAAGTGATTATGTGGTCCTTTCCAGACTACTTATTTCATATCCTGCTAGTGTTTCACCAAGGCCGCTGCTTATTTAGCTTTAGGCGCATTCGCTCTGATGATGTAATCAAATCTTCCTTCATTTCCAGGTTGTGCACTAAAGGGGTCTAAAAAGACGACGTTGTTCCGTCTCAAAATGTTTGACGTGCACCTAATCTCCATGTTGGAAATTCCATATTATCAAAAGTGACACACAACATGTTGTGGTCTAATTTTAATGAAAAGGGCGGTTTTATTTCTTTACAATGCAGCACTTTTTATTTTTTCGGTCTCGTGTAAAAGAAAACTCCCCGGGCGGCAACTTTTGCTTCCTGGGGGTGTTGCTATGTTTTTTAGACACACCCTGCTGCGTCAAGGGTTGGAGTAGTGGTCTGGGTGTTTAGAGGAAGTGCTTCTAAATAGTAAATGTCTGTTGCCTCAGTATCGTCTCTGCAATGCTAATGCCGTAGCAATGAGTCGAAAGGCAGTTGGCTTTCGTCCGGCTTTTTCAGGAGGAGGAATCACAGTAACACAGGAGGAAGCAGTAATCGCATTCGGAGCAGCAGGAAATCTGACCCCTAAATCAGAACCAGACACAGGTCTGGCAGGAGGTGAGCTACTGCAGGAACGGAACACGCAGGAGTGCTGTGCAGTCCGACAGTGCAACGCGCACTACAGCGCTTTATGCCTATTCGAAGCTGTGTGTCCAGTACGCAAAGGAAGGAGTGACATTAGGCCCAATTATTTCGTAAAGCTCGTATTTTTTGTATTCATTAAAAAATCAACACGAGCTTGGGGATGAAAATCTACAAAATGCAACCTTCCCAAGCGTGCTTACACTAACACAATTTGGAGAAAAAAATTCCCCCTGGCTTCAGGTAGTTTTAGGACTCGCTTGATCCAGGAAACATGAGCCCCATTTGATATGTCTTTTTGCCTGGTTTAATTAATACAATCACCAGAAAATATAAGCCTTAAGCCAGTCTTAAGTCCAGGCGGCTCGTCTTAATACTGTCTGACACCAGGATAGGGATATATTTGTTACATTAATACAAGGAAAACCTTTAGCAAAACTGAAAAATATATGGCAACATTTGTGAAGCAGATTGACTTAAAAAGGTTAAAAAAAATGTAATCGCTGGTTGACTTCTCTTGTACTGATGAATGTTTTACGGGGGTGAGCATCATCATTTCTTTGCAAAACAATATGGGGGCATATTATCAAGCCCCTATCGCCACCACAACGTCAATTTTTATGAAGTTGTGTTGGCGATAGGGCCAGCGCCCTATTACCAAGGCAGCGTTAAACCACATAACGTGGCTAAAAGCCACGTTAAGTGGCTTAATGCTGCCTTGGTAATAGGGCCCCTTTCATGCTAAAATTAGCGTGAAAGGGGCGTGCAGTGGGTGTTGCGGTGGGCGTTCCACCGCAACACCCATTTACTTCGACGCTGCCACCTATTATCAAGAGAGGCGATAATAGGTGGCAGCGCCGTATTTAAGACCAGGAAAATCCTGGTCTTAAGGTGGCGAAACGAGGAGAAATGCTTCATTTCTCCTAGTTTCTGCATTTTCCATGTGTGCTGCCTTGTGCACCACGCATGGAAAAAGCAAAATGCTGAGGTTTGTTTATGTACAGGAAGGTGTCCCTTCCTGTACATAAACAAACCTCCCTGCTTGCAGACACCCTTGCACTCTGGTGCAAGGGTGCCTGCGTTGGCGCTAAGTTGTGAAACTTAGCGCCATCGCAGGGGGAAACGCCTGGCTGCACCATATCCTTGGTAATATGGTGCAGCCTAGCGTTTCCGAAGTGGCGATGTGAGGCGTTAAGCAAAGGACGCTAACGCCTCTCACCGCCACTTCCTAGATAATATGCCCCCTGGTCTTAAGGTGGCGAAACGAGGAGAAATGCTTCATTTCTCCTAGTTTCTGCATTTTCCATGTGTGCTGCCTTGTGCACCACGCATGGAAAAAGCAAAATGCCAAGGTTTGTTTATGTACAGGAAGGTGTCCCTTCCTGTACATAAACAAACCTCCCTGCTTGCAGACACCCTTGCACTCTGGTGCAAGGGTGCCTGCGTTGGCGCTAAGTTGTGAAACTTAGCGCCATCGCAGGGGGAAACGCCTGGCTGCACCATATCCTTGGTAATATGGTGCAGCCTAGCGTTTCCGAAGTGGCGATGTGAGGCGTTAAGCAAAGGACGCTAACGCCTCTCACCGCCACTTCCTAGATAATATGCCCCATGGTGTCTTATGTCTAAATATGGAAGAGTGAGCATGTAAGTAAATTGTGTTCAGGCCGAGAAACGGTTAAGCCCCCGTTCTCTTTAAAAAAAAATGCAGCTTCTCCTCGGGCCTGGTATTGGTAAATGGTCCGGCACATTTATCGCTTTATTGAGTTTATTGAGGTGGGCCCTGGAGATGAGGTCTCTGGCATCTTTTGCTTGCGCGTGTTATTCGGAAGGACCTGTCCCCCATTGTGCACCCGAGTAGCCGCCATTATTAATTGGGCCATGATGGTTCATCAAAGGCAACTAAAGTTCACGGACTGTGAGTGCCACAGGAAACAACCACCTATTAAACGTGATTTAATAAGACCATGGCACGGCGCCACCTGGGCTGGGCGCCACCGAGGTGTGCTCCTCCACATACGCACGGAAACCTCCCAACAATGAGCCTACTTTCAATAAAAGACAACTTTTTTCTATGCATGAACATTGTGGCAATGTTAAAATTACTTGTTTCTCAAGGTGGCGCTACTGTCTAAGTAGACAACCTCTATTTTGAATGCTAGCCATCCATACATAGTCTCAATGTTTTATTTCGTGTATCCGAAAATTGGATAGCGCCACATAAGACTAAAACAACTCCGGAGCTCTAGAGAGAACATACACACTAAAACATGTGTTGTGAAAACTCAAGATGCATTCAGCAACTCGGTTTAGCATATCAATATAATAAGTCGACTTTGTACATAACAGTTTGCAACGCATTTTTCCGTTATGACTCCTTGTAAATATTAGGTATTACAGCAACCCGGCTCTATGATACCCATGTGATGGACTCGGAAGAATGAAAGGCCTGCTTCACTGCAACAGAATGTGTCAGACATAAACCAGAACATGGAGGACACCTGGCTGTGTTTCACGATAATAAACAATGTTATGTCATGAGCACCTAATTACATATATTTCCAATGCATTGCACCTACTAATGTCAGAGGCACCAGGCCTCACTAATTGTGAATGAGACTAAAAAAAACAGAGGTTTGGCTTTCTCTCACTGACAGCATTCTAAATATCACACATAGTGAGGAGGAGTAGAACCTTAATCGTAAATGCGACTCCTTTTACAGCTCCTTTGAGTACAAAGCAGGCCTTGGGAGAAGTAAAGGCTTCAACAACTTATTGCACCCTGTGGGAGTCCTCACACAGACTAACTATGGACTAGGTCCGGGTGAAATTTCTGTTGCAGTGGTGTAAACTTGCCTTTTGCAAAATTCCCAAAATTGTGCTATTACGCCACATCCCGTAAATTCGTGTAATTACTCTAAAGATTTGCATAATTATGCAGGGCCAAATCCTAAACAAGCATTGGTAAAGGCATTCGATTTTGCCTATTTTGATTAATAATCCGCTGTTTTTTGTTGTAAGTTGTAGCTTGCTGAGTAGTTGTACAATATAATTTACAGAAAGTCTCTTAATGTGTTATAACTTGTTTATGTACAAAAAGGCAATATATTGTGCTGTTACTAGTGCTTTAGTGCGGATAAGTAATAGCAACATTTTGAGGAGATAATAGAATTGATTGATTTAAAAGCAATATTATGTGTTTATAGGAGTTCTGACAACTTTTGGGTCCGTGGCCACTGCACCTCCTGCACCAATTAAATCATGCCCCATATTGCCTGTAAGATAACTGCATTTGTGACTGCCTGTTTAGTAGTAAAATATAGCAATATTTGGTGTTTAGGGAAGTTATGACTACTTTTGGCCCCAGTGCCACTGCACCTGTGGCACCATTGAAATCATGACCCTGGTGACTGCTAGATAACTGCACTTGTGACTACCTATTTAGTAGTAAAATATAGTAATAATCTGGATTTATTGGCGTCCCTAGTGCTTTTGGTCCTGGTGCTACTGCACCTGCTACACCATTCACATCATGAACATAGCAGCAGATTTTGCTTCATGGGGGCCTTCGTATGTGTTTTTAGACACACCCTGCTCTGTCAAGGGTTAGAGTAGTGGGCTGGGTGTTTAGAGGAAGTGTCTCTCAGAAGCAACAAGCATTTTCAATGCAATAGGTCTCGCATTTACAAGAGTTTGAGCTATTGGCATTGTAAATGACAATGCCTTTTAATTGTGTTTTGAAAACCTGCAAGTGGTGCGCAAACACACACTGTACTTATAGTCCTTGCTTACGAGAAGCAAGGCTGGAGGTAACTGTGCCTTTTTTACTGCCAGCTTTGCTTCTCGTAAGCAAGGACTATAACTACCAGGTGGGTGTTTACGCACCACTTGCAGGTATGCAAAACACAAATAAACAAGCAATGGCATAGCCAATAGGTCTCGCCTTTGGGGCGTTATAAGTGTTTAGACAGAGCTATTGGCTTTGTTAACGTTTTTAATATGTGTTGTAGAGCATTGTGAATGTTGTGCAGCATGTTGAAAATGTATAAGTTATAATAAACATAGTGTTATAACTATTTCTGTCACCTTATATCTAACCGAAAAAACATTATATACAACTGAAGTATTGTACTAAAAACCAAAATTAATACAAAAAATGTGTTCTAGTTTATTTTTTTATGCAATGCTGTGAATTTTTCCTTGCTTGTTGTAATTAATTTTTGTTATAGTTTTTATTGTTAGGTGTGGGATATAAACAACGGGAGGGTGGATGTTGTGAAATAGTTTTTTAATTAGATATGAGTAGTGGAGAGTTATTTGTGGAGAATTAATAGTTGTCAAATTTTTATGCCAAACTGAAGTGGTGTGGAGTGATGCTGAGGTGGTTGTGAGTAGTGGCGGAGGTGATGCTTAGGTGATCTGGAATGATATTGAGGTGATGCTGAAGTGGTGGTGCTCTGGTTCCGAGGTGATGCTGAATGATACATAGGTGGTACTGAGTGATGCTGAGGTGATGCTGAGTGATGTTGTGGTGATGAGTTATGCCGATGTTGTGTAGCTGAACTGGTGCTTATGTGGTGCCAAGTGATGTTGTTTTTGTTCTGTGTTGAGGTGTTGCTGTATTGATGCTGAAGTGGTGCTGCGTTGGTTCTGAATTGCTGCTGGTGTGGGGCTGTTCAGGTGCTGAGCTGGTGTTGCACTGGTGGTGGTGCACTGACGTGAAGGTGGTGCTGTGCTAAGGAGGCTGGGGTAGAAGGGACACGCCTTGTAAGAAAAGCTGCAAGGGCCAGTGAGTTCACAAATGCTAACATCGGAAACCTGGGCATCTGTGTGTGAAATTTGTTTATTAAACAGAAAACGAGAGAACCACGTGGGTGTGATGGAGGGGGCACGTGCAGTGGGGTGAAGGAAGCACGCACCACAGCTGTGCACTGTGCAGTGGGGTGAAAGGAAGCATGCACCACAGCTGTGCAATGTGCAGTAAGGTAAAAGGAAGCACGCACCACAGCTGTGCAATGGGGTGAAAGGAGGCACACACCACATATGTGCACTGTGCAGTGTTGTGAAAGGAAGCACGCGCCACTACTGTGCAGTGGGGTGAAAGGAAGCACTCGCCACAGCTGTGTACTGTGCAATGGGGGAAAGGAAGCATGCACCACAGCTGTGCACTGTGCAGAGATGTCAAAGGTAGCACGCACCACAGCTGCGCAGAGATGTGAAAGGAAGCGCGCACCACGGTGATGAAAAAACGCAAATGTTAAAAGGTGCGGTCAATTTTTAAGCTGTGTACTGTACAATGGGGGAAAGGAAGCACGCACCACAGCTGTGCATTGTGGAGAGATGTCAAAGGTAGCATGCACCACAGCTGCGCAGAGGTGTGAAAGGAAGCCCGCACCACGGTGCTGAAAAAACGCAGATGTTAAAAGGTGCGGTCAATTTTTAAGCTGTGTACTGTGCAATGGGGGGAATGGAAGCACGCACCACAGCTGTGCACTGTGCAGAGATGTGAAAGGTAGCACGCACCACAGCTGCGCAGAGGCATTATTTAGCAGCTGGTGCCAGCAAGCACGCACAAAAAGCAAGTGCTAATAATTAAGTGCCCATGTGCGCACCGGTAGACACTGGCTCAAATTAAGCCCCCAGCAAGGGCCTGCGTTACTCCCCTGGATCGAGCGAGTCCGAAAAGCAGCGTGGGGAAAGGAAGCACGCACCACAGCTGTGCACTGTGCAGAGATGTCAAAGGTAGCACGCACCACAGCTGCGCAGAAGTGTAAAAGGAAGCACGTGCCACGGTGCTGAAAAAACGTGAATGTTAAAAGGTGCGGTCAATTTTCAAGCTGTGTACTGTGCAATGGGGGAAAGGAAGCACGCACCACAGCTGTGCACTGTAGAGAGATGTCAAAGTTAGCATGCACCACAGCTGCGCAGAGGCATTATTTAGCAGCCGGTGCCAGCAAGCACGCACAAAAAGCAATTGCTAATAATTAAGTGCCCATGTGCGCACCGGCAGACACCGGCTCAAATTAAGCCCCCAGCAGGGGCCTGTGTTACGCTCCTGGATCGAGCGAGCACCAAGAGCCTGGGCTACAACACACACAAACACACTGAAAGGAACTGTAATACAAGCGACGCCTGGTATGCAGCGGCTGATCTGTAGGCCTCCTGTAGAGTGAAATGTGCTGGCTTTCTGAACTATCCCTGTGAGCAGGCCTCCCACGGAAAACTCTTTATTTAACAATATTCCCAAAAACAAAACATCTTTTAATGCTCCGTGTCCTTTATTTTGTATTGTAGGCACCTTGTTGGATGTCTGGATGGTTTTGGCATATCAATATAATCAGTATAGCTGAAAAATAAAATAACGGTGGCAGCGTGGGCCTGTTAAGGGTATTAACGTTCCTGCAGATTAACAGAGCCTAAACACTTACGTCTGTTACACCAATCTCGGGGGCGAGACAGTGGGAGGGAGAGAGGGGAAAAGTGAAGGGGGCGGGTGAGGAGCCAGTGAAGGGAGATAAATTGCAGCGATAAGAAACAATACCCAGACTGTTTACTGTAGAGCCGTCTGTTGGAAGTGTGGGAGGGGTGGTGGGTCTGCCTCCTGTTACAGTGGCGATACTGGTGTGCTTCATGTCTGGGCAGCACAGGGGCACAAATGTTTCTGCTGATGATTTAAAAACTAACAAATAGTGTAATAAAGGGCAATAATGCCAATGCCAAAGTTGCAAGGAATAATACAAATTTATAATATTATAATACTATCCAGCAGCTTGTGGCGGAGGAGTTTGTCCCTCGGCCAGGGTGGAGAGGACGCGCCTTGTAAGGAAAGCTGCAAGGTCCAGCGCCTTGGTGCTTCTGTCAGGGCGCTTTATAGTCCAGCTTATGGCATTGGGGTCTGTCCCTCAGCTGGGGTGGAGGGGACGCGCCTTGTAAGAAAAGCTGTGAGGTCCAGTGAGTTCACAAATGCTAACATCGGAAACCTGGGCATCTGTGTGTGAAATTTGTTTATTAAACAGAAAACGAGAGAACCACGTGGGTGTGATGGAGGGGGCACGTGCAGTGGGGTGAAGGAAACACGCACCACAGCTGTGCACTGTGCAGTGGGGTGAAAGGAAGCCCACACCACAGCTGTGCAATGTGCAATAAGGTGAAAGGAAGCATGCAGCACAGATGTGCACTGGGGTGAAAGGAGGTACACACCACATATGTGCACTGTGCAGTGTTGTGAAAGGAAGCACGCGCCACTACTGTGCAGTGGGGTGAAAGGAAGCACGCACCACAGCTGTGCATTGTGCAGAGATGTCAAAGGTAGCACGCACCACAGCTGTGCATTGTGCAGAGATGTCAAAGGTAGCACGCACCACAGCTGCGCAGAGATGTGAAAGGAAGCACGCACCACGGTGATGAAAAAACATGAATGTTAAAAGGTGCGGTCCATTTTGAAGCTGTGTACTGTGCAATAGGGGGAAAGGAAGCACGCACCACAGCTGTCTACTGTGCAGAGATGTCAAAGGTAGCACACACCACAGCTGCGCAGAGGTGTGAAAGGAAGCTCGCACCACGGCGCTGAAAAAACGTGAATGTTAAAAGGTGCGGTCAATTTTTAAGCTGTTTACTGTGCAATGGGGGGAAAGGAAGCACGCACCACAGCTGTGCACTGTGCAGAGATGTGAAAGGTAGCACGCACCACAGCTGCGTAGAGGCATTATTTAGCAGCCGGTGCCAGCAAGCACGCACAAAAAGCAAGTGCTAATAATTAAGTGCCCATGTGCGCACCGGCAGACATCGGCTCAAATTAAGCCCCCAGCAGGGCCCTACGTTACGCCCCTGGGTCGAGCGAGCACCAACAGCAATGTGGGGAAAGGAAACGCACCACAGCTGTGCACTATGCAGAGATGTCAAAGGTAGCACGCACCACAGCTGCGCAGAGGTGTAAAAGGAAACACGCACCACGGTGATGAAAAAACGCTAATGTTAAAAGGTGCAGTCAATTTTTAAGAAGGTACCGAAAAAGAGGCGACTATAGAGGCCAATTACAGAGTACAGCAAATGTCTTGACAATAACATACTAATACAAAGATAACGGTGCAGGAAGAGAGTGCTGACATAGATGAAATGCGAGTGCTGGAAAAAGAAGCGCGCACTCTTGTGGCGGTGGGGTCTGTCCCTTGGCCGGGCTGGACGTGACGCGACTTGTTAGTATCTTATTGTCATGAATGCGAGTGCTGGAAAAGAAGCGTGCACTCTTGTGGCGGTGGGGTCTGTCCCTTGGCCGGGGTGGAGGGGACGCGCCTTGTAAGGAAAGCTGCAAGGTCTTGAAATGAAACATGATCCACAACAGATGGCACGCTGCACGCCGCTGCTCGCTCCCGACAGCTAAACACTGTGGGAGTAAACATTTTCAGAAAAGGTGAGACATGCACGCGCCTTTGGCCAATTGCGTGCTTTCATTTTTGAAAGCCACACGCAAAGGCCAATAGCATGTGTGGAAAATCGAACACCACACGCACGAGTTTGCAGAAAGTCTGAAGTGATTCCAAGAGGCCTTCTCCGAGAGCAGCGCATGCGCTCTACGCTAGGCTCGACCTAAAAAGCATTGTCATTACAATGCCAATTGCTCAAACTCTTGAAAATGCGAGACCTATTGCATTGCAAATGCTTGTTACTTACTTATTGTGACTCGACCCTCACTGTTTACGCAGTCCATCCTTCTTACGCCACTTGAACAGGGCACTCTAGCTGCACTATGCAAGTCACTGCAGGACACTCAGAGTTTACAGTGTGTGTCGCTGTAGATCACTAGGCGGTCCTAGGTGTGTTACTGACTGGACTCTCACGCACCTGTAAGTCAACCCCAAGTATCGCCCTAGACAGACACTCAAGCAGCCTCATATAAGTGGCTCCCTCAGGGAATCCTAAGTAGGTCACTAACAGGACATTCAATCACCCCAAAGTGAGTCACTGACAAGATACTCAGACACGTGGACAGGACTAAATGTGTCACTGAGAGGACAATGAGGCAACCGAAAGGCACCAGTGCTGCTCCAAGTATGTGACCCAAAGTAAGTCACCGAAGTATGTCACACGATGTATGTCACCCGGAGTATGTCACAGGAAGTATGTCACCCGGAGTATGTCACCTGGAGTATGTCACACGAAGTTCGTCACCCATGTCACTGAAGTATGTCACAGAAAGTATGTCACCAGAAGTATGTCACAGGAAGTATGTTGCTAGAAGTATTAGAAGGTAATTCAGTCTGGAGCTGGACACTAGTCACCTTAAGGTAGTCAGTGACAGGGGAGGCATTCCTAGGTATGTTACTGACAGATCCCTATTAGAGCCCTAAGAGACTGAACACCCCAGAGGGTGACATATGGAAACCACAAGACACTGGCTCACGTCATCACCTAAGCAGCAGCAGCTGCCGTGAGGGGTGAGGGCGCCGCTCTGTGGCACCTTCGGGGCAGGTTTCAGTCTCACTTCCCCATCGCTCTGGGTCACTGTGCAGCATCACCGTCGCTGTCCCAGATCTGACAGTGATAGACCGCGTCATCCTCCGTCAGGGCCCCGGTGATGGTTAATGTCTGTCATCATCATCATACATGACCAGTTGAGGGGCCCCGCCCGTCCTCTGCTGGTACCAGTGCACACCCTCGCTCCCAATACCACCGGCGGAGCAGGTGAGTTCAGCAGTTCCTCCCGGAGACACAGACACCGAGGGCGGCTGAGTCAGAACCCACTGAGCGAGAGAACCTGGAATGAAAGGAGTAATGAGGACTTACAGCGTCACGTGACAAGGAGAGACGTGAGTAGTACCTGACATGTATGTATCTTAGAGCAGGTAACAGAATCTCACTAAATAACGCACCTGCGCAGAGCGCGCTGAGCACTAGGAGTTGGAGAGGAGCCCGGGACATGGTGCCGCGTCAGCAGAGCTCTGGTCTGTGATGCAGACGGATCTGGACAGCGCTTTCTTAAAGCGCTGGCAGGGCTGGGGCAGCGCCTGCATGCAAATCCGATCACAGCTCTCTGACTGCTTTTTGTCTCCTCACACGTAAGCAGTGCCGCGCTGTTCTCCATACAGTTTCCATGTTTTTGATGTCATTAAAATATATTCACACCTCATTCCTGCCATAGTCCTGCCCTCGTGTTCTTCGATGCTCCCAGCATCCTTTCCCTCTCTCAGCCCTCCCTCCCTCCCTCCCTCTCTCGTCATCACACAATGACGAGACATCTTCTGTCTGCTCACATCCACGCTATTAAGTTCTGGTTCACCAGTTACTCCTGGGTTCTGATGGGTCTGGGTGCAGGTGTGAGTTTTTGGAACACGTACTGTAGTAATGAAAACACCAGGTCGGTCCAGTTACATCTTCAGACTGGTAACCGGTGCCTTTTGGTTTCAGAAGTATTTTTTTATGTTTTTATTAAATAAGTAGACATACACCTCTTTCTTTCTCTTGAGCATATTTACACCAGAGTCCGAAACCCCACTTGCCAAATCTGCATTCCATAGAAACCAGTTGTAGGTATTAAACTGGGAAATTCCACCAGTGCGTAAGTGAACGAGAGCGACATGTACAGGTGTATAAAGAGATAAACAAATAACACCTATAATTGTGTTTGAATGGATTTGGTGTCAAAGGTGGCTATTCTTCGTTGCAATGAAGAACTGTAGCTAACAGCGATAATATATTTAAATGTGATAGGACAGAGTGCCACCTAGCGCCCATAAGTGGAATACCCTCTCCTATCCACTTTTATGAATGTATATTTTTTATTAGGAAAATGCAGTCCAAATCGACAATATGTATCAGAAGTCGATGTTAAAAATTGCATGCAATTGTAACATCATAAGTAACTAAGGAAACAACACACCATCCTGAACCAGAAAGGTCACTGTACCCAGGATGCGAGCTAAGAACCGGACCGAAGCTGGGCCAGCAAAAAAAACAAGCATTTGCAATACAGTAGGTCTCGCATTACTGAAAGTTTGAGGTATTGGCATTGCATTATTAATTGCAACGCCAATAGCTCAAACTTTCAGTAATGCGAGACCTACTGCATTGTAAATGCTTGTTAGTGTATGTAATCATAGTGCAGAAGCCCCAAGCTGTTCGCTCACTGTACACCCAAGCAAGCACAGTTGTATGGTGGGTGAGGTAATTTAAGAAGTGGAGTAACAATTGGGGGCGGGGTGAGTACCCACCTCACATACCAATCACAGTCCTTGTCAGGGTCAACCACTAAAGTCCCTGAATAAACCAAGGCTCAACCCCCGAAGCTATGGCACAAAGCAGACAGGCTTACCTTAGAGGCAATGTGAAAAGTACTTATGCAGTCCCAAAACGGCAATAAAGTCAAAACGCAACACAAGAAAAATCCCAAACCAATAAAAAAAATTGAGCAATTTTAGATAAGTAAAATTACACCTAAATGACAAAAATCCAATAAGGAGTTATGAATTTTTAAAGTTTAAATGTAAACATGGCACCCAAAAGTGTTAAGAGTCAACTGCGGTCATCTGGTTGTACTTGACTGGTACCTAGGCACACGTTAAGGCGGTGTGGTCAGAAAGGGTTGCTGGGGCGGGCAGTAGACAGACTTTAAAAAAATATATATATTTTTAAAACTTTATTCGGGTAAACAAGCATTACAAGTTATGCATTTGAGTATACAGTTATTCTCAAGGCACCGTAGTCATGGGTAAGTAAGTATCGCCGGTTAGCGATATTACGCATGTCAACATGTACAAATACTGAGCATAGGAACGACATACAGGATTAATCTATCAGAATTCACTGTGTCATACTAGCATAGAGGTTCATATAATCGTTTTCCGCACCAGCTAGATCGTTTGTAAAGGAGTGTACTGCAGTGCTGTCAAGGGTTCGATAGTCTTCATCAGTCCGCTGTAAGTAAGTCACCAGGGGAGCCCATATGTGTGTGGCCTGCTTGCGGGGGGCATGAGATTCCAGTATTCGCTTAAGTGAGTCTGGCAGTGTGCTGCGCCAGCCAGGCTTCGGGAGATGATGCCAGTTTCCGGCCCCAGTGGATTGCCACCCTGCACCGGGCAAGAATCAACAGCATCACAACCAGTCGTCGGTTAGCGTCTGGAATCTCCTTAACATACCCTAAGAGGCAAATCATGGTGTTTAGTGCAAGAGTGTCCATGGTGATATCACTTGTGATGCGGCATATGTCGCACCAGAAAGACGCAATGTTGGGGCATGTCCAAGCTAGGTGCACAAATGAGTCATTAGGAGCAGAGCATCTCACGCAGTTAGCGTCTGCAGTCAGTCCCATTTTGTAGAGAACTGCAGGCATGTGGTACAGACTGTGTAAATATTTGAAATATATGAGGCGTAAACGATAGTTGGGAGAAAAGTTTTGATATTGGTTGCAGCAGTAGAGCCACTATTCTGGCGTGGGTTTCGTCTCCTAGATCAGACATCCAGGCGAGACATGCCCTTTCAGTGTCAATTGGGAAGGCTGCGAGAGTCAGTGCGTATAGCCTAGTAACCAGTTTGCGTGGACAAGTGGCAGTATGAATATATTCTAGTGCAGCGCTCGGGGGTGGGGAATTGGGGAAGGAGTCATTTGCGTCCCTAGATGTAGCTCTGATCTGATAGTATAGCAAATTGACCATTGGGATATAGATCGGCATTGGTGCTGATGCCTAGTGCGGCCGCGTGATGTGCCATGCCAGTCGTCTGCAGCGCAGGAAATGATGTGTTGTTTGACAATTGCATCGCCGGAGCATATAAAGTCTTAACTCCTGTGTGTCTGAGAATCCCATCCCAGGCCCAGCGCATGCATTCTACTGTGTCTATTTAAGCGCTTTGAGCAGTGTAAGGAAGAAATATAGCCGTCTGCAGTGGCCACGGGGAGGCGAGGTCAGTTTCGACTGCAACATGTGGTTGGAATGGTATGGGATGCAGCCAAAAGTGGAGAAAGCTGGCCTGAGCTGAGTATGCGTAGAGTTTGAAATTAGGGGTGCACATCCCACCGCGAGAGAAAGGTAGTGTTAGTGTTTCGTATGCTACGCGTGGTTGGCGTCCCGCCCAAAAGAGCGAGATCATATTAGAGCACAGTCTCTGAAAAAAGTGAGACGTGAGCGGCATTGGGATGTTTAAAAACAGGTATAGGAATTTGGGTAGGATCACCATTTTGGCAAGTGAGATTCCACCCGCTAGGGAGAGTGGGAGGGTTTTCCAAGTAAGAATTTTGGACTCGAGCCAGTCCATTGCTTTGTCATAGTTTGCTCTCCACAGCTCTTCTGTGTCCCTTGTGAGCCAGATGCCCAAATATTTGGTCGGGCCGGCTGTCCACTGTATCGGGTATTCTGTAAGGAAGGGATGGGTTGCGTCCGTTAAAGGAAATAGGATTGATTTCGCCCAATTGATCTGTACCCTGGAGTAACCGCCTAACCGGATGACCTCTCTGGTCATGGGGGCTAAGTTTTCTTGAGGTTCACGAATAAAAAGTGCAACATCATCTGCATACATAGACGTTACCAGACCGCAGGATGAGAACCCAATGCCCCTCTGCGTGCGATGTTGCCGTGCCGCGAGTGGCTCCATGGCAATGGCAAAAAGCATAGGAGACAGAGGACAACCTTGCCTGGTGCCTCTGGTGATGCGTATAGGTTCAGTGAGTTGACCATTTATACGGATACGTGCCACTGGCAGCGTGTATAATAGCTTAATTTTACTAATGAAGGATGGGCTGAGCCCCAGGCGGCCTAGCAGGGCAAAGAGAAAAGGCCATTCTAAAGAGTTGAATGCCTTAATGGCATCCAACAAGGCAGCAACTGCTGGCAGATCGGGGTTAATCTGATGTATAATGGAAAACATGGTGCGCAAATTGTGCAAAGTGGCAAGGCCCCGGATAAAACCGGATTGATCTGGGCGAGCAATAAGAGACATGAGGGGTAGGAGGCGGTTAGCAAGTAGTTTTGCATAAATCTTGTTATCCGTATTGATTAATGAGAGTGGGTGATACGAGTCGCAAGACTCGGGAGGTTTGCCAGGCTTAAGCAAGAGAGTGATTAATGCCTCGCGGAGAGTAGTCGGAAAGTGGCCCACCGTGACGGATTCGTTATACATAGAGGCAAGATGAGGGATGAGGATGGGCACGTATTTTTTATAAAAGGCTGCCGTCAGCCCGTCTGCTCCGGGCGCCTCGTCGCCGGTGAGGCTGGAGATCACCTGTGCGATCTCCTCAGAAGTGAAGGGTTCGTCCAAATATTCCCGATGTGGATTGCTAAGCCATAGCAGCTCGATAGTGTCGAAATATTTTGTGAGGACGTCTGAAAGAGTCTCGGCACCGGTGGTATATAAGTTAGAATAAAATGTAGAGATTTTGTCGAGTATGCCTTGAGGGGTAGTGATTCTGCCCCCATTGTCGTCGTGTAGTTCTGTAATATAGGAGGAGACGTGTGGCTTCCTTAGTAAATGTGCGCGGGTCCTACCCGGGCAGTCTCCCTCGCCACACCGGCTTGCTTGCGTTTCGCGGCCTAGGTGTGTGACCTCGCGTTTGGCTTCCGACTGGTATTTGGTCATTTTTAGGCGTATATCAGCTAATAGAGAAGGGGAAGGATTGCTGATATAATTTAAGTCAAGTTGTTTGAGTTCCACCTCTAGTCTCTCCAGAGTACCCCTTAAGGATCTAAGGACCCCAAATTGCCTCGCAATACATTCACCTCTGATCACGACTTAAAATGTTTCCCAGAGGGTAGAAGGGGAATCCACCGAGCCAATGTTCAATTCCAAAAATTGAGCCATGGCCCCACGGAGTTCCTCTCGAAACACTGCATCGCGAAGCGCATGTGAAGGAAGGCGCCATGCAAACATGTGTTTAGGCATGTCAGGGAGCCGGATAGCCAGGAGCACCGGTGAGTGATCCGATAGTGTTTGCGCAAGGTGTGAAGTGGAAGTGGTCCAGCCCAGTACATCTCTGGTGACAAGCCACAGATCGATGCGGTACCAAGAATTATGAGTGTTAGAAATGCAAGTGCCTTCACGCTGCATGGGGTGGTGGTGTCTTCAGCCATCGGTCAAGCAGTTGTCCTGTATTATAGAGTGCAGTGTGGCAGTAGCCTGTGGGTGGAGTGTGCGTGGGCCAGAGCGATCAAAAGTGTTGTGTGGGGCACTGTTGAAGTCTCCGCCCCATAACAGTGGAAGTGGACCAAAGGAGGAGATAAGATTCCAAATATGGGTGTAGAATTCTGGACTGTCTGTGTTTGGGCTGTAGGCAGCTGCTAGGATCACGGGTTGGGGATATAGAGTGCCCATGATAATCACATAGCGACCTTCGGTATCTGTAATGGTGTGCACGGGGCGCCATGGTAGGCCTTTCCTAATCAAAATCGCAACGCCCCTAACGTAGTTGGAATAAAATGAAGAATAGGTGTCGCCCCAGTGTCTCGATCTGAGCCTAGCAGCATTCTGGACTGTCAGGTGGGTCTCTTGGAGAAAGCAGATATCGGATTTATGTCTGGCGTGGTATGCATGTATGAGTCGAGCTTTTCGGAAGTCGTTCATACCTCTAATGTTCCACATCATAAGTGAAAGCTCAGTCATTGGGTCGGTACAAGGCCGCCATGCGCACATAACCATGAACATTCGTCCTGATGACAAAAGTAGGTGCAAGAGAGAGTGCGGTGTGTGTGCCATCAAATGCTTTCTTCAAAAAAGAGTATATGGAGAGAAGTGCAAATGTAAAACATGTCACTGAACAGTGGTTTGATAGGAGCATACATCCCCAAGAATAACCCCCCACCACCCCACCCACTCCAACCCCCCAACATAGTTGAAACATCACCCTCCCGCCTCCCAGGGAACCCCAACTTGGCAAACACAAACCTGTGGCGGGAATTATCCCAGTGGGGTACATGGGCTCAGCCAAGCATTCCCAAACTGTGAGGCAGGGTGGCCGAGCGTGGCTAAGTCGAGCAAGGGGAGAGGGAAAGGGTAATTGGAGCATAGAGATGGGAGTGAGCCAAGGCACAGCAATAAGTCAGCATATGAACATGAAGATATAGTCGGTAATTGCAAGAAAAAAAAAAACAGGCTTAATCAATTGCAAGCGTAAACAGATTCAGTCATTGTCACTTGTGCGGTCTTCCTCGGTAGGTGACTGGCGGTCGCCGGAGCGCTGCTTTTTTAATTGCTTGGCGAAAGCCAGGGCAGCTTTTGGATCCGTGAAGTAGCGGGGTTTATTTCCAGAGTCTATACGCAACTTGGCAGGGTACATGAGTGCATATGAGACGTGAATTTGTTGGAGAATGCGCTTGGCTGGGAGAAAGTCCCTGCGGGCAGACTGCACAGATATGGTGAAATCAGGATAAAAGGATAGTATGTTGCCTTGATATCGGACCTCCCCCAGCTCTCTCGCCCTGCGGAGTATCGCGTCACGATCGCGATAATTCAATAGGCGAGCCACAATTGGCCTTGCCGAGGACCCAGGAGGGGCACGTGAGCCCAGCAATGTGTGCGCACGTTCAACAATAAATAAGACAGACAGGGCCTCTCCGAACAGCTCTCTCAGGATTGTTTCCAGGTAAGTCTCCATTTTGTCAATGGTGGTAGATTCAGGGAGGCCGACGATGTGTATTTTGTTCCTACAGGAACGAGATTCAAGAGCTTCATTTTTGTCTCGAATAAGTTCAAGCACCTTGTCCATTTTTAGGAGTTGCTGTTTGTCCGCTGCCACAGCATCGTCGAGATTCAAAACCCTCGCCTCTAGCTGTACAATACGGGCATCGTGTGAATCTACTCGTTGGCTTACCTGGTCTAGGTGGGAAGTAAGGTGGTCAGTCTTCGCATCAATAGTTTTTAAAGTGGATTTTACCTAGAGGAGCTAGGAGCGGATACTGTCGTCGTGGGCCTCCGTGGACTCCGTCTGCGTGGCGCGCTCCCCAGCGTCCTGAGGTGGCTCCTCCGGCCTACCAGCCCTCAAAAGTAAGCCTGGATTGTTTTGCGTCAGCCTTCCCCATGATGAATGTCTAGCTTAGGGACTGGGCCACACAGCAACAGTGTTGTCGAGAAGCAGGAGACTCTCGCGCTTGAAACAGCGTGGGGAAAGCGCGCAGGTGAATGGTTGGGTCCCAGCAAGGCCGGCAGCAATCAAATGGGAGAAGGCAGGCAGGGGGAGCGGCGATGGTATGCTTGTGTATAGCCCCTGGGAGCAAGCTAGGGGGGACGGCAAGTGGCACAAGTCCCCAGGCCAGAGAGGGGAGCAGGGACCGCGCCTCCGCCAACCCTCAAACCTCGCAAGTGCCACAAGTGGGAGGGGCCTCTCTGTTGAGTGAGTGAGTGTTCCAGCCAGGGATCAGGGGCCAGGCCCTGGACGCCGCTGTGAGCGTGGGGGCCCCCTCAGAGCAAGCAGTAGCGCAGTCAGGCAGGGGCTGGATGCAGGTGTCAATCGTCGCACCAAGGCTACGGCGAACCCACCGTTGGCCCAGCGAAGGGGAGCGCAGGCCAGTGGAGGAGCGCAGAGGAGGGAGATCAGGTTGGAGGGAGAGCCGTCAGACGGGCCCAGTCAGCAGATAAGTGTCCCAGTGCGCGTTCACTTAGTGAGCAGCCTCACACCAGGATACCAGCAGGATTCCAGAGGCGGCCTAGAAGATTGCAGGTATTTCCAGCGCTTGTGACTCACACCACCTCCGCTCCTTGCCTGGCATATTGATGTGGCGCCGTGCCAAGCTTAGGCCGTCCCCGCAGGCCCGCAGGCCGTGCCGTAACAGTCAGGGTCCTCAAGGATGGGGCCGGGGCCGGGCAAGTGGGACCAAGCCCTCTGCACAGGCTTTAATATGATAGGGGCTCAGGATCCGGCCGGGCCCCCGAGCCGCGCACCGCAGTGTCCTCGCCGCAGTTGTGACTTCAGCCAGGCTGGGCCGCCACCCCGGGACCCCAGACAGAGGCCGGGGCCCGGCTACGCCTAACTGGCTGCAGGGAAATAGGTTGCGCAGGCCAGGCTGGAGGCCGCGCGGTCTTGGGCAAGATGGCGGCCCGCAGGACTCTGACAGCGGTGGTTACAGCGTCGCCAGCCGCCAGTTTGCCAAAATATGCAGCGCAGTCAATGCCTGGAATGACGTAGAGTTGGGGCACAGTTATTGTGCGGGTCGAGCCCCCTCACTCAAGCAGGATGATGCAGGATTCTTCGCTCGGCCGGCGGAGCTCGCCTAAGGTGCAGTGATCTTGCCGCTGGCGAAACCACGCCCCCGCGGTAAACAGACTTGAGGCGCTAGGATAAACTTTGAAATCTTATCTAAACTGTGCTCAATAACCACTTGCTATCTGGGAATAGTCCTAAGGAGCACGAGGCTAACATTCTGATTGCATAATTCGTTTCAAGGGAGGGTAGTATTGTGCTTGTGTGGGGGGGCGGTATCCACTGCCACTCCAGGGCAATGCAGTAACCAAAAGGTCATCTAACCAGGGTGGAGGGAGGCTTGGTCTAGAACAAGATCTTGCAACATAGATACATGCAATGGTCGAAGTGGGGAAAAAAAGTCAGGGAATTGTGGACGGAGAATCAAAGGGCGGGAATAACCTGAGGATTGGGTCAGTGGGTGGAGACAGAGGTGTGGCCAGAAGAAGCAAAACATCCCAATTTTTAGTATTTGTTTGGCATTTCACTAACCAGTTACAGCTTATTACGGTATTTAATTAAACCAATGGATACACGTTTACTTAAGGTTTAATATGAGCTATTGATATTAATATACATTCACAAAGTGGGATATGTTTCTAATCATAGAATGTCCCAAATACACTTAAAAGTTGAATCACAAGCCATTTGTCTCTGAGCCATGCAGTTTCTGTCATCAGCACTTATCCCCTTTTCCAAAAGAGCAGTTCAAACATGAATGGCAAAATTTCCTAGTTTGCAAATGTTTTCCATATAATTATGGCTTTGCAATGTTTGCCATATAATTATCTGCTGCATAATCTGAGGATTTAAACAAAAAAATTGTTTGGAGCTCAAAAGGATCAAAAGTTACTAAAAAAGTTATGACTTGTGTTGCTGTAAAGTGGAGTGCAAAACGTAAGCAGTATGGTTTTAAAAAGACCACAACACAGACCTGCGGTACACATTTATTTTATAAACTAGAATAAGGAAAACAGCTGATAAGGATCACATTAAATGTTTTCCACTCCATGCATCAACCAGGTGCCCTTGCTCTATCACTGAGTTGGCTGCTGGTCGTGTTGGCGAAAGCATAAAACAACATGCCCAAAACCGGATGAATGCAAAAACAATGTGAGCTAACCACTTGTGAGGACTGTTGTTCTGAGAAATTATAGTCTGCACCGTCATTATTCTTGTTTTGTCAGCTCGATGAAACACTGCAACACACAGAATACTTACTTGAACAGACCTGTTAACAATTCAAATACCATTTTTTTCAAACACCTTTAAAACTTTCATGCTCAGAATCTAAAAATTGAGCTTGATTCAAAGAATGTGGAATTGTGCGCAAAGCGTGTCAATGTCACCGGTTCCCGCCAGCCTTCAGTTTTAGTCTCTATTTATAAGATCTGGCTGCAGTTACCAATACCCTTTAAGCACCATAACTGAATTGTCCAAATGCAGGACGCCCTCTGTCAGCTAATCGGTTGCTAAAATGAAAGGCCTTTAATTCCTGTAATAATTTAGTGCATCTCGGGTGTGTGATGTCAAACTGATGTGCGAAATAAAAGATTTCCAAATGAACTGAGCAAAAGCAATTAAACACTCCGAGGCCCATCTGCAAGAGGTGAGCACCCAAATAAGGCAAAAGGGTGGCTGAGAGAAGCCGACAGCTTAGAGCTTGCAGGGCCTCGGTTGAGACGGCCAGCGTGGGAAAACATTAAAGAAGCAGCCCTGGCGAAAGGCAGCACCAGGCGGAATTGAGACGTCCAGAGTGGGAAAACATTAAAGAAGTAGCCCTGGCGAAAAGCAGCACCAGGCGGAAAAGCAATGGGCAGAAAGCTACAAGAAAAATAGTTCTCTTCAAACAACAGAAAAGCACTGCAAAGCTAACGACACTGTACTTAGCCGGTGCTCCTCTGCTGAACAAGGGAAGTGACGTTTCGCTATCTGTACCAGTTAGGAGGCAGAAAAGAAGAGCGATGCAGGACTTGGCCCAATGGTAAGTAGCAGGCGGGAATAGAGTGGTATTCTTGATGACAGCAGGTCTTGCAGATAGCGCTTGCGCGCTGAAGCTCGACCTAAAAAATTGTGTCATAGTAACAGACTTCACAAACAAAGTAGAAATAGTACTTCAATCACAGTGCTTGCAGGGGAGGGACACTAATTAAGTTTTTTTTTGAAAACACATTTTATTAATACGTCAAAAGTCATATAAGGTGCAGTGCTCCTTAAACCAGGAAACAACCGCCATTACAAGCATTGCAAGTCATTGTATTTGACTATTAGATTACATAGTTTATCGTGAACATCAAAGAGACAATAAAACATGAACACTATAATACCCCTCTCCCCAATGGCACCCACACACAACTACATTACAGTTATCACCGCATATCCTGTCTTCAATGGCATTGTCCCCCATTACATTTCCAGTCTCCTGTCTGAATGACTACATCTCAAGGCAGATACAGATTTGTCCACCGGAGGTATTGGGTCTAGTTCCAGGCCCCGGTAGTCCGCCCATCGTTTCCAAATTTTGGGATGTTTTTGCGGACAACCCCTGGCTTTAAATATTGGGATCTCCAATCCCATGTTAAAGTCCAATCCATTCTTCCATGCCGAAAGAGAAGGTGGGGTAGTTGCTTTCCACAACCGTGCTATATCTCTCTTGGCTAATGTCAATCCCAATAATAGTAGATATCTCTTGTAAATATTACTGCCTATTTCCTCCATAATGTGTAAAATCGTCAGTTTTGGTGAGGAGGGGAGTTCCCATCCCAATACCTCTGCCAAACAGGCTAACACCCCTCTCCAGAATTTTGCAAGTGCTGTACAGTGCCACATGGTATGCATAAGGGACCCTTCTTCACATCCACATCTCAAGCACAACGGGGACGCCACCAGACCAGCCCTCCACAACCTAAGCCTTGTGTAATAGACCCGATGAAGGTATTTGAATTGAATGAGACGTAGCCTCATAGAGATCGCTGCTGCCCTAGGAGAAGCTAGCGCATCCATCCAGTCGTCACCGCTCAACTGGCCCACATCCCCCTCCCAGGCCTCCCTGAGTTTATCTAGTGTAGTGGAACTGTGTGTCACCAGGGATTGATAAATCTTCGAAATCTTATGGTCCTGTAGGTCCCCCATAAAAACTTTGGCTTCAACCGGACTGAACTCAGGGAGCGCCTCTAATCCTAGAATACTCGGTGAGATAGCATGCCGAAGCTGGAGGTACTTATAAAATTGAGTTTTTGGCATGTGGTATTCTAGTTGAAGCTCTTGTAATGACTTAAGGACAACGCCATGCATTACATCTCCTAGTGTGGAGATCCCAATGTTGTCCCAGCCTTTAAATACGGCGAGCGCCGCCAGCTGTGGTAGCTGACCATTGTTCCACAGCGGGATCTCCCTAGTAAGCTTGTTCCACCATCCCATCTTACGAAGGGATTGTTTCCAACTTGAAAAACCACCTGAGTGGCAGATGGTAGGGAATTACGCAGTGGTGTAGAATACAGAATAGTATGCACTGTGGACTCACCCATGAGTCTTCGTTCCACTGTGTATGCTGGGTCCTCCCGACCCCCATACCACCACTCATTCAGAACCAGTAGTTGTGAGGCCATATAATACGAGTGAATATTCGAAGTGGCCAGCCCCCGCAATAAGTAGATTGAAAGCAGGTCCGTAGCGCCAGCCTGGACACCCCCCCGGCCATAGAAACTGTCCCAGTGCCGCGTTGACTTGTCGGAACCACGAGGGGAGCTCCGGATATGGATGGTTCTGCAGTTGATACAGCAGGCGAGGCAAGGACACCATTTTAAAAATAGCCGATCTGCCATATATAGAAAGGGGCATATGCAACCAAGTTTTCATCTCCTCCCTCATTCGTGCCCAAATTGGAGCTATGTTCCTATCCCACGCAATTTTGGGCGAATCTGATAGAAAGACTCCTAGGTATTTTATGCGGTCCGACGATACTCGTACTTCCTTGGCCCAGGATCCCAGGTCTATCGCCTCCCCCAGCGCCCACAACGTGGATTTGCTCGGGTTCATGTAGAGCCCGGATATTTCACCGAAGACTTGCATAATGCGGAGGAGCCTTGGCCCGTTCTGTCAACATTTGTTAAAAAGAAGAGGACATCATCCGCATATAACGCAATACGATCCGAAAGTCCGTGCTCCCACTTAAACCCGGCCACTTGTGCATCTAAGCATACCCACGCCGCCAGCTCCTCCATTGCCAGCGCAAAGAGATACGGCGACAGGGGACACCCCTGACGAGTGCCCCTGCCTACCTCGAATGTAGAGGATACGGAGCCCGCCACCCTCACCGATGAAGTGAGGTCTGTGTATAGCAGTTTGAGGTAAGCCAAAAATCAAGGACCTATGTTGAGACGATCTAGGAGCGCAAATATATATACCCAGCTAAGGGAATCGAACGCCCTATCCATATCTGCCAGTAGCAAGGCTGCCGGCACTCCCCGTCCCCGGATGGCAGCTATTGCTATATGTGCCCGCCGAATATTGTGGCGCGTGGCCCGCTGGGGCATAAAGCCCGCCTGATCTGGATGGATCAACATAGTTATGTGGGGTTTCATACGGTTGGCCAACAGCTTGGCTAAAATGTAGGCCTCGACGTTTAAGAGTGAGATGGGGCGGTAAGAGGCATGTTTATCTGGAGGCCGGCCCGGCTTATTGAACAAGACCACTTCCGCATGTTGCCAGTCCCTGGGCAGACAACCCCGGTCCCTAGCCTCCTCTACGACCCGGAGATAGTGCAACCCTATCTGAGAAATGTATTTCTTGAAGAATTCACATGGGAACCCGTTAGGGCCTGGTGATTTTCCGGACTTCAATTCTCCCAGTGCTACGCACACTTTGTCATCAGTGAATGGCAAGTCCAAGTCGGCTCGCGCTTCTTCAGAAAGGGTACGGGGCGGTATATCATCTATAAAGCGATGGATCGCAGCCTCCGGTAGGAGCTCTCTCGGAGCATAAAGTTCTGCAAAATATTCAGCAAAACTTTCAGCAATGAGGGCGGGGTCGCTTAAGACTCGTCCATCAGGACCTGGTATACTAGGGAGTATCTGAGGCTGCAATGTCCCCTGGCACAGTCTATGCAACAATTAACTGGACTTGTCCCCCCACTGATAGACTCTGCTGCGAGATGCCAGCCACGCGAGGCGGGCCTCCTCCATCAGAGTGTCAGAGTAGGTTTGTCTTGCTAGTACCAGCTGGCGGCGCACCAGATGTCCTCCCTCCCCTCTGCTACGCTGTTATAACTGCAGCATCTGGGCATCAGACCGCAGCAGGGCCTCTCGCTGAGTGCGGCGGGCAGCCGCGCAAAAGGAAATGTCAATTCCCCTCAGAGTGGGTTTCATGGCCTCCCATAACTTGGCAGCCCCGGCCACCGTCCCCACGTTATCCTCTAAATAATGGTCACTAGCCTGTCCCACGTGTTCCCGGTACTTCTCATCGTGGAGGTGCCACGGGGAGAGTCGCCACCTAAAAGGAGGTTTCTCAGGGCCCAGCTGCATCGTCAAGACCATCGGGGAGTGGTCGGAGAGACCCCGTGGGAGCATCTCCACTGCCCTCACCCTCCCGACAACTTTTAAGGGTACAAAGAAATAATCAATTCGGGAATTCGAGTCGTGGGCGGTCGAATAGTATGAATAGCCCAATTCCGTTCCGTGCAGCCGCCACCAAACATCCACCCAACCCAAGCCTGTCACCAGGGAGTATAGTTTGGTATTATAATGGACGTCTGCATACCCCCCAGATATCCACCTATCTATTTCTACGTCCATCACATCGTTCCAGTCGCCCCCTATGATTGCCAACCCTTCCGGCAAGCCCGCCCACAGAGTCGTGAGGCAGCCAACCAAGGCCCATTGCAAGGGCGGGGGGGCATACACACACCCCAATACCACCTGTTCCTCATATATGGTACCCTCCAGGAAAATGTATCTCCCCAGTGGGTCCGCTCGTGTCTTATCATGTTTATATGGGACTCTGCGATGTATCAAGATCGTGACTCCCCACGACCCCCTAGTGAACCCAGAATGAAACACTTGGACATACCCATAGTGAAGAAGACATAGTGCTTTAGTACCCAGTAGGTGTGTCTCCTGGAGCATTAGGATATCTGCCCGATATCGTTTGGCCTGATGGAGTATGGCCCCTCTCTTGACCTTATCCAGGGCCCCCCTGACATTCCAACTGACTATTCGTAGGTCTCCGGCGCAGGGTCGCGCCCTATCTATCAGGGTTGCCATCTATGGACATTTGAATTGTGTATTGTGGGATAGCTGTGAGCCAATGTGTAGATATAGAGTGTGTTTGCCAATAACATCGTGCAAACATAAAACAAACAAAACGTTCCTAACTACCCCAAATTCCCCCCCCCTATACCTCAAAACAACTGAAGTACCTGTCGCGACGGAGGTGGCTTGTGTACCCCAACGGGAGTCCCCCGCCCTCCCCCCAATGGATCCCCAGTAACTTGCCCATTCTCAGCGGTGGTCCCCTGAGCAAGGAGAGTTCGAACAGAGGTACTAGCCCCTGCTCAGGTTTCGTCGATTAATGTTGAAGACACTTAGAGCACCCCAGCCTGGAAAGGTTCAATGGTGTTACGGTGCCAAGGACCCCTGCCGGGACGCAGGTGTGGATCTGCCAGTGTCACTGCAGGATTGAGAGCGACGCCTCGATCGCGATCTCCTGGATCCTTTAGGCTTAGGTTTGGAGGGCTTGCGAGCAATCTCGCTGGACGATGAATCTGACTCCAACGTGGGCGGCTTGCGTCGTCTAATTTGCACAGTCTCATCTGTCCAATTGAAGACTTCCTCTGGCGACTCAAAGAAGAGAGTGCGGGACTGATACACCACCCGCAGCTTGGCTGGATACAACAGAGCATAGGCGAGCTTCAGCTCGCGGAGACGGGCCTTGGCAGCCAAAACGGATTGTTGTTTCTGCTGGACCAATTTGGTATCGTCCGGGACTATAAGGATATGAGTGTTTTCGTATAGTAGAGGTTCCTTGAGTCTGGCTTGTTTCAGGATCACATCCCTGTCAAGATAGTTCAGGATCTTAGCAATGACAGGCCTCGGCCGGGCACCCGGGGGCGGCTTCTGCAGCAGGGCCCGATGTGCTCTTTCAATGATAAAGCAGCTCGACAGGGACTCCGGAGGGAGCCACCCCACCAGCCACCTAGTGAGGAACTGCTCCATGTTTCCCCCTTCGCAGCCCTCGGGAAACCCAACGAAGCGGAGGTTGTTTCTTCTGGCCCTGCCCTCCGCCTCCTCCACTCGCGAGGCCAGGCACCTGGCGATCGACTCCAGCGACGTAACCCGTTTCTGCAGCGTGGCCACCGAGTCCTCGACTCCAGAGACTCTAGTTTCGGCGTCCGTTATGCAGTCTACTGCATTGTGAAGGTCCTGCCTCAGGAGCGAGACATCCGCACCCACTTCCCCAATCTTCGCTTCAAGTACGGCCCTGGACAGGGTAATAGCTGCCATGAGCGCCGCATTGTCTGGGATGCCTCCATGAGCTCCACCCTGGTCCGTGATAGAGGCCCCCGGGCCGGTAAAGCAATCTATCGTACTCTGCTTGGCGGATCCCGCTCCCGGTTTGTCTTTCGTCATGGCGGAGACCAGATGATTATTTTTAACGATGATTGTTCGTCCGCTCCCCCAACCAGGCACACTCTGCAATTCTGTATGATGATCACCACTCACACAGTGCCAGGCCGGAAGAGTCAGCACAGTCTCAGGAAATCTGGCATGTAGGACTAGGGTGAAGTGCCGCCACCCCCAAGCCGCACCAGGCGCTGGCCCGGCCGCCTCCGCAGATGGCCGCGCCCCCTAATGGGTGTCTCACAATTACCGCAGGAACCGCCGCTGGGTCAGCCAAGAGACTAGGCTGATGTACAGCTCGGCCCACACCTACGTGGCAGTGTCTATGGTGGAAGGGGCTCCGATGTGCTGTCCAATTGTGGTGTGGCAGGCCCCCCAATTGTGGTGTCTCTGGCTTCTGGGCATGATGGCTCCGTGAGGGCCGTAGACGGGCCTCACTCTTCAGTACCGGTCCCAGCCCCGCCCACAGGGCGCTCTTCTCTTCAGGGCCTTCACAGGGCGCCACCGCTTAATTATCCCCACCGCAATTGCCAGTTTAAATCTCAGAGGCTGACTATAGATGTTAGCCTAGTGAAGGGATACCGGTATACGGCTGCTGCCCTGCCCCTGGAGCGGCGTTCAAGGTGTGTGGGTCTTCCCGCATGCTCCTCCTCACACAATAGCTGCCTGGGTGCCGCTCCCCAGCAAGACAGGCCGCAGGCAGCGGTCTCCTCCGGAGCCGCCCGTGAGGCCGCCTCACCCCAGTTCTATCCTGCAGCGGCAAACTCTGCTAGTAGGCCCCTCGCCTGTGGGGTCCACCAGGCACTCCTCTCTTGCGGTCCGAGCCGACCCACGGTCCACACTGCGGGGGCAGGAGGATGTTGGAGGGAGGGTCACCGGCGGAAACACTCACCGGAATCGCAGCGCGGCATATCAAACGCGCCGCCGCTTGCCACCGTAATCGCCCATCCACTCACTCAGCCCCAAGGGAGTAGTCGCATCAGCCGCCGATCGTCCTCGGGCTCACTGCAGTCCTGCCCCGGGCCTATGTTGTCTCCTGCAGCCGCTCCCGCGAGTCTGCTGCGGGTCCGCCCACGAGGCCGCTCCGTCGTTTCTCACACAGATCCCTCAAGCAGCTCGGATTTCGCTAGCCTCCGATTGGCATGGCGGGCAATCGGCGATCGGCTGATTTGCCTGTGGCTGAGGCCAGTTGGTGGGCCGATTTTTCTGTCTATTCAGCAGTCCACCCAGCTTGGGTTGTCTTAGACGCCATCCCAAGTGCACAAAGTGAATGACTGTTGTTACAGCCTTTGCATACATATTCTGAGCCTGGCCCAATGCATGTGAAGACCAGCCAGCCTGTTAATTGTCAGAGGCAGAATGACAATGGGATCCTCCAGCTGTCACATCATGATGTGTGCCTGCCCCCTCTGGCTCCCTCCAGGTGCAACAGAGGCCTCAAGGGACTTCTGATGGGAATCTATTAGCAGTTGCTTTGCAAAGGACTGGGACAGGGAAGAGGACTGGAGAGTCAGCGTGATGGGGGGTTGTGAAGAGACAGGGAGGGCACTCCTCAGTTTATTTTTGGCCCTCTTTCCTCCATGGAACAGGGGGGATACAAGTATCTGCTTTTCTCCTTTGCCTGCCAGACATCAATTCCTGCATCCAACAGGGAGACTTTAACACAGCAAAGCCATGTTCGAGTCCCATCATCAGCTCAACATCCTGTGACTCTGGGCAAATCACTTAATGCACCTGAGCCTAGAAAGAAAGTAATCTGACCTACTGTGATGTTATCTGGTGCTCATGTAAAGTGCTCCAACACCTGTAGGCAAAGTATGTGCTGTATAAAACTGTATGTATGTGAGGAAAGTGACACAATTTTTTTTTGTATTTACACCTTAGCATCTTTCCATTTGTCGGAACTTACCCGGTATTCTAGCAGTAAAACAAAAGTAGCAACCCACCTTTCACCAGTCTCTGAGAACTGGAGGGCCTCTCGTAAGTACTGCAAAAATACTGTGAATATCTAAAAAGCCCATGGGTAGTGTAAAAGGCCAAACAATGAAGAGGGTTATCACTGGACCTTAGGGTGAGAAATATTCCAAGAGCACCTGAGAGAGCAGTAACCTCTGGGGACCTGTCTGTCGGCAGGAGCATCACGAATCTGAGTGTGAGTAAAAGCCTAATTGGACCCATCAGCGGAAATGAGCTTTAGGATTTCAAGGGTAACTGTGTGCTTTGGGAACGAACTGATGTAACCGAGAACCTTGAGGGGTTAGTGAGTGACAGCTTTTATTTTGCTCCCTACCCCAAACAGTCTCTTGGTGCTGATGTAGTATAAGCAGACGTCACTGGTCCCTGAGGGTGTAGAGAAGTCTCAAGACCTAAGAGTGAGTATGGTCCTCTGGGGACCTGCGGGTCTATGGGATGTAAGGACCCTTAAGGATGAAAAGAAGCTTGAGGGACTGGTGGCAGACAGGACATTCAGGGAGCTGAGACTGAGCTTGGGCAGCGTGGTCTAAGGTTTAGTTGCAAATTCATGGCCCTCGGGGTGAGAACGAGATTTATAGCCCTGAAGCTGAGCGCCAGAAATATCTGTGGGTGTGTTGCAGTGGAATCATTTTGTTTACAGTCTTGACAAAGGTTACTCAGCTTATAACCTTTAAAATACTTGTATTACTGCAAATGTTTACCAAGGTTAGCGCTATGATTTTAAACAAACAGCGTTTTGCGTATGGTTGCAAACTGTGAATTTGGGCCACTTTTTGTGGGCTGCCTTGGCCGGATTGTGGCCCCACTGCAACCCTGGTTGACAAGTTTTAGGGGAAGAGCACCAGTACTTCAGCATGGGTCAGCGGTGGTAAAGTGTACAGAATCCTAAGGCCAGCAAAAACCAAGTCAGCAAAAACAGGAGGGTGGGAGACAAAAAGTCTGAGGGAACCACGCCAAGAATGCCAGGTCTAACAACTATAAGCATGGAAAATTAGAACAATTGAATGGTTGTGCATTCTTCTTAGCTAAGTTCTTGAGCAAATTCAGCTGATCCTTTGAGTGAACAGGGCATTACAATTGATGCAATCCAATTCTCCACTATTTGAAACTGCACCTCTATCTATCTGAATTTCAATCAGTCTGAATAATGCGCAGATTAAAGTACCATCTGAGATATGTCATCATTTTTATAGCAGCGCCACTCCCGCCACCCTTGACAGGCTCAGCAAACAGTGCGAGGTGAACTCACCTGCGCACAGGGCAGCTGCTTCTGGCCTGAAACATGGCGGCCGCGCACCTTGAGGAGATCGTCCATGAAGGTGCCACCTGCTCCATCTGCTTGGATTTCTTCACAGAGCCTGTGACCACGGGCTGCGGCCACAACTTCTGCCATCCATGTATCTCTAAATACGTGGCGGACCCGTCTGCAAAATTCTCGTGCCCGCAGTGCAAGCGGACCTCCGACCAGGAGACGCTGAGGGCCAATGTGCAGCTGGGCACCATGGCGGACCGGCTGAAGCAGGGTCCGGAGGGCAGCCACTTCCGGGGCCACAAGCACGACGAGAGGCTGAAGGTCTTCTGCAGGGACGACCAGAAGGCGATCTGCGTGGTGTGCAGCCTGTCCCGCTCCCACAGCTCCCACACGGCTGTGCCCATGGAGGAAGCGGCGCAGGAGTTCAAGGCACACCGCAATGCACTTGTATTGTCCTGCTGTCGACAAAAGGAAAATGCTCAGCCAGCTTGCACCAGACACTTCGTTTACACATATAAATTTTGAAAAGGTAGTCATGTATAACGTGGTTGAGATGCAGGGCAAATGTGCTGTACTACTAAACCTAAAACAAAAAGAACAATTGATGGACAGAATGCAGAGCAATGTCATACATTCACCACAGTACAGAGATCTGGGCCTAAATCCATTGTTTTTTTGCTCACCATGCCATTCCAGTTTGGACCCAGCCATATGCAAATCAGACTTGACCCTGCGCCCAATGGGAACAGTCCAGCCCGAACTGCCAGGCCAGGTCCTCCCTGGACTGAAAACAAGCATCCTAGGACTGGTTTCGGGCTTTCAGCCCTCATCAGCCGGGATAGCTTGACTCCAGTGGCATGGAGAGCACGGGACCCACGTCTGGGCATACCCGTCCCACTCGGGGTAACAAATGCCAAAAGAACAATTGATGGACAGAATGCAGAACAATGTCATACATTCACCCCAGTACAGAGATCTGGGCCTAAATCCATCGTTTTTTTGCACACCATGCCATTCCAGTTTGGACCCAGCCATATGCAAATCAGTCTTGACCCTGCGCCCACTGGGAACAGTCCAGCCGAACTGCCAGGCCAGGTTCTTCCTGGACTGGAAACAAGCATCCTAGGACCGGCTTCAGGCTTTCAGCCCTCATTAGCCAGGATAGCTTGACTCCAGTGGCATGAAGAGCACGGGACCCACGTCTGGGCATACCCATCCCACTCGGGGTGACAAATGCAAAAACAACAATTGATGGACAGAATGCAGAACAATGTCATACATTGACCCCAGTACAGAGATCTGGGCCTAAATCCATCATTTTTTTGCTCAGGGAGGACCTGGCTTGGCAGTTCGGGCTGGACTGTTCCCACAAGGAACAGGGTCAAGACTGATTTGCATATGGCTGGGTCCAACTGGGGTGGTGTGGTGAGCAAAAGAATGATGGATTAAACCCAGATCCTTGTGAATGGAGGTGAATGTTTGCATTGTCCAGCATTCCGTCCATCAACTGTTTCTTTTGCATATATCGCATATGGGAAGGGTATGCCCAGACGTGGGTCCCGTGCTCACTACACCACTGGATTCAAGCTAGCCTGGCTGATGAAGGGTGATGCCCTGAAACCGGTCCCAGGATGCTTGTTTCCGGTCCAGGGAGGACCTGGCTTGGCAGTTCGGGCTGGACTGTTCCCACAAGAAACAGGGTCAAGACTGATTTGCATGTGGCTGGGTCCAAACTGGGGTGGTGTGGTGAGCAAAAGAATGATGGATTAAACCCAGATCCTTGTGACTGGGGGTGAATGTTTGCATTGTCCAGCATTCCGTCCATCAACTGTTTCTTTTGCATATGTCGCCCTAAGTGGGAAGGGTATGCCCAGATGTGGGTCCCGTGCTCACTACACCACTGGATTCAAGCTAGCCTGGCTGATGAAGGGTGATGCCCTGAAACCGGTCCCAGGATGCTTGTTTCCGGTCCAGTGAGGACCTGGCTTGGCAGTTCGGGCTGGACTGTTCCCACAAGGAACAGGGTGAAGACTGATTTGCATATGGCTGGGTCCAAACTGGGGTGGTGTGGTGAGCAAAAGAATGATGGATTAAACCCAGATCCTTGTGACTGGGGGTGAATGTTTGCATTGTCCAGCATTCCGTCCATCAACTGTTTCTTTGCATATGTCGCCCTAAGTGGGAAGGGTATGCCCAGACGTGGGTCCCGTGCTCACTACACCACTGGATTCAAGCTAGCCTGGCTGATGAAGGGTGATGCCCTGAAACCGGTCCCAGGATGCTTGTTTCCGGTCCAGGGAGGACCTGGCTTGGCAGTTCGGGCTGGACTGTTCCCACAAGGAACAGGGTCAAGACTGAGTTGCATATGGCTGGGTCCAAACTGGGGTGGTTTGGTGAGCAAAAGAATGATGGATTAAACCCAGATCCTTGTGACCGGGGGTGAATGTTTGCATTGTCCAGCATTCCGTCCATCAACTGTTTCTTTTGCATATGTCGCCCTAAGTGGGAAGGGTATGCTCAGACGTGGGTCCCGTGCTCACTACACCACTGGATTCAAGCTAGCCTGGCTGATGAAGGGTGATTCCCTGAAACCGGTCCCAAGATGCTTGTTTCCGGTCCAGGGAGGACCTGGCTTGGCAGTTCGGGCTGGACTGTTCCCACAAGGAACAGGGTGAAGACTTGTTTGCATATGGCTGGGTCCAAACTGGGATGGTGTGGTGAGCAAAAGAATGATGGATTAAACCCAGATCCTTGTGACTGGGGGTGAATGTTTGCATTGTCCAGCATTCCATCCATCAACTGTTCACCTTGTTTACTGGCGAACACACCTTCGGGTAAGTGTACTTTCACGTGAGTCATCTGCTGCACTGCATTCTGTAGGTGACGCTTGATTTAATATGTTTGCGCTGTGCATTGTAACATTGCTGGTACCTGGCACTTCCAGGCCCCGCTATCGGAACCGTACGAGGCTTTGAGGGGCACTGTGGCACAGGGCCGCTGACTTTATGAAGGGGGCAAGGCCCAAGTAGTCGGTAGGGCTTGTGCTATCCCTAGCTGCTTTTGTCTGAAAGTAAACACTAGCAAACACTGGCTTTACGTCCATGAACTCAATGTAACACGACACTGGCCCATAAACCTTCCTGCATGCCTTGGGACCGCTGCCCAGGATCGGAGTATTTGTTCCAGCCAACAAGCATTTGCAATGCAATAGGTCTCCACTTTACGCGTGACCTATTGCATTGTAAATGCTTGGCAACTTGGCATCACGGACAAGGGGAGGGAGGGTGGGGGGAGAAGGCATGGACATCGGTAGGGTGGGAGGGAGGGAGGGCGGTGGAAGAAGGCAACGACAACGGGAGCGCGGGCCGGCGAGGGGGTGGGGGAGGAGAGGAGAAGCCACGGACAACCGAAGGGAGGGCGGGGACGGGAAAAGAAGGCAGGACAAGAGGAGGGGGGGTTGAAGGCACCAAAACACACATTTATCTGGTCCGTCTCCTGCGGCGGGCTCCGGCTCCAAAAGGAAATAGTACACGTACCGAGTAACAACCAAGTAAAGGGGCCAGTAGCCATGGGAGGATACAAATGACGACATGGCTGTACTAAGGAGGGACTAACAAGCCTCATAATCTATCAGAAGACAGCATTTAAAAAGGACAAACACACAAGCCAATTAAAAATAAGGGCGGGAGAGTGGGTGGGGCTTCTCTCCGTACTGAACTACCACAGCTCTTCGCAGAGCAGCGCTTGCGCGCTGGCTCACGCTCAACCTAAAAAAAAAACAGGATGTGAACACTGGAAAAAAACTAATGTTGCAAATCACAGAAATAACATAAGTTGTGTTAAACAGATGTAAAAAAAAAAGTCAAAGTTTCTTAACCCCTTCTGTGCTCATGACGAGCTGGACTCGTCATGGCACACAGTGGTCGTGTGCTCATGACGAGTCCAGCTCGCCACCATTACAGCCTTTCTGCCTCCCTGGGGATCCCATGACTTTTGGCTCGGGGCTCGGTCACCTAGGGAAACCTACCAAACCACACATTTCTGAAAACTAGGCACTGGGATTCCAGGGAGGTATGGCTTGCATGGATCTCCAACGCTTCTTACCCAGAATCCCCAGCAAACCTGAAATTTAGCTGAAAAATTCACTTTTTCACACATTTTTGTGTGGGAAAGTTGTGGCATCACCGGGCTGACACAAATTTCCTACCACCCAGCGTCCTCCAGGTCTCCCGATAAAAATGGTGCCTCACTCGGGTGGGAGGCCCAAGTACCCGTGACAGGCAAGGGCCCAAAACGTATGAGGCGACATCAAAATTGCCTATCACAAAGCGACCTGGTTTTGCAAGGGGTCCCATGACTTTGGCCTGGGGCTCGGCGGCCACCTAGGAAACCTACCAAACCCACACATTTCTGAAAACTAGGCACTCGGGATTCAGGAGGTATGGCTTGCGTGGATCCCCAACGCTTTCACCCAGAATCCCCAGCAAACCTGAAATTTAGCTGAAAAATTCACTTTTTCACACATTTTGTGTGGGAAAGTTGTGGCATCACCGGGCTGACACAAATTTCCTACCATCCAGCGTTCCCCCAGGTCTCCCGATAAAAATGGTGCCTCACTCGGATGGGAGGCCCAAGTACCCGCGACAGGCAAGGGCCCAAAACATATTGAGGCGACATCAAAATTGCCTATCACAAAACGACCTGGTTTTGCAAGGGGGGTCCCATGACTTTTTGCCCCGGGGCTCGGCGGCCCCTAGGGAAACCTACCAAACCCACACATTTCTGAAAACTATTCACCCAGAGGATTCCAGGGAGGTATGGCTTGCGTGGATCCCCCAACGTTTTCTTACCTAGAATCCCCTGCAAACCTGAAATTTTGCTGAAAAAATCACTTTTTTCTTACATTTGTGTGTGGGAAAGTTGTGGCATCACCGGGCTGACACAAATTTCCTACCACCCAGCATTCCCCCACATCTTCCAATAAAAATGGTGCCTCACTCGGGTGGGAGGCTCAAGTTCCCGCGACAGGCAAGGGCCCAAAACATTTTGTGATAGGCATGTTGCCTCAATACGATTTGGGCCCTTGCCGGTCGCGGGTACTTGGGCCTCCCACCCGAGTGAGGCCCCATTTTTATCGGGAGACCTGGGGGAACGCTGCATGGTAGGAAATGTGTGTCAGCCCGGTGATGCCACAACTTTCCCACACAAAAATGTGTGAAAAAAGTGAATTTTTCAGCTAAATTTTAGGTTTGCTGGGAATTCTGGGTAAGAAAACGTTGGGGGATCCACGCAAGCCATACCTCCCTGGAATCCCCCGGGTGCCTAGTTTTCAGAAATGTGTGGGTTTGGTAGGTTTCCCTAGGTGGCCGCCGAGCCCCGGGCCAAAAGTCAAGGGACAACCCTTGCAAAACCAGGTCGTTTTGTGATACGCAATTTTGATGTCGCCTCAATACGTTTTGAGCCCTTGCCTGTCGCGGGTACTTGGGCCGCCCACCCGAGTGAGGCACCATTTTTATCGGGAGACCTGGGGGAATGCTGGGTTGTAGGAAATTTGTGTCAGCCCGGTGATGCCACAACTTTCCCACACAAAAATGTGTGAAAAAAAAGAATTTTTCAGAAAATTTCAGGTTTGCTGGGGATTCTGGGTAAGAAAACGTTGGGGGATCCACGCAAGCCATACCTCCCTGGAATCCCCCGGGTGCCTAGGTTTCAGAAATGTGTGGGTTTGGTAGGTTTCCTGCGGTGGCCGCCGAGCCCCGCGCCAACAAGTCATGGGACCCCCCTTGCAAAACCAGGTCGTTTTGTGATAGGCACTTTTGATGTCGCCTCAATACGTTTTGGGCCCTTGCCGGTCGCGGGTACTTGGGCCTCCCACCCGAGTGAGGCACCATTTTTATCGGGAGCCCTGGGGGAATGCTGGGTGGGAGGAAATTTGTGTCAGCCCGGTGATGCCACAACTTTCCCACACACAAGTGTGTGAAAAAAGTGATTTTTTCAGCAAAATTTCAGGTTTGCAGGGGATTCTGGGTAAGAAAACGTTGGGGGATCCACGCAAGCCATACCTCCCTGGAATCCCCCGGGTACCTAGTTTTCAGAAATGTGTGGGTTTGGTAGGTTTCCCTAGGTGGCCGCCGAGCCCCGGGCCAAAAAGTCATGGTACCCCCTTGCAAAACCAGGTCGTTTTGTGATACGCAATTTTGATGTCGCCTCAATACGTTTTGGGCCCTTGCCTGTCGCGGGTACTTGGGCCTCCCACCCGAGTGAGGCACCATTTTTATCAGGAGACCTGGGAGAACGCTGGGTGGTAGGAAATTTGTGTCAGCCCGCTGATGCCACAACTTTCCCACACAAAAAAGTGTGAAAAAAGTGAATTTTTCAGCTAAATTTCAGGTTTACTGGGGATTCTGGGTAAGAAAACGTTGGGGGATCCACGCAAGCCATACCTCCCTGGAATACCCCGGGTGCCTAGTTTTCAGAAATGTGAGGGTTTGGTAGGTTTCCCTAGGTGGCCGCCGAGCCCCGGGCCAAAAAGTCATGGTACCCCCTTGCAAAACCAGGTTGTTTTGTGAAACGCAATTTTGATGTCGCCTCAATACGTTTTGGGCCCTTGCCTGTCACGGGTACTTGGGCCTCCCACCCGAGTGAGGCACCATTTTTATCGGGAGACCTGGGGGAACGCTGGGTGGTAGGAAATTTGTGTCAGCCCGGTGATGCCACAAGTTTCCCACACAAAAAAGTGTGAAAAAAGTACATTTTTCAGCTAAATTTCAGGTTTACTGGGGATTCTGGGTAAGAAAACGTTGAGGGATCCACGCAAGCCATACCTCCCTAGAATCCCCCGGGTGCCTAGTTTTCAGATATGTGGGTTTGGTAGGTTTCCCTAGGTGGCCGCCGAGCCCCGGGCCAAAAAGTCATGGGACCCCCCTTGCAAAACCAGGTTGTTTTGTGATACGCAATTTTGATGTCGCCTCAATACGTTTTGGACCCTTGCCTGTCGCTGGTACTTGGGCCTCCCACCCGAGTGAGGCACCATTTTTATCGGGAGACCTGGGGGTACGCTGGGTGGGAGAAAATTTGTGTCAGCCCGGTGATGCCACATCTTTCCCACACACAAATGTGTGAAAAAAGTGATTTTTTTCAGCAAAATTTAAGGTTTGCAGGGGATTCTGGGTAAGGAAACGTTGGGGGATCCACACAAGCCATACCTCCCTGGAATCCCCCTGGTGTCTAGTTTTCAGAAATGTGTGGGTTTGGTAGGTTTCCCTTGGTGCCGGCAGAGCTAGGGTTCAAAAACTACAGCTAGGCACTTTGCAAAAAAAGGGTCATTTTTCACTGTGAAAATGTGTTGTGTCCACGTTGCGTTTTGCACTGTTTCCTGTCGCGGGCACTAGGCCTACCCACACAAGTGAGGTACCATTTTTCTCGGAAGACTTTTGGGAACGCGGGGTGGGTGGAAGTTTGTGGATCCACGCAGATTCCAGAATTTCCACCACAGAAAAGTGAGGAAAATGTGGTTTTTTGGACAATTTTTAGGTTTGCAAGGGATTCTGGGTACCAGAACCTGGCGAGAGTCAGTCAAGTCACCCCATCCTGGATTCCCCTGGGTGTCTAGGCTTAAAAAATGTATAGGTTTGCTAGGTTTCCCTAGGTGCCGGCAGAGCTAGGGTTAAAAAACTACAGCTAGGCACTTTGCAAAAAAAGGGTCCTTTTTCACGGTGAAAATGTGGTGGGTCCACGTTGCGTTTTGCGCTGTTTCCTCTCGCGGGCACTAGACCTACCCACACAAGTGAGGTACCATTTTTCTCGGAAGACTTTGGGAAACGCAGGGTGCGTGGAAGTTTGTGTATCCACGCAAATTCCAGAACTTTCCACCACAGAAAAGTGAGGAAAATGTGTTTTTTTTGACAATTCTTTAGGTTTGCAAGGGATTCTGGGTAACAGAACCAGGTGAGAGCCAGTCAAGTCACCCCATCCTGAATTCCCTGGGTGTCTAGTTTTCAAAAATGTATAGGTTTGCTAGGTTTCCCTAGGTGCCGGCAGAGCTAGGGTTCAAAAACTACAGCTAGGCACTTTGCAAATAAAGGGTTATTTTTCACTGTGAAAATGTGGTGTGTCCACGTTGCGTTTTGTGCTGTTTCCTGTTGCGGGCACTAGGCCTACCCACACAAGTAAGGTACCATTTTTCTCGAAAGACTTTGGGGAACGCAGGGTGGGTGGAATTTTGTGGATCCACGCAGATTCCAGAACTTTCCACCACAGAAAAGTGAAGAAAATGTGGTTTTTGGACAATTTTTAGGTTTGCAAGGGATTCTGGGTACCAGAACCTGGTGAGAGCCAGTCATGTCACCCCATCATGGATTCCCCTGGGTGTCTACTTTTCAAAAATGTATAGGTTTGCTAGGTTTCCCTAGTTGCCGGCAGAGCTAGGGTTAAAAAACTACAGCTAGGCACTTTGCAAAAAAAGGGTCATTTTTCACTGTGAAAATGTGGTGTGTCCACGTTGCGCTTTGCGCTGTTTCCTGTCACGGGCACTAGGCCTACCCACACAAGTGAGGTACCATTTTTCTCGGAAGACTTTGGGGAACGCGGGGTGGGTGGAATTTTGTGGATCCACGCAGATTCCAGAACTTTCCACCACAGAAAAGTGAGGAAAATGTGTTTTTTTGGACAATTTTTTAGGTTTGCAAGGGATTCTGGGTACCAGAACCTGGTGAGAGCCAGTCAAGTCACCCCATCCTGGATTCCCTGGGTGTCTAGTTTTCAAAAATGTATAGGTTTGCTAGGTTTCCCTAGGTGCCGGCAGAGCTAGGGTTGAAAAACTACAGCTAGGCACTTAGCAAAAAAAGGGTCATTTTTCACGGTGAAAATGTGGTGTGTCCACGTTGCGTTTTGCGCTGTTTCCTCTCGCGGGCACTAGACCTACCCACACAAGTGAGGTACCATTTTTCTCGGAAGACTTTGGGAAACGCAGGGTGCGTGGAAGTTTGTGTATCCACGCAAATTCCAGAACTTTCCACCACAGAAAAGTGAGGAAAATGTGGTTTTTTTGACAATTCTTTAGGTTTGCAAGGGATTCTGGGTAACAGAACCAGGTGAGAGCCAGTCAAGTCACCCCATCCTGAATTCCCCTGGGTGTCTAGTTTTCAAAAATGTATAGGTTTGCTAGGTTTCCCTAGGTGCCGGCAGAGCTAGGGTTCAAAAACTACAGCTAGGCACTTTGCAAATAAAGGGTTATTTTTCACTGTGAAAATGTGGTGTGTCCACGTTGCGTTTTGCGCTGTTTCCTGTTGCGGGCACTAGGCCTACCCACACAAGTAAGGTACCATTTTTCTCGAAAGACTTTGGGGAACGCAGGGTGGGTGGAATTTTGTGGATCCACGCAGATTCCAGAACTTTCCACCACAGAAAAGTGAAGAAAATGTGGTTTTTTGGACAATTTTTTAGGTTTGCAAGGGATTCTGGGTACCAGAACCTGGTGAGAGCCAGTCATGTCACCCCATCATGGATTCCCCTGGGTGTCTACTTTTCAAAAATGTATAGGTTTGCTAGGTTTCCCTAGTTGCCGGCAGAGCTAGGGTTAAAAAACTACAGCTAGGCACTTTGCAAAAAAAGGGTCATTTTTCACTGTGAAAATGTGGTGTGTCCACGTTGCGTTTTGTGCTGTTTCCTGTCACGGGCACTAGGCCTACCCACACAAGTGAGGTACCATTTTTCTCGGAAGACTTTGGGGAACGCGGGGTGCGTGGAATTTTGTGGATCCACGCAGATTCCAGAACTTTCCACCACAGAAAAGTGAGGAAAATGTGTTTTTTTGGACAATTTTTTAGGTTTGCAAGGGATTCTGGGTACCAGAACCTGGTGAGAGCCAGTCAAGTCACCCCATCCTGGATTCCCCTGGGTGTCTAGTTTTCAAAAATGTATAGGTTTGCTAGGTTTCCCTAGGTGCCGGCAGAGCTAGGGTTCAAAAACTACAGCTAGGCACTTTGCAAATAAAGGGTTATTTTTCACTGTGAAAATGTGGTGTGTCCACGTTGCGTTTTGCGCTGTTTCCTGTTGCGGGCACTAGGCCTACCCACACAAGTAAGGTACCATTTTTCTCGAAAGACTTTGGGGAACGCAGGGTGGGTGGAATTTTGTGGATCCACGCAGATTCCAGAACTTTCCACCACAGAAAAGTGAAGAAAATGTGGTTTTTGGACAATTTGTTAGGTTTGCAAGGGATTCTGGGTACCAGAACCTGGTGAGAGCCAGTCATGTCACCCCATCATGGATTCCCCTGGGTGTCTACTTTTCAAAAATGTATAGGTTTGCTAGGTTTCCTAGTTGCCGGCAGAGCTAGGGTTAAAAACTACAGCTAGGCACTTTGCAAAAAAGGGTCATTTTTCACTGTGAAAATGTGGTGTGTCCACGTTGCGTTTTGCGCTGTTTCCTGTCACGGGCACTAGGCCTACCCACACAAGTGAGGTACCATTTTTCTCGGAAGACTTTGGGGAACGCGGGGTGGGTGGAATTTTGTGGATCCACGCAGATTCCAGAACTTTCCACCACAGAAAAGTGAGGAAAATGTGTTTTTTGGACAATTTTTTAGGTTTGCAAGGGATTCTGGGTACCAGAACCTGGTGAGAGCCAGTCAAGTCACCCCATCCTGGATTCCCCTGGGTGTCTAGTTTTCAAAAATGTATAGGTTTGCTAGGTTTCCCTAGGTGCCGGCAGAGCTAGGGTTGAAAAACTACAGCTAGGCACTTTGCAAAAAAAGGGTCATTTTTCACTGTGTAAATGTGGTGTGTCCACGTTGCGTTTTGCGCTGTTTCCTGTCGCGGGCACTAGGCCTACCCACACAAGTGAGGTACCGTTTTTATCGGGAGACTTAGTGTAACACAAAATTGTAGAGCAACTGTTATTATCTATTGACTTTCGATGCATTTCTGCCTTCCAAATGAAAGACAATGTGTAAAAAAGAAGTCATTTTGAAAAATGACCTATAATTCTCATGCTAGTATGGGTGCTCCCAATTTTGGAAATGTGCAAATATCTACTGTTTATAAACTCTATATTTTGTTCCCATTTCAGAAATACATAGGTGTCTTTCATTCCGATTTTTCCATGTATAAATTTTCCCAGAATAATTGCTATATAACCGGTACATAATAAAAAACCATTGCAAGACCCTGCTCAGTTATTGGCTCTGGGTTCGTCGGGTTCTTGGTGAACCTACAAGTCCTATATATCGCCACAACCAGATAGGTCCAGTGGATGTAACCGTATATTGCTTTCAAATAGCTGTCATAATTAGAACAAGTTACAGGTGAAAACGTTCACACAAATGGCTCTTTTTTTCAACTAATTTTCAATTTTTCCTATATTTAACTGTTTATTTCTATAAAGAAAACTTGAAGGATCTACACAAATGACCCCTTGCTGAATTCAGAATTTTGTCTACTTTCAGAAATGTATGGCTTTCCAGGATCCATTATTGCTTTCATACCCATTTCTACCATTAACTGGAAGGAGGTTGAAAGCACAAAAAATAGTAAAAATAGGCTATGTCCCAGAAAAATGCCAAAACTGTGTAAAAAATGTTGGTTTTCTGACAAAAGTCTGCTTGTCCCTGAAAGCTGGGAAGATGGTGATTTCAGCACCACAACCCCTTTTTTGATGCCATTTGCAGGGAAAAAAACAGACGCTTTCATCTGTAGCCCTTTTTTCGCATTTTTCCCAAAAACCCCAAAATTTAGCTGTATTTTGGCTAATTTCTGGGTCCCCTCCAGGGAAATCCACAAACCGTGGGTACCTTTAGAATCCCTATGATGTTGGAAAAAAAGGACGCAAATTTGGCGTGGATACCTTATGTGGTAAAAAAGTTACAGGGGCCTAAGCGCGAACTACCCCAAATAGCCAAAAAAAGGCTTAGCACAGGGGGGGAAAAGGCCTAGCAGCGAAGGGGTTAAAATTAAAAGGTGTGTTTTTGTTTTGAACATTTGTGTTTATATTTTTTGACAATGGCTGTAGTACTGTTTTATCAAGGTCAGTATTTCAACAGGTCACTCCCTAAGCCCCTTGCCTAAATGTCCCTTCACCTCTCCCATTTAATAAAACCTATACCCCATGTTGGTGCCCCTCCTCCTGGCTCCTCCCACATTTGCTACAGAAACATATACTTAAATGTGTGCAGATCTCCGCCACCTTCTCCGCAGAGGAAAGAGAGGAGCAGAGTACTTCACTTGCAGGTTTATGACATACATTACTTAGTAGTAGTGACTAGTACTACTGTAGTACTACTTTATACATTACACAATGTAGTTTGTGATGAGGACCATTTTTATTTTTGCAATTACTTTTGGTCTCTACAATTGGATGTCTTCATTCTCAGAAATTGGAGTAATTACGTTTGTATCTTTTTTCACAAATTTAGATTGGACATGTTAAGTATTTATTTCTTACTTGCATTGTTTTAATTAGTTGTTCTTCATGCACCAAAACACCAAAAGCATTTCTCTGAGAAAGGTTTTGATTCTTCAGGCAAGGTACCATGGGATACATGGGCATGCTTAACTTAAGCTGGTGTGTGCTGGTGCTCAGCACAGAACTTCTTTCATCGGATGAGGACTGTTAATATAGCAGAGATTCTAAGTGATTCTGCATGAAACTCTGTGAGCCTGTCCTGGTTGTTTTCCGAGGATTAGAACTGGAGGTTAATCAGGAATATCCCATACATTGACGCACATTTCAGGGGAATCAAACTGAAAAATTGATCAACACGAAGAGTGTTTTTTATTGGGTGTAAGGGTCGGTGCGCAACCAGAATCAGACTTCGGGGGAGAGGGGCCATCACTTACAATAGTGGGAGCGGAGCCATATTCAGAGCTGAATCAAAGTCACTTGTGGGGTTTCCGTCAATCTTCTGGTACAATACCTGATATGGGGTATCATTATTCTCAATGACATGTGGCCAGTAAGGTATTTTTAAGAACACTGGCAATAAGGTTGGGCTTAGTATAACAACATTTAACAACTGTTAGAGTGGATTTAGTTTGTTCCCTCACAGAATTTTAGAAGGATGAATAACAAATGTTGCTTTGCTGTATTACATATGAAGCCATTAGACTTGGTAAGGTATGGAATTTCAGATTCTAGCTTCTGGGACAAACAGCGTCTAATGGAGCATTCTATAATACACTTTTCCAATTCCGTTAACCTCAACCTGTCTTAAAAACAATGCTTACAAAGTATTTGGGTGCCCACCACCAAATTAAGTTTTGAAAATGGTCACTGGTTAAACATAATTTAGTAGCTATTGCTATGTTCATACTGTATGTACCAGCACACACTACCTCACATTTCCAGGACAGATGTTAGTACACGAAACAACTGTCTTGCAGTCAGAGGGAAGAATGCCTCTTGTCCGGGCTCAATAACACATAGAATGTTGAATCAGTATTTCCATGGTTCCAAATGTTAACCCTGAGTTTCACCTGCCATCAAATATTCTTTGTTATGATATGCCTAGGAGCTCCCAAGGCCTGAAATGGACCTCTCATTTGGAAAGATGTTGACTGTACAAACACAGAGACTGAAACTGAGCATGAAGTATGATTATCCAAAGTGCCACCACAACACAGAATAGGTACCAAAACTCCAACATACTCATAAGCACTGGTACCTCTAGAATATTAAATAATAATATACTTTATGTAACTATTTGGCGACATTGCTGAACTCGTCGACTCTGTACATGTTTTGAAGATTATATAGTGCTCTGCTACACGGGCAGCGACCGGTGGTGGTTTTGCTGCAATCCAGGAGACATACGGACTCCAGTGCCCAGACTGCTTTGCGGCAGGAGCCGCAGGAGCCGGATCATCGACACTGCACCAAGCCAAGCCAGCAAGCAGCGCTTAAAACCGGGGGGAAGGGCGACGGGAGGAGGCCCCCCCCAGAAAGGACGATAGTCCGGGACACCTTGACCCTGACCTGCCCTATGATCTATTTTGCCAGGTACTGTACCGTTGCCATACCCCAGCCTTAGTTTTGTGACTTTGTCTGCAACGAGCTGATGTAGATCTTACTTTTAACAATGAGCAAAAACAAGGGGGTTTCGGGGGTTACAGGAACTTTGGACGCTTTCATTATAAGGGCTGAATCCTTACTTACTCATGAGATCCAACTTACGGAGAGGAGGTTATCTTTGGATCCGTCCTCCTTACAAAGGCGCTCATCATTAGGCATTGCTGCTTCAACTGCCCCCCAAACCTGTTTGTCGCCCTCTCCACAGGGTACGTTGCAGACCCCTCTCGACCATGACCCGAGGGTCTCCATAAAGGAAACCCCCGGCGAGCTCAACGAGCCCACCATAGCTTTAAGGACTCGGACCTCTAAACTTCACTGTGAAGGTACGACAAGAGAGATACCTGCGAAGCGTAAACGGGGTATAGGCACGGGTGCATATAAATCAAAAGCACTAAAGGAGCCCTGTCGTACTCACCCTCCATCGATCCAAACAAGTTCTATCGGCACACAGACTGATGATTTTTTGCTCCCTACATCAAGCATTCTTTCAGAGGCTGCGGTTACCGAGGCCAGTAAGCCTCTTTTGAATAGCGTTTTAACCCAGTTTAAGGACCTGATTGACACTAACTTTTCGCAATTGTATGGGCGCTTAGAACGTATGGACATGGTCCTAAACAATATGAACAATTTGAATGGTCAAAATGTGCCCTCTCACGTTGCTGCTGCTCCAGGGGAGGGTCTGGTCTTGGATAATTTCTATGTATCAATTTAAGCTCCCCTAGAGAAATTGCTGGCCAGGGTACCTGATATAGAGGAAGCATTAAAAAGAGTTGAAAGCGTAGGCTCAGTCAATCACTTGCAAAATTTTCCAAAACCCACACCTACACTGAACAACGGCAGTTCATCTCATGCCCCTCAGGTTAACATTCCTCAAACACAACACAGGGCACTTGAAGGCAACAAGAGTACCACCAACACAAAATATACTGAAGCTGTAATACACAATAACGCCAGACGTCCCCTCAAGTTGCCAAGACCTTGTGTAGCCCCTACGGATAGGGAGAACATGGAAGAGGTGAGATTGAACTTGCCACCAGAAGCCACGCCGTATATAATAATATTGGCAAATGTTCCATCTCTTACCTCACAGGCTAATGAAACGTGGGAGACATTAAGGAACAGGGCACTCTGCTGGCTCGGAACTAGGACCGGACTAGCAGAAGCCCTGTTCACTGAGTTTAAAATGGTGAGAAGAGTCGGATGGGTAGGGACCAGGGAAAGAACACTCCCTGGCGATTGTATTGTTCTTACTTTTAGAACGCCCAGCTTGACACAGGAGATTCTACAAAGACTTGGCAGCACTTATGTGACAACTAGGGATATAAACGTACTTCCCCTGGGCTACTTCTACCCTCCAACAGATTACATCCATCACCAGGCACGACAGCAGAGATCTACACATTTAACCAATCATTCACAATTTAGTGTACCACTACACAATAGATTTGATATACTCTCTTCCCTGGAAGAAATAGATTGACTCAACTATGCATCTAGTCACGTAGTGCAGAGCCAGTCTACTGTAAGCTGTCCATATGGATTAGTTCCCAACCTAACCCTTCCTGACCCGTGGGATGACCAAGATACTTTTGACGTTTCACAAGAGGACCGTGGCCTAGGTAGAGAGGGGCCACTGGCTGATGCCCACCTAGATGCTGAGAGGCCAGGTGACAGCACTGTACCCTGCAATAACGAGCAGAGCCCAAATCAGTTAACTATAACGACTCCTCATGCATCCTTTCTAAAAAATAATAGTCTCCCTTTTAATGCCTTTAATGACATCCCCCCTGTAATAATTGTGATCTACTTTGCAGTAACCGTGATTGTCAGGGTGTTTATGGGTCTAGCCTAGAGATTAACACCTCTGGGAATGTGGCTCATAACTCTACTGGTTATTGTAATCTTCTCGGAAACGATATTGATAATAACAATAAGATCCGTACAAAATCATCAGGGAATAACCTTACAGTTTTAAGCTGGAACGTTGCGGGGCTCCGCAGTAAACATAGTATTCCAGAATGGCTGGAATTTATGACAGGTTTTGTGATCATGATGGTGCAAGAAACCTGGGCCAACGACCCTATACATCTTAATGGTTTCCAGACCTTCCATCACCGAGCTATTCCATCCAGTCATGGTAGATCAAAGGGCGGCCTCTGTGTTTATGTATCTAACAAATTGGCCAGCAAAAGTGTAACAGTAAATTCATCCAATCCATTTTATCAAATTGTCCAGGTTGATTCTACGACCTCTATTTCATTGATCTTAGTTAATTTTTATAACAATGCCTGTAACTTGGACATAAAGGATATTCTGTGTCAACTTGATGAGGAATTGGAAACTATCTTGGATAAGGGTTCAAATGATAAAATCTTGCTTTGGGGTGGGTGATTTTAATATCCAACCATGCCAATTGCTGGCTAATAAAGTCTGTGGCATGATCTCTCCATTGGGTGACGATGTCTCCCACTTTGTTCATTCAGGGTATGGGGAGAAACTTAATGAGCTGCTCCTCAAATATGACTTAGGCTTTACTAACGAACTTGGAGGCAGCCCGGTTGCAGTACCCTGTACATTTGATGGCAGCAGGGGTAAGAGTGTCATTGATTTCCTTCTATTTCCCAAACGTTATTCTGCACTTGTTCTTAACTTTACATTACATAATATCGGAATGAGTGATCACTTTCCTCAGAGCTCTGAACTGGACATTAGTCTTCAGAGCAAGCCTGGTCAAGGGCAATCCACGCTTGCCGCGGAGAACATAGTACTCTCCCGTTCAAACGGCTTTACCCTGCGTTAGTCCATGGTTGACCCATCTCGATTTTTACAGCAAGTCATTATAAAACAGAGTAGGGCTTTTGAGGTCTGTTTGGATGAGACTGCTGACGCTAGTACAGTCGTGGAGGCTTTTGGACACATTAGTGAGGAGATTAGTGGTGGGTTGATTACTAAACAGATTAGAGGGGCAACAAAAAAGCTAGGATGGTTTGACCATGCGTGCACTTCTGCACATAATAAGTTAAAGAAGGCCTTGAAGGAGTCGCCTAGGAATAACACAGAAGTACAAAACTGTAGGCGGGATTATAAGCTAGCACTAAAACATCGCAAAAAGGTTCTTAAAGAGGAGGCTTGGGACCATCTGCAGGAAGCAAGCCAGAATAAAGATTCTAAGTCATTCTGGCGTATTGTAAACTCTCCCTTCTGCTGTGACGATGATAAACCCAGAATAGAGGCAGCAATTACAGAACAAGAATGGGTGGCCCATTTTGCAAAATTATATATGGGTTCAGCTGAAAAGGACCAAGAGAACTCCGTGGTCAGCATGAGAGATGTCTCCCCTGGGCCTACTCCGGTGTGGAAGTATTTTGATTTTAGCTTCATACTGGAGGAGGTGATTCGGGCAATTGGAGCTAGCAAGGGAGGGAAGGCTCCTGGCCCCAACGGGATCCCAATTGACATTTTTAAAGACAACATTGATCTCTGGGGGCCTCTTCTGACCCTGGTCCTTAAGTCTTTTCGGGAAGTTGGTTTTCCAGCATCCTGGTCGAAATCACACATCGTGCCTCTATTTAAAAAGGGAGACTGCAACTGTCCCGCACACTATAGACCCATCTCCTTGCTGGATTCGCTGGTCAAGGTGGTGGGTCGTATTGTGCTGGACAGATTGCAGGAGTGGGCAGACTGTAACAATATTCTGTCCGACTTCCAATATGGCTTTCGCCAGGGTGTTGGGACCACAGAGCAGGCTATCAACTTGAACTTGCTAGTGAGCAAGTACACACAAATAAAAGGGGCAATCTGTTCCTGGCATTTGTGGATTTGACCTCCGCATTCGACTGTGTCGCCCATGATAAACTCTGGTCTATTATGGCCTCGATGGGCGTTGACCGTGCCATCGTCAACTTCCTCAGATATTTGTATTCAATGAGCTCTGCCAAGATCCGATATGGTATGAATGGTGAATGCACAAGCCCTGTTGACATTAAGAAGGGGGTCCGTCAGGGGTGTGTGCTCGCGCCGTTCTTATTTAACTTATATATCAATGGCTTGGGCAGCACCCTTGTGGACTCCTGTATCGATCTGCCCCAAATCGGCAACAGGCCAGTACCAATATTATTGTATGCGGATGACGCAGTACTTATGGCCCGCACCCCTAATGCCCTTCAGCATCTTTTAGATAAATTTGTAAATTTTATGGAGAACCTGGGTCTTTTAATCAACATAGGTAAAACGTACGTTATGAAAGCTGGTCGAAAGCTAGCCAAGGGACGCAAGATTTTAATAGGAAATGAGATTTTACCCCAAACATCAACTTTTTCATATTTGGGAATCCTATTCGATAGTAATGGCAACTGGGAAAGTGCAGTGAAATCGAGAAGAATGCAGCTCCTCAGATCAATAGCGGGTCTGAATAATTTTTCTAGGAAAATGGGCCGTAAATCTCCCAGGGATATGTTGAGCATTTATATCGCCAAATGCTGATCAGTAGCGATGTACGGCTCTGATTTGTGGGGGCACGTAGATGTTGATTCCTTACAGTTGATAGAAAATGGGTTTCTTAAAAATCTTTTGGGGCTCCCAACCAGTTGCTCAAACTTCGTGTGTCATGCAGAGTTGGGCGTAACTTATTTAGAAGATTTAATAAGGGTGCAGCCAGTGCTCCTATGGCACAAGCTCTGGACATCGGACCACACGAGCTTTAACAGAGCCATTGTACAGGACTGTTGTGGTGCCGACCATGCATTGAAAATTCCATGGCTGAAGTACATAAAGAATTTTATGCAGGATATTTGTCATTCTGAATATTACGATAATCCTGAATCTTTGTTGCATATATCAAGAGCATCTTTAAAGAAAATATGCCCGAACAACTTAGAGGAAAAGAGATTAACATCGGAACTTGTGAAGCCCACCGTACAATATAACCAAATGGTACTGACCTGCTATACGATGCAACCATATTTAATTGGTGTTTTAAATGCTCAACATAGATTTGTATTGACACGTTTTAGGTTAGATATTTTTCATCGTTTGACAACCTTTCCCACTACCAACAACTGGTCTCGTCAATTAATATGCTGTCCTTGCGACCAGATCTCTAAACAATCAGCTATTCATGTACTGTTTTTCTGCAAATTTTATACAGACCTAAGGATTATTTTTATAAAGCCTCTAATGAAATCGTTAAATTTTAGACAATGCAGATCAGCCTACTTATACCTACAATTGCTCCCGGACTTGTTTACATGTGTGGTAGTGGCAAGATTCTTGAGGTCTGTTATCACTAAAAGGAAGTTTTTAACTGCTGCATTTTAAATCGGCAAGCGTTTTTACTGTACCTGTTTTTTAATGATTAGATTAACTCTTCTCATTTTTAAATTTGTATTGAACTGTAAGCTTTTATGATTCTTTGTCTGAATCGAATAAAGTTGATTTGACTTAGTGCATGAATATAGCAAGAGTGATGGGGACAACTCAAAAATGGAATTGAAAAAGGTTCTATCTCATCAGGAGTAATTAGTGCTAGGAAAAGAGTATGTAGCAAACATACTAGATTCTACTGTGTTGCTGAAGAAAACTGGGCAATATATAGGACCATCAATCTTAATCCCAACTTTATTTGAATTTCAGAGGTAGAGCAAAGGCTCTTTTGAGCAGGAAACAAGTAATTCAAGACAATAAATACCTACGTTTGGCTTTTGCCATTTCAAGAACTGCCCATTTGCTGACTCAGCCCATGGTCATCTCTAACCCTAGCAATTGTTTTTCTGCATCACAGTTTCCTGTCAATGGCTCACTTCTACCCTTCTTTCTCACCTCCTTCTTTTTGTCCCCCTCTGCTGATTGTCTCTTCTGCTTTTATCTGTCTCCCTTCTTTTATGTCTTTCTCTGTTTATCTTCCAATGTTCTCCTTCTCACCAATCTCCTCATTCTCTTTCTATCTTTCTCTGCCTGACTCTATAGCTCTCTTCTATTTCTATTTTTCCTTTTTTCAATTATTTGCCTCTATATCTGGCCATACCTTCATCTCTTTTTCCTTTCTCCTCCTATTGTTGTCTATCTCATTTCTTTTCTCAGACTGTTCAGAGGCTTTAGTGTGCCTGGAAACCTGGATGACAAGCAAAACGCCTTCAGCAGGTACAGTGCGGTCTGAACGTCACCAAATGTTACCAAGTACAGAAAGCTGCAAATTCAGGACATCTGGTCTTGCAGCTTAATGCTATTGCCCACGCCTGGGCTATCAAATCCAGCAATTACCATTGGAAGGGCTATTGGTTATATATCATGCCGTAAGCACATGAGCAGTGAATTTGAGAGTGCTGTGATATTATAGCTAACCATAACTCGCGAAAAACAGGGTTAAACGTTTTGATCATAAAGCTAACATCAGAAATGATATCAGAAAATGAATTATTTATTCTTCTTGATTCATGGCTATAGTGTATGAATGTTAGCCACTAAGACGTCTAGAGATTTGAGTGGTTTATTACAACACACAAAGGTATTCAGGACATATCCATAGTATTGGTGTGTGCTGAAAGAACAAAGGGGCATATGTACAAGAACTGGCAAAAACTACCGCTAACGCTAGTTAGCAGCAGTTTTCTTACCGCTGTGTATCTCTGAAAACTATCGCCTTGTTAGCGACGTATGTACAAGACGTCGCTACATGGCGATAGCTTCAGGGATCAGTGGTGAAAACTGCCGCTAACATTAGCGTGATGGTGATAGGAATTCTGGCGGTGGCGGGCAAAAACCAACGAAAGGCCCATTAGCTGCAAAAAAACGCACTTTAGTCAGCCTAACGTGAGTATTTTTTGCCTCTAATGGAAAAAATAGCCTATCAGTCGACCTCCAATAGAAAATAGGCAAAAAAACAATGAAATGCAGAATGGAGCAGCCAGGGCCAAGTGCAGCACACATCAACAACCCCCTCAAGCCACCCAACATCCAGGATGACCAGGATGAGAGCCTGGAACGCCTCTCTGGACCTGTGTCTGGAGCTTGGATGTGTCACTGGACCTGCGTCTGGAGCCTGGATGCCTCGCTGGACCTGCGTCTGGAGCCTGGAGTGGGATGAGGAGGAGCTGTGGAGTCGATGAGCTGTGGTGGTAGACATTGAGACGCGGCGATCGCCCGTACCTGTTGGTGAAGTCTGGCCGGTCGCATGGAGACACGTTGCTGACCTGTGTGAGAAGACCGCCTTGCGCCCCTTGGAGCTGTGAATGGTAGAGGCGCTCCTGCGCACCAACGTAGGGAGGTCTGCATCACATACTACGATCCACCACTACACCGGTGTGCACAGAGAGGATCACCAACGGTGGGCGGCACCTCTCTGCATCACAGGCCGGAAGAGGTTTCGCTGGCCGGACGCTGTGGAGGGTGAGGCCCCTGAGCTGCGCCAAACTTGTGTTGTGGGAGAACTGCAAGTTCACGCCTAAGGGGGCCCTGCTGCATCAACTGCATCAGGAAGTTCACCAGCGGACTTGGCGATGACTGCTGTACCCATGCTTGTGAAATCCCACCTGGCTGAGGCTCCTGCTGGGTGAGTCACAGATTTGGAAACAGTTTAGTGGCTTGCGCGACGGTGTCAATGTTCAGATAAAGAGAAGGTGGGACATGTAGCAGAGGAGGCCCGTGGGTCGAATCGCCCAGGCCTAGCACCAGTAGATGACACAACCCCAGTGCCAGCTCATCCACTATGGCGGAAGAGCGTCGCCCCACTGCTTACAAGCAGCGCAAGAAGAGGAACAATCATCACATGATAATAACTTCCTGATGTTATCGTGCCATGTTTCCTTTGCCGGCGGGAGGGTGGCTAGGGCTGCTCCACTCATGGAGCAGGGCAGCGGCGGAGTGGCATGCCCACTCAAGTGTGCAGTGACTGTTTGATCAGCCCGCTCAGGCCACACAAAGCAGTCATGCGCACTGTCCTGTTTGCAATGCAGGCTGCATTACAGCCTGCATGGAGAACATGCCCACACCTCCAGCCCCTGGCTGAACGCCTCGTCCCGGCACCAATGACCAATCCCAAAGCCACATTGCAGCATTGTGATTGGCTTAGGGGAGGGAGCCTGGCTACCTACTTCCTGTTCCTGGAAGCAGACTCAGGAGAGCAGGAGCAACGAAAACACGGGACCAGGCCTCGAGGTAAGATTTCTCTCATTTAAATATTTACAACACCCGCTCACACACAACCCCCGCGTCCACGCCCCAACCAGTGTTCTTTCCGGCGTTTCCCACCTCCCAGCTGTCCAGTCCCCCCCGCAGCACTTCTCAATGGTGGCCGTTGTGTGGCCATGCGCAGCGGGCATACCACTGGTGTGCCAAAGGTATATATGGAGTTACGACACATACCATTATATCGCATTCCATTACAATGCATACTAATACTAGGCATATTGCAACAGTAGGGAAGGTGTTGGATTGCGGAGATGTAAACATTACTATTCCCACTTCAGTGGGTGCAACCCTAAAACTGACCCTTGCACCCCAAAGCAAACCCTGAACCCTAAAATTCATCTTTGAGCCCCCAAAACGCACCCTAAAAATCATATTTGACCCAAATGCACACCCCAATTTTCATATTTGACCGAAATGCACACCCCAAATTTTTAATTTTACCCCAAAACACACCCCAAATTTCAGATTTTACCCCATAATACACCCGACATTTCATCTCCGACACCCGAAACCCATACCCACCCTAAAAATTAAAAATACCCCATTACTGACCTCACAATGCGTTGTAATGGAATGCGATGTAAAGGCACCTGAGTTGTTGGATTTGCGTTCTAAAGGCATTACAATGTAATGCCTGCATTGTAATGGACGTCTCCCGTGCCAAAGGCAAGCCATAGGCAAGCCCGTCTGCGTCCGTCTGGCCCTGGACCGCGCTCAGCACCAAGGACCCTTCCTCTCGGACACTCCACCCCTACGGCGCCAGCACCCACCTCGCCATCAACCCTGGACGCCACATCGCCTGCCAGGACCAACATCTGCTCCGGACCGGACATCGACATCGCCATCACTGACGGCTACTAAATCACCTGCAAAGACCACCCCGACCGTCCAGGAGGAGGCATTGCCATCACCTACAGAAGCACACTCCGACTGACCCCGCACTCTAATGACCCAACGGTGACCATGGAACACCTCAACTTCCAGATCCGGACCAACCCCAACCCCATCCTCTGCAGCACCCTCATCTGCAGGCCCCCCGGGCCATGGACACCCATTTTCCAATACCATTGTAGACCTCATTGCACACCAGGCTCTCCCATCCACCGACGACATTCTACTCGGCGAACTCAAGTGCCACCTGGATAACCCCAGTGACCAGAAGTGTTCTGGTATCTCCTGGGGTAACTCCCAAACATCAGACTCAAGCAGCTAGTCACCGCAGCAAGCCACGTAGCAGGACACACGGTCGAGCATGTCTCCTCCGCCATCGGGACCTTCAACTACAGTCACACCACCGGACTCTCCTGGACCGACCATCATTGTATACATCATGGCTTCACCAAGCCCACCGTACACAACCGACATCATCGCCCCCCTCGCAGCTGGGTCAAGGCCACCGAAGTACGTCTCGTCAACTCCCTCAGCACCACCACTCCGCCAACGCTTACTGACGATGACACCGCAGCGCGCAACCGCCACCGATCGATCTCCAACTGCACCGACACCCGGGCACCCCTCAATAACGGCACTGCATCAGTACCTTACGCCTGCATGATGGCAGGCGTAAGGGTGACACAGTGCCACAGGGATAGGCTGGCCCCATGCATTTCTGGAGTTGCGTCATGGTTGTGACGCGATTGCAGCAATGGGTAACTTTAGTGCAGACAGATACGTCAGGATTCCAGACATATCTGTCATTACTTGCGTCATGGAGCACTGTCCAGTAAATACAGCGCATCCGTGGTGTCGCAGGAAGGGGGTAGTGAAAATTGTTGCAACGCTGTCTTGTCGCAGCGCTGCAACACTATTCATGAGTGAGGCCCAGGAATGCGCACTATCTTATTGATGGTGCGCAGTCCTGCCCTGTAGTTTTGTCGCACGGCAGCGCAGCAACATTGCTTGCAGCGCGGTCCAGCAACAAAACCTGCTGAAATGAGGCCACAAGGGTTATCTCCATTTTTAAGACCAGCTATTTTCTGGTCTTAAGTCCCAGCCGCTAACGGCCTTTAGCAGCTGTTTTTTTTAACGTATCGCGGGTCCGGGCTATCGTTGTAAATATCGCAAAGTGGGGTTAGCGTGAGTTTTTGCACGGGAACGCCTACATTGCATATCATTTGTAATCGCTAACATCGTTGGCAATGCTAGATGCAGCCGCTATCGCCAGAAAGCTGTCGCTAACAGCTGTTAGCGACAGCTTGTTAATACGGCGATATAAATATCACCGCTTTAGCGGCAGAAAAGTGCCGCTAACGCAGCGTTAACTCATTGTACATATGCCCCAAAGTTGTATTGAAGGAGCATCTGAAAATGTGAGGCGTTCTATGGGAAGTGGTGATGTTGATGGTTGTGACAGTTCAAGAAGGAGGCTCCTCACACAGGTAAGCGTTCATGTAGAAAACTTAAAAGAAATTCACCCAAACTGGCTTTTCTGATGAATCCAGTATTGATCAGACACAGTTGAACTTCAGTTCCATATTGGCTGGGTTTAGTTAGGAAATTCAAGCTTTCCAGTCTGATTCAGTTTGACTTGATACTTCTATGTCTACTAAGGGGGATCTTCATCACCTTGGGGGTTCAAAAAGCGTGACTGTGCGCACTGTGCGCTCTGCACATGTATGAATTTGACAGAGCAACACTATTCTTACTTTTGTTTCTCTAGTATGATTACCCAGTGCTTGACAACCAAGCCTGAACCTTGGTAAACTGATATTCATCAGAGTGTATTTCCACCAAAACCATTCAAAACACATTTCTCAAACTATAAGCATAACACTCGTGTGGTTTGGCATTCACGAGTAAAAATCCATCCCTGCAGTTGTTACTTTGCTGGTTCTTTTGACCATGGATGGTGTAAAGATGTCAAGAACCATTCACATACATTAAGACATGCTCAATTAAGTGTTGACTGATGGTAAACACTGGGCTCCTTCATACCCCACCTTCAGCAGTGTGTCATTGTATTTATATCAGAACTGCCCCTTTTACAACGCTGTGTCTTTAAGTCACGGTTGGGTTTTCTCTGTAGTGTCGGGTGCCCACAGGACCGGGGGCAGGGACTCTGATGCTGCGTCATTTAGTGAAGACAGAGCTGGAGACAGAGGACAGAAGTTCAAGTCAGTATATCACTGCACAGTGTAACTGGTTTAGGTGCGGTTTGCAGTTATGTACTCAGAGCTGCTTCACCTAATTACCTCTCAGACTTATCCAGGCAAGAAGATGGAACCAAGGGGGTTGACAGCTCTCCTGGAGGCAAAGAGGGACAGGCACTGGTTTCCCTGCAATGCTATCAGGGTCACGCAAAAGAAGGTAATCAAACAGTGATGCTGGTGACAATCCTTCCGTTGGGCTCTGAGTGAGCAGAGAGATGTAAGTGTTTTCACTGTACAGCACCTCAGCAACGTTGTATAATGCAAAGAGCATGTGCCTTCAGTGGGAATCATACTGCTACTACTGCCAGTCCCACAATGCCCCGACAGAGAAGACAGTAGTCACTCTCATATAGAAGGTGCACTTTGTCTACCTCATCAACCTCAAAGCAATGCTCTGGGGTTTAGGACCATGTAACAGGAAGTGATCTCTGTGGATTTTTGAGCTCACTGGGGGAAAACTAAAAATACAGACTATTATAGGAAAAACAACAAGCACAGGGCCTCACACCCGTCAGAGTCATACAAGAGACTTTGGGGCATATGTACAAGCCCCTATCGCCACCAGAACGTCACTTTTTAACAATGTTGTGGTGGCGATTGGGGCATTGCCTTATTTACAAGGCAGCGTTAAGCTACTAAACGTGGCTTAACGCTGCCTTGTAAATAAGGCCCCCTTTCACGCTATGCTTGTTGTGAAAGGGGTGGGCAGTGGGCGTTGCGGTGGGCGTTCTACCGCAGCACCCATTGGTTTTGACGCTGCCCCCTATTTACAAGGGCAGCGTAAATAACAGGCAGCACCAAAATTAAGACCAGGGAAAACCTGGTCTTAAGTTGGCGACACGAGGAGAAATGCATTATTTCTCCTTGTTTTTGCTTTTCCCATGTGTGCTGCCTTGTGAAGCACACATGGAAACAAGCAAAATGCCTTGGATTGTTTATGTACAGGAAGGTCCCCCTTCCTGTACATAAACAATCTTTAAAAAAAATGCCATTTTGTGATTTCCATGTGTGTTGTATTAAGCAGCACACATAGAAATGACAAAATGGCATTTAAAGATTGTTTATGTACAGGAAGGGGGACCTTCCTGTACATACACAATCTTTCCCCTGCACGCAGACACCCTTGCACTATGGTGCAAGGGTGCCTGCGTTGGCGCTACACTGCTAAGTGTAGCACCAATGCAGGGGGAAACGCAAGGCTGCACCATATCATTGTAAATATGGTGCAGCCTTGCGTTTCTGAAGTGGCAGAGTGAGGCGTTAAGCTATGACGGCTAACGCCTCACTCCGCCACTTCCTTGAACATATGCCCCTTTCTGTCTTAAGACCGACTTTCCCATCCTTGGTGACTTTAATTAAGCATGTTTATTAATGCTGTGCTGGAAGAAAGACTGACATGTATCCTCTTCTGTTTCTTATGATAACCACATTTCACTTCTGGGTAGTCCTCATATACCCTGGTACAAATAGTGACTCTTGATCTTCCTGGCACATGGCATCTTCCACTCCTGGTTAGATGCAACAGACACCTGACTGTTAAGGTTGTTTTATCTCCACTTCATTGTGGATACCATAGGCTCATATAAGAAATGTCTCTTGATTGGGTCATGCCGTCCTCAACCCTGGGTGGATCTCATAAACCCATGTATGAATGGGGTCTCTTGATCTTCCTGGTTCAGAGCATGTCTTTGGTGCACCATGTAACAATGATATCTGCTGATTTTCCTTGGCCCAAGACCTTACTTTGCCTGGGCTCCAAATCCACACCTACCCACCAAGTACAGCAGACATACCTCACTCAAACAGCACCATTATAAATACTTGTTAGAAATTGGGTTTCTGTTTGGCAGAGGTATGCACCCAGTACAAGCAAAAACCACAATAATGGTCAGGGTAAGTCACAACTCACCATAAATATTCCTGTGCTCACCCTCTAGTAGGTTGGCACAGAGCAGTCAGGCTTAAGTCAAGAGGCAATGTGTAAAGTATTTGTGCAACACAGTCAGGCTTAAGTCAAGAGGCAATGTGTAAAGTATTTGTGCAACACAGTGGCGGCTCCTCTGCTAAGGCGGAGAAGTGTCGCCCCACTGCTCGTTGAGCAGTGGTAAATAAAATAAAATGATATTAACAAGAAGTTGCTATCATTCTATTTTCCTTTTCCTTTTCGACTCCGGGCGGGGCTGGCTTGCCGCAGAGGGAGCAGGAGTGGTCTGCACTCCCTCCCTCCCTCCATGCACATGACGCTTTGACCAGCCCTCTAGGGCCGGCCAAACAGTCATGCCCAGTTGGCATGTTCTCCTTTGGGCTGTGTTGCACAGCCCTGTGGAGAACAAGCTCAGCCTCCCCAGGCACTGCCTGAGCGGCCAAATAGCTCACTCAGACCAATCATGACACTGCTAACTGCAGCGTCTTGATTGGCTAGCAGAGTATGGATGCCTGGGTGCTGCCGGTGCAGGCTGCAAGCAAAAGACACACAATTGATGGACAGAATGCAGAGCAAATCAAAACATTCACCCCCAGTCAAGAGATCTGGGTTAAATCCATCATTCTTTTGCTCACCATGCCACCCCAGTTTAGACCTGGCCATTTGCAAGCAGCAGCTGGGAAGAAGACAAGAAGATGCAGGAGAGGCGTGCGGCGGAAGCAGAGGCGGCGGCAAAGCAGTTACGTTTTTTTTCTCCATCTTTTCATCCCTCCGCCCCTCCACCCTACCACCTCTGTTCAGAGGCAGCCGCCACTGGTGCAACACTTCAAACAGTAACACAGTAAAGAATACCGCAAAAAGACTCTACACCAGGTTAGAGAAATAGAGAATAATTTTATAAATAAAACAAAACCATATGACAAAAATCCAACAAGTAGAAGTGGAGATATGAATTTTCGATGAATAAAGGTAAAATAGCGCTTAGAAGCAATAAGCACTTTAATGGGTTATCTGGTTCCAGCTGACCATAATAGCGCGCGGGCCAGAGAAGTCGACGAAGTTGCAAGGTGCAGCTGAGGCAATGCATCGGTATCGAGTCACGCAGTGGACGAAATGTATATATTTTCTCCATGCAAGTGCAGTGATGCGTCGAATCTGAGTGCAACTCACTGGTTCCAAATGCGATGCAAAGCCGCTGCTCCCGCAGTAGGCTATACGTTGATTCCGAAGGCGATGCTCCAGCTCGGAAGGCAATGCGCCGGGTCTACTCCACCCAACGATGAGAGTGTGCTGGCTCCGTCTCACACAAAGGCGAAGATACGCCAATTCTGATGAGGATGCGTAGTTTCTGGTTGACGCATCACTTTATACCCACAGGCCAAGATTTGCAGCAATGAAAGTCCAGGTGCTGTAGCAGGATGAGTTGAAGTCTTTGATGTTCCTGAGACTTAGAACAAGGGGCAAGCCAGAAAGCCCTTGGAGTCACTCTGGGTTCAGGTAATGCAAGTCTAGTCCATCTCACCTAGGCAGGAGAAGAGCAGGCCGCAGGGCAGTTCAGCAAAGGAAGAGCACAGCAAGGCAAGAGTCCAGCAGTGTGGCAGTCCTTTCAGCAGCACAGCAGTTCTTCTTCCTGGCAGAGTAGTCACAGGTCCAGAAGAGTACTGAAGTCATGGTGTCAGAGGTCCAGTACTTATACCCAGTTGCACCTTTGAAGTGGGGGAGACTTCAAAGAAAGCTTTGACGTGCACAGTGGTCCTCCCTTTCTGCCCTTGCTCCAGATTAACTACGTGGGAGTATGCAGCCCTTTGTGTGTGGACAGGACACAGCCTATTCAGGTGTAAGTGTGAGGCAGTGCCCAGCTCCTCCCTCCCATCACCCACGATAGCCAATTAGGATACACCTAAGCTTTCTTTGTGCGTGGCTGTCTAGAGGGATTGCACAAAGCATAGCTGTCTCCCACCCCAGACTGAACAGAGACAGGTATCAGGCTCCAAATGGCTAAAGTAAGTTAATGCCAACTTTCTAAAAGTAATCCAAAAAGGCACGTGTCTTACGCGCCAATCAGTCGCACTGCAGTGTGGAACTGATCCTCACGGTAAATAAGTTTACTTGTCGTACTCCAAGTTAAATCCAAATTGTAAACCAATATTTTCTCAAAAACTCATCCAAAAGTTAATCCAATAATCATAATCACAACGAGGACAGCGTGATGCCACTGTAGTTCTTTATTTCATATATTTTTCAACTGCCTTCTGCGTGCCCATCCGGGCTTCAACATCGACATGTAGAGGTGAACAATTCATGCTGAGTGCCTTCACGTAGTTACTTTGTTTTTCCCTCCCTCCCGGAACAATACACACACAGTAGGTAGCACCAACTCAGTGTGGGGTAGTTTTGTTCACTATATATGTTTTTGTAGTCCTGATGAAGCGCCTGGGATCCATATGACCAGTTTTAGGCGTGAAACATGTTGACTCTTTTCAAGGAGAGACCGCAGTTAGGTCCCTCCCCAGAGACAGCAGGAGAGTTCCCCTATCTAGTCTCAGCACCCAGTCTACCAGGGTTCCTTCAAATCCTAGGGTAGCACTCACCTGCCACAGGTTTTTATTCCTGGAAGGGCAATCCCCTCATTAAAGTATAGTGCAGGATCTCCCTTACCAGTTTAATCCTTTATTTCACACCCCCCACTTCACTTCACGAACCACCCCACCCGCACTCATCATATGGCAGCCTCTCAAAAGATCTCTGCCAAAGTGACCCTTCGGGGGACCCATAGGGCCTTGCAGCGCCGGCCCGACGAGGAGCACCGCCCTATGAAGAAGAATGACATCCTCTAGGGGATGTGTGAGGGCACCATAAACAGTCCTGCTGACTGTCCCTATCCAGTACTCTGACTTGGGCACTCTCCACCTTTTGGGAGACTGTGCCCTCCCCTGTTCTATCCTTCTCAGGAACATTAGCCCTTCATTGAGATTTTGATTCTACATAGGAGCACAGGCTTTTGGACCTCCCAATCAGGCTCTCTGTCCCCCCGTACCTCTTACTCCACAGCAAGGGGTCCTTCTTGATACACTCAGTGGATACCGTAATTGCTCCAGACCAAACATGCTTTCTGCCATGCAGGGAAACCAGTCATAATCTCCAATGGTTATTTGGCTGCCTGACCCTCCGCGACCTCCTAAGAGAACCAGCAGTGTCTTCCTTTTTGAAGTGGGTGAAGTTACTGTGCAACCAGCCGATGGCTAGGGTCAAAGTTAACAGTACCCTCTCAGAAGCATTTTGATTGGGTGGGGGGCACCACACGGATGTCCATTGTTCCCTATGCTCTTTGCAGTGGCGTTAAAACCCCTGGCAGCCTGGGTGAGTTGTGATGCCCTGATCTGGGGTCTGAGGTGGTATCCAGACTGGGAAGCCATTATATTCCAGCATGCAGTCAATATTTTATTGTATCTGGTCGACCCCAGTTCTTGATACCTTGGGGTTGTTCTCTGAATATTCTGGGGTACATATTAACTGCCATAAATCGATCTTATACCCCTTGACGCAGTGGAGGCCTGTACCTGACTGAGAATGCTCACTGAAGTGGGAAATTATCAGGTTTACCTACCTGGAGGTCTGTATGACAGCCAATCAAGCTCTGTTTTAGAGCCACAACCCAGATAGAATACTGGAGCAATACCGGAGGGATGTGGGACACTAGAGACACCTACTCCTGTCTTTATTTGGTAGGGCAGACCTCTATAAAATGATATACCTGGCTAAGTTTTTATCTATCCTGCAGAACTATCCATTCGAGATTTCTGATCGCTTCTTTCAGTCAGCGGACAGAGTGACGAGATTACTGCTGTGGGATGAGAGGGCCAGAGTATAGTGTTGTCCACACTGAGCATGAAACCCAAGGACGGGGGGCTGGGGTGGTGCTACCATAGCTCCACCTCTATTACTGGGCGTCCCAGCTACTGTTCGTTAATGACTGGATCTTTTCCCTGCAGTGGGAACCCTTGCTCCTGGCAGACAAGAGGGCAATGGACCTGGAGGGATTTGTATAGCTACTGTATGGCAGTAACCGCTTGCCGAGACTCCCAAGTCTGATGGCTGTCATGGTCCACATTTCGAGAATGTCGATGAGACTGCTGGGCTGGGGGGATACAGTGATCCTGGAGACCCCTCTGTGGGAGACTGAATCCTTAGAAACCTTCAAAAAGTGGAGGGCCGGGGGCGTGGCCAGCCGGCACCCAAGATGGCAGCAAAGGAAGTAGAGCTCCGATCGACAGCCTCCTAAGTTCCCCTACATCCGTCTAAATATCCGCTTTTGCCCAATAATTCCAATTGACCCGAACTCCCTGACGCCTACAGCAGACTCGGTCCAAAAACGGCGAAGTTCCGACGGCCCAGAGCGGAGATATCGCTGCAGGCAGTGGGACTTGCTGAGAAGCGGACGGAGTACCGGCAACGACGGCATTGCGCAACACCTCACGCCGCCTCGGTCTCTGGAGGTGAGACCCGCGAGCACCAGGCTATGACTTCTCTGTGCGGCCCCGCTGACCTGGACTGTGGACACAGCCGCCGCTCCTCCCACATAGTCACTGAGGGAAACCCACGGCGGCCCTGGGCGAATCATCAAAACCAGCCGGTGAGCATACGAGGACGGTTGATCTCCTGCCTGAGCTGCGGGCCGCGGAGGGCCTAACACACTGCCAGAGCGGTACACAACCTCATTGCGGGGGAGAGTGGTGTTTCCCTCCCCAATCCTTCTTTCCTGAGCATCGCGCCTGATATCTGGGGCCCACAGTCCATGTTCCATCCCTAAGGCCCGATTAAGTAACTTTGTCTGCTCCCCCCTCCCCCACCGTCGACATCACGCACTAACGCAGCCAACTTGGCGCAGGGGAGCCTGCAAAGCGATCGAGGGGAAAAGTCAGTGCAGGGGCCCCCTTCATGCATACCTGGAGGGTCAACAACGCTGGTTTTGATGTTGCGGCCAAGGAGGTTGGAGATTGTGCTGGACAGTAACGTTTCTGCTTGTGGCCTAGCAAAATGAGTGCAGCTGGCAACGCCTGGTGCTGGCATGATCTAAGGTGGAGTGGGGGGCTCTAATAACAGGAGTTGGCCCCTATTCTGGAAGAATCGAAGGAGGTGATCGACTGCCAGCGCAGTTAGGTGTGGCGATGGTAATTAATACTTCCTCCTGTCTTTTGGGCGCGCTCGAATCCTACGCTTGCAGCCTCTATACCCCAAGCACCTTTGGGGCTATTCTCAGGCGACGACTCTGCCACCATGTCCACCGCTAAAGGGTCCAAGCAGACCGACCAGACGAAATTGGATACATTTGCACACTCCAAGACTGATACCACAGAGGAGAGATCCGCAGTGCACGGCGCGAGGCAACAATTGGAGGAAGGGGCCCCAACCCTAGTAGATGTCATGGAAGCCATACAGGGGGTCCGCTCGGCGCTGGAACACAAAATCGACACAGTAACAGCCGAAGTCACCCTCATGCATGCCAACCTACGCAATCTGGGGGAAAGGGTCAAAGCGACCGAAGATTCAGTGTCAACGCTCCAAAAATCTACGAAAACACTCAAAACAACTGTCAAAAGGCTCCAGGCGCAAACCTCGGACCTGGAGGCAAAACTTGAAGACTACGAGGGGCGCGCACACAGAAACAATGTGCACATTTTGGGGGTTCCCGAGAGAGCGGAGGGGCAAACTACGGACCTATTTGTCGAGGACTTGATTCAGAAACATCTACAGCCCCGGACCCTGTCACAATATTTCGCAGTTGAACGCGCTCATATAGTGCCTGGGGGTCCCCCGAAACCAGGCACCCCTCCATGTCCCATTTTAGCGAGAATATTCAATTCCCGTGATAGAGACATTATCCTTCAAACAGCGCGCACTGCCCCCCCACTCATGTTCGAAAATTCGACGATTACATTCTTTCCGGACTTCACACTAAAAGTGCAAAAGATGCGTAGATCCTTTCTGAAAGTGAAGCGGGCACTCCGTGATAAGAACTTGAAATACGCAATGTTCTTTCTGGCCAAGCTACGTGTGCTGGCGGAGGGGAAGTCTTGGTTTTTTCAGAACCCAGAGGAAACTTGGGACTGGTTAGAAGGATGGAGAGCTCCCGGCGCACAGAAACATAACTCTCCCAGACGTTTGCAAAGACAAGAGAGTCGCCAGGAAAGTTCCGATCGTGAAGAAGGCATTTGAACATATAAAACGTTCACGCTAAACGGCGAACTTGTCGACCCTCCACGAACTGCGGAGTGAAATCCTACGCCGGAGGGGCGATGAGTGTAGATCTGTCCCAACGAGAGCTGGGTGAATATACCATGCTGGAGGATGGACTTGTGTTTGCATAGTTAAGTATGTATAATTTGTGGGGACAGGCCAGAAGTGACTAGGTCATGCTGCCTAGCTTTATGTGCTGTTGTGGGAGGTGGGATTATTTACAGATGCTTTATATGCTAGATAACAGACATTGACTAAAGTTTGCAACATGTTACATTACGGGCTCGTATAGTTGAGAATATGGGGGGACCTGGTTCTCTTGTTGGGGAAGTTCCCCTTCACACAGTATACTAGTTACGGGTACACAGGCACTCTGCAAAATTGGGGGTTGGGCACTTTTACGCCCAAGTTGCAGGGAGGCAAGGTGGGGGGGGGGATCCGGGGTGTTTCAATGGGTATAGTTGTAGACTGAGTTTGTTTTTATGGTGCAGCCTTGAAAATGGTGCTCTTCCCAGTGCATCAAAGACTGACAGTCATACAGGAGATAGATTACCATGGATAATGTTCAGAGTGTCTCAGATGTGGTCGCCGGGCGGGGGTAGGACTATGGGCCCTCGATTTTGCTTCCCTACTGTCCTATGCGGCGGATGGCCCCATACACAACAACTAAATGGGCGACGACCATGAAACGGCTCCGTCACTGAGCCGCTTTAAACTACTCTCTTGGAATGTAAATGGCTTAGGGGATCGATTTAGACGTGGGATAGTGTTGCAATATCTGAAGAGGCAGGCCCCGGATGTGGTACTATTACAGGAAACTTATGTACAAGGATCCTCTTACTGTGCACTCAATAGATGGGGGTATAAACTGGTGGCCCACTCGGGCTATGCAAGAGGGTCCAGAGGGGTGGGTATTCTCATGCGTAACTCCTTCCCTTTCCAGGTCCAAACGGTCGCACACGATCCACTTGGAAGATTTGTCATGGTATTGGGCCTGTGGGAGGGCAGATCCCTTAATGTAACATCACTATATGTGCGTCCTAGACTTCACTCTACGACATTGACCGATCTCGGTTCACATATACTAAATCTACCTGGGGGTGACCTACTGTTGGGGGGTGATTGTAATGCCGCCATCAATGGAGACCTAGACAGGTGACCGCCCAGACAGGGGGAAGCGCCCGGGAGGATGCTGACAGATTTCCTCGGGGCTTTGGGCCTGATTGATGTCTGGAGAGTATGGAACCCCTCGGCCAAACAATACACCTTCCTCTCCGGAGTCCACGGTAGCATGTCCCGAATAGACTATATCTTCTGCAAAGCCACCCAGCTCCTTTCTTCCTAGGAGCAGTTCTGATCATTCCCCACTAGTAGAGTACTATGGCGGCACCCCCCCACCCCCACACCCCATGAAATGGTTTTTAACCCTTGGTACCTCAAGGTGCCGGCTATTAGAGATAAACTTACGGAGATTACCAACAAATATTTCACCGAGAACGATGGATCGGTTGATTCGGACGTAGTACTGTGGGAGGCATACAAAACGGTGGTTAGCGGTGGCGGGATAGCGGCAATAGCGGGACACAGGAAGGGAAAACGGAAGCAGTCAGAAAAGATAGAAGGTGAGATTGCCCTTCTCGAACGTAGTCTCATGACATCAGACACTCCAGACGCTACACACAAACTGCTCATGAAACAAACTGAATACAGAAACATCGCTGAAGATGCAGCTAAGGCCCAATATCGGACCACTCAGTACCGTATATATGATATTGGCAATAAGGCAAGCAAACTGTTAGCTTGGTTGGACAAACGGGAAATAGCCAACAGATGGGTGGCTGAGATTGTCGGCCAAGATGGTACGAGACTGCGGGACAGCTCTGGGATCGCGGAGGCATTCGTGGACCACTTCAAGCAGGTTTATACCTCCACTCAGGCCTCCACCCATGCAGAAGCGAAAGAATTGCTAGCTACCCTGGGACTACCTGTTCTAGAGCCCTAGGATAATAAGGACTTGGACTCCGACTTGGCAAATGAGGAGGTTTCCAAGGCGATTGGCGCCTTGCAGTCCGGAAAGGCCATGGGCCCTAGTGGCCTTCCAATTGAACTTTACAAATCTAATGCATCTACAATTGCCCCATACCTCATACGGATGTTCGAGGAGAGTGTGGACAGGGGTGTCCTGCCTGAAACATAGAGATTGGCCAACATTGTCGTTATACACAAAATGGGTAAACACCCCGAGCATTGTGGCTCATACAGGCCTATCTCCCTCTTAGACCCAGAAGTCAAAATACTAGCCAAAATCCTGGCACGGCGTCTCTCACCTTTTCTCCGTAAACTGATCCACCCGGACCAATCCGGCTTTATGCCGGCTAGAAATACCGCTCTGAACCTTCGACGCCTTCACGGAGTCATGGGTAGGGCAGCCACAATTCAAGAAGAGGCAGTGATCATGTCTCTAGATGTCAAGATGGCATTCGACATGATCGAATGGCCCTTCTTATTTGCCGCACGTGAAAGATACGGGTTCGGGATAGGTTTTCATCCTGGGTGCGACTTCTTTACTCGGAGCCGCTGGCCCGAATTACAGTTAATGGGGGGCGATCAACAACATTTACACTACAGAAGGGAACGAGGCAGGGATGTCCCCTTTCCCCCTTACTTTTTGCCTTGGCTCTGGAGCCCCTGGCGATCTGGATCAGGGGGGACCCCCTCATTAGAGGCCTCAATTGGTCGACGGACTGGATGGATAAAATCTCCCTCTATGCCGACAATATTTTGCTCTATTTGGCCAGGCCCCGTTTTCCACTCACTGTGTTCTACATATATTTGCTCTATTTTGAAAGTACTCTGGCTATACCATTAACTGGGACAAATCCCTGGTATACGTTCTGAGTGGGGAAAGCCCAACCCTGCCTAAGGGCTGCGAGGCTAAGATAGTTGCAGACGGTTTTGTGTACTTGGGAATATACGTTACTACTAACCCTACAGTATTCTACGATCACAATCTTGCTCCTCCTCTGCGCCTATTTCATGCTGACGTGCAACATTGGAAGACCCTGCCCCTTACTTTATTGGGCAGGGCCGCTCTCTATAAGATGATGGCGCTTCCTCAATTCCTCTATGCCCTACAGAACACACCCTATTTGGTCCCAACACAATACTTTAATGCCATTGAATCAGAGGTACGCGCCTTGCTCTGGAATAATGGTACCCCTCGAATAGCTTTGGCCAAACTTACAAAAAGCTGAAACGACAGAGGTATAGCCCTGCCTGCAATTAAAAGCTATTATTGGGCCTCCCAACTAGTGGTTATTAATCACTGGGTGCACCAACCAGGGACAGATCCTGCTTACAGGATGGATAGACAAAATATGCTCCCCGGCAATTATCCCAGGGCAATATATGGAGGGGGGAAATATGCACCAAAATACACTCCAACCTCCACCACAAGTGATATATGGCACACAGCGACTGCCGCCTGGGGGTGGAAAGCTAAAATCACACAAGTTACCCCATTGCTCGACACATACCAGTTGGGAGTGTTATCGAAACACCCAGGATTTGATAAGCGGGACCTGATAGGTCTCTCAAGGGTTGGTGACTTATGGGCGGGAGGCAAGGTGGTTCCATTCAGTGATCTTCAACGGGTTTATCAATTACATTGCGGAGAAACTTTTAGATACCTTCAAGCCCGTAGTGCACTACAAAGGGCGATACCCAAAGGTACTGACCTGCTGGTCTCCTCGCCCCTAGAGGACAGACTTCTAGATGATTACCTCCAGGAAAAGGCCATCTCACTGACATATCGTAAAATACGGAACAATACTCCAGACACACTGGGGAGACTTCGTGCAAAATGGATGGATGATGTTGGGGACATTAGCGACGAAGACTGGCAGGAGGCTCTTGCTTCCCCCCGGGAGGTGGCGATCCGATCCCGTTTTAAATGTATCCAACTCAAACTCCTACACAGAGCTTACTACATGAGCTCAGTGCTTGTCAAGATGGGTGCCTTGAGCTCCCCTGCCTGTCCCAGAGGATGTGGTCAAACCGGCACCTACCTACATCAGTAGTGGGACTGTCCGACTCTTCAGACATACTGGGGGAGGGTCACATCAGCGCTGTCTTTAACCAGTCATAAAACTTTTAAAGTTTCACCCCGCCTGTGTCTTCTTAATATCTGGGATGCAACTGACTTATCGAGAACTGAGAGGCTATGGGTCTCCCTGGGTTGTATGGTTGCGAAACGTAACATCGCCAGGACGTGGAAAGGGGTAGCTAAGCCAAGGTTCAGGGACTGGGAATCTGATATGGACTGGGGCATGCAGGCGGAGAGGGTAATATATGAAGGCAGAGGATGCCCACAAAAATGGACTAGAATCTGGGGTCCATGGAATGTAAGTAGAGGGTCGATATGTACAACTTTCAATGACTCTTCCCCACTATCGGCGGACCATGAGGCTGAGTAATGTTTGGATCACGAAGTACTGCATAAGGCACGCAACTGCATTATTGATCCTATGAAACGATATGACGATTGTTGTATTACTGCACTGGGAATGTTGGGAATTATGTTGATTGCACTGCACCTTGTTGTTCTTTGTTTTTGTTGCTTTTGCTTTTGTTTATGCAATAAACAGATTTTTTTTTAAAAAAGAGTGGAGGGCCACCGAAAATGGGACATCCTCTGCATTTCTAAACTGGGAGACACATGGACAAGTGACAGACTTCTATACTTCCCTGATCAACAGAGGCTCTATGCCCTCTAAGGGAGTCAACATCTACGATATCTCAAGATTGGGCATATCCTACATGGCTATGGAGATCTACTACAGGATATAACAGAAGACTCCTCACTAGAATATAAAGTCCTGAGGTCCCCCTGATGAAACATACAATTGTCCAGATCTACAACATGCTGCTGTGTCGCAGCTTTTTCCCGTGACCAATCTGAGGGACAAGTGAGAATGGGACCTTGGAACTCTAAAGGAGGATGCATGGGGTGAGGCATGCTGATACTCCAGAGTGGTGACCATAAGGGCAGGCCTCTGTCTGGTCCAGCTAAAGATCCTTCAAAGGGCATACTATATGAGGACGAGACTTTACCACATAGGATGACAGATAATGAGCTCTTACTGAGTGGCTGTAACCAGAAAGGGACACTACTACACTCCTTTTGACACTGCCCCCAAATACAGCGATACAGGTGAGCGGTCATACGCAAATTGTCCTCGACAATCAGGGAGGATCTGGTCCTCAGCCCACAGTTGGTGGCTCTGGGAATTTGGGAAGAACACCCTTAAACACACAATCCTTCAGTGTAATATGGTGCAGACAGTTTTGAGACGTGATGTCATCCGACGGTGGGGGTGGAGGGGTGGTGGTGGTCATTTCCTACCCTAACCCTCTGAGAGACAAACATGGAGTGGTTCATCAGGGCAGAGATTTATGTACTCGGCTCAGACTTCCCCAAGAAATTTGCTATGGGTATTTGGCGTAGAGGTGAACTGACCATTCTATGATCCTGATGGTCCCTATGGTTTTTATGAGGGCACTTAATAGTTTTCTGCATGCAGGACCTTTTTAGTTAACCATGCTGCTAAAAACCCTGCACGTTACCTAGGCCTTAGATTTGGGTCTTGTACTAGAGGCGAATAGTGCACCTTACGGTCTTTAGGAGGTAAGACTATAAATCTTCAAAGTAGGTCTCTTACTTTAACATGCTGCTAGAATATCACACTTTAGCCTTACTTGCACTTTATCTAGACTTTAGAATTGGATTTCACAGCTGAGCCAAAGCCTGCACTTTAGGTTTTGGTTGCAGAGGGTTAGTGTATGGGATCCATAGCGAACCCGGGAGGATGCATCGAGCTGAGGGATAACAGAGCTGGAAGCGACGGCCTAGCAATTACCATGAAGGGGGAACATACCCAAGTCCAACCACAAAGTAACCAGAAATAGGGCATGTATGTGAGGAGGGGGGCATCCACTTGTGAACAATATTCTCCTCTCTGTATGCACACCCCAATGATACTATCTATAAACGTAATGCTTGATGGGTGTCCTGTCTTGAATGCCTATTATTATGCTTTTCAGAGTAAGCCATCTTGGTAATGGCAAATTTAGGTTCTCTGGGACAGAGTTATGCCCACTTCCCACAGGAAGTGTTCATATAGGGGGAGTAGTGACCGCAGGGGTAGATGGCCCATTGGCTACTATCCTACACTCCCGTAATGCCCCTAAATTCAGTATTAAGGGGAGCCCCGGGCATCAGGAAATCAGATCCTGACAACCTACGAAGAAGGACACTGAAGAGCCGCGAAAGCAAAGACTGAAGAAGAGCAACTGACTTGGCACCAGCCCTTACAGCCTGTCTGTTGTTCCCCATCGAATTGCGCCAAATATATCTTGACCTCGAGCTGTTGTGCCTCCAAAGCCCGGGAGGACTGCCTGCCTTCAATAAAGACTCAAGAACTCCTGTGGAGTTGCATAGCTGCTCTCCTGCATCCTGCAGGCACCCCAAGAAGAACTGCGAGGACTCCGGAACTGCCAACCTGATGCCGCCAAGCACCACTGTAGCCGGGCTTCCCAGCCTGAGTCGAAGTGGGCCAATGTTGGCAGCATGGTCCTCAAGCCCTTGAGACAGAGTCCACTTTGGTTTCAGCCCTCGTGAACTCCCCGAAGTCGCTTGCAGCCTCTGTTCGCAGGCCTTCTCAACTGCGAGTGCTCCCGGACGAAGAAACCCAACACCTCAAAGACCCTCTGCACCCGGCCGCCCCGGCTCCGGGAGAAGAGAACAACTGGTGTGCCCAAGTCCCCTAGGATCGCAAATCTTGAACCTTCTGGTTGGCTCAGCCTGATGAACCTCTCAGTCGAAACCTGCAGCCTCTTTTCCCGCAAACCGGTCCCAAATGACTAACATTGGCACCCGACGCTGTATTGCACCACTGCACCCTGCTGCCCTGGTGCCAATGGAGGTGACCTGCTGGGCTGTGTTGGACCTTGCCCCATACTCAACTTAAGTCCAGGAGATTGGTCTCTTAAGTTGTTGTATTGTTCCATTATGTTGTACTTATTTTTCCTCCCAAAGGATAACATTGCATCTTCTGAAAAATGCCAACTTTTTAAACACAAGAGTAGTTCTCTTGAAAAACATACTTACCTGATCGTATTGATTCTGGTGCCTAAATATATATAAAGATACATGTTCGTTTTATAAATTGGTGTGGATCTCCTTATTGAGTCGTGTGCATCATTTATTGACTGTTATGTGTATTTTTGGATGTCTAACACTCCTCTCTGATAAGCCCAAGGCTGCTCGACCACAGTACCCCCTAGAAGAGCACCTTGGGATTGCTAGAGCAAACCCCTTTCCACTAGTAAGGGAATGCCTGGACTCTTTGCAAAATATACCTCTTTTTGTTATATCATATAAAGAGCCAGCTTCCTACAATCGGCTCAAAGAGCATTGAACAAAGGTTGTTTTGACAAGTGACATCTGCTTTTGAACCAATGAAATTTAGGTCTAGCCAAGGGAGAGACATTTGTGTTTCAAAGTCAAACAAGGCTCTCTCAGTAAGAATGATATGAGTAATGCATTTGAAATCTAAGCATCCTGTGTCATAGACTTTGATCTTAGCTTTGATGTTTATACTAACACTCAAATTAATTTCATATTTCACTATACTAATTTACTACTAATCCTTTATGGGTTCTGGAGTAGCATGCTACTCGCCCAAAAAGCGCTTCAACACCCCATCAGGGGTAGCAAGCGCTATATAAATGCAAACCTTTTTCCCTTTTCTATCCCTCCACTATCCTTCTCAATCCAAATAACTAACATATCCACTACTCAAATTACTTTCATATTTTCACTATACTAATTCACCACTAGTCCTTTATGGGCTACTCGCTGAAAATGCGCTTTGACGCCTTGTCAGGGATAGTAAGCGCTATATAAATGCAATTACAATACGATACAATACAAAGGGAAGCTAGTTGTTGGCAGGATGGGTCACTCTGAATTAATGAGGGGAAAAGCTGTCACCTACCACACTTGCACATCACAAAAACTCTGCCTGAGCACTCTGACAAAGGGGTTTGACACTAGTCTATTGTAACCCCAGACAATCTGGGGCCAGGTCAAGGGGGCAAGAAATTCCAGGCATCTCTCGGGGTGGAAACCTCTAGAAGCTTCTCCTATTTGAAAGTGTCACCAGGTACAAATATTGGACCTCAGACCCCAACTTATTATACCTCTGGACCTGTGGATGCTCCCATGAAGAAGGACTGCTTTGATACTGAAAGGATTGCCAATCCACTGTACTGCTGCTCTGAAGAGCCTCTGCCCTGCTGTGCTAACCTGCTTCCCTCGTGCCTTGGTGAGAAGGACTGGACCTGCATCTCTCAACACAGGACCCAGAGTGACTCCAAGGGCTAGTTAGCTGGCCTCCTGATCAGAATTCTCAGGGACATAACAGGCTTCCCACAACCTTGAACCCAGCACCTGTACTCTGCCATCTGTGAGTCCTACCCTGCCTAGTTGTGTCACCCCAGTCCTGGATCCTTGGAAGTGGGCCTAAAGGTGCTCTGCCAGCCCATCTGTGGACCAACGAATCTCCTCTGCTGTACGGCACAACCCTGAGCAGAACTGATGCATTGCATCTGCTGTATGGATTCTCCTGGTTCAAGGACTTTGCATCATCCTCGCAGACCCCAGCAGCCCCATCGGAACTGGCGCTGCGTGATACATCCTCAATGCAGACCCTCTCATCACAAACCTCTTGTCAACGGCAGCCTCAAAGATGGTGAAAGACTCCTCATCACAAGCCCCGCAGTCTGCTCAGAACCAGCAAATGTGCGACTCATCCTTGACCAGGACTTCGCATTTCAAGCTCCCTCATCAACAGTCTCCTCAATGAAGATGTGAGACTTCACATTGTAGCATAGCAGCTCCCCGGAACTGACGCTGTGTGACCTATAGCTTACCCGAACCTTTCATTGCCTCAGCTCCGTGACCCATCCATAACATGGTACCCCGCAACACTCCGCAACCAGGATTTGAGGTACTCTTGTTAGGTGGGCTTAACTGGGTCCACATAGTTGGCCCTCACTCAATCGTGGTCGGACTGAACTTGTGACATTTTGCATTTAGGCACTATTTTCACCAGGGCCAGCCAGACCATGGAAGTGGAAAGACTAGTTTCCCCAGAGCAGTACACCGGCCAGGTGTGTTGGGTAACTCAGGTCCAGGGGCAGGACTTTTTCTGCCCCATGACCCTGGTATCCCTGGAGTGGGGTGGGGAGGTGGCCCGGAGGAGGGTCATAGTTAGTCTCCAGATGCCCATGGACTGCATTCTGGGGAATTAATTGCCCCCGGTGTCAGGAGAACTGGGAGAGGTGACCGACTTAGGTGCCCTGACAGTTCAGTGTTCTGGGAGTACCACTTCCATGCACAGGGTATTGGGAGCCCAGATGGTGGGGCAGGAGGTGGAAACAGTCCACAATGGGAGGATCAGTGGTTGCAGCCCTGAGAACAGATCTCACCAAGACTGACCCTAGTGAGGCCATTTGTGACCTGGAGGTGCTCCCTACATTGTCACAGAGACAGTGGGCTGGAGACCAGAACCAGACAGACCCCTGCATGACACAGACAGTGTGTCACCCTTGAGGGAGGTGGTGGTCCCCCTGAAAGTCCTGGCTTGCCATGCACCTGTTCAGCCTGAGGGTACAGACCCTGGGCAGAGTGGCCAGTCTCAGGCTACCACGCCGGACTGGTGGGAGCGAGAGTAGAAGTAGGATGCCTTACACCCAGGCTGTTGCCCACACTCTGCGAAACTTCAGATGCATACTTGAAACGGGACCTCGCAATACTCCACAACTAGGATTTAAGGTGCTCTCATTCTGTACCTTACCCTAACTGGGTCCTTGTAGCTGGCCCCTGCTCTATCTCGGTCAGTCTGAACTTGTGATTTTATCCTGGTCCAGCGCACTCAGATAACCACAGTTCGCGCGTTGTGCTTTAAGGCACTATTTTTACTTAAATCTTTAAATATGCATAACTCATTTTCTACTAATTGGATTTTTGTTGTTTTGGTCTAAAATCATTTATTATGAATTACTCAAGTTTTCTAAATTGGTATTGGAATTTTCTTGTGTTGTGTTCACTTTCATACTGGTTTGAACTGACGCATAAATAATTTTTACATTGCCTCTAAGTTAAGCCTGGCTGCTCTGTGCCAAGCTATGTCAAGGTGGTTCTGACCATCTCATCTGCCTGGATTTTTCACTTTTTGATCATCTGATTTTTTTACCTTTTACTGTGGGAGAGCCTCGTAACCTGTGGCTCACCCATGGTAAACTCATGGTAATATGGACTGCGCGTTTTTATTGCCAGTGTCTGCCTTTTAAGATAAAGCAACTGTGACGCAGCAAAGATAAGAGGCACTTGGCTTTTCGCAAGTGAACACATGTGCACACATGTGTGCACATGTGTGAGGGCTGCATGTGAGAAACTCCTGTTGTGAGCAACCCAAGAACTGCGCATACGTAGCTTGGCACAGAAGGGACTATGCAGAGTTGTATGGTGACCTTGAATAGGCCTTATAATGGGAGGTACACATGTATGGAAAGTCAGTGTCAGTGTGCTTTACTGCCTTTTGACTGTAGTGACGCTCCATTATATTACTATGGGAAAGGCTGCCTTAGGGCTCAACTCCAGTTTCCTTTGGCCTAGAGACTCCAGAGTTGCACCAATGTACACTGTAACCTGTGTGACAATAACAATTCTGTAAATTCCAAAAGCATAACTGTACAGCTAATGGTTCATCCAAGAAAGTCATATTTCTCTGACTCAGCTCAGGATCCGAGCCCAGGCTTTTTACCAACCTGCTGGGCTGGGTGAATTACTTTTCTCTCCAGCTGCAGGAACAAAGGCCTCACCCATCAAAGGAAGCAATTAACAGTGCTTAAGTCAGCCCTGAAGGAGGACGGGATTGGGTGAACTACTCTGCATCAATTAGCCAGCTGTCATCCTGTGCCAGGAAGAGGGCCTGCCTCAGGCCACTCAACAAAGGAGGGAGTCCAGACCTCTGGAGCCAAACCAGAGGGGGGGCTCCTTTGAAGATTTGCTGGGGTAAGGCCCTGACAGTGATATCAGTGAGGGGTGGAGCTGAGACCCCCAGAGCACATGTGGCAAGTGACTCCTGGGTGAGGTAATTTTGAGCTATCGCAGAAGACTGCAGGGAGTTTAGAACAGGGGCGGAGAGATGATGTGGCACATCAGGATAGGCCAGGGGCTCAGCCCTGCTGGCACCTCCCACCCCCACGTAAAAGGTCTTGCACAATGGAGAGAGCTCTCTGTTGGTTGTGCCTTTGTGCAGAACATTGGGACTGTATGCTGTCGGCCTGGACAATTGGAAGGAAGAATCCCCTGACTGCTGACTGGTACAAGGACTCTGCCGCTGATGGACCTCAGGACGAGGGAAGCTGGTCCCATTACACCCCCTGAGGACCAGTTGGTGAAAAGCATGGGCTTCTGCGCAAAGAGAGAGCACGGCCCAGGGAAACAACCAAGTGAAAGGCTGGTGCAGGGAGCCAGTGAAACTTGCTCCTTACAAAGTTTGGAATCTTGGAGGCCAGGAGGCCTGAAGAAAGGGCTCCAGGTGGCAAGGACTTGCCACCAGGAGCAAAAGGAGCCCACAATCAACAACAGGCATTTGCAATACAATAGGTCTGGCATTACTAAAAGTTTGAGCTATTGGTGGGGCAAATAATAATGCAAGGCCAATAGCTCAAACTTTTAGTAATGCCAGACCTATTCCAATGCAAACTGTAAAGCCACGTCGTCGTCACCTTCCTTTTACTAAGGCTCAGCAGCACGCTCCTCGCTCGCCCATAAGCAGACACACTTGGTAATTTTTTTAGGTCTCGCCTGGCGTTGCAGCGCATGCGCTGCACGCTGGCGAGAGATATTGTGAGAGAGGGATTTCAGAAGGGGGCTTGAAGCCCCGCCCCTCATTTCCATTGGCTGGCGTCACCGTTTATGCTAAACGGTGGCCTGCCATTGGAAATGAGGTTTTTTTGTGGATGCCCTTTCTCCTCCGATCGGATTGGGTTGCCTGCTTTGCTGCTGTCGCAAAGCAATTTCTTATCTTTATGGGGCCATGTGTTTTCACTCAGCCCCGTGTTTATTTTTGCATGGCTCTTTCACTTAAAGTGAAAGTGAAAGCGCGATGCAAATATAAACAAGCGGCTGAGTGAAAACAGATGGCGAGCGCTTGTTATCCTATGCTGTGTGTCTTTAGTTGCTGCGTTCTGTGTTTCTCATGCCTTTTGAAGCCTGTATTTTTGTAGAATGTTGTGTGTTTTAACTAAGCATTTAGAGTGCGGTCCGTTCGCATCTGTCTGCCTAGACCCGTGTGTTGTCTATAGAAGCTTCTGCCTTTTGTGTATCCTGTCTCCGCTGAGGCATGTGTGGTATGTCTTCTCACCCCAATAAGTATTGAACCCTTTGGGAACTTTAACTTCAGAACTGTTTGTTTTCCGTGTTTTTAGACACTCTACTACCTCTGTGTGATTACACACTGTACCCCTAGAAAGCTGTTTTGTGTTTTTAGACGACTGTCTATTTTGTGCTCAATTCCTTCTCTCAGTACTTCCCTGTGTCTCCCGTTGCCCGTGGGCAAATTGTCCTATTTTCCCAGCTTGTCATCTGTGTCCTGAGAAACCCTTTGTATTTTGTTGTCGGGTCTCGTGCATAGGACCGCCTCCGCTAGAGAGACCTGCAGAGAGGCTGGCTAAGGGTTGGTCTTTCACTTAACCCTTCTTGCTAACGTGCAAGTTAACGAGGCTGCTGGCATCTGCTCTCGGGGGTCAGTTACACACTCATGTTAATTTGTGCTCCGCGACAGGGCCACGCGTGGTACAGTATTTTTACCTGCATCCGCCAGACGACGAACCTTGATTCCCACAGAGGATGTGAGTCTGCATTAACCAGTTGTAAATATTTGCCTTTTTTGATGCTAGGTCAAACCTAAATCGTCCAGGGATGACGGGCGCACATTAGTGTGTCTGTTATGTTAATTGCTGCCGATCCTTTGTCTCGCCCTTAATGGGGACAATGCAGACAGGGAGGTATTTTACAGTCTGCTTGTTTTCATTGTTTTTAAGCTACAGCTACAAGACAAAAATACTTTTCACTAATGCAACAATCTAGCCATTCACTGCTAATTGCTAATTAGCAATGAAGGCTTGTTTTTTTGTGGCAGAAGAGCGAACAATGTTCCTTTGGGAGCGCAAGTCTGTCCACTTCTTATTCCTATGGAGCGAGTATAGGGCAGTAGGAGGATACATTGAAACTTTGCATATGCATACATGTGCTTGGGTATTTCATGTATTTTTGTAAATATTGAAATGTTTTATTCCCAATGCTAGGATGAAACGTGATAACGCATGGAGCACAATCACTTTCGTATCTAAAAATTGCCCCCTTAACTTTCAAGAAATATTTTATCATTTTAACCGATGTATGTATGATTTGTGCCCGCCTCTGTTCAGCGACTATGCATGAATCCTGCAACACGGGTTGTGATCAGGGTGCGAGGGGCAACAAACTGGCTGAGAAATTCTTCCTCGGAATCAATCTAGTGCAGCACCTTAAGCCAACAATAGGAAGGCTGACATGTAACGGTGCCTACAGTAGCTTTGTTCCTGAAGAGTTTGTTTGTTTTTTCCTAAATGTTTTGCAGGAAGTTGCCTGCAATTTGTAGCCAGTCATTCCCCTTTCAATCTTACACCGCTCCCACATCAAAGGCTCCCAAAATAAAGAAACCTGGCGGCATATTATCAAGGGCCTTATCTCCGCTTTTTTGGCTTTAAAAGCCAAAAAAGCGGAGATAATGCTTTCGCCCTATTTACAAGGCAGTGCTAACATGCATTAGCGCATGTTAGCAGCCTTATTACCGACGCCTCGCATCTCTAATGAGATGCAAAGTGGGCGTTTCCTACTAACACAACACAGGAATAAAGGATTTACAGCACTACTCCCTATCAACAAGCTGGCCCAGGACACCAATTCCGACGTTAGAATCCGCGCTAACCGCGGATAACGCCGAAAGCTAACGTCTGCTAAAAAGCAGACTTAGCTATACATATGATGGGAGGTGGATTCTAAGGCTGAATTAGCAAGGATTACCTGATCGCTTCCGTTGTACCGCTGGATTTCCTGCGATGTGCGCGGATTTCGCCGCTATCGCCGGATTTAATATCGCTGTGGAGATATGCGTTGTTAATAACGCGATATCTCGGCGATTATATCCGGCGATAGCCGGCGTTATGCTAATCCGCGCTAAGCCTGCTCAGCGATGTTTATCGCTATTCTTTGTTGATATGCCCCTTGCATTCTCCTTTAAGTTTCCTCTGCAGTTATTTTCCTAGATTAGAATGCAGTGCCATAATTTCCTTCAGCTCTTTCCCACCCTCCCCTGGAGGTCGGAATAACCCGCAGCGAAAAGGAAGCCTTTACCTTTCTGTTTACTGCCGCATGAGGTCCAAAGTAACTGCTTTGTTTAGCATCCCAGTCTTCGGTCCAACGTAATATTTCTAGGTGCTGCTTTTGGCAGCACTATAGTGAATTGTTTACATTTTATTTAAATTATTATTTTGCTGGTTTTGGTTTCTTTTGCCTCAGCTTGTTTTTTTTTTAGATTTGTTGTGTTTATTGCCTTCAACGCGCTCAGCTGACAGCTGTAAATCATGTCCTCAGTGAAACAGCACAATTTGTATCATGTACTAAATGCAACCAGACACTGAACTGTAAATATTGTGTATTTATGCAGCCAGATATCTGTACTGAAAACACAACTCTAACCTATTGATCTACTCCAAGCGCTGTGCTTGGTGTATATTCACACACAGTTTGTTTCTTGCAATAAATGTAGGCAGGCTACTCAACTGGGTCTCCTCTCCCAGCCTCTTATCTCCCCTACCTCTCCCCCATTCTCACCAACCTCCCTTTCCGCTCTCGCCTCAGCGCTGCTCACTTGTGACAGCAGCTGTTCCACTCTAGTTAAGATCTGCTGTTTCAAAAACCTAAACGTGGCTTTATAAAAGACATAGGGGCATATTATCTAGGGTTGGCGATAATTATCGCTGAGCGCGCTTAGCGCGCTTTTCTTTATCGCCGGCTATCGCTGGAATATCTCGCCAAGCTAGCGCTGTATTACCAACGCTCAGCGCTATGGCGATAAATATTCCAGCGATAGCGGGCAAATGGCCAAACATCGCCTAAAAAACAGCGATGTCCCTCCCAAAACGGCGATGATCTTGGTGATAAGGCCCTGTGGCCTTAACCCCATAATCCACCTCCCATGTTAGGTATGCCTAACACAGGAATTTAGCAGACGTTAAATTCCTGCGTTAGGCCAGAGATAGCGCGATTATTATCATCGCTACCCCTCCTTGCTAATATCGCGAAGCTGCCTTCGCGATATTTTCCCATGTTGTTTCTGTCAGCCACGCCTACTTTGCATCTCATTATCGATGCGTAGCGAGTGGTGACAGAAACGGGAGTTAAATCAAGGATACACGCGCTAGCGTGTCCTTGTTGATAATGCGTTAGAATTATCGCCGCTTTTCGGCCGAAAACGGCCGCTAAAGCGGCGATAATTCTTTTGATAATATGCCCCATGGTCATTTACAATGGCAATAGCTCTAACTCTCGCAAACGCGAGACCTATTGCATTGCAAATGCTTTTTCTAACTAGCGGTGCAGAATGAATTACCTGTAAGGACGAAGAATGAGTAGCACAGCTCTGCTGCGGTACCTTTGTGATGCCCACTACCCGATGCCACAGTTAGTGCTGCTGTATCCTTTGTCTCTACTAATCAGAACATGGTGCATTTAACCAAGACGTGATCCCGTAGTCCTTACAAGTACCACAATAATTATTTCTGCACACTGTAAATATTGGTGAAAATCTATTTTCCAATTTCCCTAAATAATGTGTTTGTTAGGTAAGGCACAACTACATATCCACAAGGACTTTTGCACTTTTCTATGTAACACACGAATAAAGAAGAATCTTTAAGTTGCCGTATTGCTGAGGGGTTTGCTGAGCTTCCCAAGGGGGGCGAAATACAGAGAGCCCAACCCATGCTTCTGTTATCAACCGAGGCTTGTGCATAAATTGAAAAAAACAATGGAGGTAGGGAATAGACTGAACTGAAGCTCCAAAATGGCGTTTCTGATCGAATTAAGAGACGCTGGCAACCAAGAAGTCGGGACTTATATGACTGACGTGCTGGAACAAGCTCGCTGTGCTCATATTAACCCTTCCAGTGCATCCCTAAACACTGCGGGGCTTATTTACAAGCCCCTTGCGCGACTTTTGCGTCACTTTTAACATGGGAAAAGTGACGCAAAAGTGGCGCAAGGGGCTTGTAAATCTGCCCCTGCATGTTCAAGCTAAAATACGGTGTTTATGGTACCAGCTGGAATCTCTCAGGATCTGCAGCGGTACTTGTATTAGTGATGTTCCACTTGTGGCGTTGCATGTATCTGTGACACTTGTAATTAGTAATGTGTGCAGGGACACAGCCACACGGAGTTAGGGTGTACTGACTTATAAGGTTTAATAACCATTTCACACAGAGTTTTGGTCTTCAAGTATCGCGGTCTGATGAAGGGAAACACTGCATTTGTGTTTGGAGGGTGGGGGAGGCTTATAACGTGAGGGGGATGCAAAATAAACAAGCAGCGAAGGGCGTCAAGCAACAATTCCAAAAAAAGAGTTCTCCAAATATCCAGATAAACTGTAAGGAGACTGTACTTAGCCGGTGCTCACCTGCCTCTAACGGAAGTGAGGTATTGGCTGCCAGAACAAGTTATGAGGCAGCAAATAAGAGCAACACATGAGTGAACCTATGGCAAGCAGTAGGCAGGAATAACATAACTTTAGAGATTAGAACAGGTCTTGCAGACAGTGGTTGCGCGCTGGCTAGGCTCAACCTAAAAACGGCCCACCGAGGCCCGAGATATGCAGTGGAGATGTTTTGGGCAACCTTTGACCTATTTTCAGCGACAAAGTCTGTGGCGCTTCGCCTCCGTACTTGATTTCTGCTCCCGGGGTGGGCCAGGGTCAAGAGGCTGGCCCACAGAAGAAAACTGTTTGAGGGAGTGCCCTTGCACCCCCTCATGATGCAAGGCAGGGGCCCAGGACCCCATCCCTGGGCCCCAAGAATACACTGTTCAAGGGAGCACCATTGTGCCCCTTTGCAATGCATGAAAGGGGCCCAGGACCCCATCCCTGGGCCCCAAGAATACACTGTTCAAGGGAGCACCATTGTGCCCCTTTGCAATGCATGAAAGGGGCCCAGGACCCCATCCCTGGGCCCCAAGAATACACTGTTCAAGGGAGCACCATTGTGCCCCTTTGCAATGCATGAAAGGGGCCCAGGACCCCATCCCTGGGCCCCAAGAATACACTGTTCAAGGGAGCACCATTGTGCCCCTTCGCAATGCATGAAAGGGGCCCAGGACCCCATCCCTGGGCCCCAAGAATACACTGTTCAAGAGAGCACCATTGTGCCCCTTCGCAATGCATGAAAGGGGCCCACCCCATCCCTGGGCCCCAAGAATGCACTGTTCAAGGGAGCACCATTGTGCCCCTTTGCAATGCATGAAAGGGGCAAAGGGGCCCAGGACTCCATCACTGGGCCCCAAAAACAGTTGAAAAGGGGCGAGCACCGTTGCGCCCCCATGCAAATGTCGGGGGGGGCCTAAGACCCCATCACTGGGTCCCAATGACCAGAGCAAGGAGGGGGGAGTGTCGACGCACTACCCCGTGTGTCCAGAAATAGCACAACACGCGTCTGCCCGCAGGAGCTGGCAGACTGGAGTGAAGTGCCGGCTTCCACAGCAGCATGAGAGGGTGCTGACTGTGTGGGGAGCCAGCAAGAGAAGCTGGGGTGGGCTCCCCGAGCTGCTCTCCAATGTTGTCAAAGGCCGTGGGGTGCCCTGGTGGGACCGGGCACAGTGAGACACCAGGAGCGCGAAGCGAGGCTGCAAAAAAGAAGAAAAATATAGGAGAAACAAAGGAAACCGACACAACTCTCCCAAACGCCGTGGGAGAGCTGCTGTTTAAAAATTCAACAGTGAGCGCAAGGAGAGCCCCATAATGGCCCCTGGGCTCGTCAGTTTCATCCACATTTTAAAATTGGAAACCACTTGTTTGTGGCTTGTGGTGACCCCAGGAGAGCGGGGTCACCACTAACATGTTGCCAAAGTGTGCAGGGAGATGCAAGAGCTGCACAGCCTCCTCCAAAAATGGAGTTAAAACAACCCCAGCCTGAGTTGGATGGGACTTTGTGTTGATAAGTCCTCCAGGATTTGGATATGTTTTAATCCCTTCCTACACTGGAGCTGTTGCTCTTCAGCTTGGGGTAGGATGTGCCCCTTAGGAGTGAAGACTGTGGCTGCCGTCTTTGTGGCCGGAGATGGTGCGCTATGAGTGTTCATATTTTAAAACACTCTCTAGGGGTGAACGTGGTAATTGCACATGTATGTTTCGGGACTATGTTTAACATGCAGTATTTTATGTTGAATGGGATTCCAAAGTGCATGCTGCAAGCACCCGCTAGTGGTGAATGTCTATTATTACATAGATGTTCTGATTATATAGCATTATTCATGCTAACAGTTATGATGAGTACCCAACACTCCCATTCATGCTAGACATTCCCTCTTGCAATGCTTTAGTTAAATAATGAGACTGACAGCCACGCGTGATTAAAGTTTGCATGCTTTATTGCCAGTATTAAGTACCCCCAGTCATGGGTATATGTGATTATTGCATTTATTCCCATAATGATATGCTTGTTGAGATAATGAAGTTAACAGCCAATCGCTTTAGTGCCAGTATTAAACGCTCTTACTCCAAGTTATGATAAATCCTGGCATTCAGGGACAAGATGATGTTTAAACATGTGAGTTGTTGTACTAGACTCCCCCCCTCATCACCCCCCCCCCAGGGAGGGGTAACAATGATTACGTAAGGTCATCCAGCAGTATCTCCTTCAGCTTGTGTATATTTGTAAATTGCTGCATAGTATTGAGTAGTGTGTGTGTGTAATAAATATGTTTCTCCTTTTTTCAAATGAAAAAGCATAGACTGGACAGTTATTTATTGAGTGTTATTACTGTGTATCTGTGAATGGGTATGACTAGCCCACACCACCTCACTTGAGTATGCGTTGGACTGCTCTGCCACGCTTCCCTCTGAGAGTCACGCGCTACAATGGGGTGTTTGGTTTCCAGTGAAGGATAAATGTAGATCCGTTACTTGTGCCGGCCACACAACTAATTACTCATTTTCCAGCACATGCTACCCGAGGGTGGAGCACAGGATAATTTAGGGTTCTTAGGACTTCACTCTGACAAGGATAGTGGTTGCTGCTTGAGTAGGATCCCCCCCCACAACCAGTCACCCAATTTCTCGCCCCCATGATGTTGCTTCTTTCCTCAATTCTTAATGCACACATGCACTTTATGTAGTTATTTCCACTCTATGCCGAATATCACAAGGGTAGTGAGATTAATCAATCGAATTCGTAGGCCCTACCAATGGTGAGTAGTACAAATTAATGTTGTTTTTAACTTCCTGCACAAGTCTAATAATGTGAGCATTTTTATAGGGTTTTAAGATAATGCTTGGGAAGATTTTATTGTATAGCATTGTTTTGATAGTCTTAAAATCGTCTGGATGTTGATTCCTGTATTGTTAATGATTATAGTTAATCAAACAATAAAAGCTTAGTTGATTTGACCAGATCCCAAAATACATTGGACATAGTTAATCTCTTAACACGTTCCACCCTTTGGAAAAATACATATCAACATAAAATATGTCACTGTACAGAAACATTGAATAATGCACTAGAAAAGTCCCCAACTTGTGTAAAACAGAGGCGAGCAGAATTAATTCATGAATCAGACCTATCCAGAACACACTTTTGATGATGGGGACCATGGTTCGATGATGGAGGAAACTTCATTCCCTGCCTTTGGCTAGGTTTGTGCTATAGACATACCATATGCATGCATATGTACATACATACATGCATACATACATACATGAATACATACATACATACATGCAAACAGGGGGACATATGTACAGGCCCCTATCGCCACCAAAACGTCACTTTAAGTGACGTTGTGTTGTCGAGAAGGGCCTCGCCTTATTTACAAGGCAGCGTTAAGCCACTTAACGTGGCTTAACGCTGCCTTGTAAATAAGGCCCCATTTCACGCTATGCTTAGCGTGAAAGTGGTGGGCAGTGGGCGTTGCTGTGGGCGTTCCACCGCAGCACCCATTGATTTTGACGCTGCCCCCTATTTACAAGGGCAGCGCAAATAGGAGGCAGCGCCAAAATTAAGACCAGGAAAAACCTGGTCTTAAGTTGGCGAAACGAGGAGAAATGCTTTATTTCTCCTCGTTTTTGCTTTTTCCATGTGTGCTGCTTTGTGCAGCACACATGGAAAAAGCAAAACGCCTTGGATTGTTTATGTGTAGGAAGGTGTCCCTTTCTGCACATAAGCCATCCTTTAAAAAAAAAAAGACATGTTGTAACTTCCATGTGTGCTGCATTAAGCAGCACACATAGAAGTGACAAAATGGCATTTCAGGATTGTTTATGTGCAGGAAGGGACACCTTCCTGCACATAAACAATCCTCCCCTGCACGCAGACACTTAGTGCAAGGGTACCTGCGTTGGTGCTAAGCTGCTAAGTGTAGCACCAGCGCAGGGGGAAACGCAAGGCTGCACCATATCCTTGTAAATATGGTGCAGCCTTGCGTTCCTGAAGTGGCGGAGTGAGGCGTTAAGCCATGGTGGCTAACGCCTCACTCCACCACTTCCTTGTACATATGCCCCGAGAGTTTCTGCTCAATTGGCTCAACTCTCCATCATGAACCTAGGACTCTGGGGTCATGACCCTGAACAGTGCAAACACCGATCTATTCTTTAAAACTGAAAACTACTTAAGGATCTTGTTCACAAATCTCTCTTCCATTTCAGACTCAAGTTTATATTTGGTTTTAGTTCTGCTCATTCTAGCCTTCATACTTTGTCAAGTACAGAATCAAATTCACCTCGCTATGTTACACGTCTAAAACGTTTTAAAACATTTGTAAGTTATAGTAGATCGATTCAGATTTTCAAGTAAATTCATCAAATGAAGGCCTTCCTCTGAGGATCCCCTTCCTGATGTTAATATTAATCAACATAGATAACCCCTGTAACCTGTCTTCAGTGCTGGGCAGACACAGGCCTCTTTTAAATATGTAAATATATGGTGTAACATGAGCGCGGGTCCCGTTGTGAGTGCGGGGTCTTGGGCATAGAGCCCACCTGCGGTCTCTTTGTGAAGGTCCAGCTTTCCGTATAGTAACACTCCGCCACCTACAGGTGCCAAGTCCATGGAAACAGTATCCCCAGCTTACATTAATATAGGCCACATTCCACCATAGACACTGGGTGGGAAGACTCGAGGAGTCAACAGGTCCTCTGGTAAATCTGTAATATAAATTCAAATTAATAAAAAGGTAATAATTCACACTTACATTAACTCATTTTCAATGCAGTTATTTTTCTAGAAGCCTCTATCCGAACCCATCATTATTTTAGTACAGGAGATGCAATGAATTTTGCTCAGAAACCATTTGAAAACTGAAGCAATTCCCCACTTTCACATTTTTGGCCAGAGAGCTGACCGATCTAGACAGTCAAAGGCTGAGTTGTAATCAGTAATGGGACAAAAACAGGTTGAGTTCTTCATACCACATCTTTTTCAGCGGGTATCTCAAGCAATAAGTGTTTGTGCATCCTGTGATAAGTTTTCTAGAATTCAGATTGCTGAAAACCCATAATTCCCTTCTCGCCAGTTTTGCAAATGGATAATATTTTTACAGAATACTTTGCCACTGGTGTGGAGAAGAGTAATTAACCTATAGCTTTTGGAATGGGAGTGACAACATTTTTTTAATCTGGTGACATCATATCTTTCCGTGAATCAGGGATCCTTTGGAGTCGAAGGAGTTCTGCAAATATCTGATGTAACAGGTGACTTCAGCCTCCATCATTCTGCTTTAAAAGAGGGCAAGGGGACCCCAATCGGTCCTTGTGGGTCAAATCCCCACAGGAGCTTCTTAAACTGTTACTTCATATAAATGATCTGTCTTTATCAAGACCTGTTATTAATAAACACTCCGAGGCCTTCACGTTAAATGTATAAAGTTGTTTAGTGCAATCCACCCACTTCCTTTGTCTCATAGAGGTTATATCACCTGCGAAAGATAAACCACGCTCTTAAGCGAGACAATTCCAGAAGGTTTCGCTTTTTGCTTGTTTAGAGATTCTATTACAGTTGACCATACTTTATTGCCTGTCGATATTGAGTCATTTTTAAAAACTTAATATCATTGTTTCTTTCAGATGTGGCGTGCCACATTCATCTGTTTGACAGCGTGAAATCTAAAATCCATTAACAAAATAATTCTGAAAAACAAGTATAGGTAGATATTGCAGAAACAAATTGCATTTGCTGCTGTGGTGTAGCATGGGGTCATGTTAAGTACATAATAGGACACCTGAAAATCTCTCCTCTTTCCCCAAGTCATGATATCAACCTATTCGAGGCAAAGTTTATGCCAAATGTTGCATAATGTTCTGTCTGTCAGCCCTTCTGGATACTTGGTTTCAATATTAATTCCAGTGGTGGCCAGCATGACTTGCGGGTGGCGGGGCGGGCGTGGGGGAGGGTCGTGGGGGGATCGCGCGGGGGGGGGGGGTTCGCAATATAAAAAAAATAAACATACCTTGCCGCCGGGTCCTGTGTCTCTGCTCCTGCTCTCCCCGTCGAACTCGAGGAACACGAAGCACAGCCAGGCCCCACTGACCAATCACAACGCTGCAATGCGGTGTTGTGATTAGTAAGCACCCAGGTTCCCCTGACCAATCACAATGCTAAGCCAGGGAATGGGGGCCTGGTTATGTTCTCCACGCAGGCTGTAATGCAGCCTGCATGGAGAACAGGGAAAGTGTGCATGACTGTTTTGGGCGGCCCGAGAGGGCCGCCCAAACAGTCACGTGCACTTAGGAGTGGGCAAACCACTCCTCCCTGCCCTGCGAGCAGAGCAGCCTCGCCCACCCGCCCGCCCGCAAAGCAGCACCAGCATGAAATGCCAATAACTCAAAATTATCATCATTTTATGTTTCTACTTTGCGCTGCTTAAAAGCAGTGAGGCGACGCTCCTCCGCCACAGCGGAGGAGCCGCCACTGGTTAATTCATATGATCATGTATACAAAGAACTCAGTCTAGTAGTTTTTAAGGAGGAAGCAAGTCAGGGGATTCAGCAGGTAAAATATACATAACTCCATTCTGAAAGGACTTCCCAAACCCTACCACCGAAATGGTAATTTTTATGCGTATTTCCTCTGCTTAAGCCCACTCCACTCATCCGCATCCTTCACCCACTCCTCTACCACAGTAGGTCCAATACCATTCAATTCACAGCTATTCTATGTTTGGCCAGTAACGGAGAGAATTGTGCAGAACTTTTGTGCACCTTAACCTTACATCCAAAGGGGGGTATGTTCAGTAAACAAGCAGCTGAGTTCTCTCTGTCATCCCTGGCTTTTGTGTACATCTTGTGTTGCTTTATGACACAATGACCTTTCCCTACTATGTGGGGAAGATTTCTTTTCCACAGTCCCTGCTGATTATCTGTCACTGGCAGCTTCTTCTTCAGTATATCTTCTCTGAGCCCCCGTGCAGTGTTGTGACAGTCCCCGAGAACACGCACAGCTGCTTCATTGCTGTTAATGTATTGGATGTTTGGGAATTTAGTGAAATTGATGCCGCTTATCACTGGCTGCTTTTGAAATTGTACTCTGCTGTACAACCTCCAGTTCCCAGCTGTACATGAGTTCTAGCATCATCAGCCTTATGAGACACATTGTTGAAGTGTTTGTCTTCCATCAGCACACAGCCTCCCATCTCCCACCTGGACATATTCATGTCAAGGACAAAATGTGGCAAAGATGACAGCGGTACCTGTGTTGTGTATGGGGCTGGTTTCATACATGATCTAATTTTCTGTTTCCAGACCTGTTTGCCTAATCAGAATAGCAGAGAGGGGTTAAGTTCCATCCTTTTCCCCCTTTCGAATAATCTCAGTGGGAAATCTCTCATTAATCCTGATTCCTGGGTCAATTCCTTATCTATAATCAGTGTGTCAGGCATCTATTCTGCTACAAATCTCCTACGAGCTGCCAAATAATAGTTCTCTATGTCTGCTCACTGCATCCCCCTCATCATACATGAGTTTCAAAGTGTTCAGTGCCATCCTGCCGTGCTTTCCAGAACATGCTAATGTCTTCTACATGCTATCTAGTTCTGGAACGCTGGCACGTTGGCACGCACTATATGGAAATAGTTATAGAAAACTGGGCAGTGAGATCATCTTTTCCAGTGCAAGTCTGCCAGTGACTGACAGTAACTTAGTCTTCCAAATCCTGACTGACTACGGACAGCCCTTCGTCACTGTAGTCGCGTTAGGTCTGTGCCACTACTTGCCTGTGGGTGATACCTGGATCCCTGGATATCAGCATGTTTCATTCTCCAATCCCAGTGCAAACTCTGCTGTCTCTCATTCCTTAGGATATGATTTGCCTCCAGTGGACAGAGAATTGATTTATTATAGTAAATCTTCAGCCCAGAGAAACCCCTGAAGTTATCACGTATAATCAGTTGCCCCACCACTTCCTTTTGGTTCTCCAAGCATATCGACATGTCATAAACATACAACAAGACAACATCTTGTTATCCACCATAATTCCCTGCCTCGAGGGGGGCTTCCAGGAGTACACTCCAGCAGGGGCGGTGCGTCCATTAGGGCGCTTGGGCGTTGCCCCCCCACTGAGCGTTGCCGCGTCAGTCACTCTCTCTGACTCTCGTCTCATCAGTCATGCAATCATTCTATCCCAGGCCGCCGGAGGCAGTCGGCTGAGAAGGGGGCGGGGCAGCACTACAGGAGTTCAGCTGCTGCAAGTGTCTGAATGATTGACATATTATTCACAGGTGGTCGGCGGAGCGCACAACACCAAGAGTGCGCATGCTCTGTTTAGGGCTTAAAAAATTTGCGAACAGCCCGAACATGCACACTAGGCGGTGCTCATTAGAAGAGCGAGGGTTGTTCCATGCCGCTCTTCTAATGAGCAGCCTAGTGCGCATGTCCGGGCTGGTCGCAAAAAATGTTAAGCCCTAAACAGAACATGCGCACTACTGCTCAAGCCAATCCTGGCGCTGCTGCTGGAGCAGCGTCTGGATTGGCTGAGACCGACGCAGGCGGTACTTGCCAAGGCGCCAACGCGGGAGTCGGACCCCGGCCCAGGACTCGGAGGACTCGCAGAGGCGGCGCGGACCCGGTAAGTTTAGTTTGCTAAGATGCAGCATGCTGCTTTATTTTAATCTCCCCCGCGACCCCCAACATCCCCCCCGCGAGTATCGGAGCGCGAGCCACGACTGGGATTCTCTACCAAACACCCCAGCTTTTGAGGTCACAAACATACCACGACAATGGGGAAGGGCGCGAGCTCCTTGGGAGGTTACCACACACTTTAGAGATCATGTCGTTTTTTCAAGGTCTATAGTTTCTCTTTTGGCTGCTGCTCTGTTTGTTGTCTGTTGTGTTATATTTAGAGTTGTCACAATTTCGGTCCCACCCATGGGAAACTGACAAGCCACTGAGCAGCACCAGCTAAATGACATGTACTTTCTTAGCTGGATACATACACATGTATGTACCTGTGTTTCTAAACGCTACTTATTGCCACAGCCTTGCAATGTAGATGTATTCACCCGAGAAGGATGAAAAGTTGACTTGTTTGCAACAAGATCCAGATGTTACCCCTGGGATGCTCTCAGTTTACCCTTGAATGAGCATTAACCACTGAGTTACTCATCAGCTACATCTGCTGGCCAAATGTATATTCTTCCCAGGTAGTGATTATGTCCAAAAGCTCCTCCCTCACTGTGTCAGTGCGGAGGGGCGACGCTCCTATTTACTCTTAGTGTCCAGAACCTAATAATTCCCTGCTACATCCAGGGCCGAACTAAGAACCCTCGGTTCTATGCTGGCTGCTGCATCTAAACCCACTTTCCTTGGCAAGAGCGCAGTTTTACAAATTCGCTAATTCATTCTGCCACCATTTGGCGCGCATTTCTGTTTATTGCATTTTGAGTGTATTCCCCCGTGAGCCAGGACTTGTTGGTGCGGTTGTGTGCCTCTTCAGTGGGTCTGTGCAATGTCTGATGACTTCATGTGTAGGAAGGAGAGAAGCGAGCTTCGTGATGCTAAACTTACACCCAATGAGTGAAAGTTGAGTTGCTTATGCATTTCCTATTGAAGAACAATAACGAAGCTGTAGCGCCTCCAGGCACTACTACCTGTCAGACTCGACCGCTTTTGACATGCCTGCTGCTGTCTGCGTGCCAGTGTGTGTTGCATGAAGTCACCAGTCAGGGGGCATTTAAACCGCTGCACAACATTAGTGCGAGCAGCATGTTGCATGCAGCAAGAGCTGTGTGCAAGCAGTGGTACAGAACTATAGAGGACATCATTTTTTTATAATTGCGCGTTGTTTATTGGTTTAACGCGTCTGCGGTGCATGTATAATAATCATTCGTGTCTGAGGGGCACAGAAGACAGTGAGCAGCCCAATAGCACCCTGAAAGCTAATCAGAATTGAATATAAACTCTGAGAGAAACTGGGAGCATCAGGGAACAAATATTAATCGTTCTCCACTACAACGTAGGTTATCATTTTTAATTATTAAGGAATACGCCGATGGAGCATAGATTGTTGGAAGGGGTGTGATATGCTTTTAGAAACACGTCTTTTAAACGACATGTCGTTTTGAGCGTTCCCCTGGGTAATTTATATAGATGAATATTGATCTTCTTGAAGCAAATCTAATTTCAGCTGATCGCTTTTGATTTTAAAAAATGTCATTCTGTCGATATGTTTGTTTTGGTTTTCTTGGCTCTAACAGATGGTGTTTCAATTATGTCAGTCCTCGGGAGCGCACACACGGCCGGGAGGCAATTGCTGAACTTCTTCGCATGCAGTGACGAACAGCCTACAATAATGCCAGTGTCTGTGGGGAGGTTGCTTGCATTCTCGGGTCTGTGCTGAGCACCCCCAGCTGCTCAGAGGCCCCAGCAGACGTGGTGCTATCTACTGTAGTCTGTTACCAGGCAATGTCAGGCCTAGACAGGCTTTAATAAATTAAACCTATTGAGTGCAGTGCAGCTAAGGGTGAGTGATGTCTGTGTGAGTGCAGGTTGAGCAGTATGCCTGTGTGAGTCCAGAGTGAGTGATGTGGATGGGTGAATGCTGGCTTAGTGATCTGTCAGGGAAGGGTGTGTAATGGGTCTATGAGTGCAGGGTGAGTAGTGTGCCTATGTGAATGCAGGGAGAGTGATGTATCTGTGCAAGTGCAAAGAGACTTGTCTGGCTACTCCCAGAGATGTATTCGCCAAGCCACCTCTTTCTCAAATTTGCTTGAGAATGCACCATTTGCCCACTCTTTTTTCAAAATTTTCCCCCTCAAACCCCCCGTCGGTGGTTCGGGCACGCTCGCTGCGCTCGCTCGCCACAGTGCAGTATTTATGCCTCACCACTTTCAGATGTCACCAGCCGCCACTGCACTCCAGTGGCTCCACGTCTACAGAGACGAGCATCGGAGACAAAGAGCATCCCACCCTGGTGGCCTTTTTAGCAGGAACTGCTCTGAACTGAATTCTTTAGTCCTTACATGTTCCACTGCTTCCCTGTGTAGTAGCCTCATCCAGTTAATGAATGACAAGCTGAACTTTATCCCCTCCAGAACAATTAATAGATAGTAAGCGCACAACGTGAAATTCCCTCCTCCCCAAATTCCATCACCTTACCGCCCCGCTACACCCAAGAACTCTCTGAATCAGGGTATGTTGTCCACGGCGTAGCCTTTTATTCACATCAATACAAGTAATTCACCACAGACCATTACCAGAGAAAAGTATCCTTCTTGGATATATACAATTATTCACAGCATCACTTTATATCTGCATCAACCTGCCAACGGCAGTAAGTAAATTCGGTACGACATTACACTTTAACTTTTTAACTCAGCCGTACACTAGAAATTGGCCGTACATTTGAACTGGGCCATACTGGCCACCAATCACCCACTCTGCTGTGTTTGATCTGCGCACATTGTGCCAGCCGGCCCAACGCGCTACAGCCAACAGTTGCATTACTTGACATCCAGAGCACCAAATACCGCACCGGCCCACCGGGGTACCTGAATACAGGCAGCCTCCCCAAGATTCTACTCAGTCCATACATTGTGGGTTAGGGCAGTAGAGTCCAGGACTACCGGCAGGCCAGTCCCTCCTCCCCTCCTACCCAGTGCACACGAGGAATCTACCCCTTCCTGGGGTCCATTGAATGGCTGCACCTCCATTGTTGTGCATCCCCCTTTGTTGTTAACTGTCAGCGCTCCGCCACAGGGTGAGAAGCTCCCCGGCGCACTCGCCCTCCCCCCCCCCTGGCGCTGACTTTGCTCCACAATATTCCCCTACATTACCTGTATGGAAACTCCTGCCCTTTGCCTACAGATGTACCTTATTCGTACAGAACAACGCATAATTCCTGGCTGGAGCGAAGTGGTGCAATTGTGCCCATTGAGTAACCTGTTAAATTTATATGATTGAGTTGGAAGCCGAATACCCCAGTGAATTATCACTCTCCCCAGTCTAAGAATAGCCGGCCCCCATTAACGTGACCTCCGCCGAGCAGAGTGTGCCAGCCGCTGTGCAGAATGTGCCAACAGGCCCTGCTTTGCAACAGCCGTTCCCATGAAGGGACCAGTGCAACACAGCACTCACATTAGAGGTATGCAAGATCATCCCACGAAGGGACCAGTGCATCACAGAACTCACATTAGAGGTATGCATGTTTGTCCCATGAAGGGACCAGTGCATCACAGCACTCACATTAGAGGTATGCACGATCATCCCATGAAGGGACCAGAGCATCACCGCACACACATTAGAGGTATGCAAGATCATCCTATGAAGGGACCAGTGCTTCACAGCACTCACATTAGAGGTACGCAAGATCATCCCCTGAAGGGATCACTGCATCACAGTACTCACATTAGAGGTAAGCAAGATCATCCCATGAAGGGACCAGTGCTTCACAGCACTCACATTAGAGGTAAGCAAGATCATCCCCTGAAGGGATCAGTGCATCACAGTACTCACATTAGAGGTATGCATGTTTGTCCCATGAAGGGACCAGAGCATCACAGCACTCACATTAGAGGTATGCAAGATCATCCTATGAAGGGACCAGTGCATCACAGCACTCAGATTAGAGGTATGCAAGATCATCCCATGAAGGGACCAGAGCATCACAGCACTCACATTAGAGGTATGCAAGATCATCCTATGAAGGGACCAGTGCATCACAGCACTCAGATTAGAGGTATGCAAGATCATCCCCTGAAGGGACCTGTGCATCACAGCACTGAGATTAGAGGTAAGCAAGATCATCCCATGAAGGGACCAGTGCATCACAGCACTCACATTAAAGGCATGCAAGATCATCCCATGAAGGGACCAGTGCATCACAGCACTCACATTAGAGGTATGCATGTTTGTCCCATGAAGGGACCAGAGCATCACAACACTCACATTAGAGGTATGCAAGATCATCCTATGAAGGGACCAGTGCATCACAGCACTCAGATTAGAGGTATGCATGTTTGTCCCATGACGGGACCAGAGCATCACAGCACTCACATTAGAGGTATGCAAGATCATCCCCTGAAGGGACCAGAGCATCACAGCACTCACATTAGAGGTATGCAAGATCATCCTATGAAGGGACCAGTGCATCACAGCACTCAGATTAGAGGTATGCAAGATCATCCCCTGAAGGGACCAGTGCATCACAGCACTCACATTAGACGTATGCATGTTTATCCCATGAAGGGACCAGTGCATCACAGCACTCACATTAGAGGTATGCATGTTTGTCCCATGAAGGGACCAGAGCATCACAGCACTCACATTAGAGGTATGCAAGATCATCCCCTGAAGGGACCAGTGCATCACAGCACTGAGATTAGAGGTATGCATGTTTGTCCCATGAAGGGACCAGTGCATCACAGCACTCACATTAGAGGTATGCATGTTTGTCCCATGAAGGGACCAGTGCATCACAGCACTCACATTAGAGGTATGCATGTTTGTCCCATGAAGGGACCAGTGCATCACAGCACTCAGATTAGAGGTAAGCAAGATCATCCCATGAAGGGACCAGTGCATCACAGCACTCACATTAGAGGTATGCATGTTTATCCCAGGAAGGGACCAGTGCATCACAGCACTCACATTAGAGGTATGCATGTTTGTCCCATGAAGGGACCAGAGCATCACAGCACTCACATTAGAGGTATGCAAGATCATCCCCTGAAGGGACCAGAGCATCACAGCACTCACATTAGAGGTATGCACGATCATCCCATGAAGGGACCAGAGCATCACCGCACACACATTAGAGGTATGCAAGATCATCCCATGAAGGGACCAGTGCTTCACAGCACTCACATTAGAGGTACGCAAGATCATCCCCTGAAGGGAACAGTGCATCACAGTACTCACATTAGAGGTAAGCAAGATCATCCCATGAAGGGACCAGTGCTTCACAGCACTCACATTAGAGGTACGCAAGATCATCCCCTGAAGGGATCAGTGCATCACAGTACTTACATTAGAGGTAAGCAAGATCATCCCATGAAGGGACCAGTGCATCACAGCACTCACATTAGAGGTATGCATGTTTGTCCCATGAAGGGACCAGAGCATCACAGCACTCACATTAGAGGTATGCAAGATCATCCTATGAAGGGACCAGTGCATCACAGCACTCAGATTAGAGGTATGCATGTTTGTCCCATGACGGGACCAGAGCATCACAGCACTCACATTAGAGGTATGCAAGATCATCCCCTGAAGGGACCAGAGCATCACAGCACTCACATTAGAGGTATGCAAGATCATCCTATGAAGGGACCAGTGCATCACAGCACTCAGATTAGAGGTATGCAAGATCATCCCCTGAAGGGACCAGTGCATCACAGCACTCACATTAGACGTATGCATGTTTATCCCATGAAGGGACCAGTGCATCACAGCACTCACATTAGAGGTATGCATGTTTGTCCCATGAAGGGAGCAGAGCATCACAGCACTCACATTAGAGGTATGCAAGATCATCCCCTGAAGGGACCAGTGCATCACAGCACTGAGATTAGAGGTATGCATGTTTGTCCCATGAAGGGACCAGTGCATCACAGCACTCACATTAGAGGTATGCATGTTTGTCCCATGAAGGGACCAGTGCATCACAGCACTCAGATTAGACGTATGTATGTTTATCCCATGAAGGGACCAGTGCACAACAGCACTCACATTAGAGGTATGCATGTTTGTCCCATGAAGGGACCAGAGCATCACAGCACTCACATTAGAGGTATGCAAGATCATCCCCTGAAGGGACCAGTGCATCACAGCACTGAGATTAGAGGTATGCATGTTTGTCCCATGAAGGGACCAGTGCATCACAGCACTCACATTAGAGGTATGCATGTTTGTCCCATGAAGGGACCAGTGCATCACAGCACTCACATTAGAGGTATGCATGTTTGTCCCATGAAGGGACCAGTGCATCACAGCACTCAGATTAGAGGTAAGCAAGATCATCCCATGAAGGGACCAGTGCATCACAGCACTCACATTTGAGGTATGCATGTTTATCCCAGGAAGGGACCAGTGCATCACAGCACTCACATTAGAGGTATGCATGTTTGTCCCATGAAGGGACCAGAGCATCACAGCACTCACATTAGAGGTATGCAAGATCATCCCCTGAAGGGACCAGAGCATCACAGCACTCACATTAGAGGTATGCACGATCATCCCATGAAGGGACCAGAGCATCACCGCACACACATTAGAGGTATGCAAGATCATCCCATGAAGGGACCAGTGCTTCACAGCACTCACATTAGAGGTACGCAAGATCATCCCCTGAAGGGATCAGTGCATCACAGTACTCACATTAGAGGTATGCAAGATCATCCCATGAAGGGACCAGTGCTTCACAGCACTCACATTAGAGGTACGCAAGATCATCCCCTGAAGGGATCAGTGCATCACAGTACTCACATTAGAGGTAAGCAAGATCATCCCATGAAGGGACCAGTGCTTCACAGCACTCACATTAGAGGTACGCAAGATCATCCCCTGAAGAGATCAGTGCATCACAGTACTTACATTAGAGGTAAGCAAGATCATCCCATGAAGGGACCAGTGCATCACAGCACTCACATTAGAGGTATGCATGTTTGTCCCATGAAGGGACCAGAGCATCACAGCACTCACATTAGAGGTATGCAAGATCATCCTATGAAGGGATCACTGCATCACAGTACTCACATTAGAGGTAAGCAAGATCATCCCATGAAGGGACCAGTGCTTCACAGCACTCACATTAGAGGTACGCAAGATCATCCCCTGAAGGGATCAGTGCATCACAGTACTCACATAAGAGGTATGCATGTTTGTCCCATGAAGGGACCAGAGCATCACAGCACTCACATTAGAGGTATGCAAGATCATCCTATGAAGGGACCAGTGCATCACAGCACTCAGATTAGAGGTATGCAAGATCATCCCATGAAGGGACCAGAGCATCACAGCACTCACATTAGAGGTATGCAAGATCATCCTATGAAGGGACCAGTGCATCACAGCGCTCAAATTAGAGGTATGCAAGATCATCCCCTGAAGGGACCAGTGCATCACAGCACTCACATTAAAGGCATGCAAGATCATCCCATGAAGGGACCAGTGCATCACAGCACTCACATTAGAGGTATGCATGTTTGTCCCATGAAGGGACCAGAGCATCACAACACTCACATTAGAGGTATGCAAGATCATCCTATGAAGGGACCAGTGCATCACAGCACTCAGATTAGAGGTATGCATGTTTGTCCCATGACGGGACCAGAGCATCACAGCACTCACATTAGAGGTATGCAAGATCATCCCCTGAAGGGACCAGAGCATCACAGCACTCACATTAGAGGTATGCAAGATCATCCTAACAAGGGACCAGTGCATCACAGCACTCAGATTTGAGGTATGCAAGATCATCCCCTGAAGGGACCAGTGCATCACAGCACTCACATTAGACGTATGCATGTTTATCCCATGAAGGGACCAGTGCATCACAGCACTCACATTAGAGGTATGCATGTTTGTCCCATGAAGGGACCAGAGCATCACAGCACTCACATTAGAGGTATGCAAGATCATCCCCTGAAGGGACCAGTGCATCACAGCACTGAGATTAGAGGTATGCATGTTTGTCCCATGAAGGGACCAGTGCATCACAGCACTCACATTAGAGGTATGCATGTTTGTCCCATGAAGGGACCAGTGCATCACAGCACTCACATTAGAGGTATGCATGTTTGTCCCATGAAGGGACCAGTGCATCACAGCACTCAGATTAGAGGTAAGCAAGATCATCCCATGAAGGGACCAGTGCATCACAGCACTCACATTAGAGGTATGCATGTTTATCCCAGGAAGGGACCAGTGCATCACAGCACTCACATTAGAGGTATGCATGTTTGTCCCATGAAGGGACCAGAGCATCACAGCACTCACATTAGAGGTATGCAAGATCATCCCCTGAAGGGACCAGAGCATCACAGCACTCACATTAGAGGTATGCACGATCATCCCATGAAGGGACCAGAGCATCACCGCACACACATTAGAGGTATGCAAGATCATCCCATGAAGGGACCAGTGCTTCACAGCACTCACATTAGAGAGTACGCAAGATCATCCCCTGAAGGGATCAGTGCATCACAGTACTCACATTAGAGGTAAGCAAGATCATCCCATGAAGGGACCAGTGCTTCACAGCACTCACATTAGAGGTACGCAAGATCATCCCCTGAAGGGATCAGTGCATCACAGTACTTACATTAGAGGTAAGCAAGATCATCCCATGAAGGGACCAGTGCATCACAGCACTCACATTAGAGGTATGCATGTTTGTCCCATGAAGGGACCAGAGCATCACAGCACTCACATTAGAGGTATGCAAGATCATCCTATGAAGGGACCAGTGCATCACAGCACTCAGATTAGAGGTATGCATGTTTGTCCCATGACGGGACCAGAGCATCACAGCACTCACATTAGAGGTATGCAAGATCATCCCCTGAAGGGACCAGAGCATCACAGCACTCACATTAGAGGTATGCAAGATCATCCTATGAAGGGACCGGTGCATCACAGCACTCAGATTAGAGGTATGCAAGATCATCCCCTGAAGGGACCAGTGCATCACAGCACTCACATTAGACGTATGCATGTTTATCCCATGAAGGGACCAGTGCATCACAGCACTCACATTAGAGGTATGCATGTTTGTCCCATGAAGGGACCAGAGCATCACAGCACTCACATTAGAGGTATGCAAGATCATCCCCTGAAGGGACCAGTGCATCACAGCACTGAGATTAGAGGTATGCATGTTTGTCCCATGAAGGGACCAGTGCATCACAGCACTCACATTAGAGGTATGCATGTTTGTCCCATGAAGGGACCAGTGCATCACAGCACTCAGATTAGAGGTAAGCAAGATCATCCCATGAAGGGACCAGTGCATCACAGCACTCACATTAGAGGTATGCATGTTTGTCCCATGAAGGGACCAGTGCATCACAGCACTCACATTAGAGGTATGCATGTTTGTCCCATGAAGGGACCAGAGCATCACAGCACTCACATTAGAGGTATGCAAGATCATCCCCTGAAGGGACCAGAGCATCACAGCACTCACATTAGAGGTATGCAAGATCATCCTATGAAGGGACCAGTGCATCACAGCACTCACATTAGAGGTATGCATGTTTGTCCCATGAAGGGACCAGAGCATCACAGCACTCACATTAGAGGTAAGCAAGATCATCCCATGAAGGGACCAGTGCTTCACAGCACTCACATTAGAGGTATGCATGTTTGTCCCATGAAGGGACCAGAGCATCACAGCACTCACATTAGAGGTAAGCAAGATCATCCCATGAAGGGACCAGTGCTTCACAGCACTCACATTAGAGGTACGCAAGATCATCCCCTGAAGGGATCAGTGCATCACAGTACTTACATTAGAGGTATGCAAGATCATCCCATGAAGGGACCAGTGCTTCACAGCACTCACATTAGAGGTACGCAAGATCATCCTATGAAGGGACCAGTGCATCACAGCACTCAGATTAGAGGTATGCATGTTTATCCCATGAAGGGACCAGGGCATCACAGCACTCACATTAGAGGTATGCAAGATCATCCCCTGAAGGGATCAGTGCATCACAGTACTCACATTAGAGGTAAGCAAGATCATCCCATGAAGGGACCAGTGCATCACAGCACTCACATTAGAGGTATGCATGTTTATCCCATGAAGGGACCAGTGCATCACAGCACTCACATTAGAGGTATGCATGTTTATCCCATGAAGGGACCAGTGCATCACAGCACTCACATTAGAGGTAAGCAAGATCATCCCCTGACGGGATCAGTGCATCACAGTACTCACATTAGAGGTAAGCAAGATCATCCCATGAAGGGACCAGTGCATCACAGCACTCACATTAGAGGTATGCATGTTTGTCCCATGAAGGGACCAGAGCATCACAGCACTCACATTAGAGGTATGCAAGATCATCCTATGAAGGGACCAGTGCATCACAGCACTCAGATTAGAGGTATGCAAGATCATCCCCTGAAGGGACCAGTGAATCACAGCACTGAGAATAGAGGTAATCAAGATCATCCCATGAAGGGACCAGTGCATCACAGCACTCACATTAGAGGTATGCATGTTTATCCCATGAAGGGACCAGTGCATCACAGCACTCACATTAGAGGTATGCATGTTTGTCCCATGAAGGGACCAGAGCATCACAGCACTCACATTAGAGGTATGCAAGATCATCCCCTGAAGGGACCAGAGCATCACAGCACTCACATTAGAGGTATGCAAGATCATCCTATGAAGGGACCAGTGCATCACAGCACTCACATTAGAGGTATGCATGTTTGTCCCATGAAGGGAGCAGAGCATCACAGCACTCACATTAGAGGTATGCAAGATCATCCCATGAAGGGACCAGTGCATCACAGCACTGAGATTAGAGGTATGCATGTTTGTCCCATGAAGGGACCAGTGCATCACAGCACTCACATTAGAGGTATGCATGTTTGTCCCATGAAGGGACCAGTGCATCACAGCACTCAGATTAGACGTATGTATGTTTATCCCATGAAGGGACCAGTGCATCACAGCACTCACATTAGAGGTATGCATGTTTGTCCCATGAAGGGACCAGAGCATCACAGCACTCACATTAGAGGTATGCAAGATCATCCCCTGAAGGGACCAGTGCATCACAGCACTGAGATTAGAGGTATGCATGTTTGTCCCATGAAGGGACCAGTGCATCACAGCACTCACATTAGAGGTATGCATGTTTGTCCCATGAAGGGACCAGTGCATCACAGCACTCACATTAGAGGTATGCATGTTTGTCCCATGAAGGGACCAGTGCATCACAGCACTCAGATTAGAGGTAAGCAAGATCATCCCATGAAGGGACCAGTGCATCACAGCACTCACATTTGAGGTATGCATGTTTATCCCAGGAAGGGACCAGTGCATCACAGCACTCACATTAGAGGTATGCATGTTTGTCCCATGAAGGGACCAGAGCATCACAGCACTCACATTAGAGGTATGCAAGATCATCCCCTGAAGGGACCAGAGCATCACAGCACTCACATTAGAGGTATGCACGATCATCCCATGAAGGGACCAGAGCATCACCGCACACACATTAGAGGTATGCAAGATCATCCCATGAAGGGACCAGTGCTTCACAGCACTCACATTAGAGGTACGCAAGATCATCCCCTGAAGGGATCAGTGCATCACAGTACTCACATTAGAGGTATGCAAGATCATCCCATGAAGGGACCAGTGCTTCACAGCACTCACATTAGAGGTACGCAAGATCATCCCCTGAAGGGATCAGTGCATCACAGTACTCACATTAGAGGTAAGCAAGATCATCCCATGAAGGGACCAGTGCTTCACAGCACTCACATTAGAGGTACGCAAGATCATCCCCTGAAGAGATCAGTGCATCACAGTACTTACATTAGAGGTAAGCAAGATCATCCCATGAAGGGACCAGTGCATCACAGCACTCACATTAGAGGTATGCATGTTTGTCCCATGAAGGGACCAGAGCATCACAGCACTCACATTAGAGGTATGCAAGATCATCCTATGAAGGGATCACTGCATCACAGTACTCACATTAGAGGTAAGCAAGATCATCCCATGAAGGGACCAGTGCTTCACAGCACTCACATTAGAGGTACGCAAGATCATCCCCTGAAGGGATCAGTGCATCACAGTACTCACATAAGAGGTATGCATGTTTGTCCCATGAAGGGACCAGAGCATCACAGCACTCACATTAGAGGTATGCAAGATCATCCTATGAAGGGACCAGTGCATCACAGCACTCAGATTAGAGGTATGCAAGATCATCCCATGAAGGGACCAGAGCATCACAGCACTCACATTAGAGGTATGCAAGATCATCCTATGAAGGGACCAGTGCATCACAGCGCTCAAATTAGAGGTATGCAAGATCATCCCCTGAAGGGACCAGTGCATCACAGCACTCACATTAAAGGCATGCAAGATCATCCCATGAAGGGACCAGTGCATCACAGCACTCACATTAGAGGTATGCATGTTTGTCCCATGAAGGGACCAGAGCATCACAACACTCACATTAGAGGTATGCAAGATCATCCTATGAAGGGACCAGTGCATCACAGCACTCAGATTAGAGGTATGCATGTTTGTCCCATGACGGGACCAGAGCATCACAGCACTCACATTAGAGGTATGCAAGATCATCCCCTGAAGGGACCAGAGCATCACAGCACTCACATTAGAGGTATGCAAGATCATCCTAACAAGGGACCAGTGCATCACAGCACTCAGATTAGAGGTATGCAAGATCATCCCCTGAAGGGACCAGTGCATCACAGCACTCACATTAGACGTATGCATGTTTATCCCATGAAGGGACCAGTGCATCACAGCACTCACATTAGAGGTATGCATGTTTGTCCCATGAAGGGACCAGAGCATCACAGCACTCACATTAGAGGTATGCAAGATCATCCCCTGAAGGGACCAGTGCATCACAGCACTGAGATTAGAGGTATGCATGTTTGTCCCATGAAGGGACCAGTGCATCACAGCACTCACATTAGAGGTATGCATGTTTGTCCCATGAAGGGACCAGTGCATCACAGCACTCACATTAGAGGTATGCATGTTTGTCCCATGAAGGGACCAGTGCATCACAGCACTCAGATTAGAGGTAAGCAAGATCATCCCATGAAGGGACCAGTGCATCACAGCACTCACATTAGAGGTATGCATGTTTATCCCAGGAAGGGACCAGTGCATCACAGCACTCACATTAGAGGTATGCATGTTTGTCCCATGAAGGGACCAGAGCATCACAGCACTCACATTAGAGGTATGCAAGATCATCCCCTGAAGGGACCAGAGCATCACAGCACTCACATTAGAGGTATGCACGATCATCCCATGAAGGGACCAGAGCATCACCGCACACACATTAGAGGTATGCAAGATCATCCCATGAAGGGACCAGTGCTTCACAGCACTCACATTAGAGGTACGCAAGATCATCCCCTGAAGGGATCAGTGCATCACAGTACTCACATTAGAGGTAAGCAAGATCATCCCATGAAGGGACCAGTGCTTCACAGCACTCACATTAGAGGTACGCAAGATCATCCCCTGAAGGGATCAGTGCATCACAGTACTTACATTAGAGGTAAGCAAGATCATCCCATGAAGGGACCAGTGCATCACAGCACTCACATTAGAGGTATGCATGTTTGTCCCATGAAGGGACCAGAGCATCACAGCACTCACATTAGAGGTATGCAAGATCATCCTATGAAGGGACCAGTGCATCACAGCACTCAGATTAGAGGTATGCATGTTTGTCCCATGACGGGACCAGAGCATCACAGCACTCACATTAGAGGTATGCAAGATCATCCCCTGAAGGGACCAGAGCATCACAGCACTCACATTAGAGGTATGCAAGATCATCCTATGAAGGGACCGGTGCATCACAGCACTCAGATTAGAGGTATGCAAGATCATCCCCTGAAGGGACCAGTGCATCACAGCACTCACATTAGACGTATGCATGTTTATCCCATGAAGGGACCAGTGCATCACAGCACTCACATTAGAGGTATGCATGTTTGTCCCATGAAGGGACCAGAGCATCACAGCACTCACATTAGAGGTATGCAAGATCATCCCCTGAAGGGACCAGTGCATCACAGCACTGAGATTAGAGGTATTCATGTTTGTCCCATGAAGGGACCAGTGCATCACAGCACTCACATTAGAGGTATGCATGTTTGTCCCATGAAGGGACCAGTGCATCACAGCACTCAGATTAGAGGTAAGCAAGATCATCCCATGAAGGGACCAGTGCATCACAGCACTCACATTAGAGGTATGCATGTTTGTCCCATGAAGGGACCAGTGCATCACAGCACTCACATTAGAGGTATGCATGTTTGTCCCATGAAGGGACCAGAGCATCACAGCACTCACATTAGAGGTATGCAAGATCATCCCCTGAAGGGACCAGAGCATCACAGCACTCACATTAGAGGTATGCAAGATCATCCTATGAAGGGACCAGTGCATCACAGCACTCACATTAGAGGTATGCATGTTTGTCCCATGAAGGGACCAGAGCATCACAGCACTCACATTAGAGGTAAGCAAGATCATCCCATGAAGGGACCAGTGCTTCACAGCACTCACATTAGAGGTATGCATGTTTGTCCCATGAAGGGACCAGAGCATCACAGCACTCACATTAGAGGTAAGCAAGATCATCCCATGAAGGGACCAGTGCTTCACAGCACTCACATTAGAGGTACGCAAGATCATCCCCTGAAGGGATCAGTGCATCACAGTACTTACATTAGAGGTATGCAAGATCATCCCATGAAGGGACCAGTGCTTCACAGCACTCACATTAGAGGTACGCAAGATCATCCTATGAAGGGACCAGTGCATCACAGCACTCAGATTAGAGGTATGCATGTTTATCCCATGAAGGGACCAGTGCATCACAGCACTCACATTAGAGGTATGCATGTTTATCCCATGAAGGGACCAGTGCATCACAGCACTCACATTAGAGGTATGCAAGATCATCCCCTGAAGGGATCAGTGCATCACAGTACTCACATTAGAGGTAAGCAAGATCATCCCATGAAGGGACCAGTGCATCACAGCACTCACATTAGAGGTATGCATGTTTATCCCATGAAGGGACCAGTGCATCACAGCACTCACATTAGAGGTATGCATGTTTATCCCATGAAGGGACCAGTGCATCACAGCACTCACATTAGAGGTAAGCAAGATCATCCCCTGACGGGATCAGTACATCACAGTACTCACATTAGAGGTAAGCAAGATCATCCCATGAAGGGACCAGTGCATCACAGCACTCACATTAGAGGTATGCATGTTTGTCCCATGAAGGGACCAGAGCATCACAGCACTCACATTAGAGGTATGCAAGATCATCCTATGAAGGGACCAGTGCATCACAGCACTCAGATTAGAGGTATGCAAGATCATCCCCTGAAGGGACCAGTGAATCACAGCACTGAGAATAGAGGTAATCAAGATCATCCCATGAAGGGACCAGTGCATCACAGCACTCACATTAGAGGTATGCATGTTTATCCCATGAAGGGACCAGTGCATCACAGCACTCACATTAGAGGTATGCATGTTTGTCCCATGAAGGGACCAGAGCATCACAGCACTCACATTAGAGGTATGCAAGATCATCCCCTGAAGGGACCAGAGCATCACAGCACTCACATTAGAGGTATGCAAGATCATCCTATGAAGGGACCAGTGCATCACAGCACTCACATTAGAGGTATGCATGTTTGTCCCATGAAGGGACCAGAGCATCACAGCACTCACATTAGAGGTATGCAAGATCATCCTATGAAGGGACCAGTGCATCACAGCACTCAGATTAGAGGTATGCATGTTTGTCCCATGACGGGACCAGAGCATCACAGCACTCACATTAGAGGTATGCAAGATCATCCCCTGAAGGGACCAGAGCATCACAGCACTCACATTAGAGGTATGCAAGATCATCCTATGAAAGGACCAGAGCATCACAGCACTCACATTAGAGGTATGCAAGATCATCCTATGAAGGGACCAGTGCATCACAGCACTCAGATTAGAGGTATGCATGTTTGTCCCATGACGGGACCAGAGCATCACAGCACTCACAATAGAGGTATACAAGATCATCCCCTGAAGGGACCAGAGCATCACAGCACTCACATTAGAGGTATGCAAGATCATCCTATGAAGGGACCAGAGCATCACAGCACTCACATTAGAGGTATGCAAGATCATCCCACGAAGGGACCAGTGCATCACAGCACTCACATTAGAAGTATGCATGTTTGTCCCATGAAGGGACCAGAGCATCACAGCACTCACATTAGAGGTATGCAAGATCATCCCCTGAAGGGACCAGTGCATCACAGCACTCACATTAGACGTATGCATGTTTATCCCATGAAGGGACCAGTGCATCACAGCACTCACATTAGAGGTATGCATGTGTGTCCCATGAAGGGACCAGAGCATCACAGCACTCACATTAGAGGTATGCAAGATCATCCCACGAAGGGACCAGTGCATCACAGCACTCACATTAGAAGTATGCATGTTTGTCCCATGAAGGGACCAGAGCATCACAGCACTCACATTAGAGGTATGCAAGATCATCCCCTGAAGGGACCAGTGCATCACAGCACTCACATTAGACGTATGCATGTTTATCCCATGAAGGGACCAGTGCTTCACAGCACTCACATTAGAGGTATGCATGTTTGTCCCATGAAGGGACCAGAGCATCACAGCACTCACATTAGAGGTAAGCAAGATCATCCCATGAAGGGACCAGTGCTTCACAGCACTCACATTAGAGGTACGCAAGATCATCCCCTGAAGGGATCAGTGCATCACAGTACTTACATTAGAGGTATGCAAGATCATCCCATGAAGGGACCAGTGCTTCACAGCACTCACATTAGAGGTACGCAAGATCATCCTATGAAGGGACCAGTGCATCACAGCACTCAGATTAGAGGTATGCATGTTTATCCCATGAAGGGACCAGTGCATCACAGCACTCACATTAGAGGTATGCATGTTTATCCCATGAAGGGACCAGTGCATCACAGCACTCACATTAGAGGTATGCAAGATCATCCCCTGAAGGGATCAGTGCATCACAGTACTCACATTAGAGGTAAGCAAGATCATCCCATGAAGGGACCAGTGCATCACAGCACTCACATTAGAGGTATGCATGTTTATCCCATGAAGGGACCAGTGCATCACAGCACTCACATTAGAGGTATGCATGTTTATCCCATGAAGGGACCAGTGCATCACAGCACTCACATTAGAGGTAAGCAAGATCATCCCCTGACGGGATCAGTGCATCACAGTACTCACATTAGAGGTAAGCAAGATCATCCCATGAAGGGACCAGTGCATCACAGCACTCACATTAGAGGTATGCATGTTTGTCCCATGAAGGGACCAGAGCATCACAGCACTCACATTAGAGGTATGCAAGATCATCCTATGAAGGGACCAGTGCATCACAGCACTCAGATTAGAGGTATGCAAGATCATCCCCTGAAGGGACCAGTGAATCACAGCACTGAGAATAGAGGTAATCAAGATCATCCCATGAAGGGACCAGTGCATCACAGCACTCACATTAGAGGTATGCATGTTTATCCCATGAAGGGACCAGTGCATCACAGCACTCACATTAGAGGTATGCATGTTTGTCCCATGAAGGGACCAGAGCATCACAGCACTCACATTAGAGGTATGCAAGATCATCCCCTGAAGGGACCAGAGCATCACAGCACTCACATTAGAGGTATGCAAGATCATCCTATGAAGGGACCAGTGCATCACAGCACTCACATTAGAGGTATGCATGTTTGTCCCATGAAGGGACCAGAGCATCACAGCACTCACATTAGAGGTATGCAAGATCATCCTATGAAGGGACCAGTGCATCACAGCACTCAGATTAGAGGTATGCATGTTTGTCCCATGACGGGACCAGAGCATCACAGCACTCACATTAGAGGTATGCAAGATCATCCCCTGAAGGGACCAGAGCATCACAGCACTCACATTAGAGGTATGCAAGATCATCCTATGAAAGGACCAGAGCATCACAGCACTCACATTAGAGGTATGCAAGATCATCCTATGAAGGGACCAGTGCATCACAGCACTCAGATTAGAGGTATGCATGTTTGTCCCATGACGGGACCAGAGCATCACAGCACTCACAATAGAGGTATACAAGATCATCCCCTGAAGGGACCAGAGCATCACAGCACTCACATTAGAGGTATGCAAGATCATCCTATGAAGGGACCAGAGCATCACAGCACTCACATTAGAGGTATGCAAGATCATCCCACGAAGGGACCAGTGCATCACAGCACTCACATTAGAAGTATGCATGTTTGTCCCATGAAGGGACCAGAGCATCACAGCACTCACATTAGAGGTATGCAAGATCATCCCCTGAAGGGACCAGTGCATCACAGCACTCACATTAGACGTATGCATGTTTATCCCATGAAGGGACCAGTGCATCACAGCACTCACATTAGAGGTATGCATGTGTGTCCCATGAAGGGACCAGAGCATCACAGCACTCACATTAGAGGTATGCAAGATCATCCCCTGAAGGGACCAGTGCATCACAGCACTGAGATTAGACGTATGCATGTTTATCCCATGAAGGGACCAGTGCATCACAGCACTCACATTAGAGGTATTCAAGATCATCCCACGAAGGGACCAGTGCATCACAGCACTCACATTAGAGGTATGCATGTTTGTCCCATGAAGGGACCAGAGCATCACAGCACTCACATTAGAGGTATGTAAGATCATCCTATGAAGGGACCAGTGCATCACAGCACTCACATTAGAAGTATGCATGTTTATCCCATGAAGGGACCAGTGCATCACAGCACTCACATTAGAAGTATGCATGTTTATCCCATGAAGGGACCAGTGCATCACAGCACTCACATTAGAGGTGTGCAAGATCATCCCATGAAGGGACCAGTGCATCACAGCACTGAGATTAGAGGTATGCAAGATCATCCTATGAAGGGACCAGTGCATCACAGCACTCAGATTAGAGGTATGCAAGATCATCCCCTGAAGGGACCAGTGCATCACAGCACTCACATTAGAAGTATGCATGTTTATCCCATGAAGGGACCAGTGCATCACAGCACTCACATTAGAGGTGTGCAAGATCATCCCATGAAGGGACCAGTGCATCACAGCACTGAGATCAGAGGTATGCTTGTTTGTCCCATGAAGGGACCAGAGCATCACAGCACTCACATTAGAGGTGTGCAAGATCATCCCATGAAGGGACCAGTGCATCACAGCACTGAGATTAGAGGTATGCATGTTTGTCCCATGACGGGACCAGTGCATCCCAGCACTCACGCTTTTAAAATGTTACCAGCTTCCAGGGCTGCGGAGTAGTAGAGCGCCACCAACATAAGATGTGTTCCATAATGCATTTGAAATCACTCAGTCCTTCCTAAACTGCTGACAATAAATTGCAACCTGTTATTAGGGTTTGCTTGTTTAAAAAGTATTCCGTTCCTGCGGCTTATTCCATGTCAAATGTGATACACACCAGCAGACCTCACTAAGGACTGCTGACACCTAACACGGAAAGAGAAACCGTGTAAGAAAAGATTTGACAAGTTAAGTAAAGCCCCCATAGATCAGTACCTGCTATTGGGATAAGCACTTAAAATGGATTTCCTCCCCAAGGTCCATTACATGTTACCTGTGTCGCACAGCAATCCGTCCGCCAAAGTATAGCTGATATGGGACCGAAAGGGAAAACATTACTTTTGCCCATAAATACTGAGCAATTTTAGGAGAGCCACCCTAATTATGCGTGATTTTAGCAAATACCATTGCCTGTGTATTATACCCCAATAAATCGCCCCCATTAATGGGCTGTGTTTTCTCTCCTGCATTTCCTTCTGAAAACCCACTCCATGTTAATTTTGTTGCACCCCACTATAAACCATACTCTGCCTCTAAATATTTGGCAACTCCTTCTGAAAGCGAACTCAACCAGACCTTACAAAGGACTGCTTCTTTTGAATGGAAAAGAGAAAGTTTGTATGTAAATACTTGGTATTTAAGCAACGCCCACTACCAGTGTACCAATTATTGGGATGAGCATTTGAATTGCATTTCCGTTCCAAAGTCCGCTCCAGGTTAACTGTGCCTGACACCATCTGCCCTTGCTAATGACTGCTGACACCAATCCCCGCATTGCATGTGGATTATGTTATAAAGAAATCGCTACCTGGTATTGGGATGAGTTTTAAAATGCATTTCTTTCCCAATGCCCACTCCTTGTTAAGTGTAAAGTACGCCATCAGCCTCCCACCAGACTGCTGACACCTGAAAGGGGAAGAGAAATTTTGCAAATAAATATTTGACAATGCATAAAGCTATCCTACCATGGATTGAATTCTTAACAATTCCCCACAGGGCCTATATATTATGTCAACAATAAATCTTTATACGTAATTTGGCCCTTATAATAGATTGCCATAGTACCTCAGAATGTCACTAATGTGAAGGCAAATGACAACTAATAGAGCTAAGGAGGGCATTAGTGAAGGGCGAATAACCCCACATTATACCCCAAAAACCTAAAACCCGCACTGTATAATATGCAAATTGCCTACCAACACAATAGCTGCTTGTGATGATAGGAAATCATTGTCTTAACTTGCAACAAATGATTTACACCCCACGGTCAACCCGTGGATGAGAACCCCTGAATATATCAACAAGGAAATGTTGTGCCTTAGGGCTGCAACCGTTGAAACCACCATCCCAACTGGCCGAGGGTCACTACCATATCGCAGCAGCCCATCCATATTATTGCCACAAAGCATGACTCACACCGTGCATTTTTACCCTCAAAAGGGGCATCTAGGTGCTGAATAACAGATGCTTATTTTCCAACTGAAGTATGATTCTTAGCCTACCCGCACCAAGATGAAAGGCTAAGTATACCCGCCGGGAATTGTACCCTTGACCAAGAGGTCAAAACACGGGGCCCCACCATGGATGCATAATCCAGCAACCCACCCGGCCAAATGACGGAACCAGCCATTAATGAACATAATTAAGTAACCTGTGCACTTTCCAGAATATGTAAATTTCCCAAGGCATTAAATATATGTCTGTTGCAAATATTTAAAACTATGGCAACCCCGATACCTGTTGAGTAAAGGTGGAAAACAACCCCAATCAGGAATGTACCGAAAAATAACCACGCAACTTCACCACATCGCCCCACTACTGTGGTTTTATTTTTTGTTTTTTTTTTATACACAAGCTCCTGCATTGTCTCCCCACAACGTAGCATGGCTCACTACCCTTTGATCACTGCAATCTGAAAATGCTTCCACGTAACAGCACCAAAACAATTTAATTCGGGAAATAGCCCTGGAGCGATCTGATCAAGGGAAGTACAGTATTCAGTGTCTTCCTACTGCAATTCGTCAATGCTATGGCCCTAGCAAGGCTTATTTGCAATGCCCCTACATATGGCATGAGGGGGAGATGATCAGTTTTCCTTTTGTGGGCAAGAAATCTAATAATAGAAAGAAATCTCTCTCCTTTATGGGCCCACTCTATCCGTGTGTTGCCGACAGCAGCCATAAATCTAATCTGTCCGGCCTTCCGAGCCTTTGAATGTAATTGCACCACCAGGAATTGGAAGAGAGAAAACAAGGCCTGTTACAGAAGAACTGTTATCCGTGTATCCAGAAAATACCCAGATGTATTAAATGCAAAATAAATAGTGACTGAACCTTTCCGGCTGTGTGTAATAAATGTCCAAAATATTTTATGGCACACAAGGTATACAAACAGTGACACTTTCACAATGCCTAACGCCTTCCTATATGCTGAATTCTATTAACCACAGATTACCATGGATTACAATGCTAACTCTCCGCAGTGATGTGTAATGATAGATAGAGAAGCTTCCCAATGGGACTTTGTCTTTATGTATGCATACATTATCTGTCCCGCCAGGAATTGACACCGAGAAACTTCCACAGTTCGACTGCCCCGATTAACATGTTCAGCCACCTACCTCCCATAATGCCCTGCAGTCTGTGTAAGTATGCCGCAACAACTCCTTGATTACCATAAATCTGGCATCCCGCAGGCTGTGGCTCCAATAAAGTACCACGCATCAGATGTTACGCCCATGGATGTTCCCAGCACGGAGATACGGATGAGAAAGGTTGTTACTTTCACCATCGAAGGAACAAGGCATCTGTTATGTCGGGCCTCAGGCCTGCATGACGATGAGTGATCGACACTGACACATGGAGCTATAGGGTAGTAACTGGCCATGAGCACGTGCACTCGGGCCCCTTTATTAACAGGCTCACGTCACTCGTGACGCCTGTGAGGGATGCGTGTGTGGGTGCAAGTGTGCCCACTCCCATAGGGGAGTGGCTCTAAACTCTATGCCTGTCGAGACACTAGAACGTGTCTCGCAGGACATAACATTCCTCCCAAATTTTAATAAAACAAAAGCTCTATAGTTCAACCTGTAGGGATAAACAGTAACAAAATATAAACCACAGGGTCCATCAGTTTCTCGGATCCGGCATCAGGAAGACGGCAGACAAAGATCGGTGAATTCGACTGTGGCAGGACACTCAGCAGGTATTCATCATTTAACCTGATCAGTTCAGGACACGAACTCTTGCTTGAAGATGTCAACTGCGCACTAGGAACTTGCCGGTGTAAGCATGTCCTTTAGTCCCACGTAACTTCCGTCCGCTGACCTGGATGATGGTACACGGTGTGTAACAATAGTTCATTAACTGGGTGCATCAAGATTATGGTGGGAGTCCATGGTGAAAGTTCACTGGATTATTTCCGGATCGCCGGAAGTATCTATGAGGCCGTCTTGCTTTGTCCGGTGACCTGTCGGTGGGGCAATGTCTCTTCCAGCTCTCCCGCCTGGGGAGGCCCTTCATCAGGCTTGCCACGGGACTGCTGGTAGGCTGCGATGGGGCTGCGTGTGTGCCGGCTGGGGGCAGCTGCAAACCACCAAGGAGCCAGTAGCCAGTCTCTCGCACAAACCTCAAGGGTGTATGGATCTTGGTCAGGACATGCTCTCGCTGCCGCAGTTCGGATTAGCAGGTAGCCTCTGAGTTTTCTTGTTGGCTAGTTTGGCAATAGTGAAGGACTCCAATCCATGTATATTCGAGATGGTGTCGGTAGACGCACTTGATGAGGACTGGCATGGTGGCATTGCCAGCAGTGTGGTGAATCTGGACGATGGCGGGTGACGACTTGCCTTGATGGATGCAGGCGCCTAGTCTGGAGTCGATCACCTGAGGGAGGGAGTGGCCAGGTACCTCCATGTTCTCTGGGGAGGCACTTGCATTCATGTACTTGTACTTCTGGGCTGTTGGGACTTTGATGACGGAGGAGTGATGAACACGCTGAGAAACGTAAGGCTTGAGATTCGGTTCGCGCAGGCTGTGCGGCTTACTCTCGGACTCCCGCTGTGCGGTTGCCAGTTCCTTCTCGGGTTATCCCCTCTTCCCTTGCTGTCGCTGTGTTAGGACTCACTCCTGTTGTAGCTTGGGTTTCCTTCATCGTCCGGCCCTGCCACTCACGACTTCCTCTTCTGACCTCATCTGGTTGTCCGATTCTTGGTGCAGACCCTCTGGTCACACTTCCACGTGTCTTGCTGAGTGCGGTGTCATGCATATGTCACTGATGACGTAGCTGCCATTGGGCCTGGACGACAGGTGACGATGATTAACTAGGAGAGGAAGTTTCTGGATGGACATCGTAGCCACGTGACTGCCTCTTCTGAATCTTGTCTTGCACCTCTGGCATTTGCGGTCAGGAGCAGGGATGCCACTCAACTCTAACTGCCGACACTCGGGGCTGGGCGATCTCACTGTGAAGCGATGGGAGCAACGCGGTATGCGCTTGCTGCGGCTTACGTGTGGTTCTCCCTTGGTGCTGTCGCCAGGGCCGTCGGTCCGCCTTGGTGGCTGTCTGGTGTCTTTGGAGGTGTTCTTGGCTTGTGGTGCTACTAGTCCTCGTGCTTCTCCTCTCGTTGTCTTTGACACACCTGCGTTTGTCCAGCTCTTCTGGGTGACACGATTTTCACTCTTCTTCTGCTTCTTCTCCGGGTGCAGTGACATGCACCATGGTCTAACAAGGCCAACGGGACCGTTGAACTTCACTGGTCTCTGGACCATGCGGGCGAAACTTCTGTCGCTCTTCTCTTGTGCGTGGCGAGCAGCCACTCACTTCGGGTGCTCCTTCTTCAGGCAGCTTCTTGACGCTCCTACTCCGGGTGTTCCCTCTCCAGGGAATGGGTTCCACGGGCCGTAGGGAGCGAAGCTCCTAATCCGGGTGTTCCCTCTCCAGGAATGGCTTCCACGGGCAGTAGGGAACTGGTGTAGTGGTTGGCCACTCGAAGTGTGCGACTCACCTCTCGTCAGCCTTGGGTCACTGACGACTCCTGCTTGAAGCAGTGTGAGGGAGGACACTGTGCTGAGTTTGGCCCCTTCCGGGCTCCGTTGCTGCTGTGGAGATGTGTAGGATCTCCCAGCTGATTCCAGCAGCTGCTTCTTTCATTTGGAGAGATCTATTTCCCTCCTGGGTGTTCACCTCTGCTGACATTCTTCTGGGTGCACCCGTCACGCACTTCGGACTGCGTGCGCTTCGCCATTTTCTTGGGCGCCCTCTTCCGGCATCTGGCATGCCTGCCCGTCCTTCTTGCGGTGGTGGTCGTTCACCGCCAGGGGCGTGTGGGGTGTTCTTCTTAATCGCTGTGGCGTGGGGCAGCCACTAGGGGTGCGCTCTCTGCACCAGTCTTTCTTGCACTTTTGGCGGGGAAGACTGCCTTGAGCCGATGCTCAATCGTCCGTCCTTGCTGACGATGGCGATTGTTGGCGTTGCAGCTTGCCTTTAGCTCCAAGTCTCTAGCGCCTCCCTGTGCTATTGTTGTAAACCACTGTTCCAGTGCAGCAGTGGCACTAGTCGGTCACCAGGGGTGTGTTTAGGCTCTCAGCACCTGTTCTCGCTTCTTTCATGGCCTCTGTCTCAGGTGAGTTGGTGTCATGAATGGAAGCCGTATTGGTGAGGCTGGCATCCTCTCATTTCCCTTTGTCATCCCAGGTGCCAGGTCTCCTCTGCAGCACTTCACTTCACTTCGCAAAATGACCATGAGCTGCTTCTCCCTCTGCAGCATCTGTGTGCCCCAGCAGTGTGTCCTGGTGAAGTACTTCTATCTTTTCCTACCTTAGTGGGTGCAGTGTTGCTGAATGGCCACCAGGTGGCGCTGCAGGGCTAATTATTTAGGCCCGCGGCCGTTTTCCTTTTCCGTGGAACCTCGATTAACTTGTTGTCGCTGCAGTTCATTCTGACCGCAAGGGCGGCGTTGGGGGCATGCAGAAAGAAATGCTGTCCCTTGGTGGTCGCTGCACAGTCTTCTGGCCTCACAGAGGGTGCAGGAACCGTCGGTTTATTTTTCCTGCCAGTGCTGCGCTGCGGTTGGCCACTAGATGGCACAAGTCCTTCACATGGGGCACTGGCAGCCTTTCTCCCGTTGCGTACTGAGTTATGAAGGCGGGCGTGACGGCACTCCGTGCAGTGGGCCGCTGGTGTCAGGTAGGTGCTTCCTTACTTTTCCTCCTGTAGTAGGCAGGTGTGGGCAGCCTGCCAGAGGGTTGCAGACGGGGAGAGAGATATTGGGGGAGGCAGCCGTTCAGTAGATGCTTGCAGATGGCCCGCTATCGCTCTGCGGGCGTTTCGTGCTGAACTGCAAAGAGGCGCCGAAATGCCGGTACGGGCCTGTCCTCCACCGCGGCCGTGCGCAAATCACGGAAGACCAGCTAACCACAACCCTCGCCCTGAGCCCACCCGCCGAACTCTCCGACCACGACACCGCCGCCCGCAACCTCAGACAGTGGATCGACGACTGCGCCAACACCCTCGCCCCGCTCAAGAATCCGCCCAACAGCCACACCAGCAAGAAAGCCACCTGGTTCACCGAAGACCTCCAGGCCTCCAAACGAACATGCCGAAAACTGGAGAAGATCTGGCTCCACGAACGGACAGCGGACAGCTACGCCGCCCACAAGAGCGCCACCCGCAGTCACCATCACCTCATCAGATCCGCCAAAAGGGCCTCACTCAAAGACCGCCTAGACAACAACGCACACAACAGCAAAGAGCTCTTCAACATCGTGAAGGAACTCTCCAACCCCAGCTCCAACACCAACGACATCCAGCCGTCGCGAGACCTGTGTGACTCACTGGCCACCTTCTTCCACCGCAAAATCGCCGACATCCACGACAGCTTCAACACCACGACCGCCCCGGCAACCACCGAGACCACTGCCCCCACAACCACCAACCGCCTGCTCTCCTGGACCAACATAAACGACGAGGACACCAGCGAGATCATGAACACCATCCACTCCGGTTCACCGCTAGACCCGTGCCCTCACCACATCTTCAACAAAGCCAGTACAGCCATCGCGCCCCATCTCCGGAAAATAATCAACATCTCCTTCGAGACAGCAACCTTCCCGGAAAGCTGGAAGCATGCCGAGATCACCGCCTTACTCAAGAAACCCAAGGCAGACCCCAAGGACCTCAAGAACTTCCGACCCATCTCTCTGCTCCCGTTCCCCGCGAAGGTCACCGAGAAAATCGTCAACAAACAACTGACCCGCTACCTCGAGGAGAACAACATCCTGGACCCTTCCCAGTCCGGCTTCCGCAGCAACCACAGCACCGAAACCGCCCTCATCGCTGCCACCGATGACATCAGGACCCTGCTAGACAACGGAGAAACAGCAGCCCTCATCCTCCTGGACCTATCAGCCGCCTTCGACACGGTCTGCCACCACACACTACGAACACGCCTTCACGACGCCGGGATCCAAGAGAAGGCCCTGGACTGGACCACATCCTTCCTTTCCGGCAGAACACAAAGCGTCCGCCTCGCCCCCTTCCGATCCAAGGCCACCAAGATCATCTGCGGCGTACCCCAAGGCTCCTCCCTCAGCCCAACGCTGTTCAACATCTACATGGCACCCCTCGCCCACGTCGCCCGACAGCACAACCTCAACATCATCTCCTACGCCGACGACACCCAGCTGATCCTCTCCTCACCAAAGACCCTCACACCACCAAAGCCCACCTCCACGAAGGAATGAAGGCCGTCGCCGAATGGATGAGGACCAGCCGCCTGAAGCTGAACTCGGACAAGACGGAGGTCCTCATCCTTGGTTCCAACCCTTCAGCCTGGGACGACTCCTGGTGGCCAACATCACTGGGAACAGCCCCGCCACCCACCGACCACGTACGCAACCTAGGGGTCATCCTCGACCCCACCCTCTCCATGACTAAGCAGGTCAACGCCGTTTCCTCATCCTGCTTCAACATCCTCCGAATGCTCCGCAGGATCTTCAAGTGGATCCCCACCGAAACAAGAAAAACAGTCACCCAGGCCCTCGTCACCAGCAGGCTGGACTACGGAAACGCCCTCTACGCAGGAACGACGGCTAAGCTCCTGAGACGGCTGCAACGCATCCAGAACGCCTCTGCACGTCTTATCCTCGACATCCCCCGACGCAGCCACATCACACCCCACCTGAGAGACCTGCACTGGCTCCCTGTCAACAAGAGGATAACCTTCAAGCTCCTCACCCACGCACACAAAGCACTCCACAACTCCGGACCAGCCTACCTCAACAGACGACTCAGCTTCTACACCCCCACCCGCTAGCTCCACTCGACCAGCCTCGCCCTCGCCACAGTCCCCCGCATCCGGAAAACGACCGCCGGCGGCAGATCCTTCTCCCACCTCGCCGCCAAGACCTGGAACACCCTCCCCACCAACCTCCGACAGTCCCAAGACCTACTGGCCTTCAGAAGACTCCTCAAGACCTGGCTCTTCGATCAGTAGCAGCACCACCCCCCTCTTCCCCCAGCGCCTTGAGACCCTCGCGGGTATGTAGTGCGCTTTATAAGTGACATGATTGATTGATTGATCCCTTACTCATGCCGGGCTGCAGGGCGTGCAGTCTGTTCTAGGGGCGCTGCTCTTGCTTCACGTGTGCAGCTGCAGGGAGGCTGTGAAGCGGAGCGCTCTCATCCCTCTGCGTCGCGGCGCCGTGTCACTCTTGACCCACGGACGGGGGAGGTGCCATCGATGAGACCGGGGTACTGGGGTGGTCAGTCTGTGCCGCTTCTCCACCTCCTCTGATGACGCAAACTGACTCTGGCCTCAGGCTGTTGCTGTCGGCGCTGGGAGCAGTCATGTCTCTTCTCCCTTCGCAGGCGATGCAACAACGGTAGGCGGGACGGCCTGTGGGTGCCTCAGGACATAGGCGGGGGCACTCCGAGGATCCGGGCGTTTCCCGCTTCGCGCTAGTAGCGGCAAGTCTCTTCTATGCTTCCCGGGCCACTGACCTTTCGCTGTCGGGCTGGCTGGCACTGGCTGGGGGCAGCAAGGCCCCAGCGGCGGCTGTAGGTGGGCGCTGCCGGACGTCGCCTGTGATGTCGGTGCATGCGCTGGGTGGCCACCCTCTTCTTCAGCACGACGGCCTCGATCTCCGTGCTGGCACTGGATATGAGTTCGCCACCAGGGTTACGGAACTCTCCGCAGTCACAGGTGGCCGCCGGCCGGGCTCATTTCCTCCCCCACGCGGAACGATGAAGGATATCAGCAGGCATGCGGGGTTAGTATCCCACCCTCATCGCCAGTGTTATGTCGGGCCTCAAGCCCAGTGGTATGTCGAGCCTCAGGCCCGCATGACGATGAGTGATCGACACTGACACATGGAGCTATAGGGTAGTAACTGGCCACGAGCACGTGCACTCGGGCCCCTTTATTAACAGGCTCACGTCACTCGTGACGCCTGTGAGGGATGCGTGTGTGGGTGCTAGTGTGCCCACTCCCATAGGGGAGTGGCTCTAAACTCTATGCCTGTCGAGACACTAGAACGTGTCTCGCAGGACATAACAGCACCCAGACTTAACATGATGTGTGCAACCTGTACCGGGTTTTAACAGACATGTGCAGCACTCAAACGCGGCAACAGTGCTGACACCAAATGCCTCAGTGAACATGCCTAACCAAGGTCTTATAACGACCTGTGTGGTACTCGGGTGCAGCTGCGTGAAAGACCAGCATGTCAAATTACCGCACCAGGGTTTCCTCTAACTGCCTGGCTCCCTGCCCACCACAGCGACGCCCCCTCTCACTCCGGCGCCTCCCCTTGCACCAAACCCATGCGCATGCATTGCACTGATGGTTGCAATGAAGGTAACCACCCTAAAACCGTCTGCCGAATACTAATTATTGCACTATAATAGAAATAGGCAAATGCCCTCACCAACCGCCAAAATTCTAAATTTGCGGCCCACTTGACACCTCGTCACCGCCGAGCCTCGAACCCTGATCACCTGCACCAGAGACGCGTGCCCTGACAAGCGAGCCACCCGCTCTGTATCTGTCTGTATCTCACACCCAATTGAAAGACGGAAATTATACACCGCCCGACTAGCTTGCTATCCGATCCCTATCTCCAGCACAATTGAAATTCTGCTTATTGCCCCTCGGCGCGGCTACATGAACACGAACCGGCCCAAAAATGCCACACTCCTACCAGTAGAAAAAAAGCTATGTGCCACTAAGCCCCAATACACAAATTGTGCCGCACGTGAAACCCCCCTCCCCCGCCGGGGCTCGAACCCTGATCCACTGGACCAAAACCCAAATGCCTATACGAACGAGCCACTCCCTCCGGTTCGCCAATACAAAGCAACGGCGGGGATTACACATCGCCCTGACGAGCGCGCCAAAACGCCACACTCCTGCGCGCGACCCCGGGCCGAAATCGAAACCCAGACCACAAAGCCACGCCCCCTACACACGGCGCGCTCTCTACCCAACGGGACAGCAACAAAGAAACTGCAGTTCTCGCCGCACCCGGACTAAGAGAACGGCCTCCTTTACCTTCCCCGAACTCTTTTGCGGTCCCATGGCACTATAACCTGCTCCCCGCTTCCTCTAATCTCTCATGAAAGCGCCCATTATGCGGGCAATATAATAAAGAGCTACCTACGGGCGCATCACCTTCTAGAGCAGCGCCCATATATTTTAAATAAAAACGGTAATCATTAATAAAAAACGCCCTTTAAGAGGGCGACACACTACGCCACGGCCCCCTCCAACCCAGCTTGACACACAACGCCAGCCGCCGACAGGACACTTCTCTCCACATCGACGTCGACGACGTTCCTGTAGCTCTGCTGTGGTCCGAGGGGACAAAGAGAACGAAACACCCCGGTCACAGCCTTAAATACCTGCTACATTTAGTTTTATCTGCGACGCCTCCCGATGACATCACTCAGCCAGCCCTTCCATGACCAGCCCCCTTCTCAGGGCCTCGGAGGAGGCTCAGCCCCGTGGCGCTACTAAGGGCGCCCCTCCCCGTAGGCGTGGGGGGCGCCTGCTCATATCCTGAAGATATATTGGGCGGTACCATTCGTGATGGACAGGATATCCGTCACATATGTATAAAGTAACCCATCGGCCAAGCTGGCCCTATGCATTTTGCATTATACCTTTTCTATGCTTTTCTTTTAGGGAGGTTAATGTCTGAATACATTTTTCTCCGTTCTAATTCTCTGTGGTAGTTGCCTTTTCCAAGTCGGCTATTCTTCCTTTCTTCTGCATTATGTCTTTCTGAAATGTTTGACATGTTCTAAACTTGCTGAAATTTGAACCTCAACCTGGTGCAGCTTTCTGTGCAGAATCCCGGGAATGTCTATGCATGTCAGAAAGTAGTAACCCTACCCTCACACATAGGTGTAAACCTACGAGTGCAGATTTACTACTTTCTACTCACTTACTGTGATTCGACCCCATTGCTTGCGCAGTCCATCCTTCTTATGCCACTGGGACAGGACACTCTAGCAGCACCATGCATGTCACTGCAGGACACTCTGACTTTACTATGTGTGTTGCTGTAAGTCAATAGGAAGTCCTGGGTGTGTTACTGACTGGACTCTCACGTACCTGTAAGTCAACCCTAAGTATCACCCTAGTCAGACACTAGAGCAGCCTCATATAAGTGACTCCCTCCGGGAATCCTACGTAAGTCACTCACAGGTCATTCAATCAACCCAAAGTGAGTCACTGACAAGACACTCAGACAAGTGGACTGGACTAATGTGTCACTGACAGGACAATGAGGCAACCGGAAGGCACCAGTGCTGCTCCAAGTATGTCACAGGAAGTATGTCACACGATGTATGTGATTGAAGTATGTCACAGGAAGTATGTCACACAAAGTATGTCACAGGAAGTATGTCATCCAAAGTATGTCACCCAAAGTATGTCACAGGAAGTATGTCACACAAAATATATCACCGAAATTTGCCACAGGAAGGTTGTTAAGGCAGTGTTAGAAAAGTGATTGAGTAGAAATTAATTCAGTCCGTGACTGGACACTAGTCTTAAGGTAGTCAGTGATAGGTATTCCTAGGTATGTTACTGAGGCATCACTCTTAGAGCCCCAAGTGACTGAACACCCCAGAGAGTGACATATGGAACCCATAGGACACTGGCACACATCTTCCCTAAGCAGCAGCAGCTGCAGTGAGGGGTGCGGACTCCCTTCTGTGGCACCTTCAGGCTGGTTTCAGTCTCACTTCCCCATCGCTCTGGGTCACTGTGCAGCATTGCTGCTGTCCCAGATCTGACAGTAATAGACCGCCTCGTCCTCCGCCAGGGCCCCGGTGATGGTTAATGTGGCCGTGTCACCAGGGTTAGGGTTGGTGCCGGAGAATCGCTCTGGGATCCCCGAGGGTCTGCCACTATCTCCATAGATGACCAGTCGGGGGGCCCCGCCCGGCCTCTGCTGGTACCAGTGCACACCCTTGCTCCCAATACCACCGGCGGAGCAGGTGAGGTCAGCCGTGCCTCCCGGAGACACAGACACCGAGGGCGGCTGAGTCAGAACCCGCTGAGCGAGAGAACCTGGAATGAAAGGAGGAATGAGGACTTACAGCGTCACGTGACAAGGAGAGAGGTGAGTAGTACCACTGGCGTAGCAAGGGGGGGGCGGAGGGGGCGGTACGCCCCGGGCGGCACGAGATTTGGGGGCGGCAGGTAAATTTATCGCTAGCACCCCCCCCCCCGCTCTTAGGCGCTCGGCGGCGGCAAAAGGCAGGGACCGCCACGGGCGTCAGAGTGCCTAGCTACGCCACTGAGTAGTACCTGACATTTATGTATCTTAGAGCAGGTAACAGAATATCACTAAACAACGCACCTGCACAGAGCGCGCTGAGCACGAAGAGGAGGGGAGTCCAGGACATGGCGCAGCGTCAGCAGAGCTCTGGTCTCTGATGCAGACCGATTTGGTCAGCGCGTTCTTAAAGCGCTGGCAGGGCTGGGGCAGCGCCCTGCATGCAAATCCGATCACAGCTCTCTGACTGCTTGTCTCCTCACACGTAAGCAGTGCCGCGCTGTTCTCCATACAGTTTCCATGTTTTGAAGTCATTAAAATGTATTTATAGCTCATTCCGGCCATAGTCCTGCCCTCGTGTTCTTCGATGATCCCAGCATCCTTTCCCTCTCTCAGCCCTCCTTCCCTCCCTCTCGCCATCACACAATGACCAGATATTTTCTGCCTGCTCACACCCTTGCTATTGAGTTCTGGTTCATCAACTACTGGTTCCTGATGAGTCTGGGAGCAGGTATGAGATTTTGGACACAAAAGGAATCAATGAAAACTACAGGTCAGTCCAGTTCCAGCGTCAGACTGCTAACCGGTGCCTTTTGGTTTCAGATGATGTATTTTTTTTTTTTTTTTTATTAAATAAATAGAAATCCACTTGTTTCTTTCTCTTGGGCATGTGCAGTCCAGGGTCCGAAACCCCACTTGCCAAATCTGCATTCCGTAGAAACCAGTTGCAGCTATTAAACTGGAAATTCCACCAGTGGTGAGTTAGTACTTTATGCCCCGCAGTCACCCAGAAGGCTTTAATCTCTGACCCCCTCCTGAATGTGGAACAAAAAGAAATGAACAAAGCGACATTTTACAAGTGTATAAAAAGATAAACTATAGCACGTATAAAGGTGTTTGAAAGGATTTTGTGTCAAAGGTGGCTATTTTTCGTCGCAATGTAGAACTGTAGCTGACAAAGGTAATAGATTTTATTGTGATGGGATAGATTGCCATCTAGCGCCCATAAGTGGAATACCCGCTCCTACCCACTTTTATAATGCATATTTTTATTTGGAAAATGCAGTACAAATCGACAATAAATATCACAAGTCGATGATAAAAATTACATGCAATTGTAACATCCAAGGCAACAAAGGAAACAGCAACCATCCTGATCCAGAAAGGTCTCTGTACCCAGGATTCGAGCTTATAACCGGATCAAAGCTGGGCCAGCAAAAAAATCAGGATGTGAACACTAGAATGTTTTTTTTGTAAATCACTGAAGTCACACAAGTTGTGTTAAACAGATGTAAAAAAATAAATATGTAAAGCTTCTTAAAATTAAAAGGTGTGTTTTTGTTTTGAACATTTGTGTTTACATTTTTTGACAATGGCTGTAGTACTGTTTACCAAGGTCGGCATTTCAGCAGGTCACTCCCTAAGCCCCTTCCCTAAATGTCCCTTCACCCCTCCCATTTAGTAAAACCTATACCCCATTTTGATGCCCCTCCTCCTGGCTCCTCCCACATTTGCTACAGAAACATATACTTATATGTGTGTAGATCTCCGCCACCTTCTCCGCAGAGGAAAGAGAGGAGCAGAGGTCTTCACCCGCAGGTTTATGATATACATTACTTAGTAGTAGTGACTAGTACTACTGTAGTCCTACTTTATACATTACACAATGTCGCTTGTGTCGAGGCCCATTTTTATTTTTGCAATAACTTTTGGTCTCTACAATTGGATTTCTTCATTCTCAGGAATTGGAGTAATTACATTTGTATCTTTTTCACAAATTTAGGGGTCTATTACGATGGCGGTCGGATGTCCACCGCCGGGGCGGCGGTGGCGCCCGTCGTACCGGCGGTGGACATCCACCCGCCATCGCAACCAGGAAAACCGTCGGTCACATTAGGATGGCGGTGGTGACCGCGGCGGTGGGAAATTCCGACCGCCACATTACCGCCGGTTGCCATCCGCACTCCTGCCTGGCGGACGGAGCAGGACCAGGATAATGGTGGCGGTGCAGAGCAGACTCCGCCGACAGGATTATGATGCCGGCGGTAGTAAGCCTTCCCTCAGCGGTCAGACCACCACTGAAAGGCATGCAGTGATTGACTTCCGGGGGCCCGTTGCGGTCCCCCAATGTGTTGTGGGGGGTGTGGGTGCACTGGGGGGTACCCATGGCCCCCCCCTACATTTCCCTGTACCAGGTGGCAGGCACTGTGCAGTGCCTGCCACGCAGTGCAGGGAAATGCAGGACATGCTCCTTTCGGCATCGCAGCGGTGCTGCGGGCAGCAGCACCGCCGCAATGTTAATGCCCGCGATCCGACCGCCGCGGTCGGATTTCGACAGTGGGTCATCGTAATTTGACCGGCGGTGATGTCGCGGTACATGCGGGCGGTCTTTTCCTGCTACCATGGCGGTCGGGGAGGTTTCCCGACCGCCATCGTAATAGGCCCCTTAGATTGGACATGCTAAGTTTTTATTTCTTACTTGTATTGTTTTTATTAGTTGTTGTTCATGCACCAGAAGCATTTCTCTGAGAAAGGTCTTGATGCTTCAGCCATGTTACCATGGGATACCTGGGCATGTTTAACTTAAGCCGGTGTTCAGCACGGAACTGCTTTCAGTGGATGAGAACTGTTAATATAGCAGAGATTCCAAGTGATTCTGCTTGCAACTCAGTGATCATGTACTGGTTGTTCTCTGAGGCTTAGAATTGGAGGTTAATCAGGAAAATCCCATAAAGGGAATCAAGCTGAAACATTGATCAACACGAAGAGTGTTTTTTATTGGGTGTAAGAGCCAGGGGCACAACCAGAATCAGACTTCAGGGGGTGTGGGGGGGGGGGTAAGGGGGTTAACACTTAGAATAGTGGGAGCGGAGCCATATTCAGAGCTGAATCAAAGTCACTTGTGGGGTTCCCTTCAATCTTCTGGTACAATACCTGATATGGGGTATTATTCTCAATGACATGTGGCCAGTAAGGCATTTTTAAGAGCACTTGCAGTAAGGTTGGGCTTAGTATAACACGATTTAACAACTGATAGAGTGGATTTAGATTGTTCCCTCAAGGGATTTTAGAATTTTAGAAGAATGAATAACAAATGTTGCTTTTGTTGTATTACATATGAAACCATTAGACTGGGTAAGGTGTTGAATTTCAGGTTCAAGTTTCTGGATCAAACAGCAGCTAATGATGCATTCTACAACACATTTTTCCAATTCCGTTAGCCTCAACCTGTCTTAAAAACAATGCTTCCAAGGTATTTGGGTGCCCACCACCAAATTAAGTTTTACAAAATGTTCACTGGTTAAACATAATTTTGTAGTTATTGCTATGTTCATACTGTATGTACCAGCACACACTACCAACACATTTACAGGACAGATGTTAGTACATGCATCAACTGTCTTGCAGTCAGAGGGAAGAATGCCTCTTGTCCGGGCTCAATAACACATAGAATGTTGAATCAGTATTTCCATGGTTCCAAATGTTAACCCTGAGTTTCACCTGCCATCAAATATTCTTTGCTATGATATGCCTAGGTGCTCCCATGGCCTGAAATGGACCTCTCATTTGGAAGGATGTTGACTGTACAAACACAGAGGCAGAAACCAAGCATGAAGTATGATTATCCAAAGTACCACCACATCACAGAATTAATACCAAAAGGTTTAACATACTCCTAAGCACTGGTAACTCTAAAATATTACATAATAATACCCTTTATGAAACTATTTGACAACATTGCTGAACTCATCTTCAACTCTGTAGAATTTTTGCAGACTATATAATGCATGAATATAGCAAGAGTGATGGGGCCAACTCAGAAATGGAATTGAAAAAGGTTCTATCTCATCAGGTGTAAATACTGCTAGAAAAAGAGTAAGTTGCAGACATACTAAGTTCTACTGTGTTGCAACAGGAAAGTGGGCAAAATATATACAGCTAGCAATCCTAAACCCAACTTGATTTGAATTTCAGAGGTGGAGCCCTGGCTCTTCTGAGCATGAAACAAATAATTCAAGACAATAAATACCACACTTCACATTTGCCATTTCAAGAACTGCCCATTTGTTGACTTACCCCACGGAAAGGTAAGTCTTTTCCTGCGTCACCATTTCCTGTCACTGACTCACTTCTACTCATCTTTTCACCTCTTTGTTTCTTGTCCCCCCTCTGCTGATTCTCTCTTCTGTTCTTATCTGTCTCCCGTCTGTTTATGACTTTATGAGTTCATACTCCAATGTCCTCCCTCTCATCAATCTCCCTCTGTATTTCTCTGCCTGACTCTATAGCTCTCTTCTATTTCTATTTTTCCTTTTTTCAATTATTTGCCTCTGTATTTTGGCCATACCTCCTTCTCTTTTTCCTTTCTCCTCCTTTTGTTGTCTATCTCATTTCTTTTCTCAGACTGTTCAGAGGCTTTAGTGTGCCTGAAAACCTGGATGACATGCACAACGCCTTCAACAGGTACAGTGCGGTCTGAACGTCACCAAATGTTATTAGTAGAGAAAGCTTCAAATTGAGGACACATGGTCTTTCAGCTAAATGTTATTGCCCACACCTGGGCGATCAAAACTAGCAAAGCCAGGCCTGGCAATTACCACTGGCAGCGCTATTGGTAGCAACCACAGCTTCTCTATTGGCGCCAAGTCAGTTGCTGGTCATCAGTTCTTGCTTCTTGCGCTCTTTCACGTCCGCCTTCTCTGTCTGCCTTCTCTGCAAGCACTCTCTGTTTTCAAAACTTAAGCATCTGTAGAAGGAGGTGATGGAAGTGCTCTAGGAGAGGCCCTCCAAGCAACTTCCAGTGCTGGGCTATATTACCCTTCTCCCAATGCAACCCTGTACCAGTGTTGGACTAGTCAGTCAGGCAGTCTGTTATTACCTGATGGGCCTGCTTGAAAGGGCCAGCGTTTGGCTGTTATTTTTGTAGCATGGGCTGGAAAGGAAAAACAAAAAAAACACACCTTGCCCCTTTCGTGCTGACCCATCTGGCAGTGCAAGACCGCTCAGCACTGTCCTCTGCTCTACTGCTAGGGAAGTGAATGAAACAAACCATCCTCCATTCCAGGTTGTCCCACTGACAGGGGAGCAAAGATGGATGCCCTTCTTCCAAGTGCCCTAACAGGCTCCAAAAACAACCCATGTCATACAAAGTGTACATGCTCTTCCTCACAAATTCTAATCATTTGTAAACAAATTGTTAATGGAAATGTGCAGAACCTTTCATATGGGGTAGACCATTAGCCCCCCACACTGAAGCAGATAGGTAAAAATGCATGCGCATTCAGTAGGAATCATGCTGCTACTACCGCCAGGCCCACAATGCCCCAACACAGAGGACAGTTGTCACGCTCATATTGAAGATGCACTTTGTCTACCCCCTGAACCTCATAGCAATGCTCTGGGTTTTAGGACCATGTAACAGGGAGGTGTCTCAGCGATCTCTGAGGATTGTTGGGCGACTGTGGTAAAACTAAAAAAGACAGATTATTTCAGGAAAAACAACAAGGACAGGGCATCACACTCTTCAGAGCCGTACAAGATACTTTCTGGGCCACATGTATCAAGCAATTTTTCATTCGCAAAGGGCTGATTCACAGAATTGGCCCCTTTGTGAAGGCAAAAAAGGCTTTTTCCATATATCAAACCTTGTTTTGTGAATCGGTAACCTGTTACCGAATTGCAAAATGGGTTAAATATTCGCTATTTGTATGGGGTGTGTTTAGGGCGTCCCTTCCAAATACCGAATCACAGCCATATGTATGAATGTTTTGTGACTGTGAATGCGGTTGCAAAACATTCGCAATTTACCACCAACTTCAAGTTGGTGGTAACCCATTCGCTAATGGGAAGTGTTTCCCTAGGGACCTCTTCCTCTTTGGAAATGGTGGCAAAAACGTTTTTTTTAAGAGCAGGCAGTGGTCCCGCTGACCACTGCCTGCTGTTGAAAAATGAAAAGAAAACTTTTCATTTTTCTTTTTTAAATGCAACCCATTTTGCTTTAAGAAAAACGGGCTGCATTTAAAAAAAAAGATTGCTTTATTTAAAACCAATCATGGATGTGGTGGTCTGCTGATCCCAGCAGGCCACCATACCCATGATTTTTGTGATTAATATGAATGAGGTAGGTCAATTTGCAACCCCTACAAATTGATAAATGAAACTCTTGGAGTTTCATACATTTGAAATAGCGATTGCATAATTGTGATTTTCTGAAAATTGCAATTAGGTAATCGCTATTCCAAATGTTAATACATGTGGCCCTCTGTCTCCAGACTGACTTTCCCTCTTTGGTGACGTTAATCAAATGTATTTACTAATGCTGTGCTCAACAAAAGTCTGTTATGTATCCCCTTCTGTTTCTTGTGATAACCGCATTTCACTTCTCGGTGATCCTCTTACACCCTGGTACTAGTAGTGACTCTTGATTTTCCTGGGACATGGCATCTTCTACTCCTGGTTGGATGCAACAGACACATGATTCTTAGGGTTGTTGTATCTCCACCTCATGGTGGACCACATAGGCTCATATAAGAAGTGTCTTTTGATTGGGTCGTGCCTTCTCCACTCCTGGGTGGATCCCTTATACCCATGTATAAATGGGGTCTCTTGATCTTCCTGGTTCAGAGCATCGCTACTCATCGGTGCACCAGCAATCGATATGTGTTGATTTTCCTTGGGTCACGCCCTTCCTTTGCCTCGGCTCCAAACCCTCACCTACACACCAAGCACAACAGAGATAGCTCACTCAAACAACGGCATTATAAATAATGATGGTAAATATGGTCGGATAATTGTAGTCAAAGAGAGCTCTACATTCCAACATCTTTCTGCTTTGTACCTTGGTTAAGCACAGCAACATATTGCCACAGGCTTGTAACACACCGCTGAACTTCACACAGAACACCAAAATATTTTCAACATAGACCACAATATGAAACATACTCTCTACCAGTCATGCATAACAACCTGAGTATATGCTTACCCCACCACTCAAAAAACACTTTCAGATATCATTAGGAATAGGGAAAGTGCTATACAAATAAAATAAAATAAAATAAAATACAGCAATCCACAAAGCCATTGCCAAAACCAGTTCAGTATGTTTGATTATTATACAATGAACATGAAATGAACTGGTAGGAAATCTGCTTCATTAGCTATTTGGCACATAGAAATGGAGCCTAATCAAATGTACATTTATTATAATGCGTGTCCAATCGGACAACCAAAGGTAAAAATCATTCTAACCAATGTATGTTTCAACAAAGAAAGTACATTTGACTCTATTAATGTTCATCTGCTCCAAGGTATTCAGATCAATGAATGTACATTCACGGACACAAATGTACAAAATATAGTATCTGTGCAACATCACTTTAACAGGCCTCAACTAAATGTTTACAAATTAAACTGACCATAAAAGTATCCATATTAATTCAAGAAAAACATAAAATAGCATGCATACCTCTCTGCCAAACTGATGGTCCGCCTGCTCTCCTTTGAGTCAGGCAGACCATCATGGTTCCGGTTGTAGTTCCATTTCTGGATCTGCTGATGGAAACCTTACACCTTGCTCAACCTCTTTTGCCTTCGCCTTTGCACTGGACTTAACCTCTGCATGTAGAAACCAATCATATGCATATTTTGGGGCTAATGCTCCTCTTCCTGCTGTTGCTGGTGTTCTTGTTGTTGGTTTTAGCTGCTGTGAGCCAACAGCACTGCCCTCAGGCTCTGAAGTTGACAGCTGCACCGCAGAACTTGTGCCCTGGAGGAGTGGGCCTCTAATTCCCAGCCGTTCTTTTTCTAGGTCACTGGCTTGCTCGGCAATGCATGTCTTGTAGTTTGAAACATCCCCGTCTGAAAAAGGAATGAAAATGGGCAGTAATGGTTTGTACCGTGGATCAAGAATTGTGGCACAGATGTAATGTTTGGATGACACAATGTCTCTTTGCACCCTTCTGTTAGCAGATAAGCGAAGGATTAAGCTCTTCACCAACTCATGCACATTTTTATTTTTGTCCACACCTGCGTACATTTCAGACACCTCCTTTAGCTGTTCCTGTAGCATACGCAACAACGGGATAGCTTAGCCCATAGTACAGTCCTCCTTGCTGACTTCCCGTGGGAAAACCTCAAAAGGAAGCAGTATCTCTGTCAGGCATTTGACTAAGACCCATTGGTCCATCTCAATGATCATGCCTTTCACAGTTGCATCCCATCTTTGCATGACATGTTCATTGATTGGTCTGTACTGCTCAAACAGACATTGCAACAAGTAATAAGTCAAGTTCCAACATGTTGGCACCTCCTGTATGAGTGCTTTAACTGGCATTCTATAATCATGCTGAATGACCCTCAGCTGCTTCCGGGCTTTAAAAGAATGGCTGAAATGAGTGCAGATTCTTCTGCAGGTGGACAGTAAGTTGCTGACTCAGTCTTCTTTTTTGAGAAAGTCCTGTACAAGGATGTTGATGCCGTGCGCCATACACAGGACCCTGAACTAGCCACCATCTGTCATGGCCTTAACTATATTACTGCCATTGTCCGTGGCAATGAATCCAAAGTTAAGCCTTCTTGGTTGCAGTCATTCAAAGACTTTGTAGTTAAAGTCTTCCAAGATGTTTGCAGCAGTATGGGATTTTTCCATGGCAAACATGACTACTATTGCATGCGCCTGAGCGCCATTAATATTCTCAGCAGTATCAACACCTGCATATGTAATTTCTCTAACCCCCACAAAAGAGATTCAGTGTGCAGTGATGCACATGTAATCAGTGGCTTGGCAACAGGCCCACATGTCTGTCGTCAGGTGGATAGTGTGAACAGCACTCTGCTGCAAAGCTTATCCAACCAATTCCAGCACATCGTGATGTAGTGTTGGAACAGCAACTCTGGCAAAACAGGACCAGCTGGAAGCCTTCCATTTTGGGCAGATGGCTGCCACAAATTATAGAAAACCCACCCCTTCCACAAAAGAAAAAGGGAGGAAATCCAGCACTAATATGTTAGCCAGCTTTGCTTTGTACAAACGTGACATTGGGTAGTTGCGTTTATACTGCCCCTCCAGCCTAAACATGGCAGGAATAGTAGCCTGAATTTTTTTCTTTTCTGGTGCCACTGATGCAGGTGACTTCTTGAGAGCAGATGGTAGTAGGCTCAATGTGCATCTCAGCAGGGCAGTCCCTGTATGCTCTTGCCTTGGTGTCTCGACCTGAGTCTTCTGCCATTGCGATGTTGCTGATGTGGGCGATACTACTGCACTGCTTGGGAGAGGGCTGATTTGCGTAACAAAAATGTCTTCCTCTTCTTCACCTTCCACCATGATCGGATCAGATTTCCTGCTCAGCCTTTCACCCCGTTCACCAACACCACTTGCAGTTTTTTTGCCCGCTAAGGCGCTCCTCCCACTGGATTGTGAAGCGTTTTCTAGAATGGGTTGTTTGGCCTCCTGTACCATAGTTTGTACCAAGCTTACTCCGACTAACACTTACTCCGCAAATGGAGCATTTGGCAATGTTCAGCACCTTCTTGCTGACAGTAAAAAAGTCCCAAACTGGGGGTCCACTTTCTGACACTGGTGCCACTGCCAATTTTGGATGAACTGGCAGTAGGTGGGCATTTTGATGTTAGACTCTCTGTAGTTCCTACTTCTACTGAGGTGGTTGTGGATGTAGGTCACTGCCGGCGCCTTGCAAATATGGCAACTGACGGTGGTGGTGATGGTATCTGTGCCACATCCCTCAGAGCAGGTTGAGATGAGGTAACGTCGCTCTACACTGGGGCGGGGCTAACATCCATGATGACTGGCTCGTCATCATCCTCCGCTTCTACATCCACTCTAAGGCCTTCAGGAACCTTCCTTTTCCCTAGCCTGTCCTGGCATGTTTCACTGTCAGACTGAGGCGGCATCCAAGTGGAGTCTTGATCATCAGAAGGGGGGCTTGGAGAAGAAGATGGTGGACTAAACCTCCTTTTTCTTGCTGGAGATCTGGAAGACAATGGATCTTCTGTAAGAGTGGATTCTTCTACTTCCTCAGCATGAAGCTCAATCTCCTGAACTGATCCTACTTCGGGAGGAACTACTATTGCTGGCTGCGGCTGTTGTTGTCCACTTACCTGAGTTTCCTGCAACGACTGGGTAGTACTTTGTGAAAGATATAAGTCCATTTCAATGTCACTGCTTGTCGGCGTTGTTGTGATTAGATTGACTGTCTCTGTGTCAGACATGGGCTTGGGCCTAGGTTGGGGTGGGTCCGCTGATGCGAGGGTGCTGCTCCCAGCTTGCTCGCTAGAGGCCGGTGCGGCAGGCACAGGTTTACCGAAAAAGGTCCTGGCCGGCACACAAGTGGTGGAAATCGGCTTCTCCTCCCCACTAGACACTTTCTTGGCAGCACCTTTCTTTGGGCACATCTTGAAGGTGTCAGTTGGCAGCGGCAGTTAGCTTCACAACCTGAAGAGATGTCCGTGTTGTATGGTCATGCGTCACTTCGTGCAGAGGTCTTCTGTCTGGCAGTACTGTGGGTGATGTCTCTTGTGCACATAAAAGCAAACAAGCAAGAACATCAGTGAAATGTGGCATTTTTGCAGTTCTATTAATAGTATCATTTAATGTGTTTACTTAAGTTATAAATAATTAACAATACAGTGTATCCAATATCCATTCGTAAAACCACACCAACATAAACTTTAATGCACACTCAGGAAGGATGAGAAAGAGCAACAACAACACACAGATGTAAGTGTTTGCTTTTTGTTCATCAAGTTGGGAGTGGCATGTGGCATTTAGGGAGGGGCATGTGACAATAGAAAACTGACAATGGAATAATCCTTAGAAAATGAATGCTGTTGTGCGGCTGTGTGTCCCCAATAGCACATGGGGTTTATGCTGGATTTTGGGAAAATGGGGAAAAGAAAATTAGAAAAAAAGGGGAAAAAAGGTCAAATATTTTTAAAAAATATTTTTTAAAAATTAAAACATTTGAAAAAAATAGAATCTTTAAAAAAAAAAAAATATTAGAAAATACAAATTAAACAAATATAATTCAATTGCTGATGTACTACGGAAAGGGGACTACTAATTACCACCATGACAATTGAATTTGGAACCCATTGGGATTTGGGAGGCAAGGAGTGGTAGACATGGAGGCCTATGGCGAAAGCACATTGGCTGCTTACACAAAATGACCGCCAGCCACATGTTTACAACAACCAGCAAGAAAGCATAGCCACAACAAAGAACACATGCAGGCCTATGGCAAAATCACACTATATGCCTACACAAAATGGCTGCCAGCCACATGGTCACAACAACAACCAGCAAGAAGGCATGGCCACAACAGAGAAGACATGCAGGCCTATGGCAAAAACACACTGGCTGGCTACACAACATGGCCACCAGCCACATGGTCACAACAACAAGCAGGAGGCCTCAAAAAAAGAACACATGCAGGCCTATGAACACTGACTATACAAAATGGCCCCTGGGCACATGGCATGGGGAACAAAGACAAATGGTGGCCTACGGCAGACACACTCACACACTGGCCAGACAAAGGAGGCATGGTAACACAGAGAACACAGCATTAATTCAGCAATGCCAAAAATGAAAACTAACAGGGCTAACATTTTTTTACAAAAACATACATTCTCCAAAGGCATTCCCCGCCTATCCACTGTTTGCAGGGGAAATAAAACGTGGAATACCACAAAAAAACACATTTTGTATTTTAATCCAATGCCATCCATGGCCTAAATGATGTTTCAATTCAACAGACACCACAGAAACTGTTGTTTCATGCACCCATGACTAGTACTGGGCCTACTGTCTGGGATGCCCATTGGCAGACTAGGCCACATAGTGAATTAAAAGAATATTGCAAATTTATTAAAAACTTGGAGAAAATGTATTAAACTTTGCAACATTTTTCCTTTACACAAGAAGAAAAATTACATGTAAAAAAAAAAAACAACAACAACCAGCAAGGAGGCATGGCCACAAACAAAGAACACATGTAGACCTATGGCAAAAGTACACTGGCTGCCTACGCAAAATGGCCACCAGCCACATTGTAACAACAACAAGCAAGAGGCCTGGAAAACAAAGAACCCATGCAGGCCTTTGGCAAAAGCACACCAGCTGACTACACAAAATGGCCATTGACCACATGGTCAAACAGCAAGCAAGGAGTCACGGCCACAACAAAAAACACATGCAGGCTAATGGCAAAAGCACACTAGCTGCCTACACAAAATGGCCACCAGCCACATGGTCACAACAACAACAACCAGCAAGAAGGCATGGCCACAACAAAGAAGACATACAGGCCTATGGCAAAAGCTACACAAAATGGCCGTCAGCCACATGGTCACAACAACAAGCAGGAGGCCTGAAAAACAAAGAACACATGCAGGCCTATGGACACTGTCTATACAAAATGGCTCCTGGCCACATGGCATTGGGAACAAAGACAAATGGTGGCCTATGGTAAACACACTCACACACTGGCCAGACAAAGGAGGCATGATAACACAAAGAACACAGCATTAATTCAGCAATGCCAAAAATGAAAATTAACAGGGCTAATTTTTTTTACAACACACATCCTCCAAAGGCGTTATCCCACATATACACTGTTTGCAGAGAAACAAATGTGAAATACCACAAAAAAACACATCTTGAATTTTAATCCAATGCCATCCATGGCCTAAATGATGTTTCAATTCAACAGACACCACAGAAACAGTAGTTTCATGCACCTATGATTAGTACTGGGCCTACTGGCTGGAAGGCCCATTGGCAGACAAGACCACATAGTAAATTAAAAGAATATTGCACATTTATGAAAAAACGTGGAGAAAATGAACTAAACTGTGAAACATTTTCCTTTACAAAATAAGAAAAATTAAATGCAAAAAAACTAGGCCCCTAATGAAACTGCAGGCCACCCACACCACAATCAATTTTAAAAATCGAATAAAAATAGAAATAAATCCGGGTGCATGCCTACTATCAAACAAACAACACCCTTGTTCAACTTACTTGTGAAATCTCAAATACAAAGTCCTTAAATACAATGGTATATGCAGCAGGCAGAAAGAGTGATCCTTCCAGCTTTACATCCAAATGAAAAGTGACCAGGAGATGGACAAAACACTGGGAGGTGCCTGCTGGACAGGAACAGGAAGTTGAAGACTCTGGGGCACTTCCTTCCTGTTGGAAAAAAAAGTTTTAAAAAAATGAATCCTCGCAGAAAAAGCTAACTTGAAAGGTCCATTTGAGAAGGTTTTTTACTACAAATTGTCATTTTGGGAAGATTTAGATGCTTCTCGAGGAGAAAATCTTTCCCAGGTTGCAGCCGCGGTTGATCGCTCTCGCTCACGATTGTGTACGTCACAAAACAAACCCTGGAAGTCACTGGCGTGGCCTAAAGCCGTGTTAGTGGCGGCAAAATCTTGTGGAAGCTCGGGGCGGCTTGCAAATCTTATGGCGCTCGCAAATGGCTAGAAAATCTCATGGAAGCTCGCGAGCGCCCAGCAAGACGCTCCCTCTACGCGAAAGAATATTTGGAATGTGCCAACGAAAAAAAACTCCACTTTGTTGCGGAGTGCAGAGTTTATCGTAACTCTGCATTCTCCGTGGAATGCGGAGTTGCTGAATTCCGCAAACTCCGCAAGCGGAGTGGAGTTTTACACTCAGACCTACTGCTTTTGTCCCAAGCTACCATAGGTTTAAGCACTGGTTAATTTAGTGACTTTTGTGACAAGAATTTTGGCTGTTGCTTGAGAATGTCTCACACCCCCCTCAACCAACAACGACCCAATTTCTCACGCTTATAGTTTTTGAGAAGACCTCTGACTCAGAGGACTGGTCCTTTCTCGAAGATGTGCTACAAGGAATGGTGTTTGGCTCGAGGTTTAGATCATATGTCCAAAATCTACATGCGCACCCTCAGACCCAAGTTCATGTTCATTATACTCTCTCTCCTACATTCTTGATTGGCAGAGGTGCCAGACCAGGCTGTCCCTTTTCTTCTCTTCTGTTCATCCTTACTATACAACCCTTGGCAAATCAACACATTTGGTGTTAAGCTCAGGATGGGATTTGACTGAGGGGTGGCGACAGATGACCAGATTGCACTTTATGCATGTGACAACCTTCCCATCCTCTCGTGACTCTCCCTTATAGGACACTGCTGACCCTTTGTGGGGAGACCTCTTGTCTTACAATTAACTGGATCAAATCCCTCTTAGTTTCACTAATAGGCAACATATATGTGATGGACTAGCAATCAATGCTAGAGATCCATAGGCTTAGCTTCTGATACTTGGGAATTCACATAGCTCTAAAGCCTAGCCTGACGTGGAGTCTCAATTTGAGATCCTTGATGCTCAGCACAAATGCAGACCACACGAAATGGGCCATCTTTCTGCTCAATGTTTTGGGCAGGGTAGCCTATGTTTTGGGCAGAGTAGCCCTATTTAAAATGATGCTGCTGCCACGTCTATTATACATCCCCCAGAATGTCCCCCTGCTCATCGCCTAGAACTGGTTTAAGATGCTGTCTGTGAAGATTTGATACTTCCTCTGGCAGAATCTGCCACCCAGGCGGCTTTTGGTAAATGTGCACAGATGCCATACAACAGGGAATTGGGACATGGTGGTTGCATGTCTACACTATTGGTCGGCACAGGTACTGGTAATAAATGACTGGCTGAGTGGTGGGTGACAGTACCCTGCCTTCCACCTAGAAGTGGAGCTGGTGGGATTGCTATATGTAAATGCCATTCCAGGTGACCTCCAGTGTAGTGTAGCTCCTATTTCCCTAATAGGCACTGCGCATTGGAATAATATCCCCTATAGGTTTGACATAGGACTAAGGTCGGTATGTCCCTATCGAGTATATTAAACTTAATTAATTGTGCCAGCTAGCTCAGAGGCCACTAGAAACTCCTTGACAAACAAGAAGGGAGTAGTTTCTGGCAGCCGCAAAACATGACCACTTTGTTTCCCTTTAGAATCAGAACGTGTCCCAGAGTCGTGGAAACAATAGATAACTATTTCACTCAGCTCACTCGTGCATACTTAGTTTTCCTCAAAGTTACACAGAAAGAATAGACGTGAATTTCAATAAAAGGTTTATTGAACAGTCTTGTTTCTCGTGTAAGTAAAATGTGCTGTTACGATCACAAGACAGTATGCAAGATGAATAATGTACAGCGTAAGCAGTAGAAATAAATAATACTGCGCTAGCATGATCTTTAGTAGATATTCATTTACATAAATAACACAGACTAAAAATGCGAGTACTCATACGATGCGTTTCTAAGCTAGTTCTACCCCAATGTACCTAACCTAACCTAGGTGTAGGGAGAGGTATGAAGTAGGTGAAGTATTCCTTACTATGGTATACTAAGAGTATGTTAAGCTTAGTATGCCTAGTATGCCAAGTATGCCAAGTATGCCGAGAGTCCCTCTAGGTTCTAGTCAGCCCCATACCTTAAGAATGAGAGAGGTAGGAATCTCTTGCCAGACTCGAACTCCAACACCCCGCGAGGGAAGTCAGATCACTGGAAGCTGAACTCTCTGCGTGCAGGGATGACAGTGTCTTCTCAGTGCGTCAGGCCGGGAAACGGGCTCCTCTGAGGTCGAGGTCTCCTCTAGTTTACAAGGGCTAGGGAAGGTATATTTATACCTGAGAGGTACCTCAGAATGTTAGCATTGACGTGAATCGGACAGCGGAAGACGTCATGAATGAACCCCTAAGGTATAACAGTTCATGCATAATAGATGAGACCTTGAAGAAATCAATAGTCCCGTGCTAGGGAAACTCCCGAAGCCTAAGGGTCTGTTCTTCAAGAACTCGTTGTGACGTTAGGGTGGACTGATGTCGGAGACCATGCCTGTATTTGGAGTGCACGGTTTAATACCTAAATAAGGACTGGGATTTTATGCCTATATAAGGGCAGGGCGAATTGTGCCTATATAAGGACATGATACAGGAAAACCTATATATGGACACCCTACTACTGCCCATTTCCTGGCATATGTATATTTTAGGTGTATTGGAATATGGTTGGAGAAGGCAGGCATAATAATGTCCTCGCCATGTGGGCACTCCCTGACAAATTGTGGTGGCCAGTCTTTTTCTGCTAGAATTATGTCATAGCCCCTTGATAGTCTTTCCCAAAAAAGTGCTTTCACCTGTCTAGGTATGTCTCCCTCCATCCGGAGTGTTATTTCATATAACTTTTGTGGAGTACTAACCCTGGTGTCCACAGTCTCAACTGTAATGTACTCATTCAAGTCCACTATCTCCAGAAGTTCCTTCAGGTTCTGGCGAGCTATTGTGACTTCTGCTACACTGTCCAGCATTGTCTGAGCCCATTCTCCGTTCTTGAGTTGTGTTCTCAGTATTCTCGGCATGTCTGATCTTTAGACCTGCTACTTTCTTTTTGGAGAATTGAGGTTTTGTTTTATTTTTTGGAGCGTGTTTTTCTTCCTTGGATTTCACGCGTTCTTCTCTATGTTCTGACCGTCCTCTTCTTTCCGAAGTCTGTGATGAGATCTGAAAGGGACGAGAGGAACGTGTATCAGTATCTTGATACCTGTCAGGCTTTCTCAGATTATCCCTATTCCTGAGGTTATACCTCCTTTCAGAGGGCTCCTTTTGAGGAGACCTACCTCGGGATTGAGAACGTTTCTCGTTTGAATTTTGTTTATTAGTCTCCCACTTCTTTTTAGAAGATGTAGGAGTTTGTTTAATAGAGTCCTTCTCAGGACTTTCAGATAGTTTCGGCTTCACTGGTCTTCCACCCAAACTATCTCTACCTAATTCTGCATAAGATTGTTCAATTATTCTGGGTAGCTCAGTTTGATGTTCTGTAACATCAAATTCCCTTAATTTTTGGCGGATCGCCACTGCTCCTGCCTCCCCTTTAATATTAGATAATATTATTGTTGAGACCTGGTCGAAATTTTTCAGTAATTTCATACCTAAATTCAGAGCAGGCTCTGCCCAGTATTCGTTTTGAATTTGTTTCAGGACATCAGGTATTACCGCAATTGATGGAATGCCATGTGTTTTAGTATAGATGGCAGCAAAGACTGAGCCCCAAGTGGTGCAGTCTTCCAGTTGAGGTGTGATCCCCATCGGTAAACTGATTGTTAGGATTCTGTGTTTCTCATACGGGCTAGTATTTGGAAATACTGCTTCGATCTGAGTAATCTTTTGAGCTATCCAGAATGGAATTTGCTCACGTTTTGTGGGCATTTTACCCATGACTGCATATAGAGTCTGTGGTGTAATTTTTAGTGTATTCCCCTGTTGAGGAGTTTGATTTGGAAGTGTCAATGGTGGTTGGACTGTGAAAGTCCGCATGACATATTGGACCAATTGTCTGTATATTTTTATTAATTCTTGTAGTTGAACAAGTAGTTCCTCATCTGACATTATATCCAGGTCAGGATGAGGTGTGTAGCCGGCTAGAATCGGCCATGTTGCTCCTGGTCTACCTAGTGGACCGAGCCTGGTAATGTTTCTGTGATGTTTTAGGGCGCTTTTAAACCAGAGTTGATGCTCCTGGTATGTTAATGGAATTTCTATATCCTCGAAAGGAATGTATTCCTCTGGTGGATCATCTTCTTTGTAGAAGTGAAACATTTTTGTAACTGAATTTGATTCAGGAAATATTACCCATGAATAGAATACCTCTGTCTGAAAGGATTTGTGTGTCTCTATCACGAAAACTGCTCTACCGCCTCTTGGTGGTAGGCCATGTTTTATGAGTTTTAGAGTGATGGCTCTTCTTAAGTTTGGATGGATGTCTATGACACCCTCCTCGGTTTCATTTAAACCGGTAAAGTTAAAAACTGCTGCTTGGGCTGGATCAGCCACAGCTCCACCGTTTCCGGTGGCATCGTCCCCGTGTATGGACATTTGTTTTTTCGAAAAATGTAGAACAAGTTTCATGGAAACAAAGATAAGGTGCACAATATTTTGGAACACTGTATCCTTCAACGTTGAACAAACCAAACAGCTAATATATAGGGTGTTTCCCTATGTAGCCGTGGTGGATACTTAACCCTGCCCACTCCAGACGTCTTTTGGAGTATATGGGTAGGGGTCTCTGAGAGAAAAGGCACGGCTGAGTTACTCAGTATCTAGCGTTGAATTACCGCCTTACCAAACGTTGGGCGCCATGTAGTGTAGCTCCTATTTCCCTAATAGGCTCTGCGCATTGGAATAATATCCCCTATAGGTTTGACATAGGACTAAGGTCGGTATGTCCCTATCGAGTATATTAAACTTAATTACTTGTGCCAGCTAGCTCAGAGGCCACTAGAAACTCCTTGACAAACAAGAAGGGAGTAGTTTCTGGCATCCGCAAAACATGACCACTTTGTTTCCCTTTAGAATCAGAACGTGTCCCAGAGTCGTGGAAACAATAGATAACTATTTCACTCAGCTCACTCGTGCATACTTAGTTTTCCTCAAAGTTACGCAGAAAGAATAGACGGGCGTTTCAATAAAAGGTTTATTGAACAGTCTTGTTTCTCGTGTAAGTAAAATGTGCTGTTACGATCACAAGACAGTATGCAAGATAAATAATGTACAGCGTAAGCAGTAGAAATAAATAATACTGTGCTAGCATGATCTTTAGTAGATATTCATTTACATAAATAACACAGACTAAAAATACGAGTACTCATACGATGCGTTTCTAAGCTAGTTCTACCCCAATGTACCTAACCTAGGTGTAGGGAGAGGTATGAAGTAGGTGAAGTATTCCTTACTATGGTATACTAAGAGTATGTTAAGCCTAGTATGCCTAGTATGCCAAGTATGCCAAGTATGCCAAGAGTCCCTCTAGGTTCTAGTCAGCCCCATACCTTAAGAATGAGAGAGGTAGGAATCTCTTGCTAGACTCGAAGTCCAACACCCGCGAGGGAAGTCAGATCACTGGAAGCTGGAATCTCTGCGTGCAGGGATGACAGCGTCTTCTCAGTGCGTCAGGCCGGGAAACGGGCTCCTCTGAAGTCGAGGTCTCCTCTAGTTTACAAGGGCTAGGGAAGGTATATTTATACCTGAGAGGTACCTCGGAATGTTAGCATTGACGTGAATCGGACAGCGGAAGACGTCATGAATAAACCCCTAAGGTATAACGGTTCATGCATAATAGATGAGACCTTGAAGAAATCAATAGTCCTGTGCTAGGGAAACTCCCAAAGCCTAAGGGTCTGTTCTTCAAGAATTCGTTGTGACGTTAGGGTGGACGGATGTCGGAGACCATGCCTGTATTTGGAGTGCACGGTTTAATGCCTAAATAAGGACTGGGATTTTATGCCTATATAAGGGCAGGGCGAATTGTGCCTATATAAGGACATGATACAGGAAAACCTATATATGGACACTCTAAGAGGAATACAACACCAGGAACTCACCACGTGGTCTTACTTACTTGGCGATCCGCCCTTAGTTGGACCGGATGAAAGGGAGGGTCACACTCTGCACCCCCATGTGGCTAGAAAATTAGCTGCAGCCCACAGTGACCCTTGAGGGCTTTGAGGAATGGGATGCTATTGGCATATCAAACATAGGTGAAATTTGGCAAGGAGCACAAATGAAATAATTCCTATATCTCCAAAATGATTTCGAATTGCACATTTAGCAGTTCTTTTGCTACTCACAAGCCAAGTGTGCCATGCATTCCTGTCCTATTGTGACTCTCTCGGAAACCTACCCAAACATAATCCACTTGAAACCAAGATCCTACTGAGCTCTCTAGGAAAAGGGGGGTAGCGCAGAAATACTAGTCTCTGGGGTTTAACACTCAAGAACGCTTCATGACATTGAGAACATGATGGGAGGTCAGGATGGGACCAATGGGTGACAGTTACTGTTGTGATGCCTGTATGTTCCCGATGGTGCTGACAATATCCTCACAGCTCCAACTTATCCATCTCAAATACTTATGCATGTCATATCTTACACTGCTACAATTGTGGCACGTGAACAGACTCCCTGCACCCGCATGTTTCCACTGTCAAGAGGAACGGGGAAACTTTATCCACATGGTCTTGGGATGCCCTATTATTGCACTATACTAGCAGAAGATTTTTGTTGCTCTCTCAAAGGTCCTTTGAGGCTCATTGGAACCCTCCCCTCTTAGTTATGCTGGAGGACTCAGGAGGGGGGAACCGGGAAGTTCACACCCTGGTGGGAATTGGAACCATGCTCAATAAAATGAACATCGCCAGACACTGGAACATAGTAAGCCCCCTATTGATGACTACATGGCAGGCGGCAATGGACTTGTGGGTTAAACTGGAGGAACCAATATATACAGCCAGCGGCTGTCCTCAAAATAACAGCAAGTTTCGGAGGAAGTGGTAGGCATATTATGGTCTGGCCTAAGGCATGTTTGGACGCTTTTTAAGAGAACGCATGTGATGGACATTGTTTCTGTTGTAATCTATAATGGTATGGCTCCCTCTCCCCCTCCTTACTTCCTCCTATTGTTAAGCTCAGCGTTCAATGGAACCTTCAGGTGAAGCTCAAGGCAGAATGTTGATGAACAGCCACCTGAAAGGTCGTGTATTTGGAAGATTCTGTATATGAATAATGTTACCTCATTCTTAATTTCATGTGGACTGCGGCTGCCTGCGGCCACGCAGGGGGCCGTCCTAAAGGGCGGCCCTCTTAGTGCCAATTAGGCACGTACACCACCCCACCTAGTGGTGGGACTCGGGGAGGAGTCCCCTTGCCTTGGCGCACTAGGTGCGTCACTTCCGGCGCACAGAGGTCGGGGGAGGGTACTTATAACTCCCCACGCCTTTCTGGCGTCCTCTTTGCACCGGACACGCCGTCATGAGTAATAAGGGACCAATGTGTCACGTGATCCGGCAAAGAGGATCACCCCATAAGGTGTAGCACTGATTGGGTTCGCCACAGTGCAAGTTGGCTCATTAGGCGGGCAGGGCAGCATAGGTTGGTTACAGCTGCCTGCCCTTGGATCGCCCGTAAGATAACCCACCATATTGCATACTTTTGTATGGAATAACCCTGCAGCAATATTTTCCCAAACAAAAGTTGCGTTGTGCATTTATTTATGTCATCATGCATGCTCTGACAGTGGGTGGGGAGTGTTGCCTTTAATGGCACTAATTGATTTTAACAATTTGGCGAACATCTTTTGTGCTGTGCTGAGGGCAGTTTGGAATCCTTTCCCCTGATCTGTACATATACGATGACCTTCAGGCATCCTCCGATGCCTTCAAATTACTGGAGTTTCTCTTCTGATGGATCCTCTGACTGGTCAGGTTCTGGTAGTGACTTTGGCGGATCCTCGCTGGCAGCCTGGGAGACTTGCATTTGTCTCAGCGTGCGGTTCTGCTTTCATCTGTGAGATTTATGATGCTGGTGAGCTAAGCTTTTGGAGACTTCAACTCCTACCTAAGGAGTACTTGCTGCTGTAGGAGAGTAGGATCTGCTTCACATGGGTACCCCCACTTTTTGCTGATACTTCACTGGTTTTCGACATTAGTCTGGCTGGGGCCCTGCTATTCAGAACCCCAGCTTAGCTGTTTCCTCTTTAAAAGGGTCTCCATGTGCCTTAGGCACATCACTGATTGGGATCTGGAGTGCCCTTGTAAGTCCCTAGTATATGGTATACTATGTACCAAGGGCATAGGTACCTCAGAGGCCTGCCAGGGGCTGCAGCATGTATTATGCCACCCCTAGAAGGCCATCCAAACTGACACCACAGGTCTGCTACTGCAGCCTGGGTAAGGTGGTGCATGCACCCCTTACTGTGGTATAGGTTACCTATATCACTAATTGCATACACACATATAAACCTATAAGTCACTCCTAAGGCAGGCCTTATCAATCCTAAAGGCAGAGTGGATGGTTCCTATGTGAGAGGGTGCCCCTGCATGAGCAGGGCCCCTCTGCAGCGTTCGGAGACCATCTCTGATGCTGTTTGTAGTGCAGCCTGACCATATACTCTTAAACGCATTATATCCTCGCGGTAAAATGCTAACTATGGAATGGCTGCACCTAAACATGTCGTGTTTGGTGTCAAACATCTTGGAATACTACCCCCCGCCAATGCTGGCGGCGGGGGTAGCATTCCACCCTTCTAGAGGGAAAGGCATGTTAACTCTGACGAGTCCGGTAACTTCTTTCCAGAGCCCTGGCATCACAAAATGGATGCTGCTGCCACAGACACGAGTCTGGCCTCCTGCTGCTGGATGAAACTCCGGCAGGAGAGGCCTGGACAATAGGTTTCCTGTCCCAGGGAGGTGTGACCACCTCCCCAGACAGGACAATGTGTAGTGGGGCTGGGCGGGAGCACTTTCGGGTGCTTTGAAGTCCTGCACTGGGGGCACATTTGGTGTCCCTGTGCATACCCCAGTTCAAACCGGATCAGGGGCTTGCAGCCCCTGCTTTGGCGCGAACTGGACAAAGGGAAAGGGTGTAGCCACCCCTCTGCCCTGACCCACCCATAGGTGGGGCCACAGAGTAGTCCATCCCCTATTTTTAGAATAAAGGTAGGAACCCAGTCCTTAGGACTTTAGATTATACCTGGACGAAACTCTGAAACTGAATCCTGGACCTTTGACGCTCTACTCACGATTAGAGGACTGAAGAATCTCCCTTGGGGTCAAGGAGTGACTCCCCTGCTTGGCAGGCACCAAAGAAGCATCTGTCCGGTTCGCATCACTGAAGCTCCCGTCGGACGCCGAAGTCATCGCATCACCAGAGGTGGATTCTCAGACTTCCCCGAGGCTACCCTGAGTCCCCAGCAAAGCTGAGGCCCGTGGCTATCGTGGGTGACTTGAGACCGTGACCCCTGGACACCGAGCACACTTGCAAGTGCACCATCTTCTGGGTCTCCCAAGAAGTCGTGCTTTGGGCTCCGAGTAGCCCTAGCCTCCAGCACCACCTGCACCGAAGATCACTGGCCCCCACTCCACGAGTGGCCTGTAAGCCAGCTCCACGTGCGGCGTCACGAGGCTCCTTCGCGGTCGCTAGCCCGTTGGCTAGTAGCCCTTCACGAAGGCCAATCTTTTCTTTACTTGGCAGTCTGGTTGCTCCAGGCCTGCCCTCACTTACCCTTGCTGGGTGAGTTCCCCAGACCTTGCTGGTCTGCATCATCGACGATCTACATCTTACTCAAGACTTGCCGTTGCCAAGGCTTGTTGGGTTCAATCTGGTCGCCGACACCTCTGCACTCGACAGACATCGAGCAACAGCCCGAATCCTGCTCTTGGTCGCCGACAACGCCTCCCGGACCTCGTGGCTGAAGAGTCAAGACAACCGTCATCGAACCTGAAGCACTCGACATCGGTGGCCATCTGTCCATCGCCTCCCTGGTCACTGGCTAGTGACCCAGACTCTGTCCCCTCTGCTTTCAGGTTCTTCAGGACTCCGATCCACTCTTGGATCCACCCGGACACTTTTCTCCTGGTCGCCAGCAGCACTTTGCAGCAGATCGCCATAAGAAACGACGACGAAACCCGACCCCGAAAGGCACCTATGCACCCGGCTTCCCTGGGTGAGGTAACACGAGTACTCCGGTGCTCCCGTGGGTAGAGACTCTTCAAAGTCCTAGATCTCAAAGGGTTTTGTCCTAGTCCTCTTTTAAGTGTCCCTTTCCTCTATTTTTCCGATCCCGACTTTCTCCATAGAAGTAAACGGCGTATCGCGGTTGTGTATTTACACTGCACGCGTCTCCCGTGGGTCCCCTGTGTCACTACCTTGGGTGGTTCCTTGTGGTCCAAGCACTTCTAGAGGCTCTAGGCCTAGTGTCTAGTTCAGTCGTGGTTCGCATACCACTTTATTGGTATATGGTTTGGTACGCCCCTAGGGCCCAAACGTGTATTTGTGCTATTACTGTGACTTAAGATCTTATAACCTATGTACTTCGAACTCTAGCCTCATAAAGAGACTAGAGGGGTGTGTTTAGTAATAAATACATATATTTTGAATATATACCTGGTGTGGTGCTCTTTCATTTGGTCACTCAAGAGATTATAGACTGGTAAAACAAGCTGCTTTACATTCCTTCAAGACTTAGCCTGAAGGCTGCTCTCCACAGCTACCACTAGGATAGCTTTCAATAAGGTTGTCTTTAACCTACCTACCATAAGAGTCGATTTGGACTGGTGCAAGGTGCCCACTATAATTAGTGGACAGCATATGCCAGGCCAACTTCTCACATTGGTGTGCAGCGTGTGGGATTCCAGCTTGCTATTGTTTTACCAGATAATCTCAATTGAATTGATCAACTGAAAACCACTAAAGGTACCTAAGGTACATATAATTTAAGCTTAGAATAACAGTAAGTTCTACTGAACTTAGAGTTGTGTGTTAAGGGATAGCACAACCCTTTCTACAACTCAAGAGAGTTTAGTAGGCCACACTAGAGTAGGTAGTGCATACACCACACCACACTAGTAATGTCTTTAAAAGCAGGATCCAAAGATGCCCTGCAGGAAGCCATTGAGCTTCCCCCTCCAAGTATGACACACTCCCATTCTTGGAACTGAGAGCTTTGTGTAACGTGAGGAAATTAAGGACAGGCCAAAGTCCCACCACCCAACACCTCCAGGAGTTGTTGGTGGCTTATGATCTTAGTAAGTCCTCAGAGACTGAAGGGGTAGGAGAAGAGGGTGGGCCAGCAGATGAGGAAGGGGCCAGGGGTACCACTACCCCCAGCCCCCCCTCTGAAACTGACCAGGAGGGTGACAATGACCCTGACCTGGAGAACCCAATCCCTTCTGGGGAGGATGAAGATGAGGATCTGGAGAACCACACCTTTGTCCCCCCAGGAAGGATTATGAGTGTGCACAGAAAGTCTAGGTCTCCTTCTCAGGAGTCTAACCACTCTGGCACCTCAATAGGGAGCTCTGTTTCTTCTCACAGGAGGGAATCCTCTCATGAGAGAAGAAAGAGACTGGTCCAGTATGAGGAAACTCAACTAGAGATCAGGAAGAAGCAATTGGCTTTAGATAGAGAATCCCTAGATCTCCTTAGAGAGAGAAGAAAGTTGGGACTAGAGTCCCATGGTGGCAACCATGTCCCTAGAGATAGGGAAAGGTCCTATGACCATAGGAACCTGAGCAAGATTGTCCCTCCCTACCAGAGTGGGGATGATATCCACAAATGGATAACTGCTTTAGAGAGGGCCTGTAAAGTACAGAAGGTCCCTCAGGAGCAGTGGGCAGCAATCTTGTGGCTCTCCTTTGCTGACAAAGGTAGAGACAAGCTCCTCACTGTTAGAGAGGAGGATGCTGACAATTACAAGGTCTTGAAGAGTGCTCTTATTGATGGGTTTGGCCTAACCAGTGAACAGTACAGGTTGAAGTTCAGAGACACCCAAAAAGCACAGACTCAAGACTGGGTAGACTATGTGGATTGTTCTGCCAAGGCTCTGGAAGGCTGGTTGATGGGCAGTAAGGTGTGTGACTTCTCAGGATTGTATAATCTGATAATGAGGGAGCAGATTCTTAATAACTGTCAAAATCAGCTGTTGCATCAGTACCTGGTTGACTCTGATCTGACCTCTCCCCAAGAATTGGGAAAGAAGGCAGACAAATGGGTCAGAACCAGGGTGAAGCAGAAGGTACAGAACCAAGGTGGGGAAACCAAGAAGCAAGATGCTAAGAACTCTGACAAGGGTGGGGAGAAGGGTAAAGATCAAAAGTCTTCATCAGGCCCCCAAAAATCTTCTTCTGGTGGGGATTCCCAGTCTACCAAGGGTAAAGGCCAAAGAAAACCATGGTGCAAGGTCTGTAAGCAAAAGACCCACTGGACCAGTGATTGCACCAAGTCCAAAGACTCCAGTCCAGCACCCACCAATGCCCCTAAGGCACCTGTTCCCCCTAGTACAGTTGGTGGAAGTGCTCCAGCAAAGGGTTTAGTAGGGTTCACCCTGGGAACTGAGTTGGGCTCTGACCTAGTTAGAGAACTGACTCAGGCTGTGTTAGTCTGTGATGGAGGCATGGATGTGCCCTCCTCTATGAGTCCCAGTAATCTGGGCAAGTACAGACAACAGCCTTTAATCAATGGACGAGAGGCTTTGGCATTTAGGGACACAGGGGCAAGTGTCACAATGGTGACACAAGACCTTGTGCTACCTGGGCAAGTTATGCTTGGTGAGATGTACCAAGTGACCAATGCTAGCAATGTCAGAACAGACCATACTCTGGCAGTTGTTAACTTCTCCTGGGGAGGGGTAACTGGCCTTAAGAAGGTTGTGGTAAGTGCAAACCTACCAGTCGAATGCTTGCTTGGCAATGACTTAGAGACTTCTGCTTGGGCAGAAGTGGAGCTCAGGACCCATGCAGAAATGCTGGGGATCCCTGCAGATGTGTTTGCTGTGACCAGGTCACAAGCCAAAATGTCTAACACTGAACAGGCCTTGGATTCTGGAAGAATGGACCAAGTGCCTTCCAAGAGGAGGAGTAGTAGGGTTAAGGCAGTGCCTTCCCCTTGGCTCAGGAGGAAGATCAGTCCCTTGAGGGGGATGATCTCAGCCCTGAAGAAGGAACTGTCCCAGAGGAACTTGAACCTGACCAGGTTGAGTTCTTGGGGACAGGGGGACCTTCTAGGGCAGATCTGAGCCAGGAGCAGCAGAGCTGCCCCTCCCTTGAACCCCTCAGACAGCAAGCTGCTGCTGAGGCTGCTGGGAAAGCTAGTGGTCCCCATACAGTGTATTGGGATAATGGACTCCTGTACTCAGAGAGTAGAGACCCCAAGCCTGGTGCTACCAGGAGGTTGGTAATACCTTTGAAGTTCAGGGGCTTCCTATTGACCCTAGCCCATGATATTCCCTTAGCAGGACACCTGGGCCAGAACAAGACTTGGGACAGAATTGTCCCTCACTTTCACTGGCCCCACATGTCTGAAGACAGTAAGGAGTTTTGTCGCTCCTGTGTAACCTGCCAAGCCAGTGGCAAAGCAGGTAGCACTACAAAGGCCCCCCTGATACCACTACCTGTGGTGGGGGTGCCCTTTGAGAGGGTAGGGATTGACATTGTCGGTCCCATGGATCCCCAAACAGCATCTGGGCACAGATTTATACTGGTGGTAGTGGATCATGCCACCAGGTATCCAGAGGCTATACCCCTTAGGACCACTACAGCACCTGTGGTGGCAAGGGCCCTCCTGGGAATTTTCTCAAGAGTGGGCTTTCCTAAGGAGGTAGTATCAGACAGGGGTTCAAACTTCATGTCTGGGCACTTAAAGGCAATGTGGAAGGAGTGTGGAGTGACTTATAAGTTCACCACACCCTATCACCCACAATGCAATGGTTTAGTTGAGAGATTCAACAAAACCTTGAAGGGCATGATTAAAGGGCTCCCAGAAAAGCTTAGGCGTAGATGGGACATACTCTTGCCCTGCCTTTTATTCGCATATAGGGAGGTGTCTCAGAAGGGGGTTGGTTACAGCCCTTTTGAACTTCTGTTTGGCCACCCTGTGAGGGGTCCACTGTGCTTGGTGAAGGAAGGATGGGAGTTACCTCTCAAGCCCCCAAAGCAAGATATAGTGGACTATGTACTTGGTCTCCGCTCCAGGATGGCTGAGTACATGAAAAAGGCAACCAAAAACCTTGAGGCTAGCCAGGAACTTCAGAAGGCCTGGCATGACCAAAAGGCTGTTCTGACTGTTTACCAGCCAGGACAGAAGGTGTGGGTGTTGGAGCCAGTGGCCCCAGCAGCTCTCCAAGACAAATGGAGTGGACCCCACACTATTGTTGAGCAGAAGGGTGAGGTCACTTACTTAGTGGACCTGGGAACACCCAGGAGTCCCCAAAGGGTTCTCCATGTCAACAGACTTAAGCCATATGTGGACAGGGCAGACATGGGCTTGCTCATGGCTACTGATGAAGGGCAGGAGGAAGAGAGTGACCCACTCCCTGACCTGCTCTCACAGAACCCTGACGATGGGTCAGTTGATGGTGTAGCCTTGGCAGGCAGCCTCACTACCCAGCAACAAACTGATTGCAGGCAAGTCCTCAATCAGTTTAGACATATGTTTTCACTGACACCCAGTCAGACCACCTGGTGCACTCATGAAGTGGACACTGGGGACAGTCTGCCTATTAAAAACAAGATTTATAGGCAACCTGACCATGTCAGGGACTGTATCAGGACTGAAGTCCAGAAAATGTTGGAATTGGGAGTAATTGAGCCCTCAGATAGCCCTTGGGCTAGTCCAGTAGTCCTAGTACCGAAACCTCACACCAGTGGTGGAAAAAGAGAGATGAGGTTTTGTGTAGACTACAGGGGTCTCAACGCAGTCACTAGGACTGATGCCCATCCAATACCCAGGGCAGATGAGCTCATAGATACTTTGGCCTCTGCCAAATATCTCAGCACATTTGACCTAACAGCTGGCTACTGGCAGATCAGACTAGCTGATACTGCAAAGCCCAAAACAGCATTTTCAACCCCTAGTGGGCATTATCAATTTGTGGTAATGCCCTTTGGTCTGAAAAATGCACCTGCCACTTTCCAGAGGTTGGTGAACACAGTTCTCACAGGACTGGAAGCCTATAGTGCAGCTTATCTACATGATATTGCTGTCTTTAGCTCCACCTGGGAGGATCACCTGGTCCACCTCAGGAATGTTTTACAGGCCCTGCAAAAGGCAGGCCTGACTATCAAGGCCACTAAGTGCCAGATAGGGCAGAGTCAGGTTGTGTACCTGGGCCACCTTGTGGGTGGAGGCCAGGTTCAACCTTTGCAGAGCAAGATCCAGACCATCATGGACTGGACTGCTCCCACTACCCAGACTCAGGTGAGAGCCTTCTTAGGCCTGACTGGGTACTATAGGAGATTTGTCAAGGGGTATGGATCAATAGTGACACCCTTGAATGACTTAACTTCTAAGAAAATGCCCAAAAAGGTTCAGTGGACAGCTAGCTGTCAAAAGGCATTTGATGACCTGAAGCAGGCCATGTGCACTGCTCCAATTCTGCAGAGTCCTGATTACTCCAAGAAGTTCATTGTTCAAACTGATGCATCTGAATTGGGGGTAGGGGCTGTACTGTCACAATTGAATGAAGAAGGTCAGGATCAGCCAGTAGCTTTTATTAGCAGAAGTCTGACCCCTAGAGAGAAACGTTGGTCAGCCATAGAGAGGGAGGCCTTTGCTGTGGTCTGGGCTCTGAAGAAGTTGAGGCCATACTTGTTTGGTACACACTTCCTGGTTCAGACAGACCATAAGCCCCTCTTATGGCTAAAACAAATGAAGGGTGAAAACCCCAAACTGCTTAGGTGGTCCATTTCCCTACAGGGGATGGACTTTACAGTGGAACATAGGCCTGGGAGTAACCATGCGAATGCAGATGGACTCTCTAGGTATTTCCACTTAGAACATGAAGACTTAACTGGGCAAGGTTAGTTTAATGTCCCTACGTTTGGGGGGGTTGTGTAGGAGAGTAGGATCTGCTTCACATGGGTACCCCCACTTTTTGCTGATACTTCACTGGTATTCGACATTAGTCTGGCTGGGGCCCTGCTATTCAGAACCCCAGCCTAGCTGTTTCCTCTTTAAAAGGGTCTCCATGTGCCTTAGGCACATCACTGATTGGGATCTGGAGTGCCCTTGTAAGTCCCTAGTATATGGTATACTATGTACCAAGGGCATAGGTACCTCAGAGGCCTGCCAGGGGCTGCAGCATGTATTATGCCACCCCTGGAAGGCCATCCAAACTGACACCACAGGTCTGCTACTGCAGCCTGGGTAAGGTGGTGCATGCACCCCTTACTGTGGTATAGGTTACCTATATCACTAAATGCATACACACATATAAACCTATAAGTCACTCCTAAGGCAGGCCTTATCAATCCTAAAGGCAGAGTGCATGGTTCCTATGTGAGAGGGTGCCCCTGCATGAGCAGGGCCCCTCTGCAGCGTTCGGAGACCATCTCTGATGCTGTTTGTAGTGCAGCCTGACCATATACTCTTAAACGCATTATATCCTCGCGGTAAAATGCTAACTATGGAATGGCTGCACCTAAACATGTCGTGTTTGGTGTCAAACATCTTGGAATACTACCCCCCGCCAATCCTGGCGGCGGGGGTAGCATTCCACCCTTCTAGAGGGAAAGGCATGTTAACTCTGACGAGTCCGGTAACTTCTTTCCAGAGCCCTGGCATCACAAAATGGATGCTGCTGCCACAGACACGAGTCTGGCCTCCTGCTGCTGGACGAAACTCCGGCAGGGGAGGCCTGGACAATAGGTTTCCTGTCCCAGGGAGGTGTGACCACCTCCCCAGACAGGACAATGTGTATTGGGGCTGGGCGGGAGCACTTTCGGGTGCTTTGAAGTCCTGCACTGGGGGCACATTTGGTGTCCCTAGTGCATACCCCAGTTCAAACCAGATCAGGGGCTTGCAGCCCCTGCTTTGGCGCGAACTGGACAAAGGGAAAGGGGTGTAGCCACCCCTCTGCCCTGACCCACCCATAGGTGGGGCCACAGAGTAGTCCATCCCCTATTTTTAGAATAAAGGTAGGAACCCAGTCCTTAGGACTTTAGATTATACCTGGACGAAACTCTGAAACTGAATCCTGGACCTTCGACGCTCTACTCACGATTAGAGGACTGAAGAATCTCCCTTGGGGTCAAGGAGTGACTCCCCTGCTTGGCAGGCACCAAAGAAGCATCTGTCCAGTTCGCATCACTGAAGCTCCCATCGGACGCCGAAGTCATCGCATCACCAGAGGTGGATTCTCAGACTTCCCGAGGCTACCCTGAGTCCCCAGCAAAGCTGAGGCCCGTGGCTATCGTGGGTGACTTGAGACCGTGACCCCTGGACACCGAGCACACTTGCAAGTGCACCATCTTCTGGGTCTTCCAAGAAGTCGTGCTTTGGGCTCCGAGTAGCCCTAGCCTCCAGCACCACCTGCACCGAAGATCACTGGCCCCCACTCCACGAGTGGCCTGTAAGCCAGCTCCACGTGCGGCGTCACGAGGCTCCTTCGCGGTCGCTAGCCCGTTGGCTAGTAGCCCTTCACGAAGGCCAATCTTTTCTTTACTTGGCAGTCTGGTTGCTACAGGCCTGCCCTCACTTACCCTCGCTGGGTGAGTTCCCCAGACCTTGCTGGTCTGCATCATCGACGATCTACATCTTACTCGAGACTTGCCGTTGCCAAGGCTTGTTGGGTCCAATCTGGTCGCCGACACCTCTGCACTCGACAGACATCGAGCAACAGCCCGAATCCTGCTCCTGGTCGCCGACAACGCCTCCCGGACCTCGTGGCTGAAGAGTCAAGACGACCGTCATCGAACCTGAAGCACTCGACATCGGTGGGCATCTGTCCATCGCCTCCCTGGTCACTGGCTAGTGACCCAGACTCTGTCCCCTCTGCTTTCAGGTTCTTCAGGACTCTGATCCACTCTTGGATCCACCCGGACACTTTTCTCCTGGTCGCCAGCAGCACTTTGCAGCAAATCGCCATAAGAAACGACGACGAAACCCGACCCCGAAAGGCACCTATGCACCCGGCTTCCCTGGGTGAGGTAACACGAGTACTCCGGTGCTCCCGTGGGTAGAGACTCTTCAAAGTCCTAGATCTCAAAGGGTTTTGTCCTAGTCCTCTTTTAAGTGTCCCTTTCCTCTATTTTCCCGATCCCGACTTTCTCCATAGAAGTAAACGGCGTATCGCGGTTGTGTATTTACACTGCACGCGTCTCCCGTGGGTCCCCTGTGTCACTACCTTGGGTGGTTCCTTGTGGTCCAAGCACTTCTAGAGGCTCTAGGCCTAGTGTCTAGTTCAGTCGTGGTTCGCATACCACTTTATTGGTATATGGTTTGGTACGCCCCTAGGGCCCAAACGTGTATTTGTGCTATTACTGTGACTTAAGATCTTATAACCTATGTATTTCGAACTCTAGCCTCATAAAGAGACTAGAGGGGTGTGTTTAGTAATAAATACATATATTTTGAATATATACCTGGTGTGGTGCTCTTTCATTTGGTCACTCAAGAGATTATAGACTGGTAAAACAAGCTGCTTTACATTCCTTCAAGACTTAGCCTGAAGGCTGCTCTCCACAGCTACCACTAGGATAGCTTTCAATAAGGTTGTCTTTAACCTACCTACCATAAGAGTCGATTTGGACTGGTGCAAGGTGCCCACTATAATTAGTGGACAGAATATGCCAGGCCAACTTCTCACAGCTGCTTTGCTTTCCGACTATTTCCGAGGGTATGTTTTCACCCTCCGATGCACCATTGTCAGTTTTGGTAGCCACCGCCTCTTAAATGTGAGGTAATTGCTTGTTTAACACGGAGTGCTTCCGAGGGTTTGTGCTCCCGGCTTTCCTGTTACGCTCTTCCTCCCACTCTGTGGGAGGGTGCTTTGTTTTGGTATTCTCCTTGGGGAGGGCTCACGTTGTCCCACCCTTAGTTTCCATGCCCTCTTCATGATCTGGTGCTCCGTTTGTGTTGGAGGCGTCCCCTTTTCTCCACGCCTCCTTTTCTCCGACCTCGTTCCTGCATCTTTCTCTGACTCTGCAGGCACGTCTCATCATCATCCTTTGCAGCCCTGCCAAGTGTCACACATCTCGCGTTACACTAACGCATTTTAAGTCACATTACCACATAACCGCATGTAAAAAGGTTGTCATGCAAATCAGCTAACTAAAAAGCTGAGTGTATTATCTGTTTTCTTGCTTTGTACAGTCGAATATTTAGTGAGGTTGCAGGCGGCACAGTGCAGCCAATGCCAGTTCTGTTATGTTTGTTGGGACCTGACTGATTCACCCGGATTGGACTGTGTTTTGTTTGCGTAATGTAGCGCAGGCTGACCTGGCTACCTCCCCGGCACTAATTGGTCAGTAGTAGTGCGCACGTGCATGCAGCCATATGGCCTGCCTACACAACAAAGTTTACTACTGCCAGGCAGTCCATCAGTGTTAGTGCTGCTAAAGAAAGAAGTTCAGCAGGTGCCTCGTGTGGACTGACGCATGCAGGATGCTTTCAATTTCAAATGCCTGCTGAAAGCCAGCCCGGGCCATCTAGAATTGCTGTTACCGTAAAAAAAGTAAATGAAAAGGAGTGTCCTCCTCGACACGTGCTGCCTTCCACATGCTTGTGTGTGGGGGCTGTGTTCCCGGGGAATGTGCCCAGTCACGGTGAGACAGAGAGGAGGTGCCAAGGGCCTAAAGGCTTTGAAGACTGCGTGCCATGCCATGCCCTTTTCAAATGTGGTGAGTATTCCACATTTGATTTATGATCACTTTTTGAGATTAAGTGCTAACATTTAGCGCTATAATCAGGGCCGGACTGGCCATAGCGGGCACCGGGCGTTTCCCCGGTAGGCCGCTAGGGTGGGGGCCGGTTTTGGGCCCCTGGGGGCTGGTTTTGTTACCGGGGGTCGGCAATATCGGCCCCCGGTAACAAAATCAGCCGAAACCGGCCCTCGCAAACTGCTCGGCTGCACTCCCCCTCACCCCAGGGGGGGCCGGCTGAGCAGTCTGCCAGGGCCGGTTTCTGTTCCCAGTCCGGCCCTGGCTATAATGCAGTCCTTCCCATCACTTGTAAATTTTGCCTAAATGAAGAGGCATGCGAGGTTGAAATTGTCGATCCTGCATTGATTTATTACAGTCTGTTCTAAAATGGGGTTCTGTTTTGAACAAAGCAGTCGATAACGGAGATTCTCCTAAATGATCAGAACATATTCCCAGTTAACACCATTGCCTCCTGTTGCAGAGGCCTAAAGGAGCTGTAATCAGCTACTATAGTTATTAGAAAATGAGATCGGCCGCCTGAGATCCGAAGTTGTTCCGTTACGCAGACATAAAAAAAATGTTGACCAGAAGAAGAAACACAGCATACATGGGGCAAAATAAGCTGTGAGGCAGTGTACCATTCTCCCTAATTAATCTGGTCCAAACAGGCAGAGTAATGCTTAACCGTGAATGCACTAAACATTGAAACAGATGTAGAAAATCCTTAGACCCTGCTCTGAAAAAAAAGCATGCTCTTCCTTAAAAGCTAGCGTTACAAATGTATAATCTACTGCTCAAATGGGTGCAATTTCTGATGTTTCCCTCGTCTTCATTGCTCGATTTTGCTCGTGAGAAAGTGTCACTCATAGTCATTGAATGTCACTCGTAATTTCACTGAAATTATGAAAATGTCACACATAGGCAACCTGAAACCTTGGCAGCTATGCCTTCGGTTAACCGGCTGTTCCTGCTTTCTTCTTCGGTGCCTCTACAGACTGTTCTACATAGTTCACAGGAACTCTCCTGCTGGTTCTATCATTTTTTTCTTCAAGGATCTGCTGCCGAAGAAAATAGGAAAAGGGAATCTGCATCAGCTAAGGAATCTTTCTTGCTGTTTCAGTCAGCTGTTCCTTTCTGGAGAAACTCGCTCAGTGATTCTCTACTGTTTATATTCTTACTGCAGTAAGTATTAGGGGAATTTTATCTACTAATGTTTGACCTATTGCACTTTAGTACCTAGTTTGTGTTTTACTCTAGGGTTAATCTCCTGTTATTCTTTTTCAATTATCTATTGCATTCTATTTACTCCTAGGGGCATATGTACAAGCCCCTACCGCCACCGGAATGTCACTTTTTACGACGTTCCTGTGGCGATAGAGGCTTCACCTTATTTACAAGGCAGCGTTAAGCCACTTAACGTGGCTTAACGTTGCTTTGTAAATAAGGCCCCCATTCAGGCTATGCTTAGCGTGAAAGGGGAGGGCAATGGGTGTTGCAGTGGGCATTCCACGGGCAACACCCATTGATTCTGCCGCTGCCCCCTATTTACAAGGGAGGCGTAAATAGGAGGCAGCGCCAGAATTAAGACCATGGAAAACCTGGTTTTACCCTGACACAACGAGGAGAAATGTTTCATTTCTCCTCGCAAAAGGCCAATGATTGTTTATGTACAGGAAGGTCTCCCTTCCTGCACATAAACAATCATTTGTAAAAAATGCCATTTTGCAACTTCAATCAATCAATCAATCAATCATGTCACTTATAAAGTGCACTACATACCCGCGAGGGTCTCAAGGCGCTGGGGGAAGAGGGGGGTGGTGCTGCTACTGATCGAAGAGCCAGGTCTTGAGGAGTCTTCTGAAGGCCAGTAGGTCTTGGGTCTGTCGGAGGTTGGTGGGGAGGGTGTTCCAGGTCTTGGCGGCGAGATGGGAGAAGGATCTGCCGCTGGCGGTCGTTTTCCGGATGCGGGGGACTGTGGCGAGGGCGAGGCTGGTCGAGCGGAGCTGGCGGGTGTGGGTGTAGAAGCTGAGTCGTCTGTTGAGGTAGGCTGGTCCGGAGTTGTGGAGTGCTTTGTGTGCGTGGGTGAGGAGCTTGAAGGTTATCCTCTTGTTGACAGGGAGCCAGTGCAGGTCTCTCAGGTGGGGTGTGATGTGGCTGCGTCAGGGGATGTCGAGGATAAGACGTGCAGAGGCGTTCTGGATGCGTTGCAGCCGTCTCAGGAGCTTAGCCGTCGTTCCTGCGTAGAGGGCGTTTCCGTAGTCCAGCCTGCTGGTGACGAGGGCCTGGGTGACTGTTTTTCTTGTTTCGGTGGGGATCCACTTGAAGATCCTGCGGAGCATTCGGAGGATGTTGAAGCAGGATGAGGAAACGGCGTTGACCTGCTTAGTCATGGAGAGGGTGGGGTCGAGGATGACCCCTAGGTTGCGTACGTGGTCGGTGGGTGGCGGGGCTGTTCCCAGTGATGTTGGCCACCAGGAGTCGTCCCAGGCTGAAGGGTTGGAACCAAGGATGAGGACCTCCGTCTTGTCCGAGTTCAGCTTCAGGCGGCTGGTCCTCATCCATTCGGCGACGGCCTTCATTCCTTCGTGGAGGTGGGCTTTGGCGGTGTGAGGGTCTTTGGTGAGGGAGAGGATCAGTTGGGTGTCGTCGGCGTAGGAGATGATGTTGAGGTTGTGCTGTCGGGCGACGTGGGCGAGGGGTGCCATGTAGATGTTGAACAGCGTTGGGCTGAGGGAGGAGCCTTGGGGTACGCCGCAGATGATCTTGGTGGCCTTGGATCGGAAGGGGCGAGGCGGACGCTTTGTGTTCTGCCGGAAAGGAAGGATGTGGTCCAGTCCAGGGCCTTCTCTTGGATCCCGGCGTCGTGAAGGCGTGTTCGTAGTGTGTGGTGGCAGACCGTGTCGAAGGCGGCTGATAGGTCCAGGAGGATGAGGGCTGCTGTTTCTCCGTTGTCTAGCAGGGTCCTGATGTCATCGGTGGCGGCGATGAGGGCGGTTTCGGTGCTGTGGTTGCTGCAGAAGCCGGACTGGGAAGGGTCCAGGATGTTGTTCTCCTCGAGGTAGCGGGTCAGTTGTTTGTTGACGATTTTCTCGGTGAGCTTCGCTGGGAACGGGAGCAGAGAGATGGGTCGGAAGTTCTTGAGGTCCTTGGGGTCTGCCTTGGGTTTCTTGAGTAAGGCGGTGATCTCGGCGTGCTTCCAGCTTTCCGGGAAGGTTGCTGTCTCGAAGGAGATGTTGATTATTTTCCGGAGATGGGGCGCGATGGCTGTACTGGCTTTGTTGAAGATGTGGTGAGGGCACGGGTCTAGCGGTGAACCGGAGTGGATGGTGTTCATGATCTCGCTGGTGTCCTCGTCGTTGATGTTGGTCCAGGAGAGCAGGCGGTTGGTGGTTGTGGGGGCAGTGGTCTCGGTGGTTGCCGGGGCGGTCGTGGTGTTGAAGCTGTCGTGGATGTCGGCGATTTTGCGGTGGAAGAAGGTGGCCAGTGAGTCGCACAGGTCTCGCGACGGCTGGATGTCGTTGGTGTTGGAGCTGGGGTTGGAGAGTTCCTTCACGATGTTGAAGAGCTCTTTGCTGTTGTGTGCGTTGATGTCTAGGCGGTCTTTGAGTGAGGCCCTTTTGGCGGATCTGATGAGGTGATGGTGACTGCGGGTGGCGCTCTTGTGGGCGGCGTAGCTGTCCGCTGTCCGTTCGTGGAGCCAGATCTTCTCCAGTTTTCGGCATGTTCGTTTGGAGGCCTGGAGGTCTTCGGTGAACCAGGTGGCTTTCTTGCTGGTGTGGCTGTTGGGCGGATTCTTGAGCGGGGCGAGGGTGTTGGCGCAGTCGTCGATCCACTGTCTGAGGTTGCGGGCGGCGGTGTCGGGGTCGGAGGGTTCGGCGGGTGGGCTCAGGGCGAGGGTTGTGGTTAGCTGGTCTTCCGTGACTCTGCTCCAGCAGCGGCGAGGCATTTGTTCAGTGCGGTGGTGCGTGGTGGGCTTCCTGTAGGTGAAGTGGATGCAGTGGTGGTCAGTCCAGTGGGGTTCGGAGGTGTGGTTGAAGGAGACGTGTGGGCTTGCGGAAAAGATGGAGTCGAGCGTGTGGCCGGCGGCGTGGGTGGGTGTAGTCACGAGCTGTCTGAGTCCGAGGGTGGCGAGGTTGTCGATCAGGGTGGTGGAGTTGGTGTCCTTGTTGTTCTCGAGGTGGAAGTTCAGGTCCCCGAGGAGGATGTAGTCCGTGGAGGCGATGGCGTGTGTGCTGACGAAGTCAGCGATGGAATCGCTGAACTGTGGTCGGGGTCCGGGGGTCTGTAGATGAGGGTTCCTCTGAGGGTGGTGTTGGGATCGGTGTGGATCTGGAAGTGCATGTGTTCGGCGGTGCTGAGGGTGTCGTCGGTGTTGGTTGAGACTCTGAGGGTGTTCCTGTGGACGATGGCGATGCCTCCTCCGACTCCGTTGGTGCGGTCCCTGCGGGTGATCTTGTATCCGTCCGGGATGGCAATGGCGATGTCGGGGGCTGAAGCGGGATTCAGCCAGGTCTCCGTCAGGAATGCGACGTCTGGGGAGGTTGAGTCGAGAAGGTGCAAAACACACAAGATGATGGACGGAATGCTGCACATTGGCAAACATTCACCCCCAGTCACAGATCTGGGTTTAATCCATCGTTATTTTGCTTCACCACGCCACCCCAGTTCAGACATAGCCATATGCAAATCAGTCTTGACCCTGTGCCTCATGGGAACAGTCCAGACCGAACTGCCAAGCCCTGTCTTCCCTGGACCGGAATCAAGCATCCTAGGACCGGTTTCAGGCTATCAGCCTTCATCAGCCAGGATAGCTTGACTCCAGTGGCGTAGTGAGCACGGGACCCACGTGTGGGCATACCCTTCCCACATAGGGGCGAAATGCAAAACACACAAGATGATGGACGGAATGCTGCACATTGGCAAACATTCACCCCAGTCACAGATCTGGGTTTAATCCATCGTTATTTTGCTTCACCACGCCACCCCAGTTCAGACATAGCCATATGCAAATCAGTCTTGACCCTGTGCCTCATGGGAACAGTCCAGACCGAACTGCCAAGCCCTGTCTTCCCTGGACCGGAATCAAGCATCCTAGGACCGGTTTCAGGCTATCAGCCTTCATCAGCCAGGATAGCTTGACTCCAGTGGCGTAGTGAGCACGGGACCCACGTCTGGGCATACCCTTCCCACATAGGGCGAAATGCAAAACACACAAGATGATGGACGGAATGCTGCACATTGGCAAACATTCACCCCCAGTCACAGATCTGGGTTTAATCCATCGTTATTTTGCTTCACCACGCCACCCCAGTTCAGACATAGCCATATGCAAATCAGTCTTGACCCTGTGCCTCATGGGAACAGTCCAGACCGAACTGCCAAGCCCTGTCTTCCCTGGACCGGAATCAAGCATCCTAGGACCGGTTTCAGGCTATCAGCCTTCATCAGCCAGGATAGCTTGACTCCAGTGGCGTAGTGAGCACGGGACCCACGTCTGGGCATACCCTTCCCACATAGGGCTGAAATGCAAAACACACAAGATGATGGACGGAATGCTGCACATTGGCAAACATTCACCCCCAGTCACAGATCTGGGTTTAATCCATCGTTATTTTGCTTCACCACGCCACCCCAGTTCAGACATAGCCATATGCAAATCAGTCTTGACCCTGTGCCTCATGGGAACAGTCCAGACCGAACTGCCAAGCCCTGTCTTCCCTGGACCGGAATCAAGCATCCTAGGACCGGTTTCAGGCTATCAGCCTTCATCAGCCAGGATAGCTTGACTCCAGTGGCGTAGTGAGCACGGGACCCACGTCTGGGCATACCCTTCCCACATAGGGCGAAATGCAAAACACACAAGATGATGGACGGAATGCTGCACATTGGCAAACATTCACCCCCAGTCACAGATCTGGGTTTAATCCATCGTTATTTTGCTTCACCACGCCACCCCAGTTCAGACATAGCCATATGCAAATCAGTCTTGACCCTGTGCCTCCTGGGAACAGTCCAGACCGAACTGCCAAGCCCTGTCTTCCCTGGACCGGAATCAAGCATCCTAGGACCGGTTTCAGGCTATCAGCCTTCATCAGCCAGGATAGCTTGACTCCAGTGGCGTAGTGAGCACGGGACCCACGTCTGGGCATACCCTTCCCACATAGGGCGAAATGCAAAACACACAAGATGATGGACGGAATGCTGCACATTGGCAAACATTCACCCCAGTCACAGATCTGGGTTTAATCCATCGTTATTTTGCTTCACCACGCCACCCCAGTTCAGACATAGCCATATGCAAATCAGTCTTGACCCTGTGCCTCATGATAACAGTCCAGACCGAACTGCCAAGCCCTGTCTTCCCTGGACCGGAATCAAGCATCCTAGGACCGGTTTCAGGCTATCAGCCTTCATCAGCCAGGATAGCTTGACTCCAGTGGCGTAGTGGAGCACGGGACCCACGTCTGGGCATACCCTTCCCACATGAGGCGAAATGCAAAACACACAAGATGATGGACGGAATGCTGCACATTGGCAAACATTCACCCCCAGTCACAGATCTGGGTTTAATCCATCGTTATTTTGCTTCACCACGCCACCCCAGACATAGCCATATGCAAATCAGTCTTGACCCTGTGCCTCATAGGAACAGTCCAGACTGAACTGCCAAGCCCTGTCTTCCCTGGACCGGAATCAAGCATCCTAGGACCGGTTTCAGGCTATCAGCCTTCATCAGCCAGGATAGCTTGACTCCAGTGGCGTAGTGAGCACGGGACCCACGTCTGGGCATACCCTTCCCACATAGGGCGAAATGCAAAACACACAAGATGATGGACGGAATGCTGCACATTGGCAAACATTCACCCCCAGTCACAGATCTGGGTTTAATCCATCGTTATTTTGCTTCACCACGCCACCCCAGTTCAGACATAGCCATATGCAAATCAGTCTTGACCCTGTGCCTCATGGGAACAGTCCAGACCGAACTGCCAAGCCCTGTCTTCCCTGGACCGGAATCAAGCATCCTAGGACCGGTTTCAGGCTATCAGCCTTCATCAGCCAGGATAGCTTGACTCCAGTGGCGTAGTGAGCACGGGACCCACGTCTGGGCATACCCTTCCCACTTAGGGCGAAATGCAAAACACACAAGATGATGGACGGAATGCTGCACATTGGCAAACATTCACCCCCAGTCACAGATCTGGGTTTAATCCATCGTTATTTTGCTTCACCACGCCACCCCAGTTCCTGGCTGATGAAGGCTGATAGCCTGAAACCGGTCCTAGGATGCTTGATTCCGGTCCAGGGAAGACAGGGATTGGCAGTTCGGTCTGGACTGTTCCCATGAGGCACAGGGTCAAGACTGATTTGCATATGGCTATGTCTGAACTGGGGTGGCGTGGTGAAGCAAAATAACGATGGATTAAACCCAGATCTGTGACTGGGAGTGAATGTTTGCCAATGTGCAGCATTCCGTCCATCATCTTGTGTGTTTTGCATTTCGCCCTATGTGGAAGGGTATGCCCAGACGTGGGTCCCGTGCTCACTACGCCACTGGAGTCAAGCTATCCTGGCTGATGAAGGCTGATAGCCTGAAACCGGTCCTAGGATGCTTGATTCCGGTCCAGGGAAGACAGGGCTTGGCAGTTCGGTCTGGACTGTTCCCATGAGGCACAGGGTCAAGACTGATTTGCATATGGCTATGTCTGAACTGGGGTGGCGTGGTGAAGCAAAATAACGATGGATTAAACCCAGATCTGTGACTGGGGGTGAATGTTTGCCAATGTGCAGCATTCCGTCCATCATCTTGTGTGTTTTGCATTTCGCCCTATGTGGAAGGGTATGCCCAGACGTGGGTCCCGTGCTCACTACGCCACTGGAGTCAAGCTATCCTGGCTGATGAAGGCTGATAGCCTGAAACCGGTCCTAGGATGCTTGATTCCGGTCCAGGGAAGACAGGGCTTGGCAGTTCGGTCTGGACTGTTCCCATGAGGCACAGGGTCAAGACTGATTTGCATATGGCTATGTCTGAACTGGGGTGGCGTGGTGAAGCAAAATAACGATGGATTAAACCCAGATCTGTGACTGGGGGTGAATGTTTGCCAATGTGCAGCATTCCGTCCATCATCTTGTGTGTTTTGCATTTCGCCCTATGTGGGAAGGGTATGCCCAGACGTGGGTCCCGTGCTCACTACGCCACTGGAGTCAAGCTATCCTGGCTGATGAAGGCTGATAGCCTGAAACCGGTCCTAGGATGCTTGATTCTGGTCCAGGGAAGACAGGGCTTGGCAGTTCGGTCTGGACTGTTCCCATGAGGCACAGGGTCAAGACTGATTTGCATATGGCTATGTCTGAACTGGGGTGGCGTGGTGAAGCAAAATAACGATGGATTAAACCCAGATCTGTGACTGGGGGTGAATGTTTGCCAATGTGCAGCATTCCGTCCATCATCTTGTGTGTTTTGCATTTCGCCCTATGTGGAAGGGTATGCCCAGACGTGGGTCCCGTGCTCACTACGCCACTGGAGTCAAGCTATCCTGGCTGATGAAGGCTGATAGCCTGAAACCGGTCCTAGGATGCTTGATTCCGGTCCAGGGAAGACAGGGCTTGGCAGTTCGGTCTGGACTGTTCCCATGAGGCACAGGGTCAAGACTGATTTGCATATGGCTATGTCTGAACTGGGGTGGCGTGGTGAAGCAAAATAACGATGGATTAAACCCAGATCTGTGACTGGGGGTGAATGTTTGCCAATGTGCAGCATTCCGTCCATCATCTTGTGTGTTTTGCATTTCGCCCTATGTGGGAAGGGTATGCCCAGACGTGGGTCCCGTGCTCACTACGCCACTGGAGTCAAGCTATCCTGGCTGATGAAGGCTGATAGCCTGAAACCGGTCCTAGGATGCTTGATTCCGGTCCAGGGAAGACATGGCTTGGCAGTTCGGTCTGGACTGTTCCCATGAGGCACAGGATCAAGACTGATTTGCATATGGCTATGTCTGAACTGGGGTGGCGTGGTGAAGCAAAATAACGATGGATTAAACCCAGATCTGTGACTGGGGGTGAATGTTTGCCAATGTGCAGCATTCCGTCCATCATCTTGTGTGTTTTGCATTTCGCCCTAAGTGGGAAGGGTATGCCCAGACGTGGGTCCCGTGCTCACTACGCCACTGGAGTCAAGCTATCCTGGCTGATGAAGGCTGATAGCCTGAAACCGGTCCTAGGATGCTTGATTCCGGTCCAGGGAAGACATGGCTTGGCAGTTCGGTCTGGACTGTTCCCATGAGGCACAGGGTCAAGACTGATTTGCATATGGCTATGTCTGAACTGGAGTGGCGTGGTGAAGCAAAATAACGATGGATTAAACCCAGATCTGTGACTGGGGGTGAATGTTTGCCAATGTGCAGCATTCCGTCCATCATCTTGTGTGTTTTGCATTTACGCCCTAAGTGGGAAGGGTATGCCCAGACGTGGGTCCCGTGCTCACTACGCCACTGGAGTCAAGCTATCCTGGCTGATGAAGGCTGATAGCCTGAAACCGGTCCTAGGATGCTTGATTCCGGTCCAGGGAAGACATGGCTTGGCAGTTCGGTCTGGACTGTTCCCATGAGGCACAGGGTCAAGACTGATTTGCATATGGCTATGTCTGAACTGGGGTGGCGTGGTGAAGCAAAAATAACGATGGATTAAACCCAGATCTGTGACTGGGGGTGAATGTTTGCCAATGTGCAGCATTCCGTCCATCATCTTGTGTGTTTTGCATTTCGCCCTAAGTGGGAAGGGTATGCCCAGACGTGGGTCCCGTGCTCACTACGCCACTGGAGTCAAGCTATCCTGGCTGATGAAGGCTGATAGCCTGAAACCGGTCCTAGGATGCTTGATTCCGGTCCAGGGAAGACATGGCTTGGCAGTTCGGTCTGGACTGTTCCCATGAGGCACAGGGTCAAGACTGATTTGCATATGGCTATGTCTGAACTGGGGTGGCGTGGTGAAGCAAAATAACGATGGATTAAACCCAGATCTGTGACTGGGGGTGAATGTTTGCCAATGTGCAGCATTCCGTCCATCATCTTGTGTGTTTTGCATTTCGCCCTAAGTGGGAAGGGTATGCCCAGACGTGGGTCCCGTGCTCACTACGCCACTGGAGTCAAGCTATCCTTGCTGATGAAGGCTGATAGCCTGAAACCGGTCCTAGGATGCTTGATTCCGGTCCAGGGAAGACATGGCTTGGCAGTTCGGTCTGGACTGTTCCCATGAGGCACAGGGTCAAGACTGATTTGCATATGGCTATGTCTGAACTGGGGTGGCGTGGTGAAGCAAAATAACGATGGATTAAACCCAGATCTGTGACTGGGGGTGAATGTTTGCCAATGTGCAGCATTCCGTCCATCATCTTGTGTGTTTTGCATTTCGCCCTAAGTGGGAAGGGTATGCCCAGACGTGGGTCCCGTGCTCACTACGCCACTGGAGTCAAGCTATCCTGGCTGATGAAGGCTGATAGCCTGAAACCGGTCCTAGGATGCTTGATTCCGGTCCAGGGAAGACATGGCTTGGCAGTTCGGTCTGGACTGTTCCCATGAGGCACAGGGTCAAGACTGATTTGCATATGGCTATGTCTGAACTGGGGTGGCGTGGTGAAGCAAAATAACGATGGATTAAACCCAGATCTGTGACTGGGGGTGAATGTTTGCCAATGTGCAGCATTCCGTCCATCATCTTGTGTGTTTTGCATTTCGCCCTAAGTGGGAAGGGTATGCCCAGACGTGGGTCCCGTGCTCACTACGCCACTGTAGTCAAGCTATCCTGGCTGATGAAGGCTGATAGCCTGAAACCGGTCCTAGGATGCTTGATTCCGGTCCAGGGAAGACATGGCTTGGCAGTTCGGTCTGGACTGTTCCCATGAGGCACAGGGTCAAGACTGATTTGCATATGGCTATGTCTGAACTGGGGTGGCGTGGTGAAGCAAAATAACGATGGAATAAACCCAGATCTCTGACTGGGGGTGAATGTTTGCCAATGTGCAGCATTCCGTCCATCATCTTGTGTGTTTTGCATTTCGCCCTAAGTGGGAAGGGTATGCCCAGACGTGGGTCCCGTGCTCACTACGCCACTGGAGTCAAGCAATCCTGGCTGATGAAGGCTGATAGCCTGGAAACCGGTCCTAGGATGCTTGATTCCGGTCCAGGGAAGACATGGCTTGGCAGTTCGGTCTGGACTGTTCCCATGAGGCACAGGGTCAAGACTGATTTGCATATGGCTATGTCTGAACTGGGGTGGCGTGGTGAAGCAAAATAACGATGGATTAAACCCAGATCTGTGACTGGGGGTGAATGTTTGCCAATGTGCAGCATTCCGTCCATCATCTTGTGTGTTTTGCATTTCGCCCTAAGTGGGAAGGGTATGCCCAGACGTGGGTCCCGTGCTCACTACGCCACTGGAGTCAAGCTATCCTGGCTGATGAAGGCTGATAGCCTGAAACCGGTCCTAGGATGCTTGATTCCGGTCCAGGGAAGACATGGCTTGGCAGTTCGGTCTGGACTGTTCCCATGAGGCACAGGGTCAAGACTGATTTGCATATGGCTATGTCTGAACTGGGGTGGCGTGGTGAAGCAAAATAACGATGGATTAAACCCAGATCTGTGACTGGGGGTGAATGTTTGCCAATGTGCAGCATTCCGTCCATCATCTTGTGTGTTTTGCATTTTGCCCTAAGTGGGAAGGGTATGCCCAGACGTGGGTCCCGTGCTCACTACGCCACTGGAGTCAAGCTATCCTGGCTGATGAAGGCTGATAGCCTGAAACCGGTCCTAGGATGCTTGATTCCGGGCCAGGGAAGACATGGCTTGGCAGTTCGGTCTGGACTGTTCCCATGAGGCACAGGGTCAAGACTGATTTGCATATGGCTATGTCTGAACTGGGGTGGCGTGGTGAAGCAAAATAACGATGGATTAAACCCAGATCTGTGACTGGGGGTGAATGTTTGCCAATGTGCAGCATTCCGTCCATCATCTTGTGTGTTTTGCATTTCGCCCTAAGTGGGAAGGGTATGCCCAGACGTGGGTCCCGTGCTCACTACGCCACTGGAGTCAAGCTATCCTGGCTGATGAAGGCTGATAGCCTGAAACCGGTCCTAGGATGCTTGATTCCGGTCCAGGGAAGACATGGCTTGGCAGTTCGGTCTGGACTGTTCCCATGAGGCACAGGGTCAAGACTGATTTGCATATGGCTATGTCTGAACTGGGGTGGCGTAGTGAAGCAAAATAACGATGGATTAAACCCAGATCTGTGACTGGGGGTGAATGTTTGCCAATGTGCAGCATTCCGTCCATCATCTTGTGTGTTTTGCATTTCGCCCTAAGTGGGAAGGGTATGCCCAGACGTGGGTCCCGTGCTCACTACGCCACTGGAGTCAAGCTATCCTGGCTGATGAAGGCTGATAGCCTGAAACCGGTCCTAGGATGCTTGATTCCGGTCCAGGGAAGACATGGCTTGGCAGTTCGGTCTGGACTGTTCCCATGAGGCACAGGGTCAAGACTGATTTGCATATGGCTATTTCTGAACTGGGGTGGCGTGGTGAAGCAAAATAACGATGGATTAAACCCAGATCTGTGACTGGGGGTGAATGTTTGCCAATGTGCAGCATTCCGTCCATCATCTTGTGTGTTTTGCATTTCGCCCTAAGTGGGAAGGGTATGCCCAGACGTGGGTCCCGTGCTCACTACGCCACTGGAGTCAAGCTATCCTGGCTGATGAAGGCTGATAGCCTGAAACCGGTCCTAGGATGCTTGATTCCGGTCCAGGGAAGACATGGCTTGGCAGTTCGGTCTGGACTGTTCCCATGAGGCACAGGGTCAAGACTGATTTGCATATGGCTATGTCTGAACTGGGGTGGCGTGGTGAAGCAAAATAACGATGGAATAAACCCAGATCTCTGACTGGGGGTGAATGTTTGCCAATGTGCAGCATTCCGTCCATCATCTTGTGTGTTTTGCATTTCGCCCTAAGTGGGAAGGGTATGCCCAGACGTGGGTCCCGTGCTCACTACGCCACTGGAGTCAAGCAATCCTGGCTGATGAAGGCTGATAGCCTGAAACCGGTCCTAGGATGCTTGATTCCGGTCCAGGGAAGACATGGCTTGGCAGTTCGGTCTGGACTGTTCCCATGAGGCACAGGGTCAAGACTGATTTGCATATGGCTATGTCTGAACTGGGGTGGCGTGGTGAAGCAAAATAACGATGGATTAAACCCAGATCTGTGACTGGGGGTGAATGTTTGCCAATGTGCAGCATTCCGTCCATCATCTTGTGTGTTTTGCATTTCGCCCTAAGTGGGAAGGGTATGCCCAGACGTGGGTCCCGTGCTCACTACGCCACTGGAGTCAAGCTATCCTGGCTGATGAAGGCTGATAGCCTGAAACCGGTCCTAGGATGCTTGATTCCGGTCCAGGGAAGACATGGCTTGGCAGTTCGGTCTGGACTGTTCCCATGAGGCACAGGGTCAAGACTGATTTGCATATGGCTATGTCTGAACTGGGGTGGCGTGGTGAAGCAAAATAACGATGGATTAAACCCAGATCTGTGACTGGGGGTGAATGTTTGCCAATGTGCAGCATTCCGTCCATCATCTTGTGTGTTTTGCATTTCGCCTAAGTGGGAAGGGTATGCCCAGACGTGGGTCCCGTGCTCACTACGCCACTGGAGTCAAGCTATCCTGGCTGATGAAGGCTGATAGCCTGAAACCGGTCCTAGGATGCTTGATTCCGGGCCAGGGAAGACATGGCTTGGCAGTTCGGTCTGGACTGTTCCCATGAGGCACAGGGTCAAGACTGATTTGCATATGGCTATGTCTGAACTGGGGTGGCGTGGTGAAGCAAAATAACGATGGATTAAACCCAGATCTGTGACTGGGGGTGAATGTTTGCCAATGTGCAGCATTCCGTCCATCATCTTGTGTGTTTTGCATTTCGCCCTAAGTGGGAAGGGTATGCCCAGACGTGGGTCCCGTGCTCACTACGCCACTGGAGTCAAGCTATCCTGGCTGATGAAGGCTGATAGCCTGAAACCGGTCCTAGGATGCTTGATTCCGGTCCAGGGAAGACATGGCTTGGCAGTTCGGTCTGGACTGTTCCCATGAGGCACAGGGTCAAGACTGATTTGCATATGGCTATGTCTGAACTGGGGTGGCGTAGTGAAGCAAAATAACGATGGATTAAACCCAGATCTGTGACTGGGGGTGAATGTTTGCCAATGTGCAGCATTCCGTCCATCATCTTGTGTGTTTTGCATTTCGCCCTAAGTGGGAAGGGTATGCCCAGACGTGGGTCCCGTGCTCACTACGCCACTGGAGTCAAGCTATCCTGGCTGATGAAGGCTGATAGCCTGAAACCGGTCCTAGGATGCTTGATTCCGGTCCAGGGAAGACATGGCTTGGCAGTTCGGTCTGGACTGTTCCCATGAGGCACAGGGTCAAGACTGATTTGCATATGGCTATTTCTGAACTGGGGTGGCGTGGTGAAGCAAAATAACGATGGATTAAACCCAGATCTGTGACTGGGGGTGAATGTTTGCCAATGTGCAGCATTCCGTCCATCATCTTGTGTGTTTTGCATTTCGCCCTAAGTGGGAAGGGTATGCCCAGACGTGGGTCCCGTGCTCACTACGCCACTGGAGTCAAGCTATCCTGGCTGATGAAGGCTGATAGCCTGAAACCGGTCCTAGGATGCTTGATTCCGGTCCAGGGAAGACATGGCTTGGCAGTTCGGTCTGGACTGTTCCCATGAGGCACAGGGTCAAGACTGATTTGCATATGGCTATGTCTGAACTGGGTTGGCGTGGTGAAGCAAAATAACGATGGATTAAACCCAGATCTGTGACTGGGGGTGAATGTTTGCCAATGTGCAGCATTCCGTCCATCATCTTGTGTGTTTTGCATTTCGCCCTAAGTGGGAAGGGTATGCCCAGACGTGGGTCCCGTGCTCACTACGCCACTGGAGTCAAGCTATCCTGGCTGATGAAGGCTGATAGCCTGAAACCGGTCCTAGGATGCTTGATTCCGGTCCAGGGAAGACATGGCTTGGCAGTTCGGTCTGGACTGTTCCCATGAGGCACAGGGTCAAGACTGATTTGCATATGGCTATGTCTGAACTGGGGTGGCGTGGTGAAGCAAAATAACGATGGATTAAACCCAGATCTGTGACTGGGGGTGAATGTTTGCCAATGTGCAGCATTCCGTCCATCATCTTGTGTGTTTTGCATTTCGCCCTAAGTGGGAAGGGTATGCCCAGACGTGGGTCCCGTGCTCACTACGCCACTGGAGTCAAGCTATCCTGGCTGATGAAGGCTGATAGCCTGAAACCGGTCCTAGGATGCTTGATTCCGGTCCAGGGAAGACATGGCTTGGCAGTTCGGTCTGGACTGTTCCCATGAGGCACAGGGTCAAGACTGATTTGCATATGGCTATGTCTGAACTGGGGTGGCGTGGTGAAGCAAAATAACGATGGATTAAACCCAGATTTGTGACTGGGGGTGAATGTTTGCCAATGTGCAGCATTCCGTCCATCATCTTGTGTGTTTTGCATTTAGCCCTAAGTGGGAAGGGTATGCCCAGACGTGGGTCCCGTGCTCACTACGCCACTGGAGTCAAGCTATCCTGGCTGATGAAGGCTGATAGCCTGAAACCGGTCCTAGGATGCTTGATTCCGGTCCAGGGAAGACATGGCTTGGCAGTTCGGTCTGGACTGTTCCCATGAGGCACAGGGTCAAGACTGATTTGCATATGGCTATGTCTGAACTGGGGTGGCGTGGTGAAGCAAAATAACGATGGATTAAACCCAGATCTGTGACTGGGGGTGAATGTTTGCCAATGTGCAGCATTCCGTCCATCATCTTGTGTGTTTTGCGAGTCGAGAAGGTCCCAGAGTTCGATGGCGTGTTTGCGGACGGAGCGGGTGTTGAGGAGGATGCATCTGAGGTAGTTGGGTTCTTTCCTGGGCGGTGGTTTGGCGGGGCGGGTGCTGGCGAAGCTGCAGTTCCGGCAGGTGAAGGGCCCTTGGGTGCGCTTCAGGGTGGCCTGGTAGCAGGCGTGATCTTTTCCGGGGTTGAGTGCGTGGAGGGTGCTGGCGTCGTATCGGCGTCTGTTGATGTGGCGGGCGCGGGGGATGCCTGGACCAGGGGGTCTGGCGCTGGGCGGGTCACGGCGCGGACGGGCGCAGACGGGCTTGCCTTAGGCGCGCCTTCGGCGCGCCAGCGGCGCGCCCGCTGCGCTTGTCCGCTGCGCACGTCCGCTGCGCGGCCGCACAGCGGCCGCCATAAATGGGGAGGTGGGAGGGAGGAGCAGGGAATGGGGCAGCGAATGGGCAGTGAGGGGGCGGGGCCGCAGGGCGCAGCGGCGGGAAACAGGCACAGAAGGGAAAACGAGCACAATCAGGGCATCAAGGGGGCACAGAAAGGAAAAAAACGAGCACAATCAGGGGCAGCAAGGGGGCACAGAAAGGAAAAAACTAGCACAATGAGGGGCAGCAAGGGGGCACAGAAAGGAAAAAACGAGCACAATCAGGGGCAGCAAGGGGGCACAGAAAGGGAAAAGAAACGAGCACAATCAGGGGCATCAAGGGGGCACAGAAAGGAAAAAACTAGCACAATGAGGGGCAGCAAGGGGGCACAGAAAGGAAAAACGAGCACAATCAGGGGCATCAAGGGGGCACAGAAAGGAAAAAACTAGCACAATGAGGGGCAGCAAGGGAGCACAGAAAGGAAAAACGAGCACAATCAGGGGCAGCAAGGGGGGCACAGAAAGGAAAAAACGAGCACAATCAGGGGCAGCAAGGGGGCACAGAAAGGAAAAACGAGCACAATCAGGGGCAGCAAGGGGGGCACAGAAAGGAAAAAACGAGCACAATCAGGGGCAGCAAGGGGGCACAGAAAGGAAAAAACGAGCACAATCAGGGGCAGCAAGGGGGCACAGAAAGGAAAAACGAGCACAATCAGGGGCAGCAGCAGGGCACACAGACGGAGCTGTGTGGTGGGGGAGCGACCTACCAGTCAAGGTCAGGGGTCGCTCTCTTCACCACGCAGCGGCCGCCATAAATGGGGAGGTGGGAGGGAGGAGCAGGGAATGGGGCAGCGAATGGGCAGTGAGGGGGCGGGGCCGCAGGCGCAGCGGCGGGAAACAGGCACAGAAGGGAAAACGAGCACAATCAGGGCATCAAGGGGGCACAGAAAGGAAAAAAACGAGCACAATGAGGGGCAGCAAGGGGGCACAGAAAGGAAAAAACTAGCACAATGAGGGGCAGCAAGGGGGCACAGAAAGGAAAAACGAGCACAATCAGGGGCAGCAAGGGGGGCACAGAAAGGAAAAAACGAGCACAATCAGGGGCAGCAAGGGGGCACAGAAAGGAAAAAAAAAACGAGCACAATCAGGGGCAGCAAGGGGGCACAGAAAGGAAAAAACTAGCACAATGAGGGGCAGCAAGGGGGCACAGAAAGGAAAAACGAGCACAATCAGGGGCAGCAAGGGGGCACAGAAAGGAAAAAACGAGCACAATCAGGGGCAGCAAGGGGGCACAGAAAGGAAAAACGAGCACAATCAGGGGCAGCAAGGGGGGCACAGAAAGGAAAAAACGAGCACAATCAGGGGCAGCAAGGGGGGCACAGAAAGGAAAAAACGAGCACAATCAGGGGCAGCAAGGGGGGCACAGAAAGGAAAAAACGAGCACAATCAGGGGCAGCAAGGGGGCACAGAAAGGAAAAACGAGCACAATCAGGGGCAGCAGCAGGGCACACAGACGGAGCTGTGTGGTGGGGGAGCGACCTACCAGTCAAGGTCAGGGGTGCATTAAGCAGCACACATAGATGTTACAAAACGGCATTTTAAGATTGTTTATGTGCAGGAAGGGGGACCTTCCTGTACATAAACAATCTTCCCCTGCATTATGGTGCAAGGGTGCCTGCGTTGGCGCTAGGCTAAGTGTAGCTCCACATCAGGGGGAAAAGCAGGGCTGCACCATTTTCTTGTAAATATGGTTCAGTCCTGCGTTTCTGAAGTGGCGGAGTGAGGCGTTAAGCAGGGAAGGCTAACGCCTCACTCCGCCACTTCCCTTGTAAATATGCCCCCTAGTTTCACTCTTTTCTACATACATTTCTCAATTTTTCTTCCTCTTGTGTCTTTTAGTATAGCACATATTCTTAATATGGCTTTGGTTACAATGTCTCAAACTCCTTTTTCTTAAATGATCTAGCTGAACATCTTATTCCGTGGAAAAGGTGGATAAAACTATTTGAATCCTACCTTATTGCCATTGGAGGAGATAGATTTTCCTCAGTGCGTAAGCAAATTTACTCCTACACAATTTAGGGACACATGCTAGAGAAATATTTGATGAGCTATCCGACTTGTACGCAGAGAGATAAGAGGGAGAAGAAGATGCACAGGGAGATGTGCAACTAGATGTATATCAAAATACCCTCAAGAAATTGGAAGAACAATTTGGGGAAAAGATAAATGTAGTTTTAGAGCGTCATAAATGATTTTCCAGGTCACAAGGGAAGAATGAAAAAGTGAGTAATTACATTACAGTTCTAAGAGAATTGACAACTACTTATGATTTTGGTACACTTACTGAATCTGCCAAAAGGGATCAATTGGTAAGATGCGTGAGGGGTAAGAAAATCCAAGAGAAATTACTAGCTGAGAATCCAGATCTAAACCAAGCTATTGATATAGCTAAAAGCATTGAACATACAGCGTACTGTATGATGGAAATGAAAGATACAATAGATACTAATGTGGTAACCAACAGTAATGTAAATAAAATTTCAGAAAAAGGGGACAACAGTAAAGTTAATACTGTGGATGTGCAAAAACAAAAATATGAAAGTGGTAAATTAAGATGTTATAGGTGCGAGAACACCAGTCATTTAGCCAATAATATCAAGTGCCCAGCAAGGGGAGTGACATGCAGGAAATGTAACAAATGGGGACATTTCGCTAAGGTGTGTAAAGATATGGGGAACAATGCCACTCGCATGGTCAATGATGTAGAGTTACAGAAGAAGGATATTGTTTTTCAGATTGCGAATGGTTTGGAGGGTCAGGGGAATACATATCCCACATGTAATATATTTGTGGATGGTATTCCTTTCACGGTATTTGCAGACTCATACTCTCCTTATACTTTGATTAATGAAACTACATTGAAGGAAATTTCACAGATAAAGTATACACAATGTTACCTCCCAATGTAAACCCAGGAGGATATAACAAAGACCCCATATCTCTAGCAGGGATGTTGCTCATGCAAATAGTTTTTAAAGGAAGGTCTACCCTGGGGAAGGTATACATAACTAAACATGGTTCTAACCTCTTGGGCTGGAAACACCAGAGAGATCTGGGGATCAAGTTAGATCCCAGTGCCTCACAACAGGTATATTTAGTTGACAGGTCCATCGTGGGCATAGACGTTTGTGAAACATTTCCTGAAATTGTCACTGACAAGTTAGGATTGCTGCATGGTTTTCTAAACAAAATCTAATTAAAGACTCATGCCAAGCCTGTGATACACAAAGCACGTTCCATTTGATTGGGGAGAGGATGTAGCCTTACGGCTAGAGCGGTCGACGTCGAAGCTGGGGAACTGGGTTCAAGTCTCGGCAACGACGCTCAGCATCCTGTAATTCTGGGCAAATCACTTAATCTCCCCGTGCCTAACAAAAAAATGAATGTGTCCTCATGTAACGAAACTGGTGCTATGTAAAGCGCTCTGATACCCAATATCTTCGGGTCTAGTTTGTGCTATATAAGACAAAAAAAAAAAAAAGAATTAGTGATGAGAGACCCATTAAAAAAGGAGTTGGACAAGTTAGAGGACACCAGGGTCAGAGAGAAAATTGAGAGCGCAGAATGGCTGGCCCCCATTGTCATAGCATCCAAGGAGGGAGGGAAGAGTATCCGCCTATGCATTGATTCAGAGATCTCAATGCCAACATTTGGGTCGCTGGGCATCCCCTCCCTAACATCAATGAAATGTTGAGTGTTATTTAAGGTGCTAATTATTTTAGTGTGATAGATCTTTCATCAGCTTACCACCGGGTAGCTCTCCATCCTTACTCTAAGGCCTTGACCTCTTTCATAACTCCTTTGGAGCATACCAATTCTGCAGGATGCCATTCAGCCTACTGTCCGTGGCGGCGGTCTTTCAACATGTAATGCAACACATTTTGCAGGGAACTAGAAAAGTTCTCTGTTTACAAGATGACATTCTTATGTATGGTAATTCTAAAGAGGAACAAAATGAGGTGCTGGGTGAAGTTCTGAGGAAATTAAGTAAAGCAGGGTTCACCATTCAGAAAGGGAAGTGCAAGATAGGGACGCGCTAATTGCCACCTTCTATAGCGGGGAGAAGAACCGCGGTGCGATGGGCCACACAGTCAAATTGTGTCCCTTGTTCTTTTGCTGCCCTTGCCACTTCTGACAACAGCCTCATCATCACCCTGGTGGGACTCGGAGTCCCAGGGTGCACCGCATTAACTGTCTGCAGCTGCTGCGAGGGGAGGCATGTCCATCGCGCTTTAAAGCGCTGCCTCGACCCCTGCAGCGCGGACCGCGCGCGGGCCAAGCCTGGGCCAAGGGCGGGCCCGTCCTTGCCCGTCATTGCCAGGAAGAGGCAGGGCAGGGCCACCCCTCTTTCATTTGGTGACTGGACCCTGGATTGTTATATGAACTCGTATTAAGGTACTGATTATTCCGGTGTCCCATTATTCCGTATTTCATATACCTAAAGAGAAGTCCCGCGCCGAAACTTGAAGTACTCTTATGTGGTTACACTGTTAGAGGTTTTTGCATGGTGAAAATATTTGATTCTAAATTTGACCATAAGTCTGACTTGAGAATACCCACAGAAAAGTTGAGCGGGTCAAGGTAGTGTTTACTATAGAAACATGGGAAAAAGAAAATCTATGGAGGGATGTGGGGGGGGGGGGAGGTAGTGGCACTAGTAAGGGTAGTAAAGGGAAAAAAGCCAGGAAATTGCCTAAACATGCAGGTAGCAATTGTGTGCTTGACCGCATTGACACTCTTATTAGTGAGTGCGAGAATGTATTAGAGACAGAGCCTAACACACAAGCTGGTATTGACAAATCTCCCCCTAGAAGTACTCATTCCATTAATCGTAGCCCTAACCGCAATCCCGCCATCCCAGCCATGTTTCTTAAATCAGGGAAAAAGGGGCCCGTTGTCACGAGTGTTGAGAGAAAACAAGATAAAATAAGGGAAGATCATTCCCCTAATAGTTCCCGTTGTAATAACCTGCCACAACTAGATCCCATTCTTAATTGCACAAACAGATTTTCTCCCTTGCTGTTAGTGCCTGATGGTGATAAGGATGAAAGTCTTCAACCACCGCAAGCGCCACCATCTAGCTATGCCGGGGTCACTACAAGGAATAATGACGTTCATGACACGACCCAACTGGTCAATCTGCTTCGGCTTGAAATAGAGACGATGAAAATTATTATTAAGGACCTAACCAAAACAGTTAAGCTTTTACTGCAAAGGGATTCTTCCTGTACAGAGCATAGCAACCTCATACCCAGACCTCCATTCCGGCCTTGCCAGTCCACCACCAAGAGGAGTGAAACAGTTCTCGGTGCTAAAAGTACTATTCCCAATGGTCGTTTCACTACTCCCACCGTAGCCCTGAACCAAAATCTAACGCCAACACCCTCTGTAGCTATGAGCTTACCCCATCATAGAGTAGGAAATCCTATTAATCATTGCAGACCAGTAACTATGAGGGATCAGACCTCACAGGGTAGATACACCTACTCTTCCCAAATTAATCAACTCCAGAACAGCTCCCGAACTGACCTGGTAGATTTGAACAATCCCAATGTGCCCCACCCACACAGAATTTATATGGTGAATGTATCCAAATATGACTCTAGCAAAGGCACGGAAACTGCGGACTCCCTTACAAACAAATCAATCCATTGAATTCGGTATGTTAGAGGATGCCGCTCATTGATTAGGGAAGATATCATCAAGGCTCGTAAGCTTACCTCCCCAATCCATCAGACAGATTGTATCAAGCTCACACTAATATGGGCAGATCTTGCTGAAAATCTCTTTGCTCTGGAGTTCAGAACTAGTTCTTCGGATTCGTCATCTATTCAGTTTAGACGATGCCCACCGAATAACTAGGGTAGGCAATATCTTAGGCAGTCTTACACTACACAGATGGAACACTTCTCTTTGGAGACTAACGATTGACTCAAGTATGTGCCCCATATGTATCAAGAATCCCAAAAAGTTTGTGTATCTACAAGGGATGATTCCCCTAGTCCTGAGAGTATAAGTACAGGCCCTGATCGAACTGTAGGAAAAATGACGACATTTCCGTGTTTGGAGGAGGGCCTGAGGGAGACTAGAAGTACATCCCCTAGGAGATCGAATGGGTCATTGATATTGGGACACTCCTCCCAAAGGGAAACCTTGTTGTCATGGAATATTGCAGGGATGAATTCAAAGTTTGCATCTCCCGAATGGCATGATTTTATTGAGTGTCACGACATTTGCCTTTTTCAAGAAACCTGGCTGGTGGCTCCCCTCCACTGTTTAGGCTATTTCAATTATTACATTCCCGCCACAAGAGGTGCAAGGGGCCGTCCGTCAGGGGGGTTGACAATTTGGGTCAGACAAGAACTAGGCTATAATATTCAGGTACTTGCGACCCAAAGCAATGATATCATGGCCATAAGATTGAACATGGGTCCCCTTGGGAACGTAGACATTTATAATGTTTATGTTAGAGGAACTAGAGGGAAGAAGTCAGGAGTTTTAGCGGCTCTTGACGATCTTCTTGATCATTATTCAGGGGATTCCTATGTTTTAATAGCAGGCGATTTTAATTCGCCGTTTGAGCCCCTAGCTAATGATGAACAATACCTCACGGAAGAGGAAGATGCCCAGTGGGGCATCCCAAAACTGGAGCTTGCACCCATAAGAAAATGGACAGATGTGGCTATTCAAATTAACTCTATTTGTCTGGAGAAAGGTTTAAGAGCAGCAAATGGAAGATCTGTTTCTGACAGAGGAGGGGCAAATAAGTTTAATAATGGATCTAGCGCTAGTCGGATATACTTCCTATTAATTAGTCTGAAACTATGGCATCTTTTGGACAATATGATAGTTAGGGACAGGTTAGAGAGTGATCATAACCTATTGTGTGCCTCCTTTAGGCTATTACGACAGAAGGCGCAAACATCAACAGGCGGCGAAGTGCTAGCCCTTGACGTTGTCCCCACCAATGACATGAGACGCTTAAAATGGGTGAAGATTAACCCTGGGCAAAGCACTACGCTACGCTCGCGAAGTTTGCGCTACTTCGCACAACGCAAATTGCACGTAGCACAGTGCAAACACGCGTAGCGTAGCGTAGTGCAGCGGTCATTTTTTGCTTGCTCGCGGTCCTCAACGTCAAGTTGGCGACCGCGAGCAAGCAAAATTACATCCCGGCGAGACTTTTTCCTCGTTCGCGATCAGCAACATCAAGTTGCCGATCGCGAGCGTGGAAAATAAACCTCCTGGCGAGATTCTCAACGCGGGGAGGTCAGGTTTCTCATTGCGAGTGGTCGCGTATGCTCGCGACCGCTCGCGATGAGAAACTACTAGTCCGCGTTGAGAAAGCTGCCGCTCGAGTAAAAATCTACTCCAGCGGCAGTAAAAGACAGCTCGCACTGTGCAAGATGCCATTTTCAATGATTGCACAGTGCGGACAAGCATCCGGCACTGTGCAATCATTGCGAACAGTACACTACGCAGTTCGCGTAGTGCTACGCGTAGCTCGCGTAGTGCGAACTGCACTTTGCGTAGCTTCGCGTAGCGCTACTTCGCGAACTACGCCCAGGCTTAGTGAAGATACTAGAGAAGCCTGAACTCATATCTAATATTACCATGGATATTGACAATGCTATAGCTGAGCTAGAGGCTTGCATAGGTAAAACTGAGGTTCTTGAGGCTACTATCTCTACCCATAATAAATTCTTTGCCCTCCTGCGTACATACTTCATCAAACAGAGTAAGACACCAAGTAGTCAAATTACGAAAGCTAGCCGTTGGTTTAATAAGGCATGTAGAATGGCGCGCGTATCGTTAGCACAAGCCATTAGAGTAGGTGATCCCGCTGCTGTCCGATCAGCTAGGCAAATGTATAGGAGCACTCAGAAAAAGGCAAAAAGAGACTGGGACGAGGAGAGATGGCAGGACCTTAAGGAGGCTTGCGCCACGGGTAACAACAAGCACTTCTGGAACATCATAAAATGGAACCGAGGTGGCCAGCCGCAACAGCCACAAAATCATGTGACCCAGGAGGACTGGATTAAACATTTTAAACCCCAATATGCTCATAATGTAGTAGAGTTAGATTTGGGGGAGCCGAGCTACTTATTCTATCAAGACAAGGCTTTTTGCAGGGCCGATGTCAAAGTAGCACTTAGATCAGTAGCGGGGGTAGAGCCCCAGGACCTGATGGTATTCCGGCGGACATATTTCTGTATGATAACGCCAGATGGTGCCAATATATCCTCCTGCTTGTTAATGCGGTTGCCTGTGGTGCGCCTGTTCCCGAATCCTGGAAAGGGGCCGAAATTATCCCTGTGTTTAAAAAAGGGGATAAATCACTCCCAGGTAATTACAGACCTATTAACTTAATAGATTCTTTACAAAAGGTAATGGGGCGGCTTGTCCTCAATAAGTTACAAGACTGGATAGATGAACATAGTATCTTATCCCCTTTACAGCCTGGCTTTCCAGCATTTACCAGTACCATCGACCAGGTGTTTTGGTTTAACCTAATTTACTGGAAGACGGTGGTCCTGGGCAAGGGCAGCTTGTATGCTGCCTTTGTTGACCTCAAGTCAGCCTTTGACCTGGTCCCCCGTGCCAAACTTTGGGCTGTCCTGCAAAATATGGGGATGCCACTTGAATTACTAACTCTCATTGTGAGACTTCACGAGGATAACTATGCAAAAATCTGCTGGGGCTCACAAGGGAAAGTTACTAGTCCATTTCCCATTGAGAGAGGTGTCCGACAGGGCTGCGTCATGGCACCTACATTGTTTTCCCTGTTCATCAACGGAATTGTGAATTGTATGGAATCTATTGCAACTGATGCCCCAACACTAGCAGGTGAAAAAATCCCAATTTTAATGTTTGCAGATGATACATTAATTATTTCAAAAACCCCGAGTGGGCTCCAACGTGCCCTCTTGATATTTGAGGAGTTTTGTTGTATAAGTGGCTTGGAAGTTAATGTATCCAAAACGAAAAGCATGGCTTTTAATGCACATAGAACATTTAAAGGTGGCATTTTAATGAATAATCGTCCCTTGGATCAAGTCAATGCTTTTACTTATTTGGGGGTTATTATACAGAACGATTTCAAATGGAACCATCAGCTTGATCTGGCAACCCTGAAGCATCAGCAATTATCAGGAGTGCTCCAACTTGAGTATAACACCTCACTCACAAAACCAATCAGCCCAGTACTCCAGATATATAATATGAAGGTGGTTAGCTCCGCCTTGTATGGGGCAGAACTCTGGGGCTGCGAGAATCTGTCAAAGCTCACTGTAGCCAAAAATAGGTTCCTGCGCAAGATTACAACTCTCCCACAAAGTACCCCTGTATGCCCCCTTCTCTATGATCTTGGCAGAAAACCACTGGCAGATACAGCCAAATTACGCCCTATATTATACTGGCGTAGAATCTGGAGTACACCTGAATTAGCTTCATATGCTGCAGGCCTCAAAGATATACTAAAGGCTGATAATTTCCATAAAATTAAATGGCTACGGGAGGTTAGAGCCACTCTAGCATCTATGGGCATGTCAGCACTCTGGGATGATCCAACAGGTTCCCCATTCCCCCCTAAAGAGATCTTAAAGGAAAAGTATTGGGAAATGGTAGTGCACAACACATGGAGAAGCAGTGAGATATCTTCACTAACCGGTGGCTTTTTGGAAGTAAAAATAACCCCCAGTCTAGAAAAATACTGGGATCTAATTACAAAGCCGCATTACCGGAAATTATTTTTCCAATTTAGGGTGGGATCACTACCAATCAGAGCGTTTACCTCTAGATGGGCACAAGGAGGTGGTACCAATTGCCCCGCTTGTCAGGCCAATGAGGAAACACTAGCACACTTATTGTTTGTCTGCCCTGCCTATGCTGCCCCACGACGTGCATGGCTTGGGCCAATTTGTAAATTATTAGGCACTAGAAGGAGCATTGAAGCTTTAAGAATTTTACGCTCCAACACGTCATCTTCTATTGTTGTTGCAGTAGCAAACTTTTTGGGGTGGTCGTGGGCTATAAGATCTCGTTCACTTGCTGTATAACAAGGGAGTGTTTATAATTGCTCATTTGCACATGTATTAAGAAGGGAAGTAAATGATTTACTATGCTATGTAGACAGTAGTCTCAGCTATTCAGATGGATTATTTTTTATGATAATGAATTTAAGTAAAGGTCGTCGTCTTTTTTAAAATAGGTTTTAAACTGTTTTAATAGTATTTTCTATTCATAGTTCTAATCTACATTGATCAAACAGGCTTTGGAATTAGTTTTTTAAACCATATACATTCTGTGTTTTATGATATGTTTTTGTACGAGGCTTTTATAACTAACATGTCGAATAAAGCTTGTTTGGAATATGGAATATGATAGGAGTTTAGTCTGTGGAATATTTAGAACGCACCATTTCCGAGGAAGGCATTAAACCCAAGAATAGTTTTGTTGACTCCGTCAGAATGGCTCCTGCGCCCACTAGTAAGGAAGAATTGAAATCTTACCTGGGTCTTGTGGAGTATATGTCCAAATACATTCAGAATTTTGCTGATTGGGTGCAATCATTAAGAGCTTTACTTAAGAAGGGAGTTCCTTTCGAGTGGAGTAGCCAGTGCCAAAATGATTTCAATCAAATCAAAGAAGCAGTTTCCAGAGCACCACAGTTGGGTATGTTTGATTCCATGGCTAACACTACCCTCACTACAGATGCCAGTATGAAGGGTCTAGGGGCGTCTTTGTCACAAGTAATAGATGGTAAGGAAAGAGTAATAGCCTTTACATCCAGAACTTTAAAAACTCTGATTTTGACTATTCCACTATAGAAAAGGAGGCACTGGCATGTTAATGGGCCATAAATCATTTTAAATTCTATTTGTGGGGCATATCATTTGTCTTGAGAACAGACCATAAACCTCTTCTACCTATGTTCTTGTCCAAGTGTATTGAGAAGGCCACTCCCTCCATATTAAAATGGGTGCTAGGATTACAAGGCTATAATTTCAACATGATGTACATCCCAGGTACCAGAAATCAGATTGTTGATTGCCTCTCTAGACTCCCCATAGCATGCAAGGGATCTCAAGTCAGTCCTCCAGATGAAGCCATACTGTCCATTGAGATCCCGTCCATTAAGAAAGAAGAGTGGGCACAGTGTGAAAATGATGACTCGACCCTAGCCGCCATTAAAGAAAAAATTGCAATGGGGTGGCTTAAGAAATTCAATGACTTACCAGACATATTACAGCCATATTGGAATGTGAAAGACAAATTATCTATAATTGATGGCAGGGTTTCAAGATCCAACAAAATTGTTTACCCCAAACGTATGCAGGAACACATGATAGAAATAGCCCATGAAGGCCATCCTGGTAGGAGCATGACAAAAGAGAACATTTGAAATTACTATTGGTTCCCCAACATGGACTCCATGGTAGAAAAAAAGGTGAAGGAATACCTTGCTTGCAGCTCCAGTGACAAGACCAATGTCACACGCAAGGCCCCCCTTGTCCCAGAGGAAGTAACTTCCAAACCCTGGGATAAGATAGGTCTTGATCTCATAGGTCCTTTAAATATGCTCAATATAACTCAGAAATTCATGTTTGTGTTAGTAGATAACCATACTCATTGGGTTTCCACTAAGGCAGTCAATACTATTAATTCTTCATCCCTTATTGAATTTCTGAGTGATATATTCTCTAAAGAAGGCATTCCTAGTGCAATGGTCACTGACAATGGAGTACAATTCGCTTCGAAGCGATGACACAGTTTTGGGAAAATGTGTCTATTAGCATGTGAAAACTACACTGTATTGTCCTAAGGCCAATGGTTTAGTGGAAGGAGTAAACAGGATGATTAAAGACACCATTTGTTTAGCTCTTGTTTCTAAAGAACCAGTTGAGAAAGCATTAAGGAAAATGTTATGGTCATACTATACTACTCCAAATGCTGTTTCTGGGGTGTCTCCCTTTGTTTACCATAAAGGGAGGAGTCTTGGTTCAAAACTAACTCCCAACTGGCTCAATAGGGGATATCCAGTTTGGGTAAACAGAGGCTCAGTCATGGACAAGATTGGACAACATCAAAATGATTACAAAACAAAATATGACAGGAAATGGGGGACTGTTGAGAGAGAGTGAAGTGAAGGTCAATGGGTCATAATAATAAAAAAACAATCAACACACACTCCAAACTATCATCCTTCTCCAAACTCGAGAGGATTAAACGTGTCAATTGTAACTCTGTGGTTTTGGAGGATGGGCGTACATGGAGTATGAACAATGTGACCCGTTGTCCAGATGTTCTCATCCCCATCATTAAGGAAGAAAGGGAAGAGGGAAAGAATTCCATGGGACCAGTGGCGTAGCTAGACCTTTTGGCGCCCGTGGTGGTCGGGGAGTTTCCTGCCCTGCAGTTAAGAGTTAGGGGAGCCGCCGTCCCCAAAACTCGTGCGGCCCCCCTTGCTAAGCCAACGCATGGGACCCTATAGGTCCAAGGATGTCAGGGTCTGCCGCCCCCTTATTGGCGGACAGACTATAAAATGGAATGATTTCCTTCCTCAGCTCCTTTTGTTCCTTCCTCCCTTTTCCTGGTATCCTGCATTCCATTTAGTAATGATATCTCTTTGATACATTTTCACTTACAGGACATTATTATTTTAGTCAGTAGACAATCCACTATAATGTTACCTTTCCTTTTGTTAAAGGGAGATGTGTTGTAATCTATAATGGTATGTTCCCTCTCCCTCTCTGTACGGTTCCCCCCTTACTTTCTCCTATTGTTAAGCTCCACAGTCTATGGAACCTTCAGGTGAAGCTCAAGGTAGAATGTTGATGAAGAGCCACCTGAACGGTCGTGTATTTGGAGCATTCTGTATATGAATAAAGTTACCTCATTCTTCATTTCATGTGGACATTGATTTTAACAGTTTCATTATACAGCACTGTGTATACTGTGTTCTTTTGTTGTTTCTTTTTTTTTTTTTCTTTCTTTTTTTGAAGAACAGTTTGACTTTACAAACAGGAATAAAAGGCAATGCTTTGGAGTTACTATGAAGAATATAAACTATCATTGTCTAAATAATTTATTTTTCTTTTACATAAGTTCAAGCAGCAATATTTCAGCTATCAGTCTCAACTGCGTTGCATACTCAGCCTTAGGAAAGAAGATCAGAAGTCTTCAGGTGGAGCAACACTCCTACCAATAGAATGATGTTGAAGACCAGCCTTGCCCCACTGGTTTATGTGAGCAACACCCTACACCTCTCCCTCTACATCCAATAGAATCCTGTCCCCATTACCTACATCACTTCTCCCACCAAGCCCCTTTAGCCCTATACCCCCAACTATTGTCGCCAACCTTGCCCCGGCGCATGTGACAACCATAGCTATAACATTTTCTCTGTAGCCAGGCACACTACATCTGTGCCCCTCCTCCCCCCCAGTCAAGATCACAGAGTGGTTTTGAAAGGGTTGGACCAGGACCTGCTGAGGGGAGGGAGGCTCATTTTGCAACTACCAAGGTACTTACAATGGGCCAAAACCGGATGGGTGCAGCTATGTGGCAGGAGGAGCTGTTGGGCCAGATTACTGAACTTATAATGGCTCAGAATTATCTCATTAGGGCCCAGAATGAGGTCCGAAGGGCCCAAAATGATCTCCAGGAATGCCACCTGAGTGTCCACACTTTACATTCTGGGGTGGTGCATAATGGCTTCAGAGCATTGCCTGCAACAGTGTCAAATTTAGCTACCACTTTCTATGCTCAAGCATCATATGCTTCTAGGTCCCAGAAATATCAACAATTGACAGCTCTATGTAAAGCAGGACACTGTTGCACACAGACGCACCTGTCACTGCCTCCCTTGGTGACTTTTAGCCTGCTTCAGTGGCCCTTAGGAGGGGTTGTTCATCTATCCAGTTGAGGGCAACACCCAACAAGCTACCACCAAGAGATGCAGAAATTGTGATCCTAATGTGACAGTCTGGACAGTTCACTGTATCCACCTTATTTGCACACATTTCCAATCCACTCATGGACTGTTGCCTGGAAAAGGACTCTAAGCAATTTGTGTCTCATCTTTATTTGTCAGACAGCATACAAGAGACTCTGAAATGTGAATGTATATATTTTTTTCAAATTAATATTAAAATGATGAAAAATATTGCCTATTGTAACCTTCACATAAAATGATTTAAATGTTGCATTGACGTGTTAAAAAACATACCTACAACGTGAGAAAACACAAAAATGAAACAATTTTATTGGATATACACACAATAAAAATGTCATCATAACCAAAAATTTAATCACTGTAATCTCAGAATGCACAACTATATATATCGTTGTTTGTTACATTTTCTGTGTAATCCGAAAGTTTTCTTTTTGCACAAAAGACCAGGTAGAGAGAAGGATATGTCAAGAATATTTACAAACAATTTACTACATAGAAGAATATAGCACGTTACAACGCGTGCTTTTACTACGCGGTAGGTAACAACGCGGTCATTACAATGACCGCGTTGTTACAACGCGATGCCATTACTACGCAAGTCATTACATTGACTTGCAGTAGATGGCGCCGTAACATTAGGAATGTATAATTTACTACTCCAACTCCAGCCTACGCAACAGTAGGGAAGGTGCTGGAATAGTAAATTATATTATTCCTTATGTTAGAGCGCCATCTACTGCAAGTCGATGTAATTACTTGCGTAGTAATGGCATCGCGTTGTAACAACGCGGTCGTTGTAACGACCGCGTTGTAAAGGCATCGCGGTCTAATGACCGCGATGTAAAGGTTGTTTCCCACATAGAAACCATGCAGAGAAAAGACAACGTTGGGAAGCACCCAATAAACAAAAAAAGAGTATTATGAGGCATAATAAAAAATACATTATGACTTTTACAATTAAATATGTGTATTAAAGCTACCTACTTTGAAGATATAAATTCAGTGTTACATTTTGTTAGCAACTCCTCCCTCCTCCAATACATTAACTACACAAATGGAAGTCTTCAGCGACTTTGGGCTGTCCTCATGTTTTACATAGAAATTATGTTTAGACGCAGTCAAAAAACATACACGCAGTTTCAAGAGATATGCTACAGATACAGAAGACCTCTTTCAGTGCAGTTTCTAAACTTGGACACACACACAATATGTGTCAAGTACCATATATGAAACCCAGCTATATTGGAATCAATCCTTGACTGAGAGGAAGTGTTGCAATATTCTGTGCAAGACACTGATGCCTTCCGAGTGCTTGCGCACATAACAAGATGACAAGACCTAGGCAGGAATAACAGACATTTTAATGTATTTGTGACTAACTCTTTCATTTTCTTTTGAAATATTTTATTTTTCCTGAGAATCAAACATCAGGCGCTGTAATAAATATAGCCTTGCATACCAGAATCATCATTATATGTAAGATTTAAACTATATTCTTGGGACTTTTATAAAAAGTTTCTTTAAAAAACCCACTTTTAATATAATGACTAAAATTAACCTGAAAAGTAAATACCAGATTAGTAGCATACATTCTAAAAGAGCAGGGGCGGCTCCTCCATTAGGGCGGAGGAGCGTCACCCCCCTGCTTTCTCGCAGTGCGAGAAGCAGAAACATAAAATGGTATTTTAAATACCATTTTATGTTTCTGCTTCTCGCACTGCGAGAAAGCAGAAGGGTATGCCTGGTTGCGAGCGGGTCGGGGAGGTGTGGCTTGCCCAATGTTACGGGCCCTGACTGTTTGGTCGGTCCTCTGGGGCCGACCAAACCAGTCATGCGCACTCTGGATTTTCTCTATGTAGGCTACATGCAGCCTACCTAGAGAAAATAGCCTCCCCATAGGCGCCCGGTTGGGCGCCGTCCTCACCAATCACAACGCTGCCATTGCAGCATTGTGATTGGCTTAGGGGAGGGGAGGGAGGCTGCCTTCTCCCTGTTCCTGCCAGATGCAGGAGAGCAGGAAATCAGCCGGAAAACGCAGGACCCGGCCAGGAGCGGATGCGGCGCTGGACCCAGTAAGTTATGTTCTTATTTTTATTTTTAACACCCCCGCGTGCGAACCCCCGCGCGGTCCCCCCTACCCGCCCCACCGGCCCCCCCCCCCCATTTGCGAGTCATGCCGTACGCGACTGTAAAAGAGGATATGCCCGTATTGCAATATTAAAAATTGCATTCTTCTTTAAGTCACTTACCATCAGGCAAAGATGTTTTCAAAGAATTCACTCCTGAAGTCGTTGCCTTCATCCTCATCACTGCCATCGAGCTGACACATCTCACCAATATCACCTTGGGATTCCCGCAAATGTTCCTTCTAATTATTATTCTCTTTGTGTCAATAGAATGTGTGAGTGCACTTTTGTCAGCTGTGTGCAGAATCGAATATAGCCAGCAGTCACCTCGCAGATGATCATAGTAAGCAAGATAACATTTGGGGCAGGAGGACAAAAGTGGGGTAGAAAAAAGGATTCATCACTTTTTTATCTTTTAAAACGTTGGGCAATGCAGCATGTACTTTTTTCTCCATAGTGTGTCATAGACAGCACAATTTAGAGCCTTATTTTCTGTGAACTCAAAGCTTAATGAGTTTCAAGTTGATGCTATCCCCACTTCAGCACACATCTGTGTAGATATCCTGCAGTTTGTGAATTTAGAAATGCGTGTGGTCACCCAAAATGGGTTAACTGTGTATGCAGAGTGAGAGAGAGAACATAGGTGAAGAGTCTGGCATTAAATAAACATCCAATAAATATGTAACCCTAAAATAACATTTCGGATTAAGGTCTTTCAAAGATTTCCAAGAAGTTTTTTTGAGAACTAATGTATAAATGACATTTAAAATATCTTTACAGCAGAGAAGTTAAGAATGATGCATCCTAAAAGTATGTTGGCGGTAACTGCATTGAAAGAAATGCTAGTCAGTGTGAGTAGAAGCTGCACTACCCTGTTCCGTTACTAAAGCTCACTTTCCATCATTAACACAAGCAATGCATTTCCCATGGGAGAACTGCTAAAGTGTGGCTGAAAAGTGTGACAAAACGAGGGGCTGCTTCACTGCCTACAAAGCAGAAAAGTCAAAAAGTGAAAGACATAATCATTCCATGTAGCGCAGGAGAAGGGTGGAGTAGGGAAGGACTGTTTTGTTCTCCAGAGAATAGACGGGCGGGTAGTTGCATTATTCCGTATTGAACAGAAAGACGACAAAGGAGGATCCGAATTGTTATCTATAGAACAAAGGGGCATATTATCAAGGGCTCTATCGCCGCTTTAGCGGCACTTTTTGCCGCTAAAGCGGCGATATTTCTATCGCCCTATCAGCAAGCTGTCGCTAACAGGTGTTAGCGACAGCTTTTAGGCAATAGCGACTGGTTTGGGTGCCGCTTTGCATGTCAGCGATATTTATCGCTAATGACATGCAAAGGAGGCGTTCCCAACCTAACAGCGACTGAAAGCAGTCGCTAACATCGCTATCGCCTATTAGCAATAACCGCGAAGCGATAAAAAAACGCGCGCTAACCGCGATGAGCGCTGGTTTTTTAGAACTGGTAAAAACATGACTTAGCCATTATAGTCAATGGGAGGTGGATTCTACGGCTAAGTCCCCACCTGCCTATTAGCGAGATTCCCCTTAGCGATAGGATTTTTATCGCTGGAAATCTCACGTTAATGATGGGATTCGCCGCTATCGCTGGATTTTTATCGCCGTGGAGATAAACGTTGGTAATACTGCGTTATCTCCGCGATCAAATCCAGCGATAGGCGGCGATAAAAAAAATCGCGCTAAGCACTGTTCGCGATAATTATCGCAAGTTGTTGCTAATATGCCCCAAAGGGTGGTACATGCTCTGTAATACCCAGGGACTCTGGAATTGTGCAGCAAGAGAGTTCCAAATTATGCGGCAGGGTTGAGTAAATTATGCATCAAGAAAGGGCAAATTATGCGGCATAATGCAGCACATTTCGTAATAATGTTACTTCATTATTTCATAATTTTTAAACTTGCTAACACTGTATAGCCATTGGTTCCAGCTCATCAGAACCAATTATTTTCCAAATGTTTTTATTGACAGCTTTTTTGTTGTGATACAATAAACGGCAGTGGTACTCCTGTCACATAATTCCAGTGCTACAACATCAAAAATAGGGAATTGTCAGGATAATACCTCATAGCTGTACAAAACAGGCTGTGACACGAATATCAATGGCCGCTGCTTGGGTTATATCATTGCGCGGGGGGAAGCAGGTCATGAAAACTATAAGGAACCAACCATAAACAATTAAACATTGTGAGATCTCGTTAGTTCCTGATCAGCTCTCCGTGATGTGTGGGTATTCCCATCGTTACACAACCATGCCAGGTGTATGCCTGATGCCATGTGAGGGTGCCATTTCAAAGGAAAGAAGCATGTCGGTGAGGGTGGTGGATGGCAATAACCTGTCCGTGCGTCACAGGAGGCGGTGGGAGGAGCAAGTGTCTCGTGGGTGTACAGAGTCTACGTCCGGACGGGAGAGTGACTGGGAGGGCATCTGTCGAGGCAGTCATGCAGACTGGGTTATGAAAGTTATATGTGTGTATGTAGCAATGGATATTGTGCTAGCTACAAAAGAGTGAACAGTGTGGCGCCCGTCGGGCCAGTCTTGATCAATGCTTTAAATGGGAAAAAAATAGTGCAGGTACTCATTTAAATTTGGCGAGTGGGCGGGGCTAGGGACGGGGCTAAAGGCAAGGCATGCGAAGCTTATTGACTTATATACTAGTTGCAGCACATACCAAAACACGAGAAATTTGTTTCTATAAAATAAACAAAACAGGTTAATTCGTTATACAAAACGAAAGTCAAACACAGTGATATTTTAACATTTCCTTATTTTGTAATATTTCTCGCTTTTCTCTCACACAAAAACACGCACACACAAGCAGGCAAACAGACAAACATAAGCAGACACTCACACAAAAGAATCACGTGGGATTAAAGCCTTTTTAACCTCCTTACCTCCCATGGCTTTCTTCTTTGTGCTGTCACTGGGCTGCCTCGATTTCTTGCAACACAGCATGACGGCGAACACCCGAATATCATGCAAATGACCCCTTGCTGAATAGTTCAGCAGGGGCTCTGCTTAGGGCTATAAAAGTGCTTTGGCTGCCAAAGAGACAGGCTACCGCAACTAACAGCCAATGTGCCTACCCTTTCATGAGTACTGGTATTCTCCTCGGCAGTAGAGAAGTGCCGGTACTCAGAGTGATAAAAATAAGAAGTGCCGGTACTCAGTACCTGTGAGCACCGGCCCATTTAAAGCACTGGTCTTGATCAATGGGAGAGCCAGTTATCTCTCAAGGGGGTTATTCATCCGTTTTGGCTTCCACTGTAAGCAGGAAGGCTTCCCAGCACTCGCTTCCTGTCCGGGAATCACTTTTCATTCTAAACAACCTAAGCATGTGCGTTTCAGCCCTGGTCCAAGTCGCACAACCAACGTTGTGTATCCGGTGATGCAGGAGAGTTCCATGCCATGGCTATGCTGCATTTGAATAATACAAAAGCCAAATCTATAAACCGGTGTAGGTGTTTGTCGCCTTTTTTTCGGGGGCGCAGCCCCAGTAGGCACTCATTAGCACCAATTTAACATTCACATACAGCAATAAGCAACAGAAAGGTGACCAGTTCAGCTTTGCAAAGGGCCTTCCACAGTGTGGAAACGTGTTGCTGCATTTTTAGTAACTTTTGAGTTTTGACCCATTGAGCTAGAAACAATATATTTTTTTTAATCTGTAGATTATGTGGCAGATGGAGGATTATGTGGCAAATGTGGCAAATCTATAGTTATGCGAAAATCGCAGCACAATCACAGAATTCCAGTGGCCTGGTTATACCCTAGAGAAATATTATAAAGGTGGAACAAATAAATTCTGAATAATTCCCCAAAGAAAATGTTAGGTAAGGCATATGGAAAAGTTGGAATTCAGAGTACATTGGATATTCAATCTCAGATTCAAAGCAACCCACCTCCCATGCACCCCAGCTCGCCAGAGGCTACTATGCTGAGCACTTCTCCTTTCTCACCAGCCACCTCTCTTTCTCTTCGCTGTTTTCTGAAATGGCCCAAATGAACTTGACTTCAAGCATAAAAACTAATCAAAGAACGAACAAATCTCATCTGCAAAAGAAAATGGCAGTATACTTATGAATCATACTGCATATTATGTCATACAGTTCCAAATAATTAAATAGGACTGTGCTTCTGGACAACATAAACATCAAAATATGGGGACTGAGTCCACTCATATAATCAGAGTATGTTGGCCCAATTCCTGACTAGCTCACAGTGCATCATCTGGACCCCCAACCTAACAGGGTACCAGATGGTGTCTGCAACCTCAGAATATGACCACTCTAATACTCCCCAGGAAATCGTGGAAACAGATCTACCCTTTGGTTGTTACTTAGGCCTGCCCAAAGGGAGACACAAGAAATTCACAAATTAGTATTTCAAACATGTATTGAAGCAATCAGATTCTTGTGTAAAAAATATGAGCTGCAATTATTAGCAGAAGGAAACAAAGTGTTGTTTCCAGCATTACAAAAATGGTGAAGAAGATGAATAATTTAACCATCATAACATTGCAGTGATTATATGAATATATATCATAATGATACTCCAGCCTAACACTATCTATACTATAGAGAGCATAGTGAGAATGTGTTATGCCAGATCGCTTGGAGCAACCCAAATACCTACCTTTGTGCGATGCACCAAGATGCCAGTCCAGTGCAGAACAGGCCGCTGACCCCTGCAGGACAGAGACCGGAGTCAGCAGGGCTGGATCCCAGCCGTGGGTGAACGTTCCAGGATAATCCATCCAAGTGCTCCTCTGAGGAACATGGCCCAGAGGCAGGCCACACAATAAAAGCCTGGTTCCACCCACACTGTGTTAGAGGTGCAAGGCTGACATGTGTGTCTGTTTCTTTGATTCAAAGCAGACTCCAAACGGACAACCAAATGTAAGGGCAGGGCATTCAGCGCTTCTGTAGCATTGAACAGAGTGCACAAGGAATATATGCTGTTACAACGCATGCAATTACAACGCATGCTTTTACAACGCAGCCTTTACATCGCAACTACCATTACATTGCATGAGTTTACAACTCATGCCATTACAAAGCATTTTCAAAAACTACCATTACAACGCATTCCATTACAACGCATACCATTACAACGCATACCATTACAATGCATAATACTTTTAGGGCAACAGTAGGGTAAGTGTTGGATAGTGTAGGGGGTAAACATTACTATTCCCACTCCAGTGAGTGCAACAGTAGGGTAAGTGTTGGATAGTGTAGGGGTAAAAATTACTAAGTGTTGGATAGTGTAGGGGTAAAAATTACTATTCCCACTCCAGTGAGCGCAACAGTAGGGAAAGTGTTGGATAGTGTAGGGGTAAAATTACTATTCCCATGTTCCCCAAAACCCAAACCCACCCTAATACTAAAAAAACTCAATTACTTACCTTAAAATGTGTTGTAAATGCATGCATTGTAATGGTATGCGTTGTAATGGTATGTGTTATAGTGACATGCGTTGTAATGGAATGCATTGCAATGGCATGCAATGTTAAGGCAGTTGCGTTGTAACAGTTGCGTTAGAAAGGTAGGTCGTTGTAATGACTGCGTTGCAATGGATGTTTCCCGTGCACATATGTCATGACAAAATGCTTATGAAGAAATGTGCTTGCAAGCAGAACACATTCCAAGTACGTCATCATGTACGGGCAAAGCATGCAAAAAGTCACCTTCCAAAAAGATGTCAATTTAAACGTGTAAGTGAAGATGGACGCATTTGTGCACGGGCCCTGTTCAACCCCACAACAATTTGAAAACCTGGACTACTGTCATAGGAAAAGACGAATTGTGTTCAAATTACCATCACTGAGGTGATCATTGACATCTGAAAATTAGTCTTTTGTTCTTAAGTCATATACATTGATTGAACATGGCGTGCTAATTTTAGCTCATGAAAAAACTGAACACAAAACTGTGTCCTTTGTTGTTGAATGGAGGATTAAAAGAGCTTTTCATCCTGGGGATTAGCTGAATAATGTGTAACCAGGAATCCTGGGCCCAAACCCCAGCTTCCTCACTCGACTAAATTGTGTGATCCTGGACAAATCATTTTACAGTGGCTCATTTTCCTAGAATGACCAATTTGAGAGCACTGTGAAGAAATTCAGTTTGGGATATACGCTATACAAAATGTTACTCGTATTTGGTTTAATAGGCAATAATATTGCTTAACATTACCTCTAAAGAAGCCTATCTGGCGACATATATCTGCAGGGTATCATGCTTACTATGCTTCCCAAAGAGTAACAAAAGAACAGTGAACAGCTGGAGCTCATTCTGGATGAACAGGCGGTTGGTCTATGAATAGCACCATAGGCTGCATCAACCTTAATGAGCCTTGCAGATGTGTCTGGCTGTGATGATCTTCCTGAAGTTGCATGTGTTCCTGGAAATTGAGCCACACTGTTCATCGAGGAGCAGGAAGACTGGTTGCATTCTCTCTGTGTTTGTTTTTTAGGTCGAGCCTATAGCAGCAGCGCGCATGGGCTGCTCGCTTTGCGAGGCATGCAGTATTCAGTACGGAGTGGAAGCGTCGTGAAAGCTCCGCCCACTCTCCGCCCATCTTTTTCATTGGCGTGTGTCTTTGTCCTCCGTAAATGCTGTCTTCTGATTCATATTGAGGCTTGTTAGTCCCTCCTTATGATGGCTATGTCGTCATTTGTCACCTCCCATGGTTACTGGCCCCTTTACTTTGAGTGTTACACCGTACGTGGACTGTGAGCACTCCTCTGTGCCCCCTTCAACCCCCCCGCCGGCACTCCCGTTGTCCGTGCCCGTGCCCCCACCCTCCCTCCCATTGTCCGTGATGCAATATGCAATAGGTCCTATTGCATTGCAAATGCTTGTTAGTTTGACAGTCTGTATTTCTCTTGTAGCTTATTTCCTTTCTTTTTCTAGTCGTGTTTTTCTTTCCGTTTTAACTTTCCATTGTTCTCTGTTTCCTGGTTACTTGTCCCAGCTGAATTTGCATTTTCGGCTAGTTGGCCTGGCCCGTTGAGAGCATAGCTGCCAAGGTTTCAGTTTGCTATGTGTGACATTTTCATAATTTCAGTGCAATTATGAGTGACATTTCGACAACTATGAGTGACACTTTCTCGCAAGAAAAATCAAGCAATGAAGAGGAGGGAAAAATATAAATATCAGAAATAACACCCATTTATACAACGAGAAACTCTAAGGCGATCTTACATCTGCTGCAAATCACCAGAAACAGAAGGGCCCTTCGCGGCTCCCACCCACACATAGATGTAGCCTGTGGTTAAGTTTAAAGGTATTTATTGGGCATGTTTTCAAAACTCAGCCTTATAAGCAACGGCCTTTAACTTTAACTGACTGGGATGCGACCAGCTACGTGGAAGAATTGTACTTTTATATTCAACTTCATACTCAAAATTATGAAGTCGCACGCACGCCTGGAAAATAAATGTCTTCGTAACATCTGCTGAAAGATTTTCTTCGAACCTCTGCAACGTGTGCTGCTGCCCCTGCAGGATTAGCGGCACACTTCTCGGACAGGGCTCACTTCCTGAAAAGTATAATTAAATTGCTGTAGCACTCTTTATATGAAAAATATCTTCACCACGCCCTAGTCGCCTTTAGTCACATGTGCTTTGCACATTCCTCTAAGAGGCCCGGTTCACATCTCAGTGGCGCATAGTTAAAGAAGAGAACTCTAACGCAGCAGCATCGCACTTGGGAAAGGGTTGGTGGTGGTGGTACTGAAATATGCAACACCTCTGATATATTAATATTGTTTCTTGGGGTCTGAACGCTTACAGGAGTAAGATTAATGTAAGCATTTTGGGCCAATGTTTTTAACTAAAACGTTTGTTTATTCCACTGTGCTGCCCGAAAACACTATTAAGCTCATGGTCCGGGAACCCTTAAACGGACACGCGCTAATTGGCTGACAGCAGACTTGCCAAAGCCCGATCGGCTGCAAAGTCCAGGCTCCTGTCTCTGAGAAACAGGTTGTTAGAAGCGGGAGTGGAACACAGACAAAGTGACGAAAGGCGGAAAGGGAACTGTCTTTCAATCTCAGCGGAGAGCAAGGCTCGCTGCCAAGCCGGTGCTGTGTAATATTTGGTATCCCCAAACACCAGGTATCTACTGGTGTCCAGGCACGGACCACCTCATCGCGCAATAACCACTCCACGCTGTAAGTTAGCGTAAAAGGCCATTTTATTAGGATAGGGTTGACAACCATATTTAAACATAACATCAATAAACATCTAACAATCCCCAACCTCAGGTCTTCCATCCATCATCCACTCCCACACTCCAGTTACTCACTCCCGATTCACTCAGCGACCTCTTCTCTTATACCATTCGCTTCCTCACTTATCTTTCAACCTCCTCCAGCATCTCCAGCCATCGCACTCCTGCATGCCGCACCACCATCATGCACCTGTATCTCCCTCCCCGGAAGGGTGAGTATGCCCGTCATAGACTCCCCACCCCTCCCAAGTACTGCCAACCAGGGAACCCCCGGCGGGCGGTTACCTGCCCCACACAGCTCAAGTGCACCTTTCGCCCTCAAACCCGTCGGCACCAAATGGACTCGTTCCACAATTTACTGATGACATCCCTCATTTCCATCATGTAGTATGCATTACCCATGTGCCAAAGGTGCACTCCATCATCGCGAAAAAGCAGTGGCTCCTCGAGCCGCAAACCCACATGAGCAATTACTTTAATACCGTTGTTCCCACAAAAAACTCTCATTGCGCGATTTAATTTCCGTCGCGCTTTTTCGACTGCAGCGGGCTTCAGTGCCCCCCGCCAAATCCTTCTCGGTACAACTCAGTCCATACAATACAGGCGCCTGCCAGATTGCTCCTCATGGCCTCCAGATCCCGTTGCATCAAATGTAGCAGGGACACACCGGATTGCTTGATTAAGTCATTTTCCCCCAAGTGGATAACCAACATGTCCGGGCAGCCCCTTTGAGCCACTTTTTTCATCAGCCAGGGCAACAATGCTCCCCAGCGCATCCCACTCTTACCCCACCAGTGTACCTCATGGTGGCTGCTCCGCAGGCCCAGGCTACGGCCGTACACCTGCCTGTCCACATATTTTGAAGCCCAATGAACAAAAGAGTGTCCGACAATCCAGGTAACCATCTTGGCTCCCGGACCCCCAACGCAACCTACGAAGAGAAACAAATATTAATACAACTGAATCAACACACAACTACCCCTACAACAACCTTACAGCCTACCCCAACGTCCGCACCTGACTCATTTACGCACATAGCGTTCACAGCAGCGAGACCTCCACCGCCCAATCCGTTTAATCTTGTCCCAGGACCAACCCAGGCGCGCTGCCGCCGTCGCCGCGCCAATGCAAAATGAATGCGTCCCATACCTTGCAGGGTCCCTGCCCAGGCACCTCAATGCCATTCGTAACACCCCCAGTAACTGAAAAGCTGACACCCGCTTCTGGGAAGCATGACAAAAAATTTCCCCAGCTACCCTCTGTGTCCTTTGACAAAACTCTCTCCACTCTCTCACCGGGCATGTCTCCACGCATCCGCTTTCACCCAGCCACACCCACTTGCCCCTCCCAACCTGGTCCGTCTTAGAACGACCCAACCAAATACCCAGAAGCGTCCCATCCAAGCGCACGTCCTCATACACCCTACCAGCTTTGCCCCTTGCCCCCACCAATTCTGAAACCCGGAAAGCCCCAAAGAACATCCAAATCATACACAAACAGAACAATACCACCTCATACTCATCATAACAACAATGCGATAACTCAGCCAACAGGCTTTGCAACAAGGCAAAAGTAATCGCCTCTCTAGGCGCCTCCCCCCCTCCGTCGCCCCTTTCCCGACCCCAACCTTTCAGCATTCTACTCAGCAAATCACTTTTAGCAGGATCAAAACCCATATACAACATGCTGTAAAAAGAAATCCCCGCCAACTTCCCTTCAATCGTAGTCTGAGACAACCCTCTATCAATGCAGTCCAGAACAAAACGAATGACTCCCTGTTCACATCCTTGTCTGGACATGCGCCACGTCTCACTGGTCCATCCCAGAAATGTGCCGAATTCAGACCACGCCAACCTGTAAGAGCGCTTTGTAGAGTCAGCTATGGATTTCTCGACCAGGCCCACTACTCTCACTCCCCCCAGGCCCAGAGACCGTCCGGCACCTTGGTCTTGCAAGCCTCCACTCCTGGCGCCAGATGTTTGAAACGCTGCACCTGAGAAAAATACAAAAACCACAATTGATGGACAGAATGAAGAACAATGTCATACATTCACCCCAGTACAGAGATCTGGGCCTAAATCCATCGTTTTTTTGCTCACCATGCCATTCCAGTTTGAACCCAGCCATATGCAAATCAGTCTTGACCTGTGCCCAATGGGAACAGTCCAGCCCGAACTGCCAGACCAGGTCCTCCCTGGACTAGAAACAACCATCCTAGGACCGGTTTCGGGGTTTCACCACTCTTCAGCCAGGATAGCTTGACTCCAGTGGCAAGGAGAGCACGGGACACACGTCTGGGCATACCCGTCCCACTCAGGGTGACAAATGCAAAAACCACAATTGATGGACAGAATGCAGAACAATGTCATACATTCACCCCAGTACAGAGATCTGGGCCTAAATCCATCGTTTTTTTGCTCACCATGCCATTCCAGTTTGAACCCAGCCATATGCAAATCAGTCTTGACCCTGTGCCCAATGGGAACAGTCCAGCCCGAACTGCCAGGCCAGGTCCTCCCTGTACTGGAAACAAGCATCCTAGGACTGGTTTCGGGGTTTCACCCCTCTTCAGCCAAGATAGCTTGACTCCAGTGGCAAGGAGAGCACGGGACCCACGTCTGGGCATACCCGTCCCACTCGGGGTGACAAATGCAAAAACCACAATTGATGGACAGAATGCAGAACAATGTCATACATTCACCCCAGTACAGAGATCTGGGCCTAAATCCATCGTTTTTTTGCTCACCATGCCATTCCAGTTTGAACCCAGCCATATGCAAATCAGTCTTGACGCTGTGCCCAATGGGAACAGTCCAGCCCGAACTGCCAGACCAGGTCCTCCCTGGACTGGAAACAAGCATCCTAGGACCGGTTTCGGGGTTTCACCCCTCTTCAGCCAGGATAGCTTGGCTCCAGTGGCAAGGAGAGCATGGGACCCACGTCTGGGCATACCCGTCCCACTCGGGGTGACAGATGCAAAAACCACAATTGATGGACAAAATGCAGAACAATGTCATACATTCACCCCAGTACAGAGATCTGGGCCTAAATCCATCGTTTTTTTGCTCACCATGCCATTCCAGTTTGAACCCAGCCATATGCAAATCAGTCTTGACCCTGTGCGCAATGGGAACAGTCCAGCCCAAACTGCCAGGCCAGGTCCTCCCTGGACTGGAAACAAACATCCTAGGACCGGTTTCGGGGTTTCACCCCTCTTCAGCCAGGATAGCTTGACTCCAGTGGCAAGGAGAGCACGGGACCCACGTCTGGGCATACCCGTCCCACTCGGGGTGACAAATGCAAAAACCACAATACAACGCATCCGCAATGTCATTGCTTGCACCTGGGACATGTTGCGCGTAAAACAGCACATTAAATCACAGGCATTGCAGCATAAAACTTCGCAATAAGCGCAGCACACGCAGGTCTCTTGCTTTCTGATTGTTCACCAAGTCCACTACTGTCCTGTTGTCCACGTGGAACAATACCGACCTGTTCTGGAACTCTGGGCCCCACACCTCTAGCGCTACAAGCAGTGGGAAGAATTCTAGGAAAGCAATGCTCCTGCCCTGTGTCAACCAATGTACTGGCCACAAAATCCAGCGATACACCATTGAAGTCAGACAGGAAACTCTGCCACACCCGAAGGTCCGCCCTGACCCCCATCGAGATCCGGACTCTGTGATGAGGGAGCACCGCCCCCGACATGGCCATGCCGAGACGTCTACAGAAAGTCCTCCCAGCGCGCACCACCTGGCACGCAAAATTCAAAAACCCCAGGAGTCGTTGCACCGACCACAGATCGATCTTTTTCTCCCCCATCACGTGCAGCAAAAAAACTTGTATGTCTGTCACCTTCTGCTCCGGTAACCGGGCCATCCAAGCGCCCGAATCCAACTCAATGCCTAGGAATGTCAGACAGCAGCTGGGCCCAGCTATTTTTTCCGGGGCTAAAGGAACCCCGAAATCCCGGGCCAATACTTGAAACTGACTGAGGGCCCACTCGCACTCACAAGACCGCGCTCTCCCGACGAACAGAAAATCGTCCAAGTAGTGAGACACCTCACGATGACCGCTCCTGCACGTAAATGCCCACTGCAGAAAAGAGCTGAACGTCTCAAACAAAGCACAGGAAATCGCGCAACTCATGGGCAAGACCTTGTCAACAAAGATGGCCCCTTCGAACTGCATCCCCAGCAGGGAGAAATCAGCAGGGTGAATGGGAAGGAGGCGAAAGGCAGACTTTAAGTCACATTTTGCCAATTCAGCCCCCCACCCACACACCCGCACCAGACTGATCGCATCGTCAACTGAAGGGTACAAAACTCTGGAATCCTCTTCAGCAATGAAATCATTCACAGATCTCCCCTCTGACCAGGACAAATGATGAATCAGCCTGAACTCCCTGGGCTCCTTCTTGGGCAGAACTCCCAAAGGTGATATAATGAGGTCTGAGACTGGCCAATGATCAAATGGGCCCACAATCCTGCCCTCTAACACCTCCTTCTGCAATTTAGCTGCAACCACACTCGGCAATTCTTTCGCTGACTTCAAATTCTCCGCCCGTCTCTGTTCCCGGGGGCCCTGGTACCCCACCCGAAAACCTTCTGTAAAACCCCAATGAATCTTCAATGCAGCATGGGTACCTAGAGAGCCATGGACCCATGGCCTCAACGCCAACTGGTGTAGGCGCCCTTGGGCCCAGCTTGCCCCCGCCCTTTCGTGACCCGCCACTGTTCGGATGGTGTGGCCAACGTGAAACATTGCGTGAGAGGGTGGCGTCAGCCACACTTGGAGCACTCGTGCTTGAATTTGCAGGGGTGCTGCGTGCAGAAACCCTTGTTAAAGTTCCAGCAGGCTCCCGTGTTAACCCCTGTGGGCTTGGGCGACTGTCCCGTTGACCCAGTGTAAGTGCTCTGTCCTCCCGTTCCAGTGGAGGAGCCCTGACCTCCCGCCCCATACTGGGCGGGACGCGACTGAAAAGGCCGATATGTGACCGGGAGGCCACTGGCCGTGTGAGTACATGCCGACGACTGAGTGGAGGACATCTACTGCATCCAGAGTTCCTGGTCTTCCTCACCCCATGGCTTATCCGGATTGACGCTAATCCTAGCCCTAAACTCCTCGTCGTAACTGAGCCACGCGAAACCACCGAAATGCATCTGGCCTTTCCGGATAATGTCCATATACTTAACCAACGCTATAGCCCTGTCTAAATGCTTCTCGCAATATATACTCACGTAGATCAGAAATGCCGACGTCCAATTCTCCATCGGCCGCCTAGTCAATTCCCACTCTTCTTCTTTAGAACCCTCCTTGGCCTGTATCTCTCTGTGCAATAGCTTGAAAACATCTACGTACTCGTGTTTCCATATTCTTGACCTAGTCTTTTCAGATAAATGCGACCCCAGCGGCATCGCCAAACCCATGTACGGTAACTTTTTGCGATGCTTATCATCCCCCTTGTCATCCTTCCCTTCCTGTTCATCAGTCTTGTCAGTCTGGATGCTTGCTCCCACCAGTTGTTTACCCCCACCCACTGGTTCCACCGCCAATTTGGCAGGCACTCCCGAGTCCCTCAGAGACCCCTCACCCACACCCACCGACCGGCAGGCCTTCTTCTGCCCCCCTTTAGGGCCATCATCCCCAAGCAACCCACCAGGCAACCCTCACCTGATAAATTCGTGGGCACCTCCGGGTCCTTCCCTCTGGCGTCCGCCGTCTTCTGGCTCGCCTTTCTGCTCTCGCTGGTGCTGGCCTGTGGCGCCTGCAAAACACCAAACGTTCCTGTTGCCATCTTGGCCCTCCCCCAATCCCCCAATCCCCACAGTCCCGCACTTCACCCTCCTCCAACTCGTCGCTTTCATCATCATAATCCAGTTGTTCCTCAATCTTAACCTCAACAGGCGCTCCCAGCACTTCACGCACCGCTCTCTTCAGATCTTTCCCTTTCACACCAGCCACAACCTCACAATCCGGCGCCGCTGATGCCCGCTCCCTCGGTGGAGGGCAGGCCGCCACGGACCCCACTACTGCTTCTGCCCGGCAGCTGGAGGCCGTCTTGCGCCCGGCCGGCCCACCCAGGCCTCTGCCAGCCTCCACTGCTGGCTTGCGTCCCCCCCCAGACCGTCTAAGCCTGAGGGGGCCCCAACGCCATCAGGTCTGTGCGCCGTCATGGCAGTCCCTGCATCCTCCGCCCAAACCCACTTGCCTCGGGACCCAGCGGTCCCTCGGCCAGGCCCAGGCCCTGCCTTCTCCTCAAAAAAGTGCACTGGGGGCCCACCCCCCCGTGCGCTCCCTCCCAACCTGTCTCCCTGGCTGCGCACAATACCTGCCACTTCAATTCGGTCTCTTGGATAATGCGACCCTGGTCGCGGATCTACTCTTCCAGCGTCATGCCTGCCCACCTGTCTGCCAAGGGCCCTTGGCTCAAAACACCTGAACTTGGCCCCCGGGCCCAGGAAGGGTTGGGGGCACTGCCACCTGGGGGTTCTAAAGGACAGGGTGGCAGGGTGACCGTCATGGGCCCTCTCCCTTTGGCCCCTTTGAAAGCAATTCCCCCTCCAGGTCTGCAAGACAGATCAACTGGTTGATCCCCCCCAGCCCTCTTCCTCCCCCCCAAACAGACTCACTGCCTGACAACACGAGGGCAAAATCCTCGGTCGCAGGCTCATCAAATTCACCTTCTTCCCCTCCCTCCTCCTCACTGGCTTCACTCAACTCCCATGTTAGGCCCCCCGATCCCTGCCCACCTGCTGCCTGTGCCTGGGACACGCTGTGAGCATCCCTGGCCGCCTTGTCCCCATACGCATGTTGCTCAGCCAACGTAGCCCCGCCCCTCTCCCGCAGCCAGGCCTTCACTTCTGATGCGGCCGCGTTACCTGCCACGCGGGGAGGCTCTTACGCCGCCCCCCACGCTTACTCTGTTCATTCTGCCCCATACCGCGCCCCCGCCCAGACGTACCTCTTTTGGGCGGTGGTGGCTCTTCTTGGCATGCCACCACCGCTGCGGCCACACCCGCCGACGCGGACCGAGGCATGCGGGTCATCCCGACCCACGCCTGGTCCAGCACTCCGGGCCGCAGGAGATCCGCTCACCCGGCCCAGCCCAGTACCAGCAATGCGGCGCGAACCGCCGCCGCGTCGGGCTCTGCCATCACGTGCACGCGGTCGAGTGCACTGCCGTCGGGGGCCTCACTCCAGACGCTGTGGTGCTCTCCCAGGAATCGGGGCACTGCACGCAATGAAAGCAAAACGCATACCAGGTCAACCGGTGGCGCAACACTCCCGCATCAATCAGCAGATTGGGCCTACAAAAGTAACCTACACTGGCCTAGTAAAACTAACTGCCTAAACTCCTCAAAAAATTTCTAATCCTTCCCTAACGGCGCTGGGGAGAGGAAGAGGATGAACTTCCTCTCCTGCCCCCTATAAACCCTACCTTAACCCCACCCCTAAACCCACCCCCTAAACTTCCTAACACCCTGTCCTCACTATCGCAAGAACACCCCAGGGGAAGACTGGTCTGCCGACCTCACTTCCCCCGGGGGCCGCAATGTGCGGTGATGCGGCCCACCACACTGAAATGCGTTAGACTAACGCCTGATGCGTGGTACTTGGCAGTGCTGTGAGAGCGCTGCACGGGCTGTCGGTGCTTCCAGTCTACTCGGCGCTTTGCTGGTCTTCGTTCCGAGCATGGAGGGAAGGACGGAGGGCTCTCTGAAGAGCGCAGACCGCAAGGTGAAGAGGAAGGAAGGCTCCACGCTGGAGAAAGCCGGGAACAGTCTGTTCCATCAGATACTGAGCAAGAGAACTTTCCTGACGGCCGAGGAGGACACGGTCAGTGGCCCCTTGTTAAAACTGTGAAGGGCCTCGCTTAGACTCCTTAAAGCACTGCTTGCGTTGTCGACGCTGAACCCTTAGTCGTCTGAGCCCTTTCATGAGTATAGAAAGGGCACATTAACTTTGTTAGCCTGGGAATCTGCCCGACCTCGGCCGGCTCAACCCCCTTTTGTTCTTACTGAACTTCGTTCGTTCTCTCTTGGCCATGAGTACGCTGGTCGGTGCTTGTCTGCGCCCTCTTTGTGGGTGGGTGGTTGCCATAAAGTGCCCCTGTATTACATTCCACATTTGCATAGTGTTTGCCTTACCTTCTGGGAGTTGTGTGCTCCGAGCTCAAGTTGCTGCATTTCAAGTGAGAACAGTTCACCCCGTCCCGTTGTTTACCATACCTCTCTGCTGCTGGTAGTTGTACACTACAAATACCAGAAGACCTTGGGGTAGGAATGTAGGATGACAGCCTGACATATCTTCTTATTATGTTTCTTACCCAGAGCACGTCGACCCAAGCGGGTTGGGCCAGGGAGGCTACGTTGCTTGAAGAACTCGACTTCATGTGCCTATTTCGGGTGTTCAGATTTCTGTTTCCTGTGCTAGGGTTTATTTTAGAAGGCAGTATCTTTACTGTGTTAGTCCACTTGAAGCAATTATGGACTGCAATTCCCAGAATGCCTTTTTTTAAATGAAGGGCAGGACTAAAGTCATGATCTTCAGATATTTTATTTGCTCAGCAGAAGATCGATAAGAGAAGGTGGGCGACTTTTGGAGCATTTTCTGTAACTTTGGGCTATTTTCTGGCAAGCCGATTTGCACCTTGTAAATGGGAATCGTCTTGGGAAACTGCTCCGCAGAGCACCTAAATGCAGGAGACTGTGATAGTAAAGTTGTTCTGCATTAACTAGTTGATCAAATACTGCATTTTAAAATAGCTTACGGGGTTAAAGCACCAACTGCGAAAATAGCCATTGGTAATCAACAAATCGAAGGGTAAAACAATGGTAAGGTAAATCAGGTGGGGTACGAAGACATAATATTGAGTTGTAAATATCGATATGCCATTATATCGATGTTTACATTTCGATATGACAGAATATCGACCTGCAAGAATATCGACTACAAGAATATCGACATGAGGGTAAGAAATATCGTTTTACTTAATATAGAAGTTAGTAATATTGTAAGTCAAAATATCGTTATTAATAATATCGAAACATTTTTTTGTGTTTTTTATGTTAGTATATGTGTTACAAGTATGGCTTATTTTTTTAATGTATGTTTGAATTTTTATAAGTAATTAATTTTATGTTAACATTTTTTTGCGTACTTACATTCCGTAGCGGGTTGTGGGTTTATAGGGGAATAGGGTGGGAAGTAATTTAATTATAATATATTGATTAATAATTTTTTTAAAGGTATTAATTTTTAAAATAAATAAATATTGCGTTTTAGTTCCGTAGTGGGTTGTGGGTTTATAGGGGACTAGGGTGGGAAGTAATTTAATTGAAATTAATTAATTAATAAATGTATTAATTAATATTAATGTATTTAATAATTTATAATTTTAATTGTGTTAATTAATTGGTTATTAATTAAATTGTAATTGATTATTAATTAATAGGTAAATATGGTAAATGTGTAATTATTTTAGGTGTAGGTTGTGGTTTTATAGGGGAGGAGGGTGGGAAGTAATTTAATTATAATTAATTAATTAATAATTTTATTAATTAATATTTATGTAATACATATTTTATATTGTTAATTTTGTAATGTTTTATAATGTTGGTGTTGTTTATAGGGGAATATGGTGGGAGGTTAATTATTTTTGAGAAATGAATTATTTGTTAATTAATGGTAATTATTTTGCTGGAGTGGGAATAGTAAATTATTCCCCCACGCTATCCAACATTTACCCTACTGTTACACTTGGTGGAGTGGGAATAGTAAATTATTCCCACTCGCTATCCAACACTTTCACTACTGTTGCACTCGCTGGAGTGGGAATAGTAATTTTTACCCCCCCGCTATCCAACACTTTCTCTACTGTTGCATTCGCTGGAGTGGGAATAGTGATTTGTACACACCCGCTATCCAACACTTTCTCTACTGTTGCACTCACTGGAGTGGTAATAGTAATTTTTACCAACCTGCTATCCAACAATTTCCCTACTGTTGCATTTGCTGGAGTGGGAATAGTAAATTATTCCCCTACGCTATCCAACATTTTCTCTACTGTTACACTGGGTGGAGTGGGAATAGAAAATTATTCCCACCCGCAATCATCACTTTCCCTACTGTTGCACTCACTGGAGTGGGAATAGTAATTTTTACCACCCACTATCCAACACTTTCCCTACTGTTGCACTTGCTGGAGTGGGAATAGTAATTTTTACATACCCGCTATCCAACACTTTCCCTAGTGTTGCACTCATTGGAGTGGCAATAGTAATTTTTACCCACCCGCTATCCAACACTTTCCCTACTGTTGCACTCACTGGAGTACGAATAGTAATTTTTAGTACTCCGGTATTCAACACTTTACCTACTGTTACACTCGTTGCAGTGGGAATAGTAATTTTTATCCACCCGCTATCCAACACTTTCCCTACTGTTACACTTGTTGAAGTGGGAATAGTAATTTTTACCTTTCCGCTATCCAACACTTTCCCTACTGTTGCACTAAGTGGAGTGGGAATAGTAATTTTTATCCACCCGCTAGCCAACACTTTCCCTACTGTTGCACTCGCTGGAGTAGGAATAGTAAATTTTACCACTTCACTATCCAACACTTTCCCTACTGTTACACTCGTTGGAGTGGGAATAATAATTTTTACCTCGCCGCTATCCAACACTTTCCCTACTGTTGCACTCAGTGGAGTGTGAATAGTAATTTTTACCCACCCGCTATCCAACACTTACCCTACTGTTGCATTTGCTGGAGTGGGAATAGTAATTTTTACCCTACGCTATCCAACACTTTCCCTACTGTTGCAATAACTGGAGTGGGAATAGTAATTTTAACCCCTCCGCTATCCAACACTTTCCCTACTGTTACACTTTGTGGAGTGGGAATAGTAAATTATTCGCTTACGCTATCCAACATTTTCCCTACTGTTGCACTTGCTGGAGTGGGAATAGTAAATTATTCCCCTCCGCTATCCAAAACTTTCCCTACTGTTGCAGTTTTTGGAGTGGGAATAGTAATTGTATTCCCTACGCTATCCAACATTTTCCTATTGTTATAGTTAATGTAGTGTAAAATATTTTTTTAGAAATAAATATTAATTTTTATATTTTAATTTATTATATATATAATTTATATTTATATTACAGCTTTATGTATATATATGTATTTATATTTTTATTATGTTTCTGACAATTTATAATTAAATAAAATAATTATTTATTTATATTTTTAAGTTAATATATATATATTTTTTTTTATATATTACATTTATTGTTTATCATTTTTAACTATTTTAAATAATGTAACTATGTTTTTAATTAATTTTACATTATTTTTAAGACATTTAAAAAAATCGATATTTTATACAACGATATTTTAAACAACAATATTTTGGTTTCGATATTTTTGTGCTTACCTTTGTAGAGATAGGATGTCGATATTCTGTCCATCGATATTCTGGACTCGATATTGTTGTAGGTCGATATTCGGTCCGTCGATATTATGTCAGTGATCCATCAGGTGGTTAGTGCACTTGCAGGAGATGTGTGTGCAAACCTTGCTCACTTGCTTAGACCATGAATTAGCTGCAGAACTCTGAAATTTCCCAGTTCCACACATAACTCCTCTAAACCACATGTTTTCGGCATCTGGGATTTGTAGTCCTGTTTTAACCCCATAAAAATGAGAACTACTAGTTCCAGGATGCAAAGGAAACACCATGGAGTAGATGAAAATCCCATGCATGGTCCTGGAAAACTGGGGAGCATTGTTGTTGACAACGTGAAGGTTTTTTTTTGCGAAGCATGGCGTGTGCAACACGTTATTTTTGACGTTTTACATACTCGTCTTCTTTAAGGGCAGATGATTTTAAAGTACACATTTACTAAGCCAGTATGAACTGTAAAATCCAGGCACACATTTTACATTTATAGACGGCATCTGTTATTACCAATTATGAGACCTTCGGCTTTCAATATGTTGCAGTAGGTTTGTTCCTTGCTCATTATTAAGACCACGTGGTTTCATCCCCCTGTGATACCAGCCTCAAGGCTCCCGCAACACATGGGAACACATTTGCCTCTCACTTCCTGGGAAGTGTCAATGCCAAGGGCTTAACAAAGGCCCCTGCAGCCCCTGCAGTGCGTCGGGGCCCCCACGCTGCCCTACACTTGAAGGGGCCCCCTCAGCCCACCCTGAAGTGAGGGCTGAAGCATAGGGCCAACAGGCCCGAGCACTGCACATTAGTTCCTGTTTCGCTTCAGCCTTTCTTCGGGCAGGTAGCAGTGTTGTAAAGATCTCGGGCACAAAAAAGAAACAGTTGCAATTTATAGCTTTTATTTCTGCCCCGTGTAGAGAGGCCTGGAAGGAAAGGCACCCCAGGATTTATCTGTGAATCCGAGTGCTGGAGTGCAGAAAGAAAACAGTCAAGAGAGCGGTGACCAGGAGAAGGTCAAAAGGAAGTTCAAAGGAAGAAGCAATGCTTAGACGGAGAGACAGATGATAGAACTCTGTGTGTAGGAGTGTGTGCACGCACAGGGGCTTAACACTTCCCCCACCCCCATGGTGCAGGAGGCCCCCGGGACCCCTCAGCCACGCATCTTGCTTGTCCTGATATCATGCAGCAGACTGCAACTTGCTCTGTTCTTTGTGCAGAGACAGTGCAATAGGTTGACACTGCTCTGCAGAAATGTAACACATTATTGTTACATTTTAGAAAGCCACTGATTCTACAGGAAGCCAGGCCAGGGTTATTTTAATTGCAGGAGTGGGTGAAGGGCTCTTGCAGAAGGCCTGGACTCCTAACTTTACTACTCCTAAACTGAGAAAAATCCTAACTTTAAGACTTTCGGTATTCACAGAAGGCATTTAGGAGTCCTAAAGTTAGGAGTCCTAACTTTACTACTCCTAAACTGAGAAAAATCCTAACTTTAAGACTTTCGGTATTCACAGAAGGCATTTAGGAGTCCTAAAGTTAGGAGTCCTAACTTTACTACTCCTAAACTGAGAATAATCCTAACTTTAAGACTCTTCGGTATTCACAGAAGGCATTTAGGAGTCCTAAAGTTAGGACTACTAACTTCTGTGAATACCGAAATGAGTAAGTTCATTCTGTGAATACCAAAATGAGTAAGTGTATTCTGTGAATACCAAAAAGTACTAACTTTACGTTTTTGACGTAAGTTAGTTCTGTGAATCAGGCCCTAGGTTTTGTAGCAGGGTGGCCCTATGGCTCTGAGCCTTGGCCTGCAGCTCTATCCCAATGATCCTCTGAATAGTGGACATTGCTCCTTTTACATGTATGTTTTTCCTCCATAATTATTGAAAGCCGGGTGAGAAAGATGGGACCGCTTTTCCATTTTTCAAACTGCACCAAAATTAGTGCACTGCACTTCTTTAACATTTATGCTTTTCAAATTGTAGGAAAGCACTGCCAACTTGTGTAAAAGCTCTCAGAGCTCTGCTCCTTGAAATAAAGCAAACATTTAAAATACCATTGTCACGCTGCTTTCAATGTACTTATTCCTAGTGTCTTCCCATCACCTTGCAAATCTCTACTCCCAACACATCCCTTTCTCTGTTTTTTCCCTTGTTTTCTTCTCTTTCCCATAACTGTCCCTCCTTTCTGCTCCTACCTCTCTGACCTGTTTCTCTCACACTTTCCTTTAACTCTTTGCCAACTGTCCTGCCTTGCTCAGTAGTCTTTCTCTCTCTTTATCCATAACTCTTTCATTTACTCTCTGTCATACACATTCTTTAAGAGTGCTCCTCCAATACTCACTGACTCTGTCTACCCACTTTTTGTTATGGACTGTCCTCGATCACCTTTCCTTTCTCTTTCCTTGACTGTATCATCTTGCATCCTCTTACAGTCTCTCTTTCCTCTTTTACATCTATTATGGCCTGCTGTATCTCTTTATTTGACCACTCTTATTTTCTGGCTGCTTCTCTCCTTCAGTATTGTTTCTCCTCAATGACGGTCACTCTCTCCTGGCAGTCTCCACCTCTCTTTATGAATGCCTTTGGTCTAGCTTTGATTCTACCTCCTGCACTGCAATACATCTTTCATTACGTTCCCTTGACTGTTAATATTTGTTTACCCCTCCACTCTTTTCGCTTCTATCAATTCCTTGGCTAATCTGATTGGTGTTTGGAGGGTTGCTGAATACATGAGTGCGCCAGTTAACTGTCACTGTGCTTAATGGGAGGTGACTCTGCCTGAAGGAATTGAATGTAAATGTTGGATGTGACTGTATAGAATGTTTATTTATGAGTATGCCTCGCACCTGTCAGAGTTGCATGGAAAAACCTATCCCTATCTTTTGAGCATTTCATGGAGAAGATTAAACATGCTGTGGTTTTAAATTGTTTGAATGAGGTCAGCTGACAGCACATAGGAGATGGGGTCATAAAAAGTGTCTGTATGTTTGTCTTCAGAAGCTCAGATGTTAAAGCTTTGCATCAGTTTTACTTCCATTTGTCTCTGATATCATGAGGAGCAATGACAGTGGTGGAAAAATGCATCTTTGACAACAGTGGCAAAAACCCTGTGTTTTGGTCCCTTAAGATACCTTGGTACCATCTAATCATGTCATACACAGAGCCCATACTAATATATGAACACATCTAGCTTACATACTCTTATCCTCACTCCTTTCTCTTATTAGAGATACTAGGCTGCCATATGTGTCAGTATACTTCTGCAGCTTTCCCTTTTCTTCCTTGACTTCCTATCTCTGAAGCTTCTTGTGTGCAAGATTGTGAAACTCATTGTGTATGTGCACGCTTGTAGGATAACAGTGTGACAAAGTGTGAAGAAAAGTATTTGTGAGGAACGGTGTTGGAGATTATTAGTTTGCGTGTGTGTGTGTGTGTGTGTGTGTGTAGATGTTTGTGTTGATGAGTAGGCGTGTGCATTTGTGTGAGTGCTAAGATGTGTGAAGTGCATCTAAGAGAAATTGGAGGACAGAGCTTGCAAGAGGCAGTTCAAGACCTCCTACTCATTACATGCAAGAATTTACTTTGGATATGGTAGCTGTCATTATTTACTGTTCAGAGAGATGTGCAGAACTGCCCTCTCTGATCACTACTATGCAGCTTTTAAACTTGCCCGCTGTGCACTAAAATGCTCTTTTTTGCACAGTTTTTAAAAGGACCCTTGAATGAGACCTCTTCAAAACTACCTATGAAGGTCATATTTATGACAGATCAGGCTATGGTCAGTTTTCTTGTGCTAATTTACCTTGAGATACACACTATGTCGCTTATTTTTCCAAAAAATGGTCTATAGAGAGCACCTTAGCCTGTATCTAAATATAGCCTTTAGAATCGGTCAATTTCAAAGTACTTTTACTTATTAAAATCATTTGTACCCATACCTAATGAAAAAAAGAATTTATGTGTTGCAAACTTCATTGTCAGCTGAGGATAAATTAGGCTTTTTACATGCAGGTAGGTTGAGGAGAGATGCTAACATTCAGCATTTGAGCTGGATGAATTTTGGAAGTCCCTAACCATATCCTTCAGGGATGCCCATCACTCTCTCTGTTACACCACTGCAAGCAACACACTCGAGACAATATGCCAAAAGGCAGACTACTCGTGTGTTAAGTGATGATCCTGCTATGGTTGCATGATGGAGAAGCAATCGACTGTATAAAGGGTATGAATGCTCCTATATTAACGCACAAATAGCCATATTTAAAAATATTATTTACCTTAATATGAAAGGTTATAAGGGCAAGAGACACTGAATTAAAATACGTCTGAGAGCTAATGTGCCTGATGCAGAGTTCTTTGTTCAAGTCTTACACTCTCTCTTCGTGTTCAGGATGTATTCAGGATGCTTCCTGAAACTTAATCGTTACCAGGAAGCTTGTTAGAAACTCCTCTTCGAGTCTTTGTCGTGGTAGCAGCAGGGAGTAGGATGTCATAAAGGGCACTGCTAGTTTGAGGAGTGAATGAGGTGATTATGTATATAACTTACAGCTTAAAATCCTTGAAGGATAATTCAATGGGTTGATGTGGCAGCACAGCAAACTTTGTATAACTGCATTTTTGGTAGATAATGGACCTGAGGTATGGGGAGACGAAGTGGTTTGCCTAGGATCACCCAATTTGTTGGTGAGTGCAACTTAGGAGCATATACCTATGCCAGCAACGTCTGGGCCCATGTCTTTGGTTCTGGTTTAAATGGAATCCTGCCTTTTCTGTTGTAATGAAATTTAAGATATTAGGCATATTCTTTTAGACTGTATTGACCAATAAGTGGAGGGGTAGAATGATAAAAGATGAGTATGCTCAGAAAGGAATCAAATTACATTCAAGTGATATGTTACCACTAAAGTTGCCTTCATGCTTGAAATCAGAAAATAATCTTAGTATTTTTAAATGAAGTATGCTATAGTTTAATCTCGCTTACCTGTTATGTTATGTTAAGTGCTCTTATAACGCGCAACAGCTACTCCGAAGAGTGTCCCGGCGCGGATCCAAGAGGAGTCCCTTAACTACACCACTAATAACTATGGAAATAGATGAGTTTTTAAAAGTTTCTTGAAGGCTAGCGGGTCTTGAGTATTGCGTATTAGAAACGGAAGGGCATTCCAAGCCTGGGCAGCCTTGACAGCCAGAGAGCAGCCACCCAGCCTGTGGCGGAAGAAGCGGGGGACCCTAGCAAGAAGGAGGGCTGAGGAACGCAATTGTCTCAGAGGGACATAAAAGGTAAACCGCTTCTGTAAATAGGCGGGTCCAAGACCGTAGAGGGCACGGTGGGCAATGACCAGAGATTTAAATTTGACTCGGTCCGCCATGGGAAGCCAGTGGAGAGCGCGAAGATGTTCACGCACACTGCTCCTCTTCGCAATTCCCAGGAGCAGCCTAGCGTCCGCATCCTGAGTGACCTGAAGTCTATTCAGAGAGTAACCAGGGATGCCGATGTACAACGCATTAGCGTAATCCAATCGAGAGAGGATCAGGGCACGGATAACCGTCTCTTTGGCCGGCCTGGGAAGGAGAGGCAAAAAGCTCCTGAGTGTTTTGAGAAGGCCAAAACAGCTACCAGAGAGCTTTTTCACCTGAGTAGAAAAGGAGAGGTTATCCTCAAACCACACTCCAAGGTTTTTTGCGGATTTCCCATTGGATTTCCCATTGCGGATTTCCCATTGGAGGTTGGTAGCGGAAACCCAGGAGGCCAGATCGAGTCTCTAAAGCCAGGGGGGAAATTACCATAGAGAAGAATCTCTGACTTGTCTTCGTTGCATTTGTTGGGCCGCCGCAAGACAAGCAGTGCTGTACAAAAGAAATAGAATCCTCATCCTTTCCCCACGTGAAAAGAAGCTGGGTGTCATCAGCATAGGCTATCACCTTAGCCCCCAAATCCTCGGCTAAGTAGACCAGAGGAGTAACGTAGATGTTGAAAAGAAGGGGGCTGAGGGAGGACCCCTGTGGGACGCCAGTAGAGACCGGCATCGGGGTAGAGGAGGCCGGAGGCAGCCAAACCTGTTGAGCCCGCCCTTCAAGGAAGGACCTCAACCAGTCCCAGGCAGTGCCAGAGACACCAATCTCAGTGAGTCGGGCGAGCAGCAGAGAGTGCGGGACCGTATCAAATGCTGCTGACAGGTCGAGCATTACCAATGCTGCTCTCCCACCAGCATCTAAGCAGTCGCGGATGGCGTCAGAAACCTCCACTAACGCAGTCTCAGTGCTGTAGGAGGAGCGAAACCCAGACTGCGCTGGATGCAAAACATCGAACTCTTCCACAAACTCCATCAGTTGCCTGGTCACCACCTTCTCACAGACTTTAGCTAAACTGGGGAGAATGGAGATAGGGCAATAGTTCCCTGGGGTCATAGGGTCAAGAGTAGGCTTCTTTAAAAGGGGAAGGATTTTTGCCTGTTTCCAGTCCTTCGGTACCCGAGCCTCACGAAGGGAGGCATTTATGATTAAATTGACTTCAGGGTTAATAGTCTCCGCGACTGCAGCAAGCAATCTCGCAGCACAGGGGTCCGCCGGTGACCCCGATTTCAAAGCCTTCAGGATTTTAAGAGGACTGGACAAATCCACAAGAGATAAGGCTCGTAGAACGTGCCTGGGAGCAACAGGCGGTACAGCAAGAGCAAAAGAAGGACCGGGGCAGGCAGTGAAGGCCGCCTGAATCGTGCGTATTTTGTCCATGAAAAAATCGGAAAGAGTGTTGCACCAGCCCTCAGAGGCTGGGAGAGAGCATGCTTGTGCTGCAGGGGACGTGAAACTCTGAACTATAGAGAAAATCTCCTTGGACCTGTATTCCTGAAAACAAAATAAAACGCTTATAGAGCATACAATTGATCTTGTGTTTGACAGTCTCCTAAACATACATGCCAGTGAAAATAAATGTGGCCCAATAACACACGTAATGGGCTAAGAAATCCACATTTGCCTATTTATCACCATTGTTGATGAGAGAACCATTTTTTGGCCTTCATATCTTTCCAAAGCGAGGGACATGCTATCCATCAGTCTCCTACTTTGTAAATCAATCTCATAATGTTAACTTTGTTTATATGTAGTGCTTAATACTGCTGTAAATATCACAGAAATAATTATTTTCTGAAAGGGAAGGGGGGCTGAACATGATGAGGGGACCCCTTCAGCCTATCTTGCAGGGGGCCCCTTCAGGTTTTGTTACGCCACTGCGCTGAGCATGAGGAGGAGGAGGGGAGCCCAGGACATGATGCAGCGTCAGCAGAGCTCTGGTCTCTGATGCAGACAGATCTCTGAGAGGGACCGCCCTACTCTTCCTTATACCCCCTGCAGGCTGTGGAGCAGACCCTGAAATGCAAATCTACTCACAGCTCTCTGTCGGCTGTTTGTCTCCTCACACCCTTCCGCACTACCAATAACCGTGATATTCTCCATACAGTTTCCATGTTTTGAAGTCATTAAGGGGTATTTTTTGCTCAGTTTGACAGGATCCCTGCCCCCATGTTCTTTGATGCTCCGAACATCCTTTTCCTTCTCTATACATTCTCAGTCCTTCTTCTCTGTTGTCATCACACCATGCCCAGATATTTCCTGCTACCTCAAATCCCTGGTATAAAATTCGAGTTGACCAGTAACTCCTGTTTTTGACCGAATCTGGTTGCCAGCATGGCTCTCTGGACAGCTAATGTATCAATGAGAAGTCCAGGTCAGTCCCGTTACATCTTCAAACTGGTAATTGGTTTCTTAGGTTCTCTATTAGTTTCAGATGGTGTTTTATTGAACAATTAGAAATTCACCTGTTTCTTCCTCTTGGGAGTGTGTAGTCCAAGGACCAACAACCCACTTACAATCTCGATTCCGTAGAAAGCAGTTGTATCTATTAAACTGGAAATTCCACCAGTGCGTAAGTGATTTATGCCCCGCAGTCGCCAAGAATGCTTTAATCCCAGAACACAGAGCCAGCTTTTGGCTTGGCCGGGCTAGGCCCAGGCCCAGGGTGCCAATCTTCAGATGAGTGTACGGAGCTGTCTGCCTTAAAGTCAAGGCCGGCCTTGGGCATAGGTGAGCTGGTCCCAGGCCCATGGCGCCAATATCCCGAGGGGCGTAGCAGAGAACTTCCTGCCTTAATGTTATCCAATCGGCAGCTTGTAATCAGCCCTTACCTGTTTGTAATGATTCAGGTTACACTGTTTTTATTTTACTTGTAGCGAGTGCCGTTTTAAGCCCCATTAACTCACTCCCATCTGCACTCACCCCCTGCTGTCACACACCAAACACCATACTCTGCACCACCAACAACTTGCCTCTAGCGTGATCGAGAAAAAGAGGCCAATCACCGCTTTTATGTGTGTCTGACCTGTGAACACAAATTGGGCACCCTGCTGTCTCCTTTTATTCATTAGTTGCAGGGAGGGCGCCACATTTCTTTCTGCTAAGGGCGCTATCCGTGCAAGTGCCGGCTGTGCCTGGACCCCACCTAAATGTGTCACAAAAATAAATCAACGGCAGCTGGATTTTACAGGTGTATAAACAGATAAAGTACTAGCAAGTATAAAGGCGATGGATTTTATGTCAAAGTGCTGCTCGTGGCTGTAGAGAACTGTAGCCAGCAATGGCAAAAAAAAAGTCCTTATAAAAGGGAAGATTGCCATTAGTGAACATCTAAGCAGGGTCCTCCCTGCTTAGATGTTAATTAAGTACTATTTATAAATGCATATTTTACTATTTGTAACATGAAATATAAATCGAAAATTGGTACAACAAGTTCTTGAGTTAAAAAAAAAAATTGTGCAATTGTAACATCCAAAGTAACAAAGGAAACAACTTACCTTCCTGATCTAGAAAGATGTGTACCGAGCCAGTGGTGGCTGGTGATCTTTCAGAGTGGTAGGGTGTAATCCTTGGCCCAAACTTCAGTGAGCAAGCAAAGCCATAATAGACGTGGGAAACCAGAGAAGTCAAGAGTAGAGCCGAGCTAAGGGTCAGCGTTGTCTCCAAGAGCCAGACCACGAGCAGAGCCAGCAAAAACCCATCATGCGAATTATAGAAAAAGCATTTTGTGAATCATAGAAATGATATGAATTGTGTTAAATAGATGTAACAATATATCAAGAATAATAAGAAATTAAAAAGTACATGTTTTTGTATTGAACATTTTTTTGTTCGTTTTTATTGACGATGGCTGTAGTTTTCTTTCTTTCAATATGTGCGGTTTTAGGCATGCCCAGCTTCTGAGAAAGTTGATGTAGGTATCATTGGTGCAATGACATTGGGGCTCAGGCTGTTGAGGGGATCATTTTACCACAATTACAGCAGCATTTAACTACCTAAACAGGTGGAGAATGGCCCATTTTCCTTGCTTGCATCAGAGGCCATGAGACTCTCACTACACTACTGAAGTGGCCTACACTCTTTTTTCTGGGAGGCGCAGGTGTCATCTGCCATCCACCTTCTGCCTGGTGGGGGCGCCAGCAGCAGTGACATGATGGGGTGGCTTGACATACTTCCTGCCTGTGCCAATCTAGAGGACAGCCTGACACCTCACCTAACGTCTGTGCTGCATAGAGACCAGTCGTAATCGCAGACGTGCAGCCTGGTTGAGACTGAATGAATGGATGAATGAATGCAGACATTGCTTGTCTTCAAACCATGGTGCTGCACAGAAGTCTTGTTTCTAATGAAGCTATATGTAGCTGACTCATGGAGTTAAACCTTCCCCAGAGGGTCTTGGGGGACAGTTAAGAAATCTTTTTGAAGTGATGACACTTGGTTTTATACTTTATTGCTCCTTTTGCTGGAGGCCCAGTAGGCTGTTGTTTTGAGCTGTCTGTTTTATAGTGAATGCTGTTCTTGAAGACCATCGTAGGGGACATGACCAAGCACGGAGAACCCAGTTTTTGTTCTAAAGGCGAGAACTGTTCCACGCTCACCATAGATCTGGTTGTTGGACAAGCAGTGTAAAGATCCCACACAAAGCTGTAAATGTTGTGGTTCTGGTTTTGCTGCCAGTCATGCAGCTCTTCACTACTCCACAGTTGGCTGAAATCGTTTTATGACTGATGCTGTGAGCCACAGTGTGGCGTTGTCCCCGAGTCTGTCTGCTTTGTTCTTTCGGGCTTCTACTTTTGTATGCAAATATTTCTTATCACAAAAAAAGAAAACTAGACATCGCACAAGAACTCAAAGACTTTGAGTCAAAGTAGTGTAAGGAATAGGTATGAAACGAAAAGCTTAATTTTAAATTTTCACATCACACAAACTGAAATACCTTGTCTTTTGGCCAGGTATTTGCAAACTAAACAGAGTTAGGTACTGTCACACACTTACTTTTCGGTGCTACTCGTCAAGTGTTTCCTCCAATAATGCCAGTCAGGTGTAGGGAAGACCACTGCCACCACCCTCCTGGAGGTCCTTATAAAAAATGTAGAGGCAGAGGTTTCCTTAGCAGCCCTTTGAAAGTTCATTCAAGTTCCCCATAGTGTGGTGGTGGGCGGTGCATAGCGGTATCAATGGCTTGCTCAAGGTGCTGTGTGTATCTTGCAAGTCACAGGTTCAAATCAGTGAAGTCATTGTTTGCTCTTAGACCCTTCCATGGTAGACAAATGATGTTTTTTTAACATTACAGTAATACAAAAAACACAGATTAAAACAGTAATACTTTACAGTAATACAAAAACAATACAAAAACCACGGATTAAAACAATAATACATTACAGTAATACAAAAACAATACAAAAAAACAGATTAAAACAGTAATACATTACAGTAATGCAAATACAATACACAAACAACGGATTAAAACAGTAATACATTACAGTAATTCAAAAACAACAGATTAAAATAGTAATACATTACAGTAATACAAAAACAATACAAAAACAAGGGATTAAAAAAGTAATACATTACAGTAATGCAAAAACAATACAAAAACAACGGATTAAAACAGTAATACATTACAGTAATGCAAAAACAATACAAAAACAACGGATTAAAACAGTATTACATTATAGTAATACAAAAACAATAAAAAAACAAAGGATTAAAACAGTAATACATTACAGAAATACACAAACAATACAAAAACAACGTATTAAAACAGTAATACATTACAATAATGCAAAAACAACAGATTAAAACAGTAATACATTACAGTAATGCAAAAATAATACAAAAACAATGGATTAAAACAGTAATACATTACAGTAATGCAAAAACAATATAAAAACAACGGATTAAAACAGAAATACAAAAACAACAGATTAAAACAGTAATACATTACAGTACTGCAAAAACAATATAAAAAAACAATATAAAAACAACGAATTAAAACAGTAATACAAAAACAACAGATTAAAACAGTAATACATAACAGTAACGCAAAAACAATATAAAAACAACTGATTAAAACAGTAATACAAAAAAACAGATTAAAACAGTAATACATTACAGTAATGCAAAAAGAATACAAAAACAATGGATGGAAACAGTAATACAAAAACAACAGATTAAAACAACAATACATTACAGTAATGCAAAAACAATATAAAAACAACGGATTAAAACAGTAATACAAAAACAACAGATTAAAACAGTAATACATTACAGTAATGCAAAAACAATGGATTAAAACAGTAATACATTACAGTAATGCAAAAAGAATACAAAAACAACGGATGGAAATAGTAATACAAAAACAACAGATTAAAACAGTAATACATTACAGTAATGCAAAAAAACAAAATAAAAACAACAGATTAAAACAGTAATACAAAAACAACAGATTAAAACAGTAATACATTACAGTAATGCAAAAACAATATAAAAACAACTGATTAAAACAGTAATACAAAAAAACAGATTAAAACAGTAATACATTACAGTAATGCAAAAAAGAATACAAAAACAATGGATGGAAACAGTAATACAAAAACAACAGATTAAAACAGCAATACATTACAGTAATGCAAAAACAATAGAAAAAAACAATATAAAAACAACGGATTAAAACAGTAATACAAAAACAACAGATTAAAACAGTAATACATTACAGTAATGCAAAAACAATACAAAAACAATGGATTAAAACAGTAATACATTACAGTAATGCAAAAAGAATACAAAAACAACGGATGGAAATAGTAATACAAAAACAACAGATTAAAACAGTAATACATTACAGTAATGCAAAAAACAATATAAAAACAACAGATTAAAATAGTAATACAAAAACAACAGATTAAAACAGTAATACATTACAATAATGCAAAAACAATATAAAAACAACTGATTAAAACAGTAATACAAAAACAACAGATTAAAACAGTAATACATTACAGTAATGCAAAAACAACACAAAAACAACACATTAAAACAGTAATACAAAAACAACTGAAAACAGTTGTCACCTTCGAATTGCCACATATCGACAGGATTGCGTTTTTGTAGTGAACTGGCAATGATGGAGTTATTCTGCATCTATCTAGCAAACTCTGTTCTCTCTGCGATGATGCAATAGTTGCCTCACCCAATACTAACCCCTATTATTCACAGTAAAAGTTGAGTTTTACCTGAACTTCCTCCAGACGTACCATGGTAAACAATCAAACACCGATATTTGCCATGATTCACAAATGGTGCTGTCGCTTGAAGCTATTGTCATCTTATTACCCAAGTCATTGATTGCCGTTTAATCGACCTGGAAGGATGAAAGACAGGGTTGATTAATCACAAATTGGGCCTGTGCCTTTCAAGCTTCACACTACAACTGGTGCATTAACGTGCTGAGTTTCCTTGGAGGACCAACTCACTCTGCTTGCTCTTCGAATGCTCAGACTTGCAGCCCCTGTCATAAAAAATGTGAAAAGCCATGGTGCAGCTTAGCGCTTTCTGCTGCATGGGCCTACATGGTGCGTCAAAAAGGCAAAACGGTTGTGGAGCTGTTCTGGCCTGTGTCTTTTTGGCTCCTGTGGGCTTGGGTGTTGTTAGTGATAATCAAAAGCTAGAGCACCCTCCAGGGATGGTTTGGCCAGCCCGTCACCCTCCTCTGCTGCTTGGAGTGTCTGGGCAGAGAACCAGAAGCTGAAGCCACATCAAAACTCAACTCGTTTTTGTCTTAAGAGCTCCAGAGAACTGTGAGCTGAGCCACAACCAGGCATCTGGCTCTGCCAGGATCGAGCCTTCAGCAGTGCTTAATTTGTGAAAAAATAAGTGCTGGTGCCCTCATAAGTAGTCCACTGCAGCTTGCACCACCCACTTTCCCTGTTAGCACTGCCAATGACAGTATCAACATAGCTACTAACCATAACACTCCTACAAGTGTGATAATTCAGACTATTCAAGGCCTCCAAAGCTAAAAGAATGGCTTGGGCAGCAGATATTACTCATATTTAATATATGTTGAATTAATAAAGAACTGTTATGCTCATCTCTAAATTAAGCAAATAGCACCACCATTTGGCAGACTTTCATAAGTGCTGGTGTTGACAATTAAGTGCCGGTGCCGAGCACCAGAAACCACCGGCTCAAATTAAGCACTGGCCTTCAGTGGCTCATACACCTCTACAAATCAAGTGAGTCAGAAATGTCCTAAAGTCACAGGCTCTGAAAAGGCAGCCATGAACTATTCCAATATTTTCATGGTGTGCCAGTGGATCCAAATACTTCCCAGGAATTAACACTATTTTTTCCAACATTTGCCATGAATGATTCCCACAATTAGCCCCAGTAATTATCTCCAGTGTTCAAGGCCTGTATTCTGCCATGGGTGCCCCCTTATGCCAAGAATTACCTACAATATGCCAGAGCCAGAAGTTTCCCTTTAATGCCACCCATATACCATGGGTGCTCTCTGTGTCAAAAATGGCCTCTAGTATGACAGGGCCAGCTAGCGCCTTGACACCTTTGGGTATTTGATTGCGCTCTATAAATCACTGTAACATAACATAACATTTTGTAATGGATGCCCCCATATGCCATGGCTGCCCTCACTTATGCCAATAATTGCCTCCAATTCATCAGCACTAGCAATTTGCTACTAGTGCTCCCCAGAGTTAGGAATTGTTCTATTGTGTCAGGGTCTGCATTTTGTCATGAGTGCCTCCTTCTTTATGATAAGAATTACTTCCAATAACAGTTTCAGCATGTTGCTATGGGAACCTCAGTAATCAAAGAATTACATCCTGTATGCCAGGTCCAGTGGCAGGATCATAAATCAACACAATCTCACTCACTCACACTCATTTCTGCTCATTTACTCTGATTCTCTTTCGCTGCCACTGAAACATTCACTTAATCTCAGGGACTCACTCACTCACTCTCACATATTCTCACTCACTCGTCCTCCCTCATTCTCATTATCTGTCACTGTTGGACATGGTCCTTTCTACTGGGTCACTCCCAAACATTTTGCCTTTACCCTTCACTTTTTTTGCTGAAATCGTTTTTGTTGGCTGTCGAACTCTGTGCACTTAACAACTGCTAACCAGTAATAAAGTGCTTGAGTTCTCTCCACTAAACCCAGTAAATTTGGCTAATACCCGATTGGCCTATTTAATTTACTTATAAGTCCCTAGGAAAGTGGTATACCGTATACCCAGGACCTGTATATCAAATGCTACTAGTAGGTCAGCAGCATGTATTGTGCCACCTACTTAAAGTCAAAGTCATTTATTTCAGTTAATTAAAACCATAATATTTTACACAGCTAGACCAATAAAAAATTACATATTCATTAAATGTAATCAACTTTTTTCTGGCATTAGATTACAATTTTGAACAATTTTTAGTGAAAAATACCATGGCTAAAAATATAAAAAGCTGATGCTTGCATGTTGGAATATTCATTACAATCAGCTTCAATATAATAGCTTTATCGGTTTGTTTAAAGACCATTCATTTTCCTGCCTTTATCCATTTTAAAGTGCAAGCGTGTTAATGCAAAATCACCTTGAGACTAAAAGGTAATTAATTATTTAAATAATACAGTGCCCCTCCTATTTCACCAGTTTCAAATGTTTCTACTGATATGATCATGTAAGGTCTCTTAAAGTGCATTTGTGATAGCAATAAACCAGGATACATCTAAAAGTGCAGACATCACGTTTAAATAGTTGATAGACCACATAATATTCATTAGTCCCTTTGCTGTCAATAGCTCATCCGCTTTAACCCCTTAACTGCTGGGTCTCCATTCTCCCCCCGTGCTGAGCCCTTTTTGGCTATTTGGGGTAGTTTGTGCTTAGGGCTTCATATTTTTTTTCCACATACGCCATCCATGCCAAATTTGCATCCATCTTTTCCCAACATTCTGGGTATTCTAAAGGTACCCGGGTTTGTGGATTCCCCTGCAGGGGACTGAGAAATTAGCCAAAATACAGCAACATTTTGTTCTTTTGGGGAAAAATTGGAAAAAAGTGCTGAAATATAAAGCATCTGTATTTTTCCCTTACAAAAGGTATCAACAAAGAGTTTGCTGTGCTAAAATCACCATCTTCCCAGCTTTCAGGAACAGACAAACTTTTGTCAGAAAACCAACATTGTCTTCACAGTTTTGGCATTTTAATAGGACATAGCCTTTTCTTCCTATTCTTTTGTGCTTTCAATCTCCTTCCAGTTAATGGTAGAAATTGATGTGAAACCAATAATGGATCCCAAAAAGCTATACATTTCTGAAATTTGGACAAAATTCTGAATTCAACAATGGGTCATTTATGTAGATCCTTCAAGGTTTTTCTATAGAAAGTAACAGTTAAAATAACAACAAAATATTGAAAACAAATTGAAAAAAACAGCCATTTGTGCCTGTGTTTTCAGCTGTAACTTCTTCTAAGTATGGCAGATGTTTAAAAGCAATATACTGTTATATCCAATGGGCCCTTCTGGTTGCGTGGATATATAGGACTTGTAGGTTCACCAAGAACCCGAGGTGCCCAGAGCCAATAAGGTTTTTCATTGTGTACCGGGTATACAGCAATTCACTTTCTAAAATATAAAGAGTGAAAAATAGGTATCAAGGAAAACCATGTATTTCCAAAATGGGAACAACATATGAAGTTTAGAAGCAGTGGTTATTTGCACAACTCCGAATATGTGGGTACCTATACTTGTATGTGAATTAGAGGGCATTTTTAAAAAGGACTTTTTTTACACACTGTCTTACATTTGGAAGGCAGAAATACATAGAAAGTCAATTGGTAATAACACTTGTTCTACTATTCTAAATTCCCCTAAGTCTCCCGATAAAAATGGTACCTCACTTGTGTGGGTAGGCCTAGTGGCCACGAAAGGAAACGGCCCAAAACACAACGTGGACACATCACATTGTTTCCTAGCTTTGGAGTTTGGAGCTTAGCTCAGCTGGCACATAGGGAAACCTAGCAAACCTATACATTTTTGAAAACTAGACACCCAGGGGAATTCAGGATGGAGTGACTTGTGTGGCTCTCACAGGGTTCCGTTACCCAGAATCCCTTGCAAACCTCAAACTTTGTTTAAAAAAACACATTTGCCTCACATTTCTGTGGGGGGCAGCCCCCACCCCTACGTATAAAAAAAAGCATAATCCCTGGAGCCTAGTGGGCTGTCTGCCCCCCCCCGGGGGGGCAGATCAGTGGCTATTGCCCCCATCTGCATCCTGGGGGGGCAGAAAGACTGTGGCATTTTTTTGAGGGGGTGGGGACATTGGCATGCCCAATTTTGGGCAGCCCCCACCCCTATAAACATAAATAAAAGAAATCCCTGGGTCCAAGTGTGCTCTCTGCCCCCCCGGGGAGGCACATTGGAGGCTATTGCCCGGGGGAGGCAGAAAGACTGAAATTTCCCAAAATCATTGGGGGGGAGGGAGCAAAAGCCCTTGCCCAAGGTGCTGCTCCTCCCTCCCTAGAGCCTAATGGGTGGATGACTGCTTGGGGATCGCCCCCCTGCGGTGATCCCCAAGCAGGGATCCACTAGGGAAGGGTACCATTAGAAAGGGGAGATTCTCCCCTTTCCAACGATACCTCTCCCGTCTGCCTACGTGATCAGGGGGCAAAGATAGCCCCATCAGCATGTAGGCAGTAAAACTAAAATGACACGTGTCTCACAAAAGATGTGCTGTTTAAATTAGTGAGCAAATAAAACACATGCATGCAAGAGGTGGTGACACTTTATTTCTAAATGTGGAGCCTGATACTTGCAAGTGAAATGTGAATTTCATGCAAGTCTCGGTTTCCAGAAAAGGAATTTGAGAAACCGTCTGGTGAAGGTACTGGCATGTAGATAAGCAGGGGTTGTGCAAAAAGGTGACAGCACGTACTTCAGCAGGATTCCCTTTCAAATGCAGCAATAACTTAGCATTATTGAATTGGAGAAGCCGTTCCCACAGCAGTGATCTCATAACTTGACTCTCATACAGGGTGATGTGCAAGTTAATCTGCCTCTAGGCACCTCACTGCACACAGGCCCTCATAAATAATTATGTTGTTTAAAAGTAATTCAAGTTGCTACTAGGTGTGGGTGGAACTCCGTAGAATTCCGCAGAGTTTTTTTGTCACTCTGCGGAATTCTGTGGCCTAAAACTCCACATGTTCCGCTCACTCCTACTAACAACCCAATATCTCACAGTCACTCACTCAGTCACTCATTCTCACTTACTGCCACCTACTCTCACTCACACAATCACTCTCAGCCACTCATTGTCACTTACTTTCTCTCACTCACTCCATCACTTGCTCTCAGTCATTCACATTAACTCACTCACTCTCACTCACACTTATTCTCACTTACTTAGGTGCAGTATGTGATGGCTCCCCGGTGGCAAGCCACTGCTCTAATATCTCCTTTGACAAGTTCACACTGGTACTTACCTTAATTATTTATGTCTTGTTACTACTACCCCTAATCAAGTCCAACTCAATATGAGACATAATATGTCTCTTATCACCACTGTTGAGAAGAAAAACCTCCTGCCCACAGACATCTATAAAACAGCACCACCAGTATAAAAAGAGTGGTGGACCTTTATACAACAAGCATTTGGCAATACAGAGTGAATCAGTTAAGACTGATGAACACATCAGTCCTTCTGATTGAAATATAACCAAATCATAATTTATTGGTAGGCCACAATCAAACTCTTGAAACAAAATCCCTTTAAAAATGGGTTGCTGGAATTCTTTCATTTTGGAACAGTGAACAAACACATAGTCCAAATCAGTATTGTCAAGACCACACTGGATATAACTAGAATCAATTCAACAACATCATTGAAACAGTTTTTAGTATATTGAAATTAATAAAAAGTCTTATAGTGCTGCAGTTTAAGATTTGCTTTATTAACCTGTTAAACTTGGCCTTAGGACTCTGCATTTTGCCACTGCTTACCAGTATTCACCCCCTAAAACATGGTACAATTGGCATCTACCTGGTTGGTACATTTAATTTAGTTGTAAGTCCCTAGTTAATGGTAGTACAAGTACCCAGGACCTGTAAATTAACTGCTACTATTGGCCTAGCAGCACTTATTGTGGTCCACACTAAAGTAACCTTTTAAAAGCATGACTCAGTTCTGCCACTGCAGCCTGTAGTACAATTTTAAACTGCCAATTGGCTCTGCTGTTGGGTGTTTGTGTATTCCTTCCAGACAGCGACACAAAGAAAGCTTAGGATGGACCATCCTGACAGGATGAATGGGGAGTGGCTGTACACAGGGGCACTATATATACTTTGCCGCCTCCACACACAAAGGAGCCTGACACTAGGCCTGCCTTGCCTTTTGTCACCCCCTGGAGTTTTGAGCCTGGACAGAGGAAGGAGAAGGACTTACCAGAACCAGATGTGGGGGTAGAACATGGAGTCCCCCCAAACAAAGGCTGGCATTAGGTATAAATATTGGACCTCCAGAGCTGCTCTTCAAACCACTCCTGGACCTGTGGACGTTACAGAAATTGGACTTATCTGCTGCCAAAGGACTACCTGCCCTGCTGCTTGAAGGACTGCTTTGATGTCTGAGATGGAACATTGGACATGTTGACTTCGTACCAGGCTATCCAGAGTGACTCCAAATGTCAGTTGGCTGACCTCCTGTGTAAGCCACAGAGATACAACAAGCTTCAGAGGCCTCCCTGCAACTGCTCAGCTGACCTGCTGCAACTGGACCTTCCTGGACCTGCAAATGGGTGTACCTGCGCCAGCTGGCCTATGCTGGAGTGAGACCCTGATCCCCAAGAGGGGCCTCCCCAGGCTCTGAACCCTTGGCTGGTATCAGATTGTGCTCTTCCTAAAGAGAAGGTGGAAATCCTTAAGTGTGGGCTCCTCACAGCCTTGAACAGGTGCATTTGGGCTGAGACTCTGTCATACCCGACGACCGCCGACTTGTAGCTCTGGTAAGACCTGCCCGTTGTGTCGACAGCAACCGCCAGTGATGACCCGCAATGTGAGACACACACTTCACTCTACAGCAACAACAGTCCATCTGGACCATCAACATGAAGATACAGCAACGACCATCCACTACCACTGACCAGTTCTTCGCACTGCAGTTACGACTGTCCACAATGGCCCATCTGCTCTTCGAGCTACAATGGTGACCATCCTCGATGGTCAGTCTCCTCCTTGTGGCCTCCTCCACCATGAATGGAACTCTTCACGTTGGACTTAGAAGGTAACCCTTCAACAGGATTAACTTGCTCTATTTATCTAACCTGCACTCCATTACAGTCATCCTGAAATTGTGACTTTCCCCCGGTTAAGCATGACCAGATGAGCATGGGAGGGAATATTAACTTCTTTGAGCTTCTTTAACTAAAATCTTTCAAATTGAATATCTCCGGTTCTACTGATGAGATATTTGTTGTTATGGTATCAATTTATTTTTTTAAATGTACTTTATTTTTCTAAATTGATTTGGGATTTTTCTTGGCTTGTGCTTTCACTTTTTGACTGTTTGTGTGTTGCATACATACTTTACACCTTGCCTCTGAGTTAAGCCTGACTGCTTTTGTACCAAGCAACCAGAGGATTAAGCACAGGTAAATTTAGGGGCATTTGTAGTTCACTCTGACATGGCTTGTGGTTGTCGCCTGTGTTGGGCTTCCACCCCCTCAAACAGTAACCCAATTTCTTACATACCCAAACAAAGTCCCTGCATTATGCTATCTTCCAGAACTTCAGCTGTAAACCCCTCATGAAGCCACTCAGCTATTTTTTTTTTTTTTATATTCTGGTTTAGAAAATCTTGGAGCCAGAGGCATTTGATAAACCCGGTCTCTGTAATGTAATATGCAATCATAAGATCACCAAATGTACATAGGATGTTGTTTTTGTAAAGCTGGCATGGTTATGCAAGGATGATCTGTGCCAGGCTAGGGTACCCAGGTCCCAGAAAAATTCAAGGAAATTTAGAATGTTCCATACATGGTATATACAAATAATAATAAAAAAGCATTGACAAGTCAAGACGTGCATTCCATTCTTTTATATATTATTTTATTTTTTAGATATTTCAATAGACAATAATAAAGAGAGCTCAATCCCTTTAGCAATGTCTATAACCTCCTGCAAGGTGGGATTCCTACAAGCAAGTAATCGTTCTTGGATCTTTTTTGAGTAACAATGAAATACAAACTGGTCCCTAATATATATATCCACCATTTCATTGTATTCACATTTAGTAGCAAGAACCCTTAACGCTGCAATGTACTCTTCAATAGACTCTCCTTCCACTTGTTTGCGCTTGGCAAATTTATGTCTGCCAACCATAATGTTTGGTTCCTCTGAAAACTGCTTCTTCATGCGTTTAACAGCCTCCTTATACTCATTCATGGAAATAAATTGTCCTGGAGGATATTCAAATTCAGGCAAACTATCAAAAACAGATCATCCACTCGTACTCCCCGGAACCCTACCACAGACACGCTGCAAAGGGTGAGTACCCTTGAAACGAAAGTACCCTTGAAATGTAAATAAGGGTCCACTCTCCGTTTTTTCTAAATAATTTCTGCAGTTGCAATTACTGCCTGTCCCCAAGATGATGGCTCCAGCACCGCTTTTCCAGATGATCCACACATACTCCCCGGGACCCGACCACAGACACGCTGCAACAGATAACGCGGGTCAGCCACAGTAAAGAGAGATGCGACCCACATAAAAGGGACAGAACTTTAAACCAAAAGAAAGCACTGAGGGTTATAAACCAGGCGAGAGAACGCGCCTGACCCTAAGATGGCGGCTCCGAGGAAGTGAGGAGCCCCCTTCTCTCGATAGAAACGTCCACAGGACACACATCTGCTGACCTGATGAATAATCTGGACATGAACTCCGGTGAGTACCCATGAAACGAAAGAAGGGTCTACTCACCGGTTTAACAGAACAACTTCTGCAGACGCAATTACTGCCTGGCCCTAAGATGGCGGCGCCAGTACCGCAGTAAGAGTTGAATCACACTCAATCCCCGGGACCCCACCACAGACACGCTGTAACGAAAAACGTAGGTCAGCCACAGTAATTGAGAGACACATCCACATAAAGGGGATGCAACTGCAAACCAAGAGATCACACCGAGGGCTACAAACTATCAGAGGGAATGCGCCTGACCCTTAGATGGCGGCTCCAGGAACGCATTAACATCCAACCACCGGAAAGTTTCTCCAGATGACACGCCCATACTCCCCTGGGCCCTAGATCAATCTCCACAGAACCGCTGCATCGTGGGTCAGCATCTGCAACGGCAATTCGATACCTGTCCCCTAGAGGAACCAGCATATTACCACCGAGGCCGATACCTCACACCACTGATCTGAAGGTGGAACACGTCCGTCCTAGTCAGAAAGGAGGCCCACATAAAATCACACCTAAGCCACCAATGAAGGAATGGGGGCCTGACACTGCTACGTCCCTACTTCCACCCCTCTAATACTCTCAGCCTGGGGGGTCCTCTAAGAGATAACACCCCTACCTAATCAGAGAGGCAATACTCCTACCCAGCCGTTCTGCACCTGAGGGTCAGAGAGGTAGTTACTACACCACTAAACCCAAATATCTTGCGCCGGAGACTCGAATGCGGAGCTGGTACTCTCAGAAAGAGAAAGAGTTCATCTCCTTCTGTCATTAAGCCACTGGGAGGAATACCTACACCTAACTCCTCCCAGCCCTACCCTACTAAGTTCTATATCCTCTTATGGGATAACACCCCTACCTAATCAGAGAGGCAATACTCCTACCCAGCCGTTCTGCACCTGAGGGTCAGTGAGGCTGTTACTACATCACTAAACCCAATTATCCCGCGCCGGAGACTCGAATGCGGAGCTTGTACTTTCAGAAAGAGAAAGAGTTCATCTCCTTCTATCGCTAAGCCACTGGGAGGAATACCTTCACCTAACTCCTCCCATCCCTACCCATCTAAGTTCTATAGACTGAGTAGAGCGCGGGATAACCAGCTACTTTTCCAACTGAAACAAAATGACACCTACCACCTCAACCTCCCTCTGCGCCTCTCCCCCAAACTGCATGAAACCTCATGGCCCTAACTCCTTCTCCATCATCTTCCCCCCCAACCTCTCACTAAAAGCGAAAAGAAACTTCAAACACAGACTGATCAGACAACACCCAGAAACCCTATTCGCTGACATATACCACTGCTCCTCCAAAGGCCAGTCGAAAATGGACCTCATTTTCCATACTAACAGCCCGCGAAATGGAACACCATCTTTAGAACGCACCTTCACATTTCCAAAACAACTACTACCCCCTTCAGCTGCAAACTGACAATCTCAATCCCAAACCGCCCTACGCGCCACAGTAACACCTCTGTGACAATCTACAACAACGGCACAGTCATGATACAAGCCAACAACGACAACCTAGATGCATTTGACTCTCTCTTCCCCTCGCTGCGAAAAGCCCTCACTCACTCACGCTACTCCCACCCGAGCAACACCCTATCCCCAGATAGATTGACCCCCCTGGAAATCTCACATCATAATCCCAAGACGTATGCCAAAAACGCCAACATCTGCCCCCGATTACAGACCTCTCCTCCCCCACCCCTCCCTTGATGCGCATAATACCCACCTCCCCCCACAACTAATCGGAGATACGTCTCAGAGGAGACTCTCCAACCCACCGCTGACCAACTCCTCCCCCCCCTCCTCTAATTACTATTCCCAACAAACAATGAGGGAAACTGACCCTCGGTCAAGGACCCAGAACCCCCTCCCCTTACCAGCATGCAATAGGCAGCCGCTTGAATCACAACGTGCTTACTCACACTTCTTGTCCATGTCTACCCACGACAACAGAGACAACACTAACACCAAAAGACAATCCACCAACGACAAGCTCTCCCCTTCCCGGGACTACCTTGCTCAGGACAGCCCGAACCCAGACTCCCCCACCCCCTCCTCCTCGGAGATGACTCAGAGACTTGCTATGCTAGAAAGCCAGCTAGAAACGGTAATTCTGGGCCTTAACAAAATCCTTAAGAAACTCTCTGCTCCCCCAACGTCTATCCAACGCCCACACTCTACACCCACATTCACCAACACTAAACACTCAATTCCCCCTAAGACTCAATGGCCCAGCTGGAACACGACACCCCTCTTGAACCAGCCACAGAGACCCAAAAGAACAAGAGCCGCAATGTCCATGGAAGAGGCGATCGATCTTGCCATCTCTTACGACACAGTCTCTATTATCACCCCAAGCTCCAAGATCCAGGTCATCACTGGATTTGGAAGAGACCGCTCCCCTACTAGAACATCAAGACCCCCAGCCTTCCTCACCAATATCCCCAGGGCCCCGCTAGAAAAAAAACTCAATAACATTGGGATGATCAATTGCATGCTCATAAATTGTAGATCGTCCACCAAACATGCAACAGAGCTGGCAGAAACCATCTTTACACATGACATAGACATCGCATTCATCACTGAAACATGGCTAAATGAGTTCTCTTCCCCAACCTTCGACATGCTCTTGCCCCCGGGCTTCTCAATCATCAATAAAGACAGAAAAAAACAGCGAGGAGGGGGCATCGCTATCATACACAAGAGCAACATCTCCGTAACGGAAACTGACTCCCTCAAATACAACACGTTTGAATACATAACAGCTACCATTAAGACGAAGGATAACAAATCACTATACTGCCATCTCCTCTACCACCGCCTGGCAACACCACCTCATTCGGAGAACACCTTATCGACTTGATAACTCACTGCGCACTCCGTGACTCAACAACATTATACTAGGTGACCTCAATCTACACTGGAACGAGGAAAACAACCCGTTGATCCAAACCCTGACCAAACTTCTACACAACAACAACCTCACCCAACACTGCACAGAGCAAACTCATAACAGAGGCTCAATCTTAGATGCCATCATTGCTCAAGTAGATGCAGTCACCATCGACCACACCCTACCTGTTGACTGGTCAGACCATCATATCATTCTATTCCACATCAACCAATTGAGCCCTCGCCTGCCTAATACTCAGGAACCCCCCCACTGGGCAAGGAACCTAAGAAAGATTCCGCTTGATAACCTGGAGGAAAGGTTAAGTTCACTCCTTCCCACCTCCACAGACGACCTATCCACAACAGAACTCACCGAACACTACAACACAACAATGACCTCCATTCTGGATCAAATGGCTCCCCAGAAACAAAAAAGAGCCAGGAACATTCCATCTAGATCCTGGTTCAACACTGACTTAAACTCCGAAAGAAGACAACTACGAGCTGCAGAAAGACTCTGGCAAAACAACCCGTCCACAATCCTCCTTGATCGACTCAAATCAGAACGCATGAATTATAAAAATCACATAAAAAATGTTAAAACTTCCTTCTTCTGTGATGCCCTTGACAATGCCAAAAATAGACCCAAAGAACTCTTCAATCTCATCAGACAACAAACTTCCAAGCCCCCTGCATCCTCAGTGCAGCCCTCCAAAGACCTTTGTAATAACTTTGCCAATTTCTTTAATGACAAAATCGCCAACATTGAGCTCTCCCTGGACAATAACAGCAGCCCCCCCAACAGAAGCTCGCTCCCACGGACAGAAGATATCACACCCAAGCACCCACCGAACAGCTGGAAATCCTTCAACCCCATCTCCGAAGCAGAGATCATCAAAATGATCTCCAGCTCCAAACCATCATCACACTTCTCGGACCCCATTCCTATCCAACTGGCCAAAAAGCTCAAACGCTCTGGACCAAGATCATTAATAGCTCCCTGAGTACCGGAGTACCGAAGTCATGCCTGATTGCCCTCAAAATCGGACAAGTCACGCCACTACTAAAGAAAACGGGTTCTGACACAAACTATCTGAATAACTTCAGACCCGTCTCCAACCTCCCATTCCTAGCTAAAATCCTGGAAAGATGTGTTCTCCTGCAACTCACCCAAAATTTGGACAACACCAACCTCCTAGACCCCCACCAATCAGGTTTCAGAAAAGGATGCAGCACAGAGACAGCGATCCTGAATGTAATTGATGATGTCCACAAATCTCTCGATACGGACCGGTGCTGTCTACTCATACTCCTGGATCTATCTGCAGCCTTCGACACGGTTGACCACAAACTACTCACTAAGGTACTCCGAGAAAGTGTTGGAGCAGAAGAGGTGGTCTTACAGTGGTTCACCTCCTTCCTGCAGAACAGCACCCAACAAATAAAAATCAAAAACCTCACGTCTCACCTACTCCCCGTCAGCAGGGGAGTCCCCCAAGGATCAGTTCTCTCCCCACAACTCTTCAACATCTACATGGAACCCCTCACCACCATACTCAAAAAAGCCAACATCCCCTTCCACCTCTATGCGGATGATACGCAGATCTATCTAGAGACCTCCTCCATTGATGACATCCAGAGATTAAATGACACTCTAAGAGAAGTCCAACACTGGGTATCCCTCAATCACCTGAAACTCAACCAAGATAAAATGGAAATCCTCCTCATTTCCAACAAAGAACAGAACCCCCTAATCACAGAATGGCTAAAAGCTATCGATGCTCTCAACTGAAATCTCACCCTGGCCGACTCCGTAAAATCGCTGGGAATCACTCTGGACCCAAAATTAGACATGGACAAACACATCAAGAACACCACAAAGAGCGCCTTCCTAAACCTAAAACTACTCAATAAAATAAAACCCTACACCGCTCCCAAAAACCTCAAACTAGCTACCCACTCCCTAGTCCTGTCCAGACTAGACTACGGCAGCGCAACACTCACAGGAACAGCAAAATCTCACCTAGCTCCCCTCAGATCAACTCTTAATGCAGCAGCCAGAATGGTCACCGGAGTGAAGAAATATGAATACATCTCGCCTGCGCTCAGAGAACTAAAATGGCTCCCAATCGAAATGCGTGCCAATTTCAGAACTGCCGCCTCACGCACAAAGCCCTGCACACTGGGAAACCTGCATACCTGGCCTCCAAACTCAAGAAGGCCGGCCAGTCAAGGTATCTTAGGAGTACTAACACTCTACTCCTCATTCCCCCGAAAACGCACAAACAAAAAACCCTATCTCGATCCTTCTCAGGAAATGCGCCCAGAATCTGGAACTCCATCCCAATCCATATCAGGACTAACCCCTCCTTTTTAAAATTCAAAAGGCAGCTCAAGGACCTCTACCTCAACCAGTCTCTTCCGAATGGATAGCTGCCACCTTATCGCGGAATCTTGCCCACCGCAGCTCACTACCACTTTATAACTAAGTCTTCCACCCCGCCCACCCCTGACTCGTTCCTTGGTCTCCCCCTCCCCTAAAGGACTTCGTCTCGACTCAATGTATATATTACTGTTATACTGTTGATCTCTCTGAGAGCGGACCTCGTCACGAGTCAGTGTATATACTACTGTTATATTTTGGGATTTCTTTGCTATTAACTCTGTAAAGCACTCAGATACTGTCGATTCGTCACGAATCAATGCTTGTATTACTGCTTTTATCGTGTAACTTTGTCGCCACTAATGTTGTCAAGCACTCCGATACCTTCGGGTCTGGCCAGCGCTATACAAAACTCTTAAATAAATAATAAATACAAATTTCCTGCCCTGCATTGCCCAGTAAACCAAACATAATGGCTTTTTTTCATTCTGCACAATACTCTTTTCCGTCATTAGCCACAAAGTAGTTTTCAAATGCCCTATGCCAACTCTTCCATTGCATGGGTGGCTTTCCTGGTTCATTAATAAAAAATGCTGGGACACAAATTGTACTGCTTTGTGCCATGTTGACTGTGTTAACTTCTCTCTCTATTTTGACTTTAATATCACTCATGTACAGTAAAGCTTTAAGTTGCCGTTAAAATGGCAAAAATCCTCTTAAAATGAAGCTTGGATGAAGTTAAATCCTTTAAATAATCGATAATATTCTTAACGACTGAAGATTTGTAGTGAAAGAGTGTCTGCTGTGTAATTAAATCGGCAAAAATCTCCTCGGAAAACAATAAAGTTACATTTAAACATGGCCGCACGTCGTGCGTGCTACGTGCTGGTTGCTGCGCTGGTACGGTGCCTGAAGAGTTTCAGGTTTCAAGGATAACAGCTGGTGAAACGCGTTGCGTGACGTCACAGTGGGTTAGACGCGCGAGGCTGACTTCAAGAATAGCGCGCGATCGCAAGATGCCCAACGGTGATTCACCAACAGTAAGGACAAACGCTGTTAAAAAGACTATCAAATATGCGCTGAATTTAAAAATTTCAAACACTAGCAATAAAGTACCTTAGAATGTAGTTAGTAAAGGACTGCCGGCTGGTTCTTCCATAAATAATCTCCGCTTCTGAAACATAGGCAGTGCTTGAAGTATCAAATTTGAAGAAATGTAATCATGCGGTGGGCCTTGCAAAAAGCTCGTCGCCAAATTGTTGAGACACAAAGTCGTAGTTGATAAAAGTTATTTATTAAATAAATACCAATAAACAAGGCCCACATGCAGGTGGAAGTGAAAAGCACAGCTCCTGACCGAGACTTAATCAAATCTGCCCCAACATTCCATGACATCATATATATACAGGTTGGCAGGTATAATTTGACATCATAATGTGTAAAGGGCGTGATTGGACAGGGAATAAAGATGAGAAGAGAGAGCAAGGAGAAAAGGTAGAGTGTAGAGCTAACAGAAGACATGGTTGCTATTTACAGGTACAACAACAACTCTAATATTTTAAATTTAACATGCATAAAGTATGAAGTCTCTGAAAAAACAGAGACCGTATCCATGTAGAATTCTGGACAAACATCCTGAAAAAGGCAATTAGTCTTCCAAGTAGCGATTATTTGGGCCACTCTAGTCCCCATGGATTCCCACTAGAAGTATTTAAAATCAGGTAAAGTAGATCTTCGCTTGCACAAAGGTAGTTTTATATAGCAAAGAGCCCTTCTCAAGGTTGAATCTATCATTCGGAAAACAGAGAGAGGAACCAAAAGAGGAAGAGCCAACGACAAAAATACACAATTTTGGACGGAGCAATCGTTAAATGATGATACACCCTCCTATGAACCCAACCGGGAGCCAATGCCATTTACACATAAGTGCTAAGGAATCTTGCAAGAGTTGGTCATAATTAAGACTGATTATTGTATCAACCTTAGGAACAAAAGTAATTCCGATTATACAGCCAGTTAAGCAAATCTTGCACACTGCCAGGCTGTTTCTGGCTAGTCAATATCTGAGTCATACTGGTATTCCGTAAGTAGCTGGAAATGAACCCAAACACACAGGCCTCTAAAGCTATGATTTCTATGGCAGGCAGGAGCGGGCCCTGCAGGTAAGAGCTGTGGGTGGGGTGGCATAGTAAATTCCATCAAAGGTAGCCCATCTCTGCCCAATGTTAAGCAATATTAGGCTGTCATAAGTATGGGTTGGTACACAGAACTTTCCATCAGTAAGCTTCTGTCTATTATCACCTGATCCAGCGCGGCTAATATAAATTTTTCCTTACGATACAAACCCAGAAAAACACTTACTCAACTTGAATCAAAATAAAACCTTAGTCGGTGGGGCCCATAACACCGCATACATACATTCACTCAGTTTTCTGGATCAACGCTAAGGAAAATGAGCTGCTGGACGAACGGGATACCTTATTAAAACGACAGAATTATAACCTACACATTATTTACATTACCTTCGGATCCTATCGGTTCTAAACATCAAGGTATTCCGCTATTCGGTCGATGGACCAACTAGTAGAATCAGTTGATGGCGATTAAGACCAGCTCAATCACAATTAAAACCTTTGACTTTTATAAACCACAATTTTATTTAAAGAACCACAGACTCATTTTGAGTTAGCATATAAATTTATCTAAATTCTTTGAGCAAATAAGTAAAATTCGTACTTAGGTGAATACATTTATTATAACAGTAAGCATTTAAGTAATAGATGTAGAAACTTAGATAGAAAATACTCATTACCCTTGGCCATAGGGCGATGACAAGAATGGTTCACCAGGAAAGAAAGATGAACCGCAGATCACAGGATAAGACTCCCAAGCTGACTAACTGCCCCGCTAACCTCCTCGGACGCAATCTCCTCCCGGGCAACTCCCGCAACGGTCTCGTTCCTTCCCCAGTCAAAGTTCGAAGTCCAAAATGACAGAGTCTCTCACAGCATCAGGATAGAAGAATCGAAGAAGCAGCAGCTTGTAGTAGAAGATTTTACGCAGAAGACCTTTTTTCACAACGTAAGAGCAGACTCTCTTATACCCTCTTCTCTGACTCGCTACACTTAAAGTTGCAATCTTTAGGGGGAGAAATCACGCTAATTGGTCCATTGGAGGGGTGGTGATGGTCACCTCATCGCCCTCCTTGTTCGAACTGGTTTGGGGACAATAACGCACACATTAAGGGGTCGATTCCGATTCGGGCCGGAAATCTCTCCGACCGAGCCGGACCCGGAGAGATTTCCGACCGAATCGGACCCGTGCAGTCCGACCGAACGAGTACGATGCGTCCGTATGTTATCGGACACGAGTCGGTCGGACTCCCATTGAACTCAATGGGAGCCGGTCGTGCAACGCGTACGCGGGCTCCCATTGCCTCAATGGGTGCGAGGCGGACAAGGGCGCCCCCTACAGCGAGTACGCCGCGAGCGCTCGCGGCGTACACGCACAGGTAGGGGGACCCATGGGTCCCCCCTGTGTGCGCCTCGCATGGGTACGCAGTACAGGGGGTCCGACACGGACCCCCAAAGTACGGCTCCGACAGCGGAGTTCGAGTCGGACGGCGCGAGTCGGTCGGAGCGGTCGAGGTGCGCATCGTACTCACCCGGCCGGAAAACGTCTCCATTGCGCGGTGCGAATCGGGTCCGAGCGAGTCGGTCGGAGCGGTACGATCCGGGTACGAGTCGGTCGGAGCGGTCGGGTCGCCCGGACGAGTCGGTCGGCGACGTCGCATCGTACTCGCTCGGCCGGACCCGCGTACGGTTCGGTCGGGAAACAGGCTTTCGCATGGCTTTTTTCCCGACCGAATAGTATTGGGTGCGCCTCCGACCGAGATCGGAATCGGCCCCTAAGTCTCATGACCAACGTTGTCCAAAAGTAGTCCAATTTGTTAATCCATTTTGCAACAAACTCCGATGGTCACATATTAGTTCATCCCCTGTCGCTCAATTTTCCCATCCGTTCCCAGGCATATATGCTGAACTCTTGGCACGATCCTCGTTATAGGTCAGATTGGCCTTGACATCTCTCACTCCGGGCACAGGCCGCATACACGTGACTGGAGCATTCACACTGAGCCTGCGCGGGGGCCATTTTATTCAGCGCACGCGATCTCGTCCTTTCCAGCGGCCATTTTCGAAGCACGGCCTAGCAGGCCCGAACGAAACTAATATAAGAACTAACACAATGAAAATTAAAACATAGAAAATAAGCCTTTCTGTTTACCACCCGCCATTCTAAAGACCCGCGTTAGGTATTACCTAGCAGAAGCGACATTTAAAGCCATTTTACTTACCAACTGCATTCTTTGCCACGGTGCAATTTACTACGCAATACAAATCATGCAATTTTACTCTATTTACTACGCAAATCACAATACTAATATTATTTTGCTTCACATTTGTAAATAAATTAGATTTAGCAAAATCAGCAAGTTGCCCACGTGTACTGTTTAATAAAAGGTGCATTTGTTGATTAGTTCATGCGTTTCAAACGGTTAGTATCATTAATCGTTATGGGTTTATTAACTTCCAAGGGGGTACACAAAAATATTTTGTTTCCCCTGCTCCATCACACCCTAACACAATGTCATGAACTGAAAAGTCATTACTTCAACAGGGAACGTTTCCAGGGGCAACTCAGACTGTACATGAGTTCAACAAGCGGAAAGTTTCCAATAACTCTTTGTGAGCGTCTAGACCTTTAGACTAGGAACCTGTGAGCCCTCTGAATCTGACAGCCTAGAACCCAGACAGTGCGCCCCAGGAAAACTCTCTTGTAGTGTAGCTCCTATTTCCCTAATAGGCTCTGCTCATTGGAATAATATATCCTATAGGTTTGACATAGGACTAAGGTCAGTATGTCCCTATCGAGTATATTAAACTTAATTACTTGTGCCAGCTAGCTCAGAGGCCACTAGAAACTCCTTGACAACAAGAAGGAGTAGTTTCTGGCAGCCGCAAAACATGACCACTATGTTTCCCTTTAGAATCAGAACGTGTCCCAGAGTCGTGGAAACAATAGATAACTATTTCACTCAGCTCAATCGTGCATGCTTAGTTTTCTCCAAGTTACACAGAAAGGAATAGACGGGCGTTTCAATAAAAGATTTATTGAACAGTCTTGTTTCTGGTGTAGGTAAAATGTGCTGTTACGATCACAAGACAGTATGCGAGATAAATAATGTACAGTGTGAGCAGTAGAAATAAATAATACTGCGATAGCATTATCTTTTAGTACATATGCCGTTACATAAATAACACAGACTAAAAATGCGAGTACTCATACGATGCGTTTCGAAGCTAGTTCTACCCCAATGTACCTAACCTAACCTAGGTGTAGGGAGAGATATGAAGTAGGTGAAGTATTCCTTACTATGGTATACTAAGAGTATGTTAAGCCTAGTATGACTAGTATGCCAAGAGTCCCTCTAGGTTCTTGTCAGCTCCATACCTGAAGAATGAGAGAGGTAGGAATCTCTTTGCCAGACTCGAACTCCAACACCCCGCAAGGGAAGTCAGATCACTGGAAGCTGGACTCTCTGCGTGCAGGGATGACAGCGTCTTCTCAGTGCGTCAGGCCGGGAAACGGGCTCCTCTGAAGTCGAGGTCTCCTCTAGTTTACAAGGGCTAGGGAAGGTATATTTATACCTGAGAGTACCTAAGAATGTTAGTATTGACGTGAGTCGGACAGCGAAAGACGTCATGAATGAACCCCTAAGGAATAATGGTTCATGCATAATATATGAGTCCTTGAAGAAATCAATAGTCCTGGGCTAGGGAAACTCCCGCAGCCTAAGGGTCTGTTCTTCACGAACTCATTGTGACGTTAGGGTGGACGGATGTCAGAGACCATGCCTGTATTTGGAGTGCACGTTTTAATGCCTAAATAAGGGCTGGGATTTTATGCCTATATAAGGGCAGGGCGAATTGTGCCTATATAAGGACATGATACTGGAAAGCCCGTTATGGACACCCTAAGAGGAATACAACACCCACTCCACTTTCGTGTATACGATAATAATAAAATGCTAAACATTTAAAATGCTAAACATAAAATGGAGTACCGCATATTTAAAAAATATTTCTTAAAAGTATTAAAAAACATAGTATAAAATGCAAAAGGTACTGTACATTTGAAGCAAATGCTTTTCATTACACGCATAAAGTTCGAAAATAAATGCAATTGGAATGAAATAAGCAGTAATATTTACATGTGACAGAAAATGATCGATAAGGTGATCAAAAATCAAAGTCATTTCATGTCATGAAAATTAATGAACTGTTTAGACACACAAGATGACTAAGTGCCTGTGGAAGTACCGCCAAGTCTGTACTATAAGGCTAGTTCTACTTTAAGCAGATTGAAGTGCCATTTTCGTTCGAAAAATGGGAAAAAGTTCAATTTTGGTAGAGTTCCAAGTTTTTGTAGTATGAAGGCCAAATTGTTACTGCATCTCTGGAACACTGTATGCTGAATCAGAGTCAGTTTATGGGTCTGGTGTAAACATGAGATCATCTATTTCTATAGACAAAACATCATCCACAGAAGTTGGTGTCAGTTGGAACACCTCGTGAAGCAGATTAATTGCACAGAGATGTGAAGCATCGCTGTCAGCATTGGTCGCAGCAGCAATGTTCGCGTCCGTTGTTACCTGTGTGCCTGTAGATCTTTCTCGTACCTCAGCAGCAGCCGGAAGCGTCTGTGAGATCTCAATGAATGCTGACATTGGCTGGGATTGCAGACAGACGGGCGATGTCACACAGCTCTTAACTGTGAAATGCGAGATTCACTCCACGAAACTGCAACTATTTGTATTAGACGCCGCTAAGAAAGCATTTAAGACACTATTGGCTGAGTTTAATGACAATCTGCGTCCCCCCCCGTTTGTGAAAATGTTGTTGGATCAAAGTTTGCGGTTTACAAAGCACAATTTGTCCTAACGTGAACAGCGACTGAGACGCTGTAAAGCACAAAGGTGCTGACAAAAGAACAGACAAGCTCTTTTCCTAGGTCCTGAGGAAAACCCTCAAATTAATAATGTGTTTGAAATGCGTAGACCTTGTTGTTTTGTCCAAACGAGTCTGATTATAAATGTGAACTATAAGGTCTATAGAGTAATTAGTAAACAATTAAATTCAGTTTTCATGACCTGAATACTGAACAGTTTGGCCGGAACTCTCCCCTGGGATAGTGGTTTTCCAAATAATCCTTGACTATTCTTTTTCAACCTTTCCCTTGGGTTTCCAATCTTTTCTTTTTCTTTTCTATTTACTTGTGGGTAGGATTTGAGCTTTCTCAAATAATGTTTTTAAGCTTTTAAATGTACAGCATTGTCTTTTGTATATTGTATAGTGTTTTGTGGTTCATATATTGTGTAATGATTATGTGAAAAAATGAATTAAATCATGAAAATATTCACTGAAATTTATAATGAAAAATAAAATATTCAAAAATTTATTTTTTTCGATCACTAAGAGTGTCACGTGTGATTGTTGAAAAGATTTTTGTATCAATATCAGTATTGGCGATTGTTGTGGTATATTGACATCAGGATTGGCAGCCTCTGGGGACAACACAGAGCATGGGCCGTTATCTGGTCCAGCAGAGTATCGATATCCGTTGGCGTATCCGATGGATATGTTAGACAGGTGTCCAACACGCATTCTACACCGCATAGAAGGCATCGTAGAACAGGTAAGATACAATCTTGCCAGATTGGTCTGAATGACAGGAACCATGTGGTATTAAGGTCCCGTAGACGAGTCATGCCCAATAGCTGTACTATTCGCTCACGGCACTTTCGTTCAAGGAGAGCTTTCTCCATTTCGCTCGGAGTGATGTCTGCGAATAGGCTGGCCATAGCGCAATAGCAGGAAGAGAAATAGAATCCCGGCAACAAGTGCTAGAATTAATGGTATGCCACCAAACACCGAATGTGCAAAGTTCGGGATGATTCCAGTATTGCCTGGAAAGGTGCTAACAGACCGGAGCACATGCTCTTAAATACATGTACAATTCCGGTTGTATCAGACATATTGAAGATACGTCCTATCATTTCTACGAAATGTATAGGGCAGTTTGTACGTATTAAAGTCTGTATCTCAGCCGAAGTACTTGCAATTTGTAGATCATAGGTTTCTTTGGCCGAGGTCAAAGGCACTGTTTGCTGTAAAAGCATGGCTTTCATTCTGCTCAAAGTATCAAATCTTATAAAAGAGACGTTCAGCGAAGGCCATAGAGGCGACTCCCTGACTGTGTCTATTGGGGCAAACAATACTTGCATACAGCAAGTGACCCTGGAGTTGACCGTTACTAGATATGGGATGCCTGGCAGCATGCCACAGCAACTCTGATCATTCAACATGAGGTAACTCCCATTAGAAAGTTGTCCAAACGTTGGATTAATCACAGCAGCTGGTGTACCCTGCTGATGGCAAGACAAATTTGCCACAGAACCATTACAAGCCCCGGGTAAGGAAATGTCCTGACATATAAGTGAACCGCTTAGTGCACGTTTACAGTTTGCACCGCTCAAAAACACTTCACGATCCCCACTCCAACATCTATATGTATACGGTAAATCCCAAGATGTCTTAATGTATTCCTTACCCAACCTTTCATATTTGCCTGCTTGCATTTGTCTGAGGCAATACTGAAACTGAAAAGTAGTCACAGGTAGTGTGATTTTGCCATGAATAAGCCATTCTGTAACTGGTTTGTCTGCCACTGTGAATGGTAACTTTTCCAGTTTTTCAATGCTCAGCACTGTATACCTTGCTCCTTTTTGTGCCAATTCGATCTGTTTATCAGTGAGATTGTATTCTGCAAACAGAGCCGTTGTGTTGATAAAACGCCAAGGCACATAGCCCGCTCGCAAAGATTGCAGCGTCCAGCTTAATAACACAATAGAACGTAATTGAGACTGGCCTTGTTGTAACATCGCCAAATCTTGTTCTAGTATGTCGATAGCAGAGGATACAATGCCGTCCAGTGAATATATTCTGGAGGACAAAGTTGTTAACCCATTGTCGACCACAGAGAGTGTTTTCTCTAAATTAATACGATCAAGTTCACGTATTCGTTCTGCGGCCTCCATCTGTGATACTTTCCATGCTTCATTGTAGGCAGCATAAATGCCGGCATATATGAAACGTTTTTGACGCGGTTTTCTTGGTCCAAGCAAGAATTCCCTAAGGTTTGCGTCCTTTTTAAGTAAGGTTAAGTGTTGTTTCACATCCTGTAGTGTAGACTTATGCAGCCAATCGAGGCATAATTTTCCTACACTGTATATTGTTACTACCCCCGGATGTTGTCTTTGGACGTATCTTGGGTCTGGCCTATTAATAGTAAAGCCCTGAGTTTTATTCAGGAATCTTTCCTGACAGTTATTCGTGTCTGTGGGCCAGATCAACCATTTTTTCCAATCAGGATTAGATCTGTTGAGTTGTAGTATATTGTCAACTGTCACCACTGCCTGTGTATCGTTATTACTTGCAGGTGCTGGTACAGAAGGTGTGTTCATCTCTTTGATCTTGGCTAATCCAAGACAAGATGTTTGTTGGATGGTTTCATTCAAAAACATTATTTGTTCAGGGAGGATACATGCTCTAAATAAAGCTTCTATCCCCTGCACTTGCCAATCTTTAGTACCCCACACAGTTTTTGTGTCTATTGTGTCCTTCCAAAAGTCGAAACCCTGTCTAGACAGTTGGGCATTAAATAATGCTGAATAAATCTGTTTTGTATTTGTTAACATAATTTTCAGTCCTGTCTTGTTTACATTTTTATAGTAAAACATTTCTGGATCAGATGTATTGTAACCTGAAAAATATGGAAATTTACTAACAAATGTTTTTGAACTACCTTTAGGTGGTGTAGGACAATGTTCCCATTGGTTAAACATAAACACATTTCTTGGATATGCAGTTTTATGCAAATAATGATGACCATAGTGGTTATAACAATACAGTTGTTCATAGTCTGATGAACCCTCTAAATATTCATTTTTAGAAAATGCAGCAGATTTTTCTAGGTCAAACATTATGTTATTAACAGTCTCAAAGTCCCAATCATCAGAATAGGTACTGGACGAAATTAGATCACTTAGTGAAATTTTAAACAAATGTGGAATGTTCAATTGTTCCGTCGGACCGAATATATCAAAATCTGTTTTGTCCCACACTATACCATCGTGTATAGGAACAGCTGTGATGTTCACTGATGACAAGTCTCTTGCTTCACGATGAGAAGATTTATGAGGTTTCAAAAGTACATTCACGCCTTTTCCTTCAGTGTTCACATGGATGTATCTGCCACTTATAAGCACGCTCACAGTTGTAACCAAAGCTAGCCAGAGCAGGAAAACAAAAAGTCCAGATATAATCCAGAGTTCAATCCATGGAGAAACCAAATAAGTCTGTTTCAGAAAGTGAATAAAGTCTTGTACTTGCTGCTTGAATTTGAATGATGCTGGCGTCGTTTCAGGTTCACTCGGATCTTCTGAGAACGTATCAAAGTTAATGAAATAGCCAGAAGCAGTTCTATCAATTGTTGGAATTGCATCAGGATTTGTAGAAATCACTGGAACCAGTCGATCACTTGCTACGTTGGTGTAGGCAGGTGTATTTGGACGAACTGTTACTTGGTGTTCAAGAGGGATGAGTTCCATAGCGTTGTTGCTTAGTCCTCCATCTGTTACTGCTGAATTCTCGATTGTTATCAGTCTTTCAGTCTGAACCTCTTGGATAGTAGCGAGAGGAGTGCATCTGCTACTAGGTCGGAGTCCACGAGGCCTACTATTTAGTATTGGCCACATACTGTGGTTTGATGAGGTCGATGGACACAAATCTTTTCTCCTTTCTTCCAGCAAGGGGCGGCAGAAGTACTATTCTTGTTCCTTGAACTGCTAGGACAGGTACTTGTTGTCTGTAAGAAGGTCCAAATTCCTTCTTGTCCGCAATTTTTTCTCTGACTAGATCCCCAACATTTGGAATCCAGACAGGCCTTGCTGGGACCGCCGATTTTTCCCCAGTGGTGGTTGGCTGTAGGAATACGTTGCTTTGTTTCGTTCTTAATTTGTTTAAGTCCTGTAAAACAGCCAAACGATCTTTGATATCAAAAGGTTTATTTTCCACCACTGTGCCTACGTGTTCAAGGTCTGGTACCCACATTCTTGTCCCAAATAGGACCTCATATGAAGTGACCCCCCCTAGAGAACTTCTTGGCAGATTATTCAAAGAGCGTTGGACCCCACTAAGGTGTTTGACCCACCCATCACCCGAACCTAATACCCTAGCTGTTATAGACTGCTTTATGTCTCGGTTTTTCCTTTCCACAACCGAATTTCCCTCAGGATGGAATGGAGAGGAGTACCGCAATGCAACGCCCAGACTGGCCATGGCTTCTTTGTAAGCCCGAGAGCTAAACGCAGGACCCTGGTCAGAATGTAGCGTGCCTATTGCGTATATGCCGATAAAGACTCGCAAATCTTTTATAACAGTTCGAGCGTCAGCTGAGCGCTGAGGCCATAACCATAGGAACCTAAATTCAGTATTTGTGGGAATGCCTTTGTCCAGTAGGACGCAGGTGCGTAGATAGTCTAATGCTGTCTAACAATGGTGTCTGTACTGGGTTGCCGCATTCACAGCATCGTGTCTGGTGGCTCTCTCGCTGTAATTTACAGTCTAAGCAGTTGTTGATGAATATGTGAATTTCTGTATTCATTCCAGGCCACCAGTACCTCTCTTTTAGCGTCAAAATTGTTTTAGAGATCCCTTGATGTGACAGACCTTCCCCCAAATGTGTTTCGTAAATCAAGGCTGCTCTACGTTCCATGTTTGGAATTACCCTATCCCCCACTCCAGGGATTCGAGCAAAAGGAACGTTGTTCGCATCAATTACATAAGAGTACTTGAGTGGAAACTTTTTTGGTAACGCTGCACTGCTGCCTTTGCTTGAAGCATTGACAGCCAACATTATCTCACCGTCTATTTTTGTTTTTGAACGAGTGATCGCAGCTACGGAAGCCGTCTGCACAGCCCCCTTTGCGGCTTCATCAGCCAATGAATTCCCTGCAACGTGAATGCCATCACGTTGATGACTCAGTGTGTGGATCACGTGAGCCTTTGGTAGTTCGTTTTTCAATTGAACTATTTGTTCCCAAAGCATTTTGTGCTTTATTGTGCAACCTTTCGCATCTTTGAAACCATTTTCAAGCCAGTTTTGTATATAGTCATTATACGACTGAACACAGTAAAAGGAATCGCACACTATTAATGTGGGGAATTCTCGATCTGTACTTTCAAGTGCCAGTTTGAATGCTTGTAGTTCAGCTCGCTGAGCTGTACAATCTCCTAGAGACTGAGTTTTTGTGACCATAGGTCTGAAGATGCCATTTCGCATGCGACCTTTAACAATTGCACACGCTGCACTGTAAGCTTGCTTACTCCCTATTGCGGGTTGTGCGGATCTGTCAGTGTAAATTATGAATTCGTACTGATCGAGAGGCAGAATTTCAGTAGGCAGGGGACATTCATGTTCATATTGCAGGAATGCTTGTGTTTTTAAATCTGGATCAAAAACATATTCAACATCTGTTGCAGCAAGAGAATTAACCCATTGTATCCATCTTGGATGTAATGCTTTAGCATTTGGAATGCTCGCTTTTGTGACCGCTTCTAAAGCTGGTACTGGGGTGACAACAATAATGCGTTTCCCTTGGGCTAAGGCTCTTTCTTTTGCTACAGCGGTTTGAACTGCTGTTAGAATTTTTTCAGTTGAACTGAAGCGCATTTCCGCTTGTGTGTACAAATGAGATTTGTACGCTATTGGTATTTTCTCACCCTCATTGAAAGTTGAGTAGGTGAATCCGCATTGACCCGAAATTATTCGGATCACCAAATTGCGTTGACTTACGCGTGTTTGTAAGTGTTTAGTTGCTAACATGTTAGCTTGTAGTGAACGCAAGATTTCTGTGTGTTCTTGTGTCCAGTTTCTGATCGAAAAATCAGGTTTGATTAATGCGTAGAGAGGTACCCTTTCTGCGTAATTTAAAATGTATGTTCTTCCAAAATTTAGGAAACCCAGGATGGATTGTAAGTTTTTTAGCGTTTCGGAGGTTGGAGCAGCGCACATTTTTCTAAAAGTTAGCTGCCAAGCTCTTGCCTTCACTTGAAAGCTCATATCCTAGAAATAGGACATTGAGATGGGCAATTCTGGACTTTTTAAAGTTGAATTTGTAGCCCTCAGAGGCGAAACCCAGTATAATGGTGCTCACCCTGTTCAAGTGTTTGTCCAGGTCATCGTCTGTCAGATAAATGTCATCGACATAGGACAATGCCTCATTGTCATAAATTTGTAGTAACTCCGTTACCCTCGCTGAGAATAAACCTGGGCTATTCTTGAACCCTTGTGGGAGTCGACAAAAGTGACGCTGGGTCCCCATTATGGAGAATGCTGTTAAGTACCTGCTTTCAGGTGCTATGTTTTGACAAAAGAAACCATTTGAGATGTCTAATGTTGTTTTATATTTTTTACGCACAATGTTATTCATTAATGCTGTGCTATGTGCATTTTACACTGCAAAAGTTGTAGAACAAGTGTTTAGGTGTCTGTAGTCCAAAACTAGACGATATGTATTGTCTGGTTTGGAGACAGGAAACAAAGGATTGTTCATTGAGGAGGTGCATGTTTCAATCACCCCTTGGTATTCAAGTTGATCTAAGATCTCCCTGACCTGTTTTTTAGCTTCTTGCTTTATTGGGTACTGCCTTTGTGCAGTTGGTTCATGTTTCAGATGTATTTTATGGTGAGGTGAGTCCTCATCCCATCCTACATGATTTTTATATAATGCTGGGGCCTGGGCCACTGTCCATTTCCTGGCATATATATATTTTATGTTAATTGGAATATGGTTGGAGAAGGCAGGCATAATAATGTCCTCGCCATGTGGGCACTCCCTGACAAATTGTGGTGGCCAGTCCTTTTCTGCTAGAAGTATGTCATAGCCCTTTGATAGTCTTTCACAAAAAAGTGCTTTCACCTGTCTAGGTTTGTCTCCCTCCATCCGGAGTGTTATTTCATATAACTTTTGTGGAGTACTAATCCTGGTGTCTACAGTCTCTACTTTAATGTACTCATTCAAGTCCACTATCTCCAGAAGTTCCTTCACGTTCTGGCGAACTATTGTGACTTCTGCTGCACTGTCCAGCATTGTCTGAGCCCATTCTCCGTTCTTGAGTTGTGTTCTCAGTATTCTCAGCATGTCTAATCTTTAGACCTGCTACCTTCTTTTTGGAGAATTGAGGTTTTGCTTTAGTTTTTGGTGCGTGTTTGTCATCTTTCGATTTCACGCGTTCTTCTCTATGTTCCGATCGTCCTCTTCTTTCCGAAGTCTGTGATGAGATCTGAAAGGGACGAGAGGAACGTGTATCAGTATCTTGATACCTGTCAGGTTTTTTCAAATTATCCCTATTCCTGAGGTTATACCTCCTTTCAGAGGGCTCTTTTTGAGGAGACCTACCTCGGGATTGAGAACGTTTCTCGTTTGAATTTTGTTTATTAGTTTCCCACTTCTTTTTAGAAGATGTAGGAGTTTGTTTAATAGAGTCCTTCTCAGGACTTTCAGATAGCTTCGGCTTCACTGGTCTTCCACCCAAACTATCTCTGCCTAATTCTGCATAAGATTGTTCTATTATTCTGGGTAGCTCCGTTTGATGTTCTGTAACATCGAATTCCCTTAATTGTTGGCGGATCGCTACTGCTGCTGCCTCCCCTTTAATATTAGATAATATTATTGTTGAGACCTGGTCGAAATTTTTCAGTAATTTCATACCTAAATTTAGAGCAGGCTCTGCCCCGTATTCGTTTTGAATTTGTTTCAGGACATCAGGTATTACCGCAATTGACGGAATGCCATGTGTTTTTGTATAGATGGCAGCAAAGACTGAGCCCCATGTGGTACAGTCTTCCAGTTGTGGTGTGATCCCCATTGGTAAACTGATTGTTAGGATTCTGTGTTTCTCATACGGGCTAGTATTTGGAAATACTGCTTCGATTTGAGTAATTTTTTGAGCTATCCAGAATGGAATTTGCTCACGTTTTGTGGGTATTTTACCCATGACTGCGTATAGAGTCTGTGGTGTAATTTTTAGTGTATTCCCCTGTTGGGGAGTTTGATTTGGAATTGTTAATGGTTGCTGGACTGTAAAAGTCCACATGACATATTGGACCAATTGTCTGTAAATTTTTATTAACTCTGTGAGTTGAGTAAGTAATTCCTCGTCTGACATCTCTTCAATGTTAGGATGAGGTGTGTAGCCGACTAGAATCGGCCATGTTGCTCCTGGTCTACCTAGTGGACCGAGCCTAGTAATGTTTTTGTGATGTTTTAGGGCGCCTTTAAACCAGAGCTGATGCTCCTGGTATGTTAATGGAATTTCAATATCCTCGAAAGGAATGTATTCCTCTGGTGGATCATCTTCTTTGTAGAAGTGAAACGTGTGTGATACTGGATTGCATTCAGGAAATATTACCCATGAATAGAATACCTCTGTCTGAAAGGATTCATGTGCCTCTATCACGAAAACTGCTCTAACTCCTCTTGGCGGTAGGCCATGTTTTATAAGTTTTAGAGTGATGGCTCTTCTTAAGTTTTGAGGGATGTCTATAACACCCTCCTCAGTTTCATTTAAACCTGTAATGTTAAAAACTGCTGCTTGGGCTGGATCAGCCGCAGCACCACCGTTTCCAGTGTTATTGTCGTTGTCAGGCATTTTGTTGTTTGAAAAATGTAGAACAAGTTTCAAGGAAACAAAGATAAGGTGCACAATATTTTGGAACACTGTATCCTTCAACGTTGAGCAAACCAAACAGCTAAGATATAGGGTGTTTCCCTATATAGCCGTGGTGGATACTTAACCCTGCCCACTCCAGACGTCTTTTGGAGTATATGGGTAGGGGTCTCTGAGAGAAAAAGCACGGCTGAGTTACTCAGTATCTAACGTTGAATTACCGCCTTACCAAACCGTTGGGCGCCATGTAGTGAGGCTCCTATTTCTCTAATAGGCTCTGCGCATTGGAATAATATATCCTATAGTTTTGACATAGGACTAAGCTCAGTATGTCCCTATCGAGTATATTAAACTTAATTACTTGTGCCAGCTAGCTCAGAGGCCACTAGAAACTCCTTGACAACAAGAAGGGAGTAGTTTCTGGCAGCCGCAAAACATGACCACTATGTTTCCCTTTAGAATCAGAACGTGTCCCAGAGTCGTGGAAACAATAGATAACTATTTCACTCATCTCAATCGTGCATGCTTAGTTTTCTCCAAGTTACACAGAAAGGAATAGACGGGCGTTTCAATAAAAGATTTATTGAACAGTCTTGTTTCTGGTGTAGGTAAAATGTGCTGTTACGATCACAAGACAGTATGCGAGATAAATAATGTACAGTGTGAGCAGTAGAAATAAATAATACTGCGATAGCATTATCTTTTAGTACATATGCCGTTACATAAATAACACAGACTAAAAATGCGAGTACTCATACGATGCGTTTCGAAGCTAGTTCTACCCCAATGTACCTAACCTAACCTAGGTGTAGGGAGAGGTATGATGTAGGTGAAGTATTCCTTACTATGGTATACTAAGAGTATGTTAAGCCTAGTATGCCTAGTATGCCAAGAGTCCCTCCAGGTTCTTGTCAGCTCCATACCTGAAGAATGAGAGAGGTAGGAATCTCTTTGCCAGACTCGAACTCCAACACCCCGCAAGGGAAGTCAGATCACTCGAAGCTGGACTCTCTGCGTGCAGGGATGACAGCGTCTTCTCAGTGCGTCAGGCCGGGAAACGGGCTCCTCTGAAGTCGAGGTCTCCTCTAGTTTATAAGGGCTAGGGAAGGTATATTTATACCTGAGAGTACCTAAGAATGTTAGTATTGACGTGAGTCGGACAGCGAAAGACGTCATGAATGAACCCCTAAGGAATAATGGTTCATGCATAATATATGAGTCCTTGAAGAAATCAATAGTCCTGGGCTAGGGAAACTCCCGCAGCCTAAGGGTCTGTTCTTCACGAACTCGTTGTGACGTTAGGGTGGACGGATGTCAGAGACCATGCCTGTATTTGGAGTGCACGGTTTAATGCCTAAATAAGGGCTGGTATTTTATGCCTATATAAGGGCAGGGCGAATTGTGCCTATATAAGGACATGATACTGGAAAGCCCCTTTATGGACACCCTAAGAGGAATACAACACTCTGGTACAACTGAACCACAGAGTTATGCACGTTATGTCACGAATATGAAGTGTGCTGCGAACTCTCCTTCTACTAATCAACTTAATCAAATCTGCCCCAACATTCCATTACATCATATATATACAGGTTGGCAGGTATAATGTGACATCATAATGTATAAAGGGCGTTATTGGACAGGGAATAAAGATGAGAAGAGAGAGCAAGGAGAAAAGGTAGAGTGTAGAGATAACAGAAGATATGGTTGCTATGAACAGGTACAACAACAACTCTAATATTTTAAATTTAACATGCATAAAGTATGAAGTCTCTGAAAAAACAAAGACCGTATCCATGTAGAATTCTGGACAAACATCCTGAAAAAGGCAATTAGTCTTCCAAGTAGCGATTATTTGGGCCACTCTAGTCCCCATGGATTCCCACTAGAAGTATTAAAAATCAGGTAAAGTAGATCTTCCCTTGCACAAAGGTAGTTTTATATAGCAAAGAGCCCTTCTCAAGGTTGAATCTATCATTCGGAAAACAGAGAGAGGAACCAAAAGAGGAAGAGCCAACAACAAAAATACACAATTTTGGACGGAGCAATCTTTAAATGATGGTACACCCTCCTATGAACCCTTCATCGAGACGTGATGTTTGTTTTTCTGGCAATACACACATCAATTTGCCATTTAAGAAATTACATTCAGGCTTACATCGCCTTAATTCTAACATATGGTTAGTACTATAGTTTTGCCAATTTGTTTATTCGTAATTATATACTATTTTGGCCACTCTAAGATGCCCGCCGCATTCTCTCCGGTATTCTGTACATTGTGACGTAAGGGACGTTAATTTGGGACGATATAAGGGAACTTCAAGATGGCGCCTATCGTCCACGCCAGAAGTCATCTTCTCGTACTCGGCGGACGACGGAACATATCACGCTTCGCTGCCAGCTACAAACAGTGAGTGTTGGGCGCGTATCTTAGAGATGCAGTGCGGATGTGACTGAACGGTTTTCTCCCAACTGAGGAGAGTCTGTGCCTGTGTATATGACTAGTATGATCTTTTAATTTTTATTTTCTTGAATAGTTGGCGCACACTTAGGGAACTGCTCTGAGTGTTTGTACTCATCGGTAATTGATTGAGTAATCACTTCCTCATTACTCCAGGTTAAGAGAGGGGCTTAGATCCTATTAGTAGATCTCGGATTACTATGGAGTTTTATTACACAAGTTTGTAACAACACCGTTTATTGACTGGATGCTAGACAATTACCGAGTGTATATGCTACAAAGAGACGTTGTCTGTATTCACTTATCCGAGGTGACCCAAGGAGGTCACACTTTCAGAGGACGCTCCGAAGAGTCTAGGGTTTTTCATTTGATATGAGGATAATTATATCCCTTTTATGCCCTTTAACATTATGTGACTTTAGATATTGACTGAAATATAGAAAGTGGTGCTACCATCTCCCTTGGGTACATTTTGGAATATATAAAAAAAAAAATCTTGATTGATATTGTGATACCTTTTGATTTCTGGTCTAGAACTCCATTTATTCTTTTTAGATTTCTTGGATTTGGCATTTGGACTTAGACCGAGAGGTAAATTTCGGACTTTCAGAAACACTTTCATGATGAGCTAACTGGAGAGCCAATCTTATAAGGTCCTCTTATTGATATTGATTCACAGGTTTTGATTCTGCGCTGATTTGTATAATTTTGGACCGTATGGTACTGACGATAGTCAATTCAGTGAGTACCAATCCTCTAGCTTTCCACCATTCGTAATATTAATGGACTTTTGAAACTGCATGGATACACCTGTCACACAACATATCTATAATGTTGGGTATAAGGGAATTTGTCTCTACTAGACCTATGCTTGCACAATTCTCAACCCTAATAACACGCTTTTGAGCAATGCCTTTCCTGAGACACTTTCCGGTGAACTCTCTTGGTCACATGAATATGGTGTTGGTCACTTGAAATTAATACTTTAGATTGCTCCTCCTGATTACAAAATGTTTACATTGTAGATATATTGCCCTGATGAAGTCTGCTGTAACTGTCAGCTGTAGGCGAAACACATGTTGGCAAAAGGCAAAACGGTATCTGTAAAGACGGTGGAATAAACAACCTCTGAAACCAACACCTCAGCTTGGAAGATTCTGTGTGCGTGGAGTAATTGATGGACTATTGTAGGACTTGATCTTCATTGAGGGGGATTGTTGGCTTCCACTCCTCTTGAAGCACCAGTTGGATAATTTTGTGTTCTAAATATTTGATGTTGTTCACTTTTTCCTAACTATTCGTAGAGTGCACCTAGTTTACCTAGCCAAATCTTGTTGTTCAATAAAAAAATAAAAAAAAATATATATATATATATTAAAATAAAAAAAGACGGGATTGAGGCAGAGTGGAGGGGGAGTCAAAAGAGAGTGCGGGAAGAGAGAAAGAGAATGGTGCTGGAGGAGAGAGCAAGGAAACGCCTGCACTCCCAAGGGGCGCTAAACGCAAAGTAAAAAAAAGAAAGCGTTTCCTCAAGTATGCAGTGGAATCGTACAACTCATGAAATCAGACACTGTGAGACCGAAATGTTCCTGGGTGGGACAAGCACAGGAGTAAGCAGGAAAGCCATCAAATCAATAGCAGACATCTGGAACAGACGACAAGGTCAGGGACTGACCCAAATCCCACTCTAAGTATATGTTGTGCATTAGAAACAATAGGTTTGTCAATGGTAGTCAAGACCTTATAAAAACATGTCTTCACTTTAGAGAAGACGCTTGTCAATTCCCCGGCTCAGCAAGACAGGAAGAGAATAAACAACCAAGCAGCACATGTGCTGTAAGGAGGTATTATCTCTGAACCTGAACTGTGCAACCGGTGACTGGAACCACAATGGTCACTGGAACTGGACACCGAAACCATTTGAAAGTTCCTTCACTGACATCTTAGCCGGGACTCATGCCGTTTGGGTGATGGGTTTTTGGGTGATAAGTTATTTGGTGAAGGCATTTTACAATTTCTGCTGGAGCAGCTGTAGCTTCAGAGCACCTTTTCCTTTTTATTTACCAGTAGCCAAAATTCCTGCTTTTCGAAGATATTTAGCACTGGATGGACCTTGCGATAATTGAGTGCTGTTTTCTGCGTCACTTATGTATGTATATTGTATTTCTCTAGTGTCATGCTGTATGGGAGTATCAACCCTTGCACCACGTACTGAAGTAGGCATTACTGAACTTCACTATCCCAGGAAAGTTCAGTGCCAAAAGGGAGCGCCTGGGTGATCCAATTGGTACTGGGTACCCTGAGCCATTCTCTGTGAATGACAGAACCCACTCAGGTCTGTTAACCCCAAATGCCACATTTACCAGGGAAAAGACTCACAGTTGTAACCTCTGATGCACAACCTGGCAACTCCAATTAAAAACACCATATGTAAAAGAGAGTGGCTTCAACAAGCAACACAACTCAACTTGTACTTCCCATGTCACATCCTCCTATATGTGGACACAAGTCGCACTTTGAGATTTTGTGTACATTCTGTCACTGGACGTAATTACAGAATATTTACATAATTAATACAAAGATGTGTTTTGGGACATGAAAGCCCGACATTCATACACTGCTTTTAAAAGTTACAGTAGCCAACGCCAGACATACACTACAGTGCTGGCACACAGAAAATACTGTTATTTCTTTTAGTTATTATTCAGAAGGATTGTCTTCTACACACTTAGGCTACAAGACACGCATTAAATTAAATGTGTATACGTGTGTAAAATGCATCTACGAGATTATAGCAACTACAGTTTATCACGGGACTCGAGGAACATGAAAAACAATCATAATAACAGGAAATCAATATTTCCAGAATTTTTTCACATAGCGGCCATTGCTGGTGGTCGTCTGTTTTAGGAGTTCGCCTTCTTGGGAGTGAAGGAGAAACGGTCCATGGTGCAGTGACTTGCTAAAGATCTCACAATTTTCATCAAACGAGTGAGTCAGGTCTAGAAATCTGGGGTTGCAACACAAAACGTTTTAGACTCGTGCTATTTCATGTTCTTGGTGGTAAGTTAAGTCAGTGTTTAGTGCAAACATCTCAGCGCCAAATATGAAAGACGTTTTCTGAAGGTGGTAATGTGTGACAAGTATGTTGGTGCTTATTTGTTGTGTGGCATTTTGTTGTGAGGATGAGGTGCTCTGTTGTTTTTTGTGTTGGTGTGTTTTGGTGCTGCATTCTTGCAATGGGGTGGTGTTGTGTTGTACAGTGGTTGTGGTGTTTTGTTCTGTTTTAACTACTTAACTACTTTCTAGTTTTGTTCCCTGTTAAAATTCGTGCTGATTATTGTGTTGTCTTTTGTTGTTTACTTTAGACATGTCAACAAATGCGACATTGCTAGCCAAAAGAAGCGAATGCTTTTAAATTCCTGGCGACAAGCAACCATTAACTACTATGTGGGAAAGGAAAATAGCGCTGCTCCAGCTCTTCAACTCTTTGCGGCACCAGTTAGCTCACAACTGTGGCAGACAATGTGACAGATTTATCAACACTTTCTAAAGTCACAAAAAGTAACACAAACTGGCACAGTGATGATAACGTATTTACTTTTAAGCGCAAAATAATTTTGGAAAGTAGCCTATAAAGTAACAGAAATAGCGTTTTGCACTACTTGGCACTATTTTTCAGTAGTTTGCTAGTTACCTAGCTTGCTTTCTGCTATAGACCCGGGTATTTCGTTGTGTGTAGTATTTATGATTTGGGAATGAATACCCGCTGGTCTCTAAATCTCCCCTGGCCCTCTCTTTTTGTGTTTTCTGCCCTACACCCAAACCATGGGGTGTGCATGGTTGGAAGAGTGTTGAATTGCAGTCTCCCCTATGTGGGAAGTCTTTTGTTGTCATACATCAGTGACAAGTGTTGTTGTCTTGTATTAGATCTCTATGCCTCAGTGATTAATGAAAGGGAGAGGAAAAAAAGGTTAGAAGTATTCCATTTACACATGCAAAGAATGAGCGTTTTATGTAGATGTGCACAAAAATTAACCCCCTGATCTCATCGTTCGCTCTAAGGGGTATATTCACAAGAACGTGCGCTAAACATCTCCAAAAAAGTTTAACGCAACTTTACACATCGCAGTCTATCGCGGGAAAATAACCCCGTGTTAACGTGGAATTCACAACACGGCGGTACCATGCGATAGTTTCCCGAAAACGTGGCCAATGTCTGCGATACAACCACCGCGACGGCGATAAAAACACAAACCCCAACGCGAAAAAAAATGCGATGGGCCAAACCGTGATGAGGAAATCAGCGATAAGCAGCGCCGGGCCTGCAATACACACACGGCAGGCGGGAAAATCACTACAAAAGTAGAAAAAACCCACAAACACAAAATAACCAACACCGAAGCACCATGGAGGCAGCCGGAGCAGGCGCAGAGGATGAGCGGAACCCCACAAGCACCCCGGACGACCAGCCTGGGACCTCGGGGACAGGGAAGGGCAAAGACAAGAAGAAGAGGAAGAGGCGGTTCGGTCTGCAGGAGAATAGGATCCTGGTCACGGAGGTGATGGAACACCATCAAGAACTGTTCGTCACCTCCAACGTGTCATTGGGCACCAAAAATGGAATATGGCGGTCCATCGTGGACAAGGTGAATGCCGTCGGAGAGCACAGGAGGTCAATGGACGAGGTCAAGAGGCGATGGATTGACATCAAGCGCAAAACCAAGGATAAACTCACAGGCAACCAGAAGGCAGCAATGCAGACTGGAGGTGGGAGTCCAGCGCCACAGCTGGAGCTGGATGACATGGAGGAGCTGGTGTCGACAGTCATCAGTGTGGAAACCGTGGCAGGAGTTGGGGGAGCGGACACTGCTCGACATGTGACAACACAACAGCAACAGGGTGAGTAACCACCAGGTACTGGGGGGACAGGGGGAGATGGCCACAATGGCACACATGCACAATCAAGCAGACCACAGTGCACACCCACAATGACTCTGGATCATGGCCCTGATCTACAAACTTTCACAATGTACATTGCCATGCTGTCTGAATGTGAACATGTACCATGCGGCTACATACATGTGGACACATTGTAATACAGCATCTCCCCTTCACATTGCAGAGGCACCGTCAACACCTCCTGCAGGGCAGTTCCAGCCACTCTTCACTGATGACGAGGAGGACACCCCCAGCATCGACACCGAAGCCCTCCAAGACATCATTGACATCATCCGCAACTCACCTCCAGGATCAGGGCAGCCCAGCTGCATCGAGGAGACCCCACCCGCTCCACAAACCACCCAGCAGGAGGCACCCACAACCCCGGCTGTCTCCCAGGACCCCCACGAACAACACATGGCCTTCCAACGCCGTGTGTTGGAGGGCCAGAGGGAGATGGCTGGTGCGGGTGGGGTTCGACCTCATGGCTACCAAACTTGACGCCATCCATGGGTGTCTAAGTCCCATCAGGGACCACCTCCAGTCCCTAACGGACACCCACAGGCCGCTCCATGGTCTCCAATGAGCCCTGGCTGACATCGCTGGAGTCATGACTCGGAGACAAGAACACCTGTCCGCTCAGAGTGTCCCCAGCAATCTCAGCCGTGAGCTGGCACACATGCGGAGGCTCATGGAGGACATGGTGCGGATGGAGGCGGAAAGGATGGCAGCCACCGCTGCACATCAGCATAATGTAGCTGGGAGCTACCATGCCCTGCAGATCCTCATCATGCATTGCTGCCACAAGACGTGGCGCAGAGGAATGCTGCTGCTCCTACACCATCCACATCTCCGCCCCATGGTGTTTCAGTGCCTCACAGTGCGGGAGACATTTCCACTCCGGCACCTGATGTGTCACTGCCACACAGTGCGCCCGACAATCCACCTCCGGCCCCTGATGTGTCAGTGGCACACAGTGCTGCAGCCTGAACTGCACCACCCACAGGTGAGGCAGAGCACACATCCGAGGACGTGGATGGGTTTGAGATCAGAAGGAAGCACTAGCATTCATTTCCGGCACCTGGCCTGTTGCTGCTTGGTGCCGCACATGGCCCCATGACCTTCCACTGACCCCCGATACACTCTGGTGCACTCACCATGGACCGCGACATGGACTGCCATATCCTGTTTGGTGACCAATGACACGGCGACCAGACTGCGGACTGTACTCTTCCTCTTCTGCTGTACTTGTCATTCCCCGATGGACTCTGGCTGGGCCTCCATGGGCCCATATTGTGAAGTGGGGTTGGCATGGCCCTGTACTGCTCCAGCTGCAAAACTCCACGGGATGTGCATTAAACATTCAGAAACGCACTGCTGTGTCATGTCTTTCATCATTTAAGTATGAATGTGTGGATGAATGTAGGGTCAGTGATTGCTCAATTAAAGATTTCCCCACAAGAAATAATGAGTCAAAATCAGCAGAGTGTAGTCAATGATGCTCATCTAGTGGGATTCCAGTCACAGTGTGCTACATTGCCGATTGCGTTCCGGGTGCCGTAGACACTACAACAGGGACACACGCATTAGTCACTTCCTTGTCCGGACATGGGCTGAACCACGCCCAGCGCCCCCGAGTCATTGTTGCAAGCCCTGCGCTGGTCCGGCGTACGCCAGGCCAGACCACTTCGCTTACGTTCTGAGGGGGGGCCACATAGCTACATGTCGCAGGTTTACACGCTAGTGGTCTGCAGGTCACTGGTCTAGTTGTCAGCATGTCACGGCCACTCCCAGAGGGCAAGTTTGCACACACACCACACCCATCCGGCACAGGCATCACAGGCCATGTGACCCCGCCAATATAAGGGGCCGACAACGTCACATTCCCCACTGCCGGAGGTGACTGGATGACGGACGTTCCACGATTCTCAATCATAAAGGGCCCATGAGTTGTTTCGCACAGGGTTAGTGGCACCCGAAGCCATGCGGCCGCCATGGGCCTACCACCACGTGGCACTGACTGGGGTTGCACAGGGTTAGTGGCACCCGAAGCCATGCGGCCGTCACGGGCCTACCACCACGTGGCGCTGACTGGAGTTGCCCAGGGTTAGGCGCACCGAAATTGCTGAGCGGGTGTGCAGCCTGCGATGATGACGTGTGCATTGATGTGGTCTCTGCCATTGATGCCTCAGCGTCATGTGTGGGACCTGCTGGGCCACGGTGCTGTTCCGCATGATGTGGAGCATGCCATGGTCGCGGGACCGGGGACTGGAGCTTGCACGGGCACGTGGTGTGCCCACTGGGGGACACACCGTTGTCGGCAGGTGAGCAGTGGGGCTTGGGTGCGCAAGTGCGGACAGCCAGCGCTGGCCGGCGGGAGGGGCTAGAGTGCGGCTGCATGTGTGCGCAGGGGCAGACAGGCATTGTTGCCGTGTGCAGTGAGATGGACTCTGCCATGATTGATTCTGGCCTCGTTTATAGATTGCAGACCTGGTGTCTTGCAGTGTATACCGGCACGTGGTTGGAGACACACCGGTGGCAGCAGGTGAGCAGTGGTGCCTGGGTGCGCGGGGGCGGCAGTGTCCCTCCCTCTCTCTCTCTCCCTTCCTTTCCTTCTCTCTCTCTCTCTCCCTTCCTTTCCTTCTCTCTCTCTCTCTCTCTCTCTCCCTTCCTTTCCTTCTCTCTCTCTCTCTCTCTCTCTCCCTTCCTTCCCTTCTCTCTCTCTCTCTCTCTCCCTCTCTTCCTTTCTCTCTCTCCTTCTCCCTCTCCCTTTCTTTCTTTCTCTCTCTCTTTCTCTCTCTGCCTTTCTTTCCTTCTCTGTGTCTCGCTCCTTTGATGTGCGCATGACACACGTTCTGATTTTGTGCTTTATTTTCCAGGCTGTGACACCAGGATTGTCCCGGACGGACCCGACAGGAGTCTTCCGCATTGGTGTTTTGTGTTGTATTTCAATAAAGTTTTTGGTTGTTACTTCAATGATGAGTGACTGTTTCTCGTTCTTCTGACCATACATGTGTGTTTCTTGTTGTCATTGTGCGACATCATGCGCTTTTTGTGGCTCTTGTGTCGTGCACGGTATGTGTTTGTCCGGGGGGGAGGGCCTGGGAGTGGTGGCGGTGGGTGTTGTGGCCCTCTTGGGTCTCCGAGCTGCATGATCATTGGCTCCATGGCATCTGTGGGTCTTCAGATGTGGCTCTGGGCTGGGCTCCCTTTCATACTGCAGGTAGTCGTCCTGCTTAACACCAGCAGAAGGCAGGTGTTAAATCCCTGCTGCTACCGTGGCTTATCGTCTGTTTTTGGTTCGCATCGCAGATCTGGCAGTTTGTTGTGAAAGTGGTGTAGTGGTGTTTTCGTGAGTTTTTGCACAGGAACGCCTACTCTGCATCTCATTAGGGTTAGTTGGTGGTGCCACCCGTGGAGATAAATGTTGCGGCTGTTATCGCGGGAATACTGGCGATGTCTGCAGTTTGCACCCGCTTGTGAATGGGGCGATAAATCTATCTCCACTTTTGATGCGCTAAAGTGCCGATAACTCGGCGATAAGTCCTTGTGAATATGCCCCTAAGTGTGCCCACCAGTGACTCCACAACCTGGACAATGAGATGTTTGGGAGGAATCTCTCTTTCTGGCAGGATTTACAACCCAATATTAAATGGGAAATCAGTCTATGGAAAGACTGCTTTAAATGGTCATTGCCTTCATTTGGTGTGACCAAAATTAGAGCTTCCATCATTCTGTGGAGGGCCTTCATCTTTCAAGGCATCATGATCGTTCACGTTTCGACCATATAGGGCTGTTTATGTTTCAAAATCACACAGTGAACCCATCTACCTTGGGTGCTTTGAAACAGGTTATCACTTGGACTGATACATTGATCTGTTCTGCAATAACTAATGACTATTCCGTCTCTGTTACACTATTCCAGTTCCAGTAACGCTGTTTTTCAGACCTCTTAATCTCTATTTGCTAACATTCCCTCGTACTCTGAGGGAAATATAGCCTTGTAGTAAGTTCCAAAGAGTCATGTTTTACCTCCTGTCATCAATTAAGAGCCCCTAGCCTCCAGTTAATAGACACTTCTTTCATCTTTCTCTTAACTCAGTGATACCAACAACCAGTCAGCATTTTCACCCACAGCAGGAGTCCAAGAAAACAAAAAATTGCCACACATTTGAGGCCACCTATGGGAGGAAAAGGAAGGCTGAAGGGGAGAGGCCCTTTGATAAGGTCACACACAATGCGAATGGTAAAGGAAGCTAAGGAGACTCCAGAGTCCAGACTCAGAGTATAGTGTAACAGCTGTGGGATGTAAGAGCACCTGATATGCAACTAACCTGAACCTCTTTCAGCACCACACATTTACCAAGTTTTGTTTCAGCTAGATGACAGGTACCACTATCTACCTTCACAAATTGTGCCAGTAAATATCTGTGGACAGGTGCGACGAGAGACAAGGTATGAAACTTCGATTTTTCCCAATAATTCCAGTTAGCCCAAGGGATGACTTCGTCATGAATAGCTTGATGGTGAATGATCTTGGAGGCTGGGGACCCAGCAAGGCTGTGCTAACCAGCACAGTGGTCTCCACAAGAGGAAAGAGCTGATAAAGAGGAGATCTCAGAAAGAATGCTTTCTCTCAGAGACAGTGTGTTGCCTCAGGAACACCAGGACACAGCCAAAATGCCACTTCAGCAGTCTGACCTGCCTACATTGATATGCAAAGAACAAGAGATGTCTGGAGAGGGTTATGTTTTTGACACAGGAAGCCTTTCAGAACTGTAGAGATTGTTTAAGGCTGTAAGTCTCTAATATTTACCAAAGCTCAGTCATTGTCCTAATCTGGAAAGAGACAACAGAGTGCAGTGATGCATGGCCAAGGGCAGGAAGCTGTTTGCTGGATAGATACATGGTCTTTGGGCTGCTCTACAGTGAACCTTCCTATCCAGGTCTGGGTAAAAGTCTGCAGTCCCCGTTGCTCAGCAGAACCGACTTAAAGCACCTGGAACACAGGGTCCCCTTTTGGGATACTTGAAGGAGAAAGAGGCCACATAGAAGATTGTCTCTTCTTTCTTTGGCCAGGCTCTGATAAAGAAATAGAAAGGTTGTTCCATACCTGTCTGGTGTACCAACTGAGAAGGTAAAGGAGTCTTTGAGGAGATAAGAATTGACATTGTTGGTTCTCTGAGCCATTCCACAAACTCAGAGAGTACTTATGTCTTGAAGGTCATGGACCAGGGAAGAAGAATTGTAAGTAGTTCCACTGATGGTTACTAATTCACCTATTACGTCTATAGCAGCAGAAGCTCTTAGTGGCACATTTGTATCAGTTAGATCACCTGGGAAGTTGTGCTCAACAGTGGAAGAACCTTCATGTCGGCCGACATGAAGGACATGTGGCTGTGGCTGATGTACCTTAATAGGGTTTTCCACCTCATACTATCTCCATTCCAATGGATCTGTTGAGAGAATCACCAAAACTGGTGAGAAGTGGAATACAATGGTCATTTGCAGCAGTAATTAAATAGCAGGCTTACTATGTGCCTACCATGGGTGTCACAGACAGGAATGAAGCTGTGCCCATTTGAATACTTGCATTGACACTTTGTCTGTACCCTCCCCCCCCCACCAGCCTTCTAAACAAAGACTAGAAAGGCGACTAAGGTTTCCAACAAATAACAAGATTGGCTGAGCCAACTGACACACAATGGGAAGAACAACCTCACGGCAGCAAAAACTGATGAAGAAATGCTGAAATCAGAAAGTGATGATAATTGGGTAAAATCCTGATTCATTAATCCCATCAGTCTTCAGCCTCTGAAGGGCAAAAATGTCACTGTTATGAAGATATTCCGTAATGTTATTTATTTTCCTGGCCTGGGCTCATACAGAAACTGCACATGTTCTTCCCTATGAATGGGCACAATTCTTACTACCACAGTGCGGCGATTGTTACAGCTCTCACGTTGGGAAAATATAAAGAGTAGGACAGTGGCCAAAGTTGTATTCAGTGGAGGGAGTTAGTCACTTTCCAGATGTTACAGCTGTGCATCTTTGTGACAATAAAAGGAATAGTGCAGATATGTGCTGAAAGAATACTCAGATCTTTCATCAGTGACCCCAGAATTGATGCTCATGTGTACACAGGACATTGGCTCCTGGTACAGTCTCTCTACTAAGAGCATCACATACTAAAGGCCACAGAGTCCATGGGTGAGCCCTGTTTTTCCAGATGTCTAACAACAGAAACAGAGCTGAGATTTCGTGTGGACTGCCTTGGTCTCATTGAGGACATCAAAACAGATGCCTGTTCCAAGAGTAGATAACATTGGGTGATGCATCAGAAGCCACAAGACTTTGGAGCAGTTTCGAGGTGACCAGGGGTTACTGGCAGGTTTTCTTGACTGCTGGTGCCTAGGAGGAAACTTATTTTGCAAAGCTGATGAGGTTACACCAGTTCTGGTTCAGGCCTTCAGGTTTGAAGAGTACTACCTCCATATTCCAAAGGATGGAGGTTAGGGTTGTTTTGTGACTAGAAGCTTTTCATTGAACCTTCCCAAATAACACAACAGTTTTCAGTTCCAGCTATAAGGACTACCTTACCCATCTGAGAAGAGACGTGCAGAGGGCCATGTTCACCATTCAATGAAGCCCAGAGCTATTTCCTGTGCGCCTATTGGATGGAGAGAACATCCAGCATCCCAGTCCAGCATAGTGTCAACGCAGGTCAGTGGTCAGTGTCGCGTGAGCCAACCAAACTTGGCCATTCCCTCTTTCTTCATCTGTGCCTTTAATGAATCCACCCTTCTGTCTACAGGCAGGATCTCTAAAAACTGTGGGCAGTCGTCCCCAGGACTGTAAGCCTGCACGCTAAATAGGCCCCCCTCTTAGAAAGTGTTTGTATCTTGGAGATCTGCACGTACAGCTAAACATAAAAATAAATATATTCATTTTTAGAGGTGTTGAAGAAAGAACATGATTATGTTCCATTTCACCATTGCTGAAACTATCTTAGTATTTACAGTGTTTGCAGGAAAAAACATATTTCTTTCTGTTGCATTCTAATTTGACCTCTACTTTGGCCTTAAAACACACACACGTAATACCAAGCTTGACAGGTTACGTCAAGGAAGAAGTCTGTAAAGTTAGATCCAAACCATGAGAATTCAAGAATATTTTACTGAATCCAAACACAGCTACTGGAAAACGTTGTGCTGTGTCAAATGGTAAATAAACACTATTTTAAAATGCTAAACTGTGAAAATACACCATATAGGCCGCAATGCAATGTACACGTGTCCATTTTGATTATCAAAGTAAAATATTTACTTTTAAAATTAGTCTTATTTAAGTGCCTTTAAGTATTCGCTGCAAAAATTGCAAACTATTGCCTGCACAGACATTGATGAAAATGTATTTTATACTTCATAAATGTGCCTTGCATTTAATCAGTTTTTAAATATATTAAGGATTCAATGTGTTGAGGAATGAAGCAATGGATTTTGATGCAAGGCGGGAATAATAATTATGATTAGGCCAGGGTGAAATCTCCATTACGCCTGTGTAATGTGTAATCTTGGAAATTATGCATACTCTTTTTATGTGACGTTTTTGAATTACATTGTTACAGCACATCACGTAATTATGCACCATTCCAAGCAAAAAAGTTAGTGCACGCGATCAACCTGAACCACAGAATGCAATCATGGGTTTTTTGCACTATTTTTTGCACAAAATGCACCCTTGTGTCCAAAACGGATGAAAATACACATTTCACACTAAAATATAGCACCAAATGCTGGTTTTGCCCTTTGCATATTTGCACATAATTTTGCCAAATTTTATATAATCATGATAAAGCAAACTGGCCGAATTTCACACAGCCTAAATTGTGATCCGGGATGTCGGCAACTGATGAGTGATATTCTTTAGTATCAGTTCATGGTAATTTTGCACCGATTTGTCAAGTATCTAGCAATCAACATTCCATTCTCAAATGGGAACAGCAGCTGATTAGTAACTCATTGTCAGCTCATTTGTGGAGGTTTTACACATGTTCATGTTGAGACGTTGCTCTGTTCAGCTATGTCCCACAGCCCAGTCCACAGAGATTAATACATTTTTCTTTGGGATGCTTGGCTCACCCCGGGTGGCAAGGTCTGAGCATTAAATCAGTTCTTGTAGAAGGTCAGTGAGGTGTTATGTGTAACAGCACAAACAACAATATAGACTACTTGTGTTGTGTTTCTTTTTAATCTCCCTCTTCTCTCCCCTCCTATGGTCGTGCCTTCTTTCTTATTTCCCAGCTCACAGTGGCATGCATTCCTGCTACACTGCAAGTTTGGGAGACGCTTAGGAGTTCACAGGCAGGGCGTTTGGAACAGTGGCATGGTCTGCAGAGACATGGTAGAAGCAGTTTGTGTTATTTTTGGCATGCCAGTGTTTGTATGCATTTGGTCATTCAAGCAAAACCTATTGACTTTGCCATTTTTTCTTCTTCTGTGTTACAAAAATAAAGTCCAGATTCAACTCATTTCAGTATAATAGGAAAATGCTCCACCAAGCGGGTATAACTAGATTGCCTCTTGCCCTACTTATATTTTCAAGTGTCATACATGGAAAGTTTTCTAATAGCCTGTAGGGTGACTCTCGTTTGACTTATCTGGACTATGTGGAATCTCTGATCACAAGGTTTGACAAATCCTCTGTGCAAAAAAACCCCCCCAAAAAACATAGGGGCATATTACCAAGGATTAGCGATATTTATCGCTAACCGCGCTTAGCGCGTTACTTGGTAACGCCACCTATCGCTGGAAATTATCGCTGAGATAACACCCTATTAGTAAGGTTTATCTCCATAGCAATAATATTTCCAGCGATAGCGGCAAAATGCGAGAATATCGCTGGAAAACCAGCGATATTCTTGCATTAACGCTAAGGTGGATTCAGCATTAGAATCCACCTCCTATACTTCAAACAGGTAAGTCATCCTCACTAGCAGGTGTTAAAATCTAGCGATAAACGCGCTTAGCGCGAATTATTATATCGCTTCGCCTGCCTTGCTAATAGGGGGTAGTGGTGCTAGCGACTGTTTTCAGTCGCTTTTAGTAGGGAACGCCTTCCTTGCATGTCATTAGCTATAATTATCGCTGACATGCAAGGCGATGGAAAACGCGGCCTCTAACGCCTGAAAGCTGTCGCTAACGCCTGTTAGCGACAGCTTGCATATAGGGCGATAAAATTATCGCCGCTTTAGCGGCAAAAAGTGCCGCTAAAGCGGCGATAAAGATAGGGCGCTAAATGAGTTTGTGAACAACCATTAGACCAATTTAAAAATGGCCAACGAGGCTGTTCTCTCCCATTTGCCATGTGCTGGTCCCAGAAAAATCATAATTTGTCTTCAGAGGAAACCTTGCCTGAGGTCACTCAGATTAACAAGCCCTAACTATACGAAGGCATATAGAGAGGCGTGTTCAAGTGGGGTATGTGCCGAGTGCTGAGTCCGAAAAAAGTGGTGAAAGAAAACCTATTGAGCACCATAGCACGGACCATCAGCTGGTGCACATCTGCCACCTTGTCTCAGCATTGTGTTGTGTGAGACACAATAGGGTTCATTAACTATGTATTACACTCATCTGCTTCTGAGAACATAAAATAAATAGGTGTTTTTATCACTCACACCAGTGCACAAGTTACTTCAAAATACAGAAGGTGGGCTTAACCAAAGAGCCGTTTTGTTAATACTGTTGTTCAAAGACATAATGAAGTTCATGCTTTTAGTTCTAAAAATATGGCCACTAACTTCTGCCGTGTTTTTCTGACAAAAAAAAAATCTTGCTGGAAATATTTTGCAAAAATGCATAAAATTATCACTTTTGTTTTATGCTAAAATAACTAAAAATCCTATAAGAATGTTGAACCTATTTTCCTCAAAAAAAGTATGCAAAATGTTAATTTACAGCTTTTTCTTGCAGTAAAACATTCTTTATCAGGGTGCTCTTTGTTTCTCACTTTACATTGAATTGTAAGTATTGTGTTGGCATATCAGTGAGCTTACACTACAAACTCTACCCCAGACAATATCCACTGCTAATGTTCTGTGCTACATCGGTCCTATCGTACTGAAGCACTAGAGGACTCAAGGCACTTCATGTTGGTGCTTATCTTGGGTTTCAGGTTAGTTACCTGATGACTGTGCTATGCATCTATAATGCTGAACGTCTACATGGCTCCGCTCGCCCCCATCGTCAGAACCTACGGACTCAACATTGTGTCATACGCAGACGACACCCAACTCATCCTCTCCCTATCCAACGAACCCAACACCGCCAGACACAATTTTCGAGAAGGCATGGAAGCCGTCGCAAAATGGATGAAAAACAGCTGCCTTCAACTAAACACCAACAAAACAGAAGTACTCATCCTGGGCCCACACCCCGATGCCTGGAACGACACCTGGTGGCCTCCTGCACTCGGAAGTCCACCCACCCCCACGGACCATGCACGCAACCTGGGAATCATCCTGGACTCCGAACTCACAATGGACCGCCAAATCAACGCCGTCTCGTCCTCCTGCTTCCACACCTTCCGCCTCCTACGCAAGACCTTCAAATGGATCCCCCTCAAACACAGAAAGACCATCACTCACGCCCTGGTCACCAGCAGACTCGACTACGGCAACGCACTCTACGCCGGAATAAACAAAAACCTCACACGCAAGCTACAGAGCATCCAGAACGCCGCCGCAAGACTGGTCCTCAACCTGCCAAGACACTGCCACATCTCCCAGCACCTGCGCACACTCCACTGGCTCCCCATCGAGGCTAGAATCACCTTCAAGATGCTCACCCACGCTCACAAGGCCCTCCACGACACCGGACCAGCATACCTGAAAAGCCGACTCAAATTCCACGCACCCCAAAGGACCTTACGCTCAGCCCAGCTCTCCTACGCCGTGGTCCCCCGCACCAGAAAGACCAGATCAGGCGGCCGCTCCTTCTCCTTCCTCGCGGCCAGAGCCTGGAACGCCCTCCCTCTCCACCTCAGACAGACAACATCTCTCCCCATCTTCACAAGAAACCTTAAAACCTGGCTCTTCGACAGACCCCCTCCTTGATGGACTGGAACCTGCGAAACCCCCCTCCCCCTGCGCCTTGAGACCCTCACGGGTGAGAAGTAGCGCTTAACAAACGCTTGATTGATTGATTTGTCTAGTGATGCAATGCCCCTGGTGGGGTTGTTTACTTTCACAGAATCCTGCACTTCGCACTCCTCCTCATCCTAGTACTTCCTGCAGCGCCCCACAACCTTGAAGTCCACTCTAAGAGAGAAGCATTGGTCTCCTTTCGTCACCAAGACCACAGCTGCAACCATTCACAAGCCCTAATCATCAGCACCTTACTGTGTGTGGGTGGAGGGCAGGGGAGACGGGAGGAGGGAGAGGTCCCCACTGGCTGCCTCTCCTAGTCGGATCTGAGAGCGCAGGGCATGAGTGCCAATGGCAGGGAGTTCTGGGAATCATTTTTGCGATAATCAATATTTTCGCCAAGATATTTTGCCTGGTTGATATAAAAAATCTCGTGAATGATTATGGAGGAATGCACCTTGTACTTGTTACGATCTGCCTCCCCCCAGCCCCCCACCACCCCAGTCACAAGTAGTAAGCGGTTCGACCTCCTTCACGTGTCTGCCTTCAGAAGCCCACAGAATCTGCAAAACAGCTGTAACGTAAAGTCTCACCCATGGACACTCCTAAATGTCTGGCACAGAGTGCTAAAAAAATCTGGAAAATTAAGAAATATGAGCAAGGAAACATATAGGCCGGCCCGTCAGAGGGGAGGGCAGAGGGCAGAGTCTTCACAGCTGAGCGCTTTTCTGCAACATTTATTTGGTGATGTCAGAGGAGACAGGCTCTGTTTATTAATGACAGCTAATAGGACTAGAGAGCCCCAGATGATGGATCTCCTGTGTATTCACTTTCCCTGTTAAGTTTTTTTTATACTTTGAAACCGGTCCTCTTCCTAGAAGGGTCTGGCTTCAGTTTGTTGACCTTGACCCTGAATAAACTTCTGACATGCCTTAATCTAGGTGACATCTAGGAGATGAACTACCATCCAGTGATCTTTTTCAGGAAATGCTCTCTCACTATGGATGCACTGCAAGATCACCTCATTAGCAAAGTCAAAAGGTCTCACCTAAGCAAGAGCTACTGGCTTTGTCAATTGTTTTAGCAATGTTGTACACCTGTGTGGCTGCTGTTCAGCATCGCTAAAAGTTAGTGGCTTGAAATGTCGACTAGTGGAGTAAAGTGACGTAGAGTGGAGTAGAGTGCCGTAGAGTGGATTAGGAGGAGTAGAGTGTCGTAGAGTGGAGTTGCGTAGAGTAAGAGGAAGTGGTGTGTAATAGGGTGGAGTGGGATGGATTGGATTGAGGTAAAGTGAGGTGGATTGAATTGGGGTAGAGTGGGGTGGATTGAATTGAGCAATAGTGGAGTGGATTGGGGTAAAGTGGCGTGGATTGGAGTGTGATAGAGTGGGGTGGATTGGAGTGGCGAGCGGTGGATTAGAGTGGAGTGGAATGGACTGGGGTGGATTGGATTGGAGGAGGGTGTATCAGATTGGGGTAGGGTGAATTGGATTGGGGTAGATTGGATTGGAATGGGGTGGATTGGATTGGATTGGAGTAGGGTAGATTTGATTGGGGTAGGTGGATTGGGGTGGGATGGATTGGATAGGGGTGCATTAAAATGGAGTGGGGATTGGAGTGGGGTGGATTGGATTGGGGTGGGGTGGTTTGGAGTGAGGTGAATTGAATTGGGGTGAGGTAGATTGGAGTGGTGTGGTGTGGATTGGATGGTGGGGATTGGACTGGAATGGTGTGAAGTTGACTGGAGTGGGGTGGATTGCAATGGAGTGGTGAGGATTGGAATGGAGTGGATTTGATGGGGTGGAATGGATTGGAATGCTGTGGTGTGCATTGGATGGGGTGGATTGGAACTGAGTTAAGTTGATTGGACTGTAGTGGAGTAGAGTGGGTGGATTGGAGTGAAGTGGGATGGTTAAAGTGGGATGGATTGGAGTGGAGTGGTATGCATTGGGGTGGATGGAGTGGGGTGGATTGTATTGGAGTTGGGGTATTGGAGTAGGGTGAATTGTATTGGAGTGTGGTGGATTGGATTGGACTGAGATGGAGTGTGGTGTATTGGATTGGTGTGGAGTGGATTGGATTAGAGGAGAGTGGATTGGGTTTAGTTGGGGATGATTGGATTGAGTGGGGTAGATTAGACTGTAGTGGGGTGGATTTGGGTGGAGTGGGGTGGATTGGATTGGAGTAGGGTGGATTGAATTGGAATGGGGTGGATTAGATTGGAGTGGGGTGGATTGTGGTGGATTGAATTTGAGTAGAGTGGATTGGATTTGAGTGGGAAGGCTTGGGGTTATCTGTATTGGAGTGGGGTGGATTTGATTGGAGCGGGGTAGATTGGGGTGGGTGGATTGGATTGGGATGGATTAGAGTAGGGTAGGTGGGTGTAATGGAGTAGGTGGATTGAAGTGTGGTGGATTGGACTGGAGAGGGGTGTATTGGATTGGGTGGAATGGATTGGAGTGGAATGGTATAGGGTGCAATAGATTGGTGTGGGGTGGATTGGATTGGAGTGTTGTGGATTGGAGTGGATTGGAGTCAGGTGGATTGGGGAGGGGTGGATTGGACTGGGGCGAAGGGGCAACCCATGGCGGTCCCCTTGGTAGATTTGAGGTATCTGTGTATACACCTCGTTGTATACACAGATACCTCAAGACGAGGACCTCCAAGTGATTGAAATCTACCTTGAGAGTAGGCCCAGGCCACACAGAGTCCCAACCACATTTATTCTACAACTTGTTGAGGTAGCGCTGAAAAAAACCTATTTTAAGTTTGAAAACATGTTCTATATTCAGACCAAGGGGACTGCCATGGGTTGTCCCTTCGCCCCAGAAATGGCAGTGCTTTTTATGGCCCAATATGAAGAGAAGTTCATCTTCAATAACAATCCGTTTAGAAGCAACATCATACAGTGGTTTCGTTATATTGACGATGTGTGGTGCATTTGGAAAGGCACACAAGATGATTTGGAAAACTTTCACGAGTGGCTAAATACTAGACACGAGGACATCAAGTTTAGCTTGAGCAAAAGTAAAACCAGCTTAACTTTTCTGGATGTTGAGGTTCTCCCACATGAGAATGCATTGACAATCTCACTACATCGCAAAACAACTGATAACAATACAATTCTACATCATAGTAGCGCACACCCTAGAAGTTTAAAAGATAACCTTCCATATGGACAACTACTGCGAATCCGCAGGAATTGTTCTAGGAAGGAAGATTTCGAGCGGCATGCAGCGATGTTTCTTGACCAAATTAGAGACAGGGGCTACCCTAGGAAAATGCTGAAATATGCAACAAAGAGAGCGTGGTATACGCCTCGTGAGGTTCTCCTCCAAAAGAAGGTGAAACCGAGGTTGGAAAGGCTAGTCTGTGTTTCTACCTTTGGGCCTGATACAAATAAATTCAGACAAATCATCTTAAAAAATTGGCACTTGTTACAAAATCTTCCATGTCCATTAGAGAGGCCATTGTTCGCCATGAAAAAGAATAGAAGTATCGGACAAGAATTAGTAAGGGCTGATATATTTCAGCCCCAACAAAAAGCCAATCTGCGCACACAATGGAAACTTAAACCCATAGAAGGCCATCATAAATGTGGGAATTGTGTTGCCTGTGACGCCACGATTGAGGGTTCGGAGTTTGTTCACAAAGCCATTCGGTGGAAACATACTGCTTTTAAAAACTGTAAGACAAAAAATGTCGTTTATGCGTTGGTGTGCCCATGTTCCAAGGTGTATATTGGAAAAACTAACCAACAAATAAACCAGCGGATTACACAACATCGGTCTAGAATTAAAAAGAAAGTGGTAACTGCTCCTATGGTTGAACATTTTTTGGCGAATTCACATAGTGAAAAAGATTTCAAATGGACAGTCTTAGCTGTTTTGAACACCGCAAAGCGCATGATTGATATTGATTCAGCACTTTTGCAGAAGGAGGCTTATTTAATTTTAAAATTTAATAGTGCCTCGACTGGGCTGAATGAAATGACTGAACTTTCCAAAACTTGAAAGTTGAAATATGCTTTGATTTATCACACTACCCTTGTGCTTGTAATCTTGTACCCCCTTTTTTAATACATTTTAAACTTCCAGACCCATAATGCACTTTATGGCTGTTTTAAAATGGGAGATGGATGACCACTCTCATTGGTCGAAACCAATGAACTACAATACCCATGACTCCGTGCAAACACTGAATAGTTAAAAATGGCTCCAAGAGAACTTGCCTAGGCAGCTGCTAATGTGTGTTGGCGTGCCGGGAAAGTAAGAGACAAAATGGTCCAAAAACGGAAAGTCTAGCCGTATGTAAGTACCCCCTGTTTGAGTCCTGTTCATTTTGATAGATGCCAATAGTTTGAGGCGCCACAATTCTAATGCATCTGTGTCCCGTTTCAGAATTGTGGATACAATTCCAAGTTCAGAAACTCAAGGCGCAACAGTTTGAAGTTGAGAAAAACCGGAGAAGGTACGCTTTTAACTTGAAACAGTCTAACGCTTAAGTTCTTCTTTTGAAGTAAGCGTGTATGGATAGCGAACATGAACTTGTGCCAAAATATAGAGTGATACATTGTTGCCCCCTCCTTCCCTCGTGTTTAGATTTTGGTCTACTGGACCGGGTTGATACATTGTTGTTTCTAACAACGGCATTGAATGAAAGAAAAGCATGCTGTGTCCGCCAGTGAATGTAGGCAGAGTATGCTCCTCATGCTTAATCACGCAGTTGTGGCATACGTACATGTAAACTGACAATAGAATTTTTTTTTAACATGACCCGCTAGGACCCACGAAAACTATTCAATAAGAATTTGGCCTGATGGGTGAAATCGTTTCCATCAGGTAAATTTATGCCCAATTATTTTCCAGTTAGGAGAGACGGGAGTACTTTCTTTCTCTCCCTTGTTGTAAAAAGTAGTGACGCATATTTTTTTTCGTATTATAGATTACACCAGTACCCCTAACTCAGAAGCCCTGATGAGAGCCCCTGGAGTCTCACCGGGACTCGAAACGAGTTGGCATTGAGTATGGTACACTGAGGATTTGCAATTTGTGTAGAGATTATGTACAGTTGGTTAAAGTTTAGAAATTATCATTTTCCACTGTTTTGCATAATTTGGTCCCAGTGTGTGACATTCCCTTTACTTTGAATGATTTTTAGGAAGGGTCTTGTCAGTTGTTGAATACAAATTGGTGTATTGATGCATTCACGTTTTGCTTTGCATTCTCGTTTTGCTTTTGTATATTGTCACAGATTTATAATTTGTTTAATGTCTTTCTTATGTTTGTTCAATCACAGTATGTGTTTTCGAAATGAAAAGTTGTTGATGTCTATCTATGCATTTAAGAATATACATACAATTACAAATTTGTTTAAGTAATAGGTTAAATAAATAACCAGATCAAACCAAAAAGTTTAAGTTTTGGTCTTGCTGTAAATAGGTAGCTAAAAATTTGACGACAACCAGGTTCCCCCCTCTTTTTGCAATACGTTCTATGGCCCTAGCTGGTGTCGGTCGCTTGGGCCTAACCCCTTTTTTCGCTAAATGTGAGGTAAGGCAGGCCTCGATGAAGTGTGGGCCAGGTATAGAAACCAGGTTCAACCCTATCGTAATTCGGACGATGGTGGAACTTTTCTGTACCGCCCTATGACAGCTGCTTTATCCCAAACAATGTTGAGGCGGTCGGCGAATGGCTGTTGGTGTCAGCGGTGCTCTGGCAGTCTATCAATCTGAAATCTGACAACATTGTAATACGGCTGGCGAACCGATTAGTTGGCGCGGTGAATCTAACACCAACGCGATGGATGCAGTGGGACCTCCAAACTCATAATCGGGCCCTTATTCTCTGAAATGGAATTTAAAAATCTTCAGCTGGACAAGTTAGAACACAGTAGCTGAGGAAGGTTCCACAACATCGAATAGGCATGAAGCCGTTGACTTTTGGTGGGAAAGGTTAGAGAAAAAGAAATGTGAATTTCCCATAGAGGATCCCTCACCAGCTGAATACTGTTGGTGTCTTCTGGTGGAGATTTCTATGTTTGCACTTGTTAGACCTGGCCCTTTTGACAGGTTTTTGCCTTTTACCTCCTATTTTTCTGACCCTGTTTTTGTTGGCTATCTGATTCTGGGCACTTTACCGCTGCTGATCAGTGCTAAAGTGCATATGCCCTCTGTATAAATTATGACAATGATTGGTTATCCACGATTGGCATATTTGATTTACTGGTAAGTCCATAGTAAAGTGCACGGTGTGTGCCAGGGCGTGTAAATCAAATGCTACTAGTAGGCTTGCAGCACTGGATGTGCCACCCACGAGTAGCCCTGTAAATGTGCCTCAGACCTACCACTATAGTGTCTGTGTGCGCAGTTGTGAACCGCCATGTTGTCCTGGCAAGTGCACTCACTTGCCAGGCCCAAACCTTTCCATTCCTTACATGTAAGGCACCGCTAGAGTAGGCCCAATATATCTCCATGGGTGCAGTGTATGTGAAAGGTAGCACATGTACTGGTGTGTGACATGTCCTGATACTGAAATACTGTGTATTTCGTTTTTCACTGTTGAAAGGCTGTCTGTCCCATAGGCTTATCATTGAGGCTGTGTTGTAACATTTTACACGTGTAGCTTTCCATAGGGACAAGATAGAAAAATGGAGTTAGGCTCTCTGAACTCAGAATTTATTAATGCACCGTTTGGTAAAGGTGGTTTTTAATTTCTGTGTTTGAAAATGCCACTTTTAGAAAGCGGGCATTTTCTTACTTTACCATTCTATGTGCCTCTGGCTATTTGTGTATTCAGCCTCTGTTGTCTGAATGACAGGAGCTGGGATGTGCTTTCACTCTAGACAGTCACTGGGGGGGGGGGCGGTGGAGGAGGGGATTGAGGTGTGTCCTGCCTTGCCTGGGTGACTCATCGCTGGGCTGAATAGACCTGGTCTGCATTGAGAGCGGTGGGAGGAGTTTCACTTTCTCCTGTATAGGCTGTGTCTCCTTTTTTGCAATGCTGTCTCCGCCTCCTGTGGTCATGCTGCACCAGGGAGGACAGGACTGGTTTGGACTGGGTTCAGAGACCCTTACAGAAAAGAGAGCAAAGACAAAATGGGGTATAAGTATTACACCTAACACACCAGGACTTTAGATTACTTCAAGGAACAAGAGGACCATGCCAAGATGAAGAGCAGAAGGACTGTGTGAAAAGCGCTGCCTTTTCTGAGTAAGGAGTAGGTTTGCCTGCAGTTGTTGCTTCTGTCTGTGGAGGAGGAAAAGGGTCTGATTCTTTTTGCCCTGCTGTGGTATTCTGCTTGCGAAGAATCTCCAAGGGCTTGTGTGTGCTTGCCTCCTGTTGGAAGTCTCAGGGGGATAAATTGACTTCAAGGAAAGAACCAGGCTATAGCTTAAAAGCAAATACCTGCCTAGGAGGAGAGCTGGAGAAACTGTGTGACAAGCACTGCCCCTGAGTTATGTAGGGATGGGACAGCCTGCAGTTGTTGCTCCTGCCCAGAGCGGGAGAAGGACTAGACTGTTCTTCACCTTTTGTTTATAACGTAAAAGAAAAGTGAAGGGGGAGCACTTTGTTGATGTTATTCTTGAAGCACTAGTAGAGCGCGGTATTTTCACATCCCAGCTGAAGGGGTGCTTCATGAATTACCAAGCGTGTGGTGAGTGCTTTATTTCTTTGGTGTCCCAAGTGAGTTCTCCGTGTTCTCCTCGCTGCAGCACGTCGGGCTCTCATAGTTGGAGAATCACTGGCTGCACTGCAGGAACCCCCCCCTAGCAGGGCCCCTTCACCACAAAGGACGCGGTGAGCGGAACGGGGAAGGAAGAAAGTGTGCCGACTTGGGGTATCATCTCCTGCTGGCCATCGGAAGCCCCCCTGCTGAGGCCCTTCAAGGTAGGAGCCGCAGTGCCTGGGGAGAGGAGGTCACACTGAGGGCTTGGATCGGCGGCTCTTTTCCAGCAGCAGTAGCCCATCTGTGTCATCACAGAGGAAGTCTGTTGTCCCCCTTCAGTCGAGGGCACTGCGTGGGGTGCCTCCAGAGGGTAGGAGGACGCCGCCTCCCCAGTCGGCTGCAGGAGCGGTTTCCTCGGGACACGAGGACCGCTCTCACCCCAGCGGGTGTTGTAGACCAGGTGGGGCTGCCGCAGCTGCACTGTGTGAAGGTGGGAAGCTGTCTTGCCAGGCTCTGTATGCGGAGGGACCGAGGGAGGTCTCCCTGCTTGAGTGGCAGTGTGTGTGTGCCCTTCCTGATTCTGGGGCACGCCCTGTTGGTGACAACACGGGCTCGGGTGGTAGCGGGCAACTCCAGCGGCCACTTCCCAGGCAGAGGGGACTGAGTGAAGGCGGGGGAAGGAGGTGTGCCCTCCTCCCTCCGATTTAAGCATATACCTTTGGGGCATTTACTTAAATGTTGTCCTATGGGGTGAGTCCTCAACGGAGGCCCTCGGATGGAAACCAGCCGCATGCAAGGAAACCTCTTGGGATTACCATAATCCCCGGAGTAGTGTGCAGGTGTTCATGTGCTCTACATTTTATGAGAAACCACAGGGTAATATGATAAAGGAGCGCGAGAGGGCTGTGACCCACATATTATGGTGATTTCAGTGGTTATTTGATGATCTGTCGCATTACCTGCCCTGAGTATATGGGTATATGTCATTTTGCCTTACCTTGGTCAAGATCACCAGTGTTAATTCTGGATCCTAATGTTTGTACAGGATCTGGGATTTTCCTAACCTAACCACCTGCATAATATGTAGAGTTAGTATGTTCTGATGACATGGGCAAAATATATATCCTTGTTTTATTGCACTCCCTGGAATGTTTATGACAATTGCCTAGTGGCACAGTGATTTATGCGATTGTGGTTTAATGTGTTTTATGTTTAATACAAAGGATATTTTATATAAACTTGTGTGGAGTCACTTTTTGTGTGTGTGTTGTGCAAATGCTTTACACAATGCCTCTGGGATAAGCCTGGCTGCTCTGCCAAGCTACCAAGGGGGTAAGCAGGGGTTATCTTGGGTGTGTAACTCCCTTATCCTGACTAGAGTGGTGTGTTCTGCCTGGCTTAGGTGCATACCCTAGCCAACCAGAAACCCCATTTCTAACAGTACTTAATCACTTTTTTGGCGCGTTGATTTCCGCAGTGGAGCAACAATGCAGGCTGTAGCTGAACTGGGCTCTATGACGCTGAATAGCATTCTGAGATATACCACCTAAAAGGATTTGCTGCTTTGGAAAGAGCAGGTCAGGAAGCATCCTAATCTTTGGCCCAGTGGCAACACACCTTGGTTTGATCAGGTTGGCAGGTTGGTCCCAGTCATCTGGAGGTTCTTGAAACCAAAATGTTTCCAAGTCCCAGATTTCAGCAAATGGTAGGAGGAGTATACTTTGACACCAGCCAATGGTCCATGATCTTGGGGACAGCACTTGGGGGAGGGGGGGTCAAGATTTATTCCAGCAGTAGACAGGACATGGTCGAGGGCAGGTCAGTTGGAACTGGTCAGCTGGGCAGCTGCAGAAAAAGACTCTTGTAGCTTGTTTTGTTCCTGTAACTCAAATAGGAGGTCAGCCTTAAGACCACTGGAGTCCACTTCTTTATCCTGGGAAGAAGAGAGAGCAGGTTTAGTCCTTCAGGGCTCTTCACAGGTTACAGACAGAAAATCCAGTCCTCTTCTGGTCTTCCAGAGGTCCAGAACATATTTTAAGGAGGGTATTGAGAGTGCCATCTTTATGCCTGGCACCAGCCTGTGGGTGAAGGCAACTCCTGGCCACTCCCTAACCAATAGTGTAAAAGTTCCCAGGGGTGATCCTATCCACTTTCGCAGCATTTCCTATGTGCCGTACTGCAAACAGTCCCACAGTGACCCTCTCTACCTAAATCCAACATGGCAAAATGGTTCTTCCCCTATGGAGAGTTCCTGTGCCCACCCAGAGGTGTGGCCATGAAAAAAGCAACCCCGCCTCTGTGGTCCCTCTAAACCAGTTCTGGTGTCTAATCCCCTCCCATCGAAATTGATGCCAGCTTAACTAGGATGATAAAAGAAGGTGGCAGGTCTAGGTGTTACCTACATATGAATGTGAAAGGGTAGGCCTCTTAGAAGTTAAACAAGTTCCCTGTCACAGCAAGGACAGCATCACCTCATACTTAAATTTAATTTCTGGATGGTTTTGAATTTTTCACTGCACAGCTTGCATGTCTTCTATGTGTGGAATCTTGGTGTCAAAGAGAAGTCATTAAACAAGTATTCAGCTTGTTTGTGGGTGATCCATTGGATGTTAAGATCATCCACATGTCTTCACATAATTCTATAATTCAATTATCCACTTATTATCCAGTTCCAATATTAGTTCTCCATTAGATGTTTGAAAATGTGTTGTGTGTGCATTCTCACACCAGTCTTCCCTTACTCAGACACTGGTAGGCTAGTAGGCTAGTTAAACATCTCCAAGTCATTCACAGAGACACCACTCGTCCCTAAGTCAGTCACTGACACAAGATGTAGACATCCTTAAGTCAGTCACAGGTAGGACCTCTAGGATTATTTGAGTTAGAAACTAGAAAGAACCCCAGACATCTCTAAGCCAATCAATGTTAGGACACCCTTAGTTCCATGCCAGTCACTGATATATGACCCAGACATTGCTGAGTTGGTCATTGGCAGAATATCCTTCCATTCATGTCAGTCACTGATATAAGACCAAGACATCCCTAAGCTAGTCACTGGTAGAACATCCATACATCTCTGCTGGTCACTGATAGGACAGCCAAACATCACTGAGTCAGTCAGTGACAGGGCATCCAACATCCCTGAGTCTTTCAATGCTAGGACAATTAAACATCCTTAATACACTCACTGATATGCAGATATCCTAGTCAGTCACCAGTAAGGCAGATGGATCAGTGCTTAATTTGAGCCAGTGGTTTCCGGTGCTCAGCACCAGTACTTAATTGTCAACACCGGCACTGATGACAGTCTGCCACTTGTTGGCAGTGTTTGACTAATTTAGAGATGAGCACAACAACAGTTGCTTATTAATTCAATATAGCTTAAAAATTACTAATACCTGCTGACCAAGCCTTTCATATATCTTTGGGGGCCTGGAATTATCTGAACTGTCACACTTGTATGAGTGTAAGGGTTGTTGTTGTGTTGGTACTGTCATTGGCAGCACTGGCATGGGCAATGGGTGGTGTCAGCTGCAGTGGCCTCCTGACGAGGACCCTGGCACTTATTTTATTACAAATTAAGCACTGACATGGATATCCATAAGTAGTTAATGGTAGGTCTTTCAGTTGGATAGCTGAGATAGGTCATTGTAATATAATCGCTGAATTCAAAACCTAAGCAGTAGCTGTTGCTGCAGGGAGATGTCAGGATGTGATACTTGCCCTTCGGAAGAGCTGGTGTCTGTTTAAGTCTCACTTCCCGACCGCTCTCTGTCACTGTGCAGCATAGTTGCTGTCCCAGATCTGACAGTAGTAAGTAGCCTCGTCATCTGCCAGGACTCCGGTGATGGTTAAAGTGGCCATGCTTCCACAGTTAGTGCCGGAGAATCTCTCTGGGATTCCTGAGGGTCTGCCTGTATTACTATAGATGACCAGGCGAGGGGCAGTGCCCGGCGTCTGCTGGTACCACTGCACATGCTTGCTTCCAATGCCTTTTGCAGAGCAGGTGACTTCAGCGGTGCCTCCCGGAGACACAGACACCGAGGGCGGCTGAGTCAGAACCCACTGAGCGAGAGAACCTGGAATGGAAGGAGGAATAAGGAGGTTACAGTATCATGTGATGGAGGAATGTTCCTGGAAACTATCATTCAGCTATCTGGTAGCTGATAAAAAAAAATCAAATCCCCACCCGCGGAGTACGCAGCGAGCACGAGGAGAAGAGGAGGAGCCCAGGACATGGTGCAGTCTCAGCAGAGCTCTGGTCTGTGATGCAGTCAGATCTCTGGGTGGGGCCCTCAAGGCCTTTCTTAAAGCTGCTGGAGGGCTGGGGGGAGGGGCAGGTCACTTCATTCAAATGTGCTCAAAGCACATTGGATGGTCCTGACTGCCCTTTTCCTCATCACATGCCTTAGCATCACAGCTCCTTCTATTTATCACACACTCTCACTTCTGGGTACATTAAAACTGTCTCTTTATCCTCAGGTTGGCTGAATATGTGTCCGGGACAGCTGCTGTTCTCCCATCCTTTGCTGGGGTGCCCCTGCTGCAGAGCACCACAATTTGGTGTAATCTGGATGCTCTCAAGCATGGAATCGACCCTGTTGCCCCTTTACAAATGCCTTCTACTGATCCTTTTGCTGCCATGCATTTTACAATTCCAAGCTCACTTCAAGGTGAACATTCCAACTGAATCAGGGAGCTGATAATGATTACTGTTGGCTTAAGTCACTATATGTTCTCTTCTTTCTTTCCACTGGACATATATAATGCATTATTCAAAGGCCCAAATGCTGCAATCGGGTATTGAATTGTGTTGTACTTGACTTTATATAGCGCTTCATTCCGCTTAGAAGGAGCCTAGCGCAGTTGCAGGCAAATTCTTCTCTATTCCAGAGGTCTCCAAAGGAAAGCTCAGGAGCTACTGGTAGCTCGCCAGTACCCTGGAAGTACCACCCTGAAGTGCAATGCAGGACAGGATATAATGCATAGGGTCCAGCCATTTTAAAGGAGGCAGTACTACACATTTCTGTATCCTTGTAGTGGCCGCCAGCCAAACCAATGGCAGGGCCATACACTTACACCCAGACACACACTGTGACAGCCTGTGGTGCCTGCATCATGACCACCTGTCTCCACTATCAGTTTAGCAAAGTGGCATGGAGATTGGCCACTGTGCAAGTCGCTCTCACCTATTGGTTACCACTGATCCAGAATATCATCTACCATAATATCACAACAGTAAGTATATATACAGGTAAGTTTAATTTTATGTACATTCTTAACTCCAAATCTATTTACTTTTAAGATGCATGTCTTTTTTAAGATACATAGAAGTGGAGCTAAGAATACTTAACTTATATAGATGTACTTTCAAGACAATGTATTAGTCAATATTTTGGAAATGATATTTCGGCATAACAATAGTTTGTCACTTGATAGTCACAAATATATCTGGATGGCCACTACCAGTAATCCTGCAAGGTATGGTCACTATTGGGATTGGGATTGATGTGGGCACTATAGTGTCTCGTGAGTTAACAATGACGGGACTCTTTTGGTTCCTGATGGACTCCGTAGAACTGTGATGTAAGTGTTTGGGTGTGGTAAATACAGTTCATGTTTAGAATGTTGAGTTTGCAGTTACAGCAGTGGTGGCTGCCTCGGAATGGGGGTGGTGGTGCAGGGGGGGAATGGATAAAAAAAAAGGTACCCTCCCTTCGCCGCACACCTCTCCTCCATCCTCTTCATCTTCACTGGCAGTACCGAAAGCAGACTCCCCCAGCCAATCACGACGCAGCGTCGTGATTGGTCTGAGTGGCCTGTTTGAGAGCTTGGGCATGTTCTCCATTGGGCAGTGAAACACAGCTAGGTAGAGATCATGCTAAGTGCGCATGACTGCTTGGCCGGCCCAAGAGTCATGCGCACTTAGGGAGTGCAAACCACTCCTCACTCTCTACTGGCGAGCTCAGCCTCGCCCCGCTCTGACCTGGCTCCAGTCCAGCACAGAAAATTAAAATGATAATGACGTCTTGTTATTATCATTTTATTTTTATGTTTGCACTGCTCAAATATCAGTAGGGCGACGCTCCTCCTCCTTAGTGGAGGAGCCGCCACTGAGTTACACGCAGAGCAATAAAGACATGTAAGACCAAGTTTTGTGTGAGGAGTATTCATTTACAAGTACCCAGGCTGGGGAGGATGCTACAGGTACTACTACAAGAGCGGTGGAATCCATTAGTAGCTTGGGACTCTTATTGAACAGAAGTAGCTCTCTCTCTGTAGAAAATGTTGGAGACCCCTGGTGTACTCTGGACTAATCCCCGATATCTCCAGTTAATCATTTGTGTTTGTGTGTGTTGTATATGTGCGTGTGAGAGAGAGAGAGAGAAAGAGAGAGAGAACTGAGATTCTTTTCAGCAAAGCAAACTATTTCTGATGATGTAACATGAATTGCACTGTATTACAAACTCCTGTCATTGGTAAGGTGAGTTCGCCATCCAGTGGAAACAACCTGAAACTACACACATTTCTAAATGTTCATTCATTGCCTGTGGCCTCTTAATTCCGATGGGACCGGAAACAGCTGTTACCAGCCCGTTGGGAATTAAGAGATGTGCAAAAACAGCGCAGATCTATTAACTTATTAACTTTCGTCTGAAGTTTTCAACTACTGAAAGCAGCCGAAACCTTTTGGGTGGAAGTACAGCCCAAAATGAGGAACTGCCTGAGGAACTGGACCCTGAAATACCATGTAACCCAGTATGAATCTGATGGACCGTCCTCACAAAGAAAAACGGGCGAATTCTGCTTTTGTGTAACAACATTTAGTACAATTTAGAATTTTTGGAGGGAGTCTATCCTCTGCCATTACAAGGAATCACCGTAGGCCTAATAACATGTAGAATAACATATTAATCGTAATAAGGCTCCCTGGAATATTTCAGTCTGGCCAGAAAGTTTCACGATTGCAAACATGAGCAGAATTATAGAAAGCTGTTCTCAAGTGGATCTGTGAGGGTTCAACACACCCCCCGCTGGGGAACCTCCGAGTACTCTCAACACAATGTTATAAAGTAACTGACCTGAGCAACAAATGTGTGTCCAAAGTTCCCTAACAAATTCAATTCTTTTTTTAGTTTCATAAGTTTTATCGAATTTTTAAACACTGCAAAAAATAAGGTACATTCCAAATGTAATAGTCGACAACAAGACAATATAAATTAATGCCTGGTGCTGAAAAATGGTACAGATAGGACGCACATGTTGTATACAGTGGAGTAGCAACGTTTATACTTTAAGAAAGACCTGTACTCTTTAACCAGGTATGCTGATAAGTAGAGGGAAGAGAATCTCGTTTCAGGTTATTGGGGATTTAGGGCCTTGTTAACAATCTTAAGGCAGAAACCCAATTCTTAAGTATAGAAGTGTATGCCCGCCTGGTTTCTATTGTGTGGGACATAATGCATTTGACCTGCCATTGCCATGATGTCCAGGCGTGTGAAATAAACAGGTGCTCCATAGGTCATCACAGAGGTTACCAAAGACCACACACCTAGGACCACTACGAGTTGCCATTATCTATGGGGGGAGGGACCAGGGATGGATTCAACACCTCCGGCCAGTATCTCCCCATGAGATAACAGGAATTATTGAACTGAGAATAGCACAGTGATCGAAACACCTAGGTTAATTTTGTGTGTTTTCCCTCTTCCTGGGGAAATAATAGGCTGAAATCTGCAAAGTGAAGCAGGTGGTAAATGTTATGTGGGCTTTTTGTATGGGTCCCGTGGGGAGGGGGGGAGTGGAGTGGAGTGGAAGGGGGGCAATGAACAATGGAAGACAAGTTCTAAAGTTCTCCTCTGGCTGGGGCCAGCTTCTTCCTCTCCCCCATGCTGTAGTATGTGGGCGGATGGGCAGGGAGTTTGGCCCATAATCTGACCCCAGTCCCTGCAGCCCTGCAGAAAAGTTGGTGCTCAAAGTCCCCAGCTATAGAATTATATGCACTGATGTTTGTAGACCCGATTATCCCAGGCACAGGCACACTGGAGCACAGACAGATACCAGGAGGGGTACCCTCCCTTGAAGACACTGCTCCCAGGAACTCAAAATAGAACTCTAAGGCCCAGATGTACGAAGCCATTTGCCATTTCTTAACAGGTCGAATCGCAATTTTGGGGATTAAGAAATGCTAAATGGCCTTTTCAGATGTACAAATGGCCAAAACCGGTCGCAATTTGTGATTTCTACATGGTAGAAATCGCAAATTGTGACCCGGATTTAGGAATCGCAAATAGGGGAGTGGTGGCTCCTCCATTGGGGCGTGGGGGCGTCGACCCACTGCTTTCTCGCAGTGCGAGAAGCAGAAACATAAAATGGTAAAACTACCATTTTATGTTTCTGCTTCTCGCACTGCGAAGCAGAAAATGCCTGGTGGGGCGGGAGGGTGGGCGGTCCTGCTCGAGGGCAGGGGGGAGTGGCTTGCCCACTGTTGTGGGTACTGACTGTTTAGTCGGCCCCAGGGCCGACCAAAGCAGTCATGCGCACTCTACATTTTCTCTATGTAGGCTGCATGCAGCCTACATAGAGAAAATGGCCTCCCAACAGGCGCCCGGCTGGGGCGCTGTCCGCTGCACCGCACCAATCACAACACTGCCATTGCAGCGTTGTGATTGGATTAGGGGAGGGAGGCTGCCTAGGTTAAACGCAGCCACGAACAGCAGGAGCTGAGGCGGCGGCGCGTGATCCGGATGAAGGTAAGTTTTTTATTTTAATTACCGTCCCCCCGTCTTCCCCCCCGCCGCCCCCGCCCGTCTTGCTGGCCGCGATGGCGGAAAACATTACAAAAGTCCTGATTTTTCACGTGGCCAATCCTCATGTGTGATGGGTGAAGCTCTTAGTACTGGCATGTATTATGCGCGCTGTGCAAGCACAAAATTGTTTAAGGATTTGTGGTAAGTGATGGACTGAACGTAAACAATAGTAAAATGTTCAAAGGGCCATGACCGTGTGGGGTATCCTGCCTCCCCATTAGTCTTGTGTAACGGCTCTTTTGGGGGCCCTAATCCGAAGGGGTAAAGGTGCCTTGTGGTGGCAGCCCCCTTTCTCAGAGCAGACATGGTCTCTGAGCAGGACTTGTGAAAGTTGGGGCAGAGTTCAGTTTTCTGTGGCAGGCAACTGGTGACTTCAGCGCTTGATTCACAGAAAGTTGGATATCTGCGCAACAAATTTTAGGCCTCTGCATGGGTGCAAATTTCTGACTTTTAGGGAAATTCAGAATGGTTTGCAAGGATATGCCTGGGCATGCAGCAGTGCACAGGTTGCCGAAGGTAACACGTTTCTGAATCTATCTGTACAACCATGCGGTGGTATTTCTGAATGTTTCAGTGTTTTACTGTGCACGAGGAATGCCTTCCCAATGTGAAATTGTACTTTTTTTTTCCTTCACAGTAAGTGTTTTCCTGTGGTGAAACCTCTCCTCATATCTCCATTTTGGGGGTGTTACTTTCCCATTCACACCATGAAAAGGGACGTACTCCTGCTTCACGCCATGAAAAGGGACGTACTCCTGCTTCACGCCATGAAAAGGGATGTACTCCTGCCCTTCAACAGTTTCCAGGGTGGGAATGTGTCGGAGGGAAGTTAAACACTCTCGTGTGTGGCTGCGTCTGTTCTCACATGGCGTTCACCCTGAGGGCTCCTAGTCCCCTCACTCTCCCGAAAACAGTCTGCTAGTGAATAGTTTTGAAAATGTCAAACCACCGTTTGTATTGTATAACTTGGTGAATTGTTTCCCGTGTTTATTTACCTGCCCCTGTACTTAACACACGTCATCACGGCAGGGCCGTAAACTTTCAAGGAAGTCACGTTACGGCTCTCTTGCCAGCCCGGGCGGCCCACGCCTGGTGCAGAATCAAACGTGCATTTTGTTTTCCTTATTAAATTCAGTTTGCTGAGCTCAAGGTCCAATTGTCTGGATTCAGAGTGAAAGAATGTAAAGTGCCAACTGGGCGGCATGGTGACACTGCGTTGTGCAGCAGCCTCGGGTTTGGGAATGTACTTTGGTTCCCATGCCCTCGAAGTACTCCTACGGCCCTTATGCTTTAGATGATGCAGAGTATTAGCAAGGCTGGAGCCAAGCAGCAAGCGTTTCCCAGCCATGTGCCATCATGAAAGAATCGCAGAGAAATCTCGTAGCGTGATAAAAAAAAAATGCAGAGAAAAGAGAAATGAATTTAAAAAACGGGAATACATTTTCTGTATTGTTCACTGCCCCCGTGGCTTTTCTTGTACGTCCCCAGTGCTGCTTTGCTAATGGGCAATGAGAAATGTTATGTCCTCTTTCGTTTGGCTTGTGTTTGTTTGGGGGAAGTGGTTCATTAAGGCCCCTGCGTCGTTTTTATTGTGCGAGCAGTTCCATTATGGTCCTACATTTAATCCGCTGGGTTTCTTGCTGTTTCCTATGCCTACGCACTTGTGTGGTTTTCTCCATCGTGGGCATCAGAACCCTGCCAGCAGTCTGCATGCACGGCAAGTGCATTATTTGATAAGCTTTTCAGTGAGAGAGTTCTGAAGCCACGCCGTGCTGGTAACCTGCATCTTGATTCTAAAACGCGGAATTTATGGTGACTGGATGATTCCTGCTCGTGGTTTGCAAGGGGTTGGTTACTTTACATTTCTTCAAAGGTCTTTCGTAGGAGAGCTTCGGATAGATCACAGGGGCATATTCTCAAGGACTTATCGCCGATTTATCGGCACTTTAGCGCCGCAAAAGTGGCAATAGATTTTTCGCCCCATTCTCAAGCTGGTGCAAACTCCCGATATCGCCAGTTTTCCAGCGATAGCTTCCGCAAAAAACATCGCCACGGATGAGAGCGACAACTAACGCTAATGATATGCAGAGTAGGCGTTCCCGTGCAAAAACACACGAAAACACCACATCGCGATATTCTCAACGACCAGCCAGATCTGCGATGCGATTCAAAAACAGCGATAAGGCGCGTTAGCAGCAGGGATTTAACACCTGCCTTTTACTGGTGTTAAGCAGGACGACAACCTGCAGTAGAAAGGGAGCCCAGCCCAGAGCCACATCTGAAGACCAACACATGTCATGGAGCTACTGATCATGCAGCTCGGAGACCCAAGAGGTCCAGAACACCCACCGCCCCCCACCCTCCGCCCCCCCGTACCACCTAGGCAGCGAAGAAGAAGAAGACAGCGGACGTCCCCAAAATGCACAAGCCTCAGACACTCAACGCCAGAGGATGCCATTGCCAACTACAGGCACAAAAGGATAACCATCCTCCGCATCCTAACCCACATTGCCCACAGGCTGACGGTACCAACACAGCGGAGAACCAACATCCCTCCGCAGACAAAGCTGCTGGCTGTGCTGCACCTGTTGGCCTCTGGTACCTTCCAACCAACAACTGCCAGATTCAGAGGAGTCTCACAGCCAGCCCCATCAAAGTTCCCCACACCTGTCTTGGATGCATGTCCACAAAAGCAACGGCGGGCCCCTGTATCCGCACCACACGCTAGTTCCAATTCATAGTGTTCCTGTGCAATCAACCCCAACGCCAGCCGTTGCTTGACGCCTCTGTGCTCCAGATCCAAGATTGTAGTTACTGAAATGGGGGTGCGCCAGGTCATGAAGTCCAGTTGTCAACAGTAGTGTAAAAACAGTCCTTTATTACAAATACATAAAAAAATACGAAAAGCTCAGCCAACGTGTTCCATTCCCAACGGGGAACTTCAACAGGGCAACGTGTGGATTCAATCAACTGCATATGCTGCTGGAACTCCCCAATACAATTCCATATTCTGAAAGTCAGTAATCAGAAACCTGTTGGAGAAATGGTGACAATGGTCAAGCGTCCGTATAGTCACAAACGTAATCTGTTACAGTGTATTGCACTTGGACAAATCGGAATGCTAACAGGCATGATAAATCCTGCATCAAAAGACCGTAACAGAAGTTCGTGTGGTCAATGGCCAGATTTACACTGGAGACGAGGTGGCTATGTCCCAAGCCAACCTGCGCACATCTCGTCATCGCATGCAGGGTCGTATCTGCCAGGGCGGCGCCCCCCACCCAGCCACGAGGCCGTCGCCATGACCGGTGGTGCCTGCGCGATCCTGTGCGCCTGCTGCACCCCAGCCCTGGTCCCCAGACTGGTCCGCCGCCCAGCGATGACTGGCCGCCCCTGCGCACCCAGGCCTCAATGCTCACCTGCCGCCACTGGAGTGTCTCCAAGAGGGCCCACCACGTGCCGGTGCAACCTCCTCAGCCGATCGCTGGATTCCGCGCCACAGGCCCCCAACGCACCCTGCGGCACCGCGGAGTCATGTGTGTGCTGACTGCTGCCTTCGGAGTACACTGCGGTCCAGCAGGGCTTCCAATTCAAATCGAATCTTGATTGGCAGGATGGCATATCGAGGTCTACGCATCATCGCAGGCTGCACACCCGCTCAGCTCTTCAGGTGCCCCAACCTCAGTGCACCGCAAGTCACCGTCCCGTGGCGGTAGGCCCGTGCCAGCCGCTGTGAATCGGGTGCCACCAACTCCGTGCAACGCAAGTCATGGACCCTTTATGCTTGAGTCTCGTGGTGTGGACGCCATCATGTCACCTCCAGCAGTGGGGAATGTGATGTTTTAGGCCCCTTTTATTGGCAGGGTCACATGTCCTGTGACGCCTGTGCTGGATGGGTGTGGTGTGGGTGTGAACCAGCCCTCAGGGAGTGGCTGTGGCATGCTGACAACTAGACCAGTGATCAGCAGATCACTACAGGGAAGACCTGGGACATGTAGCTTTGTCGTCCCCCCCTGTAAGCGTAAGCGGAGTGGGCTGGGCTTGCGTATGCCAGTCCAGCGTAGGGGTGTGAACAATGACCCCGGGGTCTGGGGGTGGTTCAGTTCTGGGCTGGACAAGAAAGTAACTAATGCGTGTGTCTCCGTTGTAGTGTCGGCACCACCCGGACCGCAATCGGCAATGTTGCACCCTGTGACTCAAGTCCCACAACATGAGCAACATGGACGTAAGGGGGAATCACTGACCCGACATTCATCCATACTTTCACACTTGAATGATCATAGACATGACACATCTGTGTGAATTTGAATGTTTAATTCAAATTCAGTGGAGTGTTGGAGCTGGAGCAGTACAGGGCCATGCAAACCCCACTTTACATTGTTGCCCCGTGGAGGGCCAGCCAGAGTCCTCTAGGGAATGACAAGTTCATCGGAAGAGGAAGAGTTCAGTCCGCAGTCTGATTGCTGTGTCATTGGTAACCAAACAGAATATGGCAGTCTATGTTGAGGTCCAAGGTGAGTGTCGCAGAGTGTATCGGGGGACAGTGGAAGGTGATGATGCCGAGGGCAGAACCAAGCAGCAACAGGCCATATGGTGGAGATGAATGCTACCGCTTCCTTCTTACCACTAAGGCAGAATCATCCGCATCTTCATCCTCTGATGTTTCATGTGCCTCACATGTGTTTGGTGGTGTTGTTTCCTCGGCAGCACTGTGTGGCACTGACACATCAGGTGCCGGAGGTGGAATGTCTGCCGCACTGTGAGGCACAGACACATCAGGGGGCGGAGATGTGGATGGAGTAGTAGCAGCAGCATTCATCTGCGCCATGCCTTGTGGTGGCAATGCCATGATGAGGATCTGCAGGGCATGGAAGGTCCCAGCTACATCTCGCTGGAGTGCAGCCGTGGCAGCCATTCTTTCCGCATGTATCCGCTCCATGTTCTCCATGAGTCTCCGCATGTGTCCCAACTCCCGGCTGACATCGCTGGAGCCACTCTGACTAGACAGTTGTCCTTTTCTCAGAGTCAGGACTCCAGCGATGTCAGCCATTGATCGTTGGAGAGCATGGAGCGGACTGTGGGTGTCCGTTAGGGACTGTAAGTGGTCCCTGATGGGACTTAGACACCCACGTATGGCATCTAGTTTGGCTGCCAGGAGGTCGAACCCCACCCGCACCTGATAAGCCATCTCCTTCTGGCCCTCTAGCACACAGCATTGGAAGGCCATGTGTTGCTCGTGGGGATCCTGGGAGATAGCCGGGGTGGTGGGTGCTTCCTGCTGTGTGGTCTGTGCAGGGGGTGGGGTCTCCTCGATGCAGCTGGGCTGCCCTGCTCCTGGAGGTGAGGTGCCGAAGCTGTCCATGAGCTGTTGGAGGGCGTCGGTGTCGAAGGTGAGGGGGTCCTCTTCGTCATCAGTGTAGAGATGTTCGGCCTGCTCTGCAGGAGGTGTTGATTCTCGCTCTGCCATATTAAGGGAAGATGCAGTTTAACATTGTGTTCACATGTATGTTGACGCATTGTACAAGTTTACATACAGACTGCATGACAATGTACATTGTGACTGTTTGGGCGGAGCTGCCTATTTGATGCGGGACAGTGGACATTTCGACAACATCACCGATGTGTGTTTGTACTTGTACATTATCATCTCACATTTCCCTGCTGTGCCAAATGTGATTGACCAGTTTCTACACACAAGCAGCAGCAGTTGTGTCCTCTGTTCTGTTGTGAACATGTTGCAGTTTGTACCACATTGTTGTCAAAGTTGATGTGCTCTGAATGTTATGTGTGTGTGCTGCATTTTGGGAGAGTCGCCCCTGCAGCTCTGATTTTGCTGTCCCTTATCCCTTTCAGGCGGTGTGCCTTTGACTTCTGTGCTTATACAGTGCTGAGATGTTGCATACTTGGGTAAATTGGGCTCTTGGGGGGAGTTGGGCTCTGGGGCATAGTTTGTCTGCAGATGTGTTGTTGACGTCAGGGGCTGTTTGTGCACGTGGATGTGTCAGAGTGTGACCTGCTCCTTTACGGATGTGGTCCACACTCAGCCACCTCAGTGTTGTGGCGTGCAACATGTCATGATATATTGACTGCAGCCATGCTATTCGTCATGCAGTGTCACTTGCATTGTCAGTGTGGCTCACAGACACGCCGCTTTGCTGGGTTTGGCACATGTGCATGGGTTGGTTGTGAGATTGGTGATGTGTGGGAAGGGCCCCCTCTGGGCTCATAGTAGACGGGGGCCTACTTGCTGTTTATAGGTGTGATGCAGTGTTCCAAGGGGATCAGGGACATGATCCAGAGTCATTGTGGGTGTGCACTGTGCTATACTTATTCGTGCATGTGTGCCATTGTGCCCATCTCCCCCAGTCCCTGGTCGTTACTCACCCTGTTGCTGTTGTGTCAGGTCATGTTGAGCAGTGTCCGGTCCCCAACTCCTGCCACCGTCTCCACACTGATGACTGTGGACACCATTTCCTCCATCTCATCCAGCTCCTCCTGTGGCGCTGGACTCCCACCTCCAGTCTGCATAGCTGCCTTCTGGTTTTTGCTGAGTTTCTGCTTGGTTTTGCGCTTGCCATCATTCCAGCGCCTCTTGACCTCTTCCATTGTCCTCCTCAGCACTCCAACTGCATTCACCTTGTCCACGATGGACTGCCATATTGCATTTTTGGTTGCCAATGACACAGTGGAGGTGACGAACAGTGGTTGATGGTGTTCTATCACCTCCATTATCAGGATCCTGTTTTCCTGCGAACTGAACCGCGTCTTCCTCTTCTTCTTCTCCTTGCCCTTCCCTGACCCCGAGGTCCCAGGCTGGTCCTCCGTGGGGCTTGTGGGGTTCTGTTTGTCCTCTGTACTTGCTCCAGCTACCTCCATTGGGCTTCGCAGTTTTTTCGGTTTTGTTTATGTTTTTTTTTCCTGCTTTTATAGTGATTTTTCCCGCCTGACATGTGTGAATTGCAGGCCTGGTGCAGCTTATCGCTGATTTTTTTATCGCGGTTGGGCCCATCGCAACTTTTTTCACGTTCGGCTTTAGATTTTTATCGCCGTCCCGCTAATTTTATCGCTGACATTTGACGCGTTGTCGGGAAACTATCACAAGTTACCGCCGTGTTGGGAATACGACGTTAACACAGAGTTATTTTCCCGCGATAGACGGCGATGTGAAAAATTGCGTTAACCTATTTTCGCGATGATTATCGCACGTTCTTGAGAATATCCCCCACAGTGCGTCCATTTGTGTGTGCAGAGAGGACTCGTAAAGTAAGCGTCCCATCAACATGCAGATGCTTGGGCCGCGCGAGGCTATGGAAACTAGCAGGGATTGGTCACGTTCTTTAGTGTTCACAAAATGCTGGGGACAGGTCGTGAGGGTTTATGCTGAATAATGGATTGGTGGGGGATTCGGGGGCGTGTGTAGGGAGTGGGGCTTCATCATCCAGGAGCTGAGGGTCCTCGGGACGTCTCCAGAATGATACAAAGAGGGTTAGTACACTGCTTTGACTCTTCCGGCACCTAGACAAATATAATCAAATACCGACCCTTCGTGTTTTTTCTTCAAAGTTCTGGCATTTGGCTGTAAATCTGTTATTGTTGTTATCTCAGCTGTGAGAAGAAAGGAGTGGGACTTAAGGGCATCGATTTGACCTCTGTCTTCTGGCTCTGGTTATTCAACCTCCGTCCTCCAGTTCTGGTTATTTATCATCTGTCCTCCGGTTCTTGTTATTTAACCTCCGTCCCCTGGCTCTGGTTATTTAACCACTGCCCTCTGGTTATTTAACCTCCGTCTCCTGGCTGTTGTCATTTAACCTCTGTCACCTGGATATTTAACCACTGTCCTCTGGTTATTTAACCTCCGTCCCCTGGCTTTTGATATTTACCCTCTGTCCTCTGGCTTTGGTTATTTAACCATTGTCCTCTGGTTATTTGACCTCCATCCCCTGGCTGTGGTTATTTAACGTCTTTCCTCTGATTCTTTAACCTCCGTCCTCTGGTTATTTAACCTTTTTTCTCTGGCTGTGGTAATTTAACCTCTTTCCTCTGACTGTGGTCATATAACCTCTTTCCTCTGACTCTTTCTTAAATTTGCTTGAAAATGCACCATTTGCCCACTCTTTTTCCCAAATTTTCTCAGGGAAGAATCCCCCTGAACCCCCAGTAGATGGTTCGGGCTCGCTCGCTAAGCTCGCTCGCCGCAGTGCAGTATGACAATTGTTTTACGCCCACCACCTTCAAATGTCACCAGCCACCACTGAAATAGGGAATACCTATTTGCGATTCCTAAAGCACATGCACAAAGCTTTTCCAAAATGCAAATTGGGCATTTAGGAAATACAATTACCATTGACTTCAACTTGATGGTAACCATGTGCAAAATATGAAAATGCATTAAAAATGCATTTTTTTATTGTGACATGAAGCGCACATATGCCCAGCGTGCATATGTGCACTTACATGTGCAGTAGGAAATTCGGGATGTTTCCAGGGGGGCCTTAAGCCAAGAGGCATCCTTGGCTTTGCATTTCTTAAATTGTGATTTCCTATTAGGAAATCGTAATTTTGGAAATGTATACCATTTCTTATTTTGTCCATAGGCATGAATCCACTAGCATTTCCTATTTGCGATTCCCTAACAGCGATTCCTAATCTGTAGGAATCGCTATTAGGGAATCACAAATTTTGTACATATCCTTTTGCATTTCATAAATAGCGATTCCTACAGAGTCACTATTTAGGAAATGCAAATGGGAACCTTAGTACATCTGGCCCTAGGTCCCACTTATGAGTGGGTCGTTAATAGGGGATAGTAATACCTCACTTAGTATCACTGATACCAAAAGGTATAGGTGATAATATGTTTATCCACTAGAGGCCCCTTTGTAAAGGGTATTAATATGCATAAATAGTGGCGGCTCCTCCGCTAATGCGGAGGAGCGTCGGCTCACGAATGTATGACATCACAACATAAACTATTACAACGCATACCGTTACAATGTGGTCAATACAACGCAGCTTCCATTAGAACGCATGCCATTACAACGCAAGCCATTACAACGTATACTCCATTACAACGAAAATTACTATTCTAACACCACCGGGTGCTTACCTCAGGGAAGGTGCTGGTCAATGAGGGATATGCGTTGTAATGGCATGTGTTGTAATGGCATGCGTTGTAATGGATCCTGCGTTGTATTGACTGCATTGTAAAGGCATTGCGTTGTAATGCCTGCATTGTAATGGATGTTTCCCTCGCCTCACTGCTTCAGCTGCAAGCTGAATACAAAAAATAAAATGATAATTATGTTCATTATTATCATTTTGTTTTTCGTATTCAATTGGCAGCTAAAGCCAGGCGGGCGTTGCTGGGCTCCTCGCGTCATAGAGGGAGGAGTGGTGGCAGCACCAAAAGTGCGCATGATGCTTTGGCCAGCCGTTTCGGGCCGGCCAAAGCGTCATGCACAGTCTGCATGTTCTCCATGCGGGCTGTATTACAGCCTGGGTGGAGAACATGCTCAGCCTGCCAGCCCGTGTCTGAGTGCCAAACCATGGCACTCGGACCCATCACAACGTGTGATTGGTTAGGGGATTCTGGGAGGCTTTGTGCTTCCTGCCGAGTGGAGGGCGGAACAAGAAGAGGCAGCGGCCGGCAGTCGGCAGTAAAGAGGTATCACCACCCCTGGTCGATAGCAGCCGCTACTGTGCATAAATCAGTATTACTACAATAATTCCTGCGTGATAATCACCATTTGCGGGTAGATTTTCACCCAGTCATTTTGCCTGCTTTAAGTAGGTGGAATGGCAGTGTGAAACACAGATAAGTTAAAGTATTGCTGCACTTTTACCAAATAAGATATAATCCAGATATAAACCTGGGGGCATATACACAGAGAAATGGTGCAGCGCAGCGCTGCAAGCAATTTAGCAGCGCTGCATCATTTAAAAAACTCAGGGATGCGCTTATTCACAAGAATATGGTGCACCCCTGTGTTTTCCCTTGCGCTGGCGCTTAAAAAAGCAGGGATGATTGTTTATGTGCAGGAAGGGGCACCTTCCTGCACATAAACAATCATTAAAGGTGATTTGCTCTTTCTGTGTGTGCGGCACAATGCAGCCCACATAGAAAGAGCAAAACGAGGAGAAATAAAAGTAGTTCTCCTTGCTGCGCCAATCTAATGCCTGCTTTTCAGTGGCGTTAGTTTTTAGCGCTGCCGCAGATCCTTGTTAATCTGGGGCAGCGTCAAAAAGCAATGGGTTGTGGTGGAACGCCCACAGCAACACCCATTGCATGCCCCTTTCATGCAGATACCTGCATGAAAGGGTTCGATATTTACAAAGAGGCGTTGAGCCACGCAAAGGGGTTTAACGCCACTCTCTAAATATGAAGGAGGGCATTGCGCCACCAGAGCATCCTAAAAAGTGACACTCTGGTGGCGCAATGCCCTTGTAAACATGCCCACTGATGCTGAAATATAACTTATGTTACTGGCCACATTGGGATTAATGGACCAGATGTAATTGGACCCACCAAACTATCTTGGTAGCTAAACCCCTAACAAAAACAACAATACATCACATTATTCATGACTCAATGCAGAATCTTGCTTGCTAATATGAGTGAAAGATTGGATTCTAGTAAAACCTCAGGGGCTAAATTCTCACCAGTAGCATTACTTTGGCTCTTTGAGGCTGAGGAGCCTCCAGACTCATGTCCTTAGACTTAGAAGAAAACTCATTGCCAGCTGCAGTCAGTCTGAACATTCTAGACCACTTTACATCAACATCTGATGATCTCTTCAAATCATGTCATAAGCTCGAAACACAAACACATTAAGGGCGCTTAAAATGAGTAAAACATATTTACTTCCATGTCAATGGAATCTATTCGACTACTCAAGCCAGAGAGAGAGTTTCTGTATTCTGTTGCAAGACTGAATGCAAACAGGGTGCTACTTTATAGCAAATTTACTGCATCTTGTGTCACATAATCCAGTGGAACATAACAAAATCCTCTACAGGTGGACTTGTAAGAAAACTAGCAGACTGCTTTTAAGATGTCATCCAGTCTGTGACATTGATAGGACATGCAATGCCATGGCATTCTTGAACGGGTGTGCCCCAAAATTTGAATTATCAGTACCTGCTTCTTCAAGCACTAACTAACATTTTCTGCATGCTGCAAAAATACTGAAAAGTTTGAAGTTTCACGCCACAAATTTTGCATTTTTTGGGCAAACGAAGCTGCACAATCCTTGGGGTTCTGTGTAAAGTACTCGCATACACATAGATCTGAGAGGCGTTTGCTCCAACACATTTACACATTGGATCCTCATGACCCAGAGGAGGACCGGTCATAATAACAGAACTATGCATGTTTTTTACTAATGTTTTTCGAGTTAAATACATTTTACTTTTGCCTATACCTTACCATAAGGAGACTCTGCAGTTGAAGTGGAGCTATCCATATGGTACAATATAGAATAAAGTTCCCGATACTTTAACACAAGGAGATATCCAGCCTGATGATAGCCAACTACGTATGGTAAAGTATAGGGACATTTTAATGAATGTATTAAACTTTGAAAAAGTTAGTAAACATTTTTTGTGTTAAGTATTAGTGTAAATTATTACATATATTTCAGTTAAAAAATCAATTTTATTATGTTTAACTAACTAGTAAAAAGTGATAAATAGACTGAACCAAAAGAAAGTTTGATTATATTTTATTTTCATTTATTCTTACATTAATTTTTACATTAAAAAGTATTAAAATATTTTATAACTACACAATATATATATCTTATTTTTATTTATTTGGTTTTACATTAAATTGTATTCATCTATATTTTTAACTATTTTAAATATGTTAATTTAATTTAGCATTTTTATCTATGTGGTTCTATTTTAAGTCCTTACCTCCATTATTTTCTATGGCAGTGTGTTGCAGTATCAGGGAATGGCCATGTGTGGTGATGGACTTAGTTTTTTTTTGGGCAGAAAATTTAATTTCGCTCGCAGAATTGGCAGAAGTTGGCGACTCTGTTTTACTCTTGTAACGCAAAGTACTGGCTGAATTCCGCCAATCACTGTGTGGTGGATTTTTTTCCCCTGCAAAGCTCTATAAATATGAGCTGGCAAGCATGAGCGCAATTTCAGGTCACTAGAAGGGCTTCTAGTGAGATTTTCTAATGCAGGCGGTCACGGACCGAGATTTTCTTATGGAGCTGCAGCAAAATCAGCTCAACTTCAATGCGGGATGCAGTACTGGTGCTAAATCACAGCGCGAGGAGTGAATCTTGCATACTTCTTCCCACTGGCAGAATTCTGTGGAATATCACAAAGTTTTTTATGCAGCTCCACAGAATTCTGCGGAGTGAATTTCCGTGAGTTCTTACCATCCCAGTAGTAACTTGCACTCAAAAATTTGGCTCCACCCCTTTGTAAGTCTACACTTTTAAGTAACTTTATACTCAGACTTTATGAGTAGTCCAAAGTAGTAATGTAACTAAAAAGTGTAAGAGCGAATTACATGTGTGAATTACTCACAAGTGTAAGTTAACTTTGTGAACAGCTCCCAAAAAGTTCAAAGTTGGTGAAGGTGTCATTAGAGGAGTACTTCCACAAGGAAAACGATTTTACTCATTTGGAACAAAATTGTGCCATTACACAAATGTGATGACAGTTTGGCAAGTGTAATTGAACAACCTACACAAGTTGTATAATTATACATGAAGAAATGCCTCCACATTATTGGAAATAAGTAGAACCTTTGAAAACCATTGTGAGTTCCTGAAAGTTGTAAATCTGCACAATGTGAGGCCATGCACCTATAGGTGCAGAATTATTACATTGTGGGGCAGTTGTACCTGGGCCTTATACTGATGCAAAGTCAGGTAAAGTGAAGCAAAGAAGCCCAGTCTTGCAAGGATTTACTCGCTTTTGCACATTACAGGTGTTGCTGGCAAATAGGACTTTGCAATGCTTTTCTTCAGTTTGCCTCAAGGGGGTATCGCATGGGTGTAACTTAGGCAGATCAGAGCAAGCACTAATATTTCTTTACGCAAACTCTTTTCTACTAAATAGCCAGACTAAGCTTTGCCTAAAACACACAATGTCTCCTTGACACAGGTGCTAACTTGGAGAAATGTTTTAATTTCTTCAAACATTCCATATGTTGCATGTGTGCTGCAGTGTGCAGCACACATCCAATGTGTGAATTGTTTTACAGTTTGTCTGGGCATAGGTTTTGTACTGAAGCATACCCTTCCAGATCAAGATCCTGTGCCAGGCAACCTGCACACACTTCTACACCATATGTGGCACTAGGCAGTCTGTTTTTGTGCCAGTGCAGGAGATAATAGCAGCATCAGGCCATGTTTTATTAATATGACTCTGTGTTGCATTCTCCACATGTGTATCTATCAATCAGGATTTATAAAGCGCGGCTAATCACCCGATAGGGTATCCAGGCGCTTGCAGGCCCCAGAGACTTATTCGAACAGGCAGGTCTTGGGGGCCATTCAGAATTCCAGAAGTGAGGTGAAGGTCCAGAGTTGTGTGGGGAGGCTGTTCCAGGTCTTTGCTACGATGTGGCAGAAGGAGCATCCTCCACTTCTGCTATGGTCGATGCGGGGAGTATGGGCAAGTGAGATGGAGGTGGAGCGTAGTCTTCTCGACTCGACAGCTGGTGGTGCTTAATGTAGGCGGGTCTTTGGTTGTGTAGAGCCTTGTCTGCATGGGTCAGCAGCTTGAATTGGCATCTCTTCTGTACGAGCAGCCAGTGGAGTTTCCTGAGGCGGGGTATATGTTTTATATGTTTTAGAAGTAAATATGGGATGGAATAGTGGGGTGGAAATATAGGGAGTATCTACTACTAAATGAGGGGTTTATGAAGTGACATGGTAATACAAACACACTCACAAAATAGTAAGGCCATTGCTAGTCTTTAGCATAATTTGCATCAGAGAAAAGTCAAATTTTGTGGTGCAGAATTGTGTTATTTTTTTAAATGTGCACCACTTTATTTGATTAAAATTAATCTATACACATCCAAGACAGCCCACAGTTCTCCCTCCTACCTTGCAAACTAGCTAATAGCTGCCATCCGGTCACCCTCTTCCCCACAAGGCAAGCATCCCTATCAGCCTGTCCACCCCAGCAAGAGGGTCTTTACCCAGAGTCCTGCTGCCTCTCATTACTAAATAGTTTTCCCACATCCTCCCCCCTAAGCACAGCGACAAAACAAATGTGTCCTGCCAGCCTCAGGCTCCCAAACCATGCCTCATGACTGAAAATTACATTACCATCACCTCCAAAAAGTCTTATGTCTAGTTGTTTTCCAACCCTCCCCCGCCCACTTCCAAGCAAACACATACCTGATTGCCCTGTTACTCCAGACTCCAAACAGTCACAAGTATGGCTCATGCAGTGTAATATCCTGAAACTGTGCCATTTTAACCTACATCCAAACATCACTACCTGCATGTCTGCTGCCCCACAACCAGTCTCAAACCCCACATCATGTTGTATCCCACTCCAAACACTGCTGACCCATATCTGGCATTCATTCATAACCTGACCTAAAATCACCACAACCAAATACCTGTCCTTCTACCACCCTCTCCAAACACAAGACAATTTTCAGCTTTCAGTTAGATGTTCTACAAGGGGTTAAATCTGTGTATAGCATCAATTTTTATTTACCGTTGGCATTTGTTATATAAGACAACAAGTGTGTTTTTTACCTTAAAGGCTGAGTTAACCTGGCTGGGTTTCAAGCTCATGAACTGGACATCACACACACAAACATGCCGCTGCGAGGGTACACAAGGGGAAGACAGCTAGCTCCCTTTGTATAGGCCACAAGGATCAATCTCAGGTTTTTTGGTTTACAATACCTGAAGGTGTAAGGTTATAGTTGTTGAAGGCACATCTGGGAAGCTGACAGTATATAGGCATTATTTAGCGTTTCTTTCTTAATTAAGTAGTAACATCCTGAGCCCATTTACTATTTTGTGCTCCTAGGCTGGTCCACTTGACTAAGTATTGTTATGGAAGCTCAAGAGCAAACAGTTTTGTGCTTGCTGCTGTACCTGCTTTGTGCTCTATCTTACCTCAAGAACAGAGCTGGGTGAAAACTGAAGGGCAAAATCTCTGCGTGAGAGCAACTTTTGCGTAATACCCAATAAATGCACATTTTAAAGCAAGTGCTCAAATTGCACTAGATTTTCATTTTGCACTCAGCTCTAAATGGAGTCCAAAAAGTCAGAGTGAGGGCAAGTATATCCCATTGAAGAGGTGTTGGAGTGAAGGGGTTAAAACAGAGCATTTTAAAACTCATTTGCTGTTGAAATGATACCGTTGTAAAGAGAAGGTTCAAGCCTTTCTTCACATACTGCAGGAAGGAGAAAACAAGGAAACAAGCCTTGTCAGCATGCACCACAGGGGTCTGGAACAACATCCTCTCCAAACAGCACCTCTGTTAGCTTGAATTACCATCCAGGAGAAGGATGGCGGGCTAATTCTGCTTATTGCTTTTAGCAGTTTTAACATTGGTAATTTGTACGCTTAATCATTTACATGAGTTCGCTATGTATTTATCTCTATTTGCCGATATTTATTGACAAATTATCTTGCTGCACCAATAAGTTTTGATTATACCAATGTCTGAACTGTGGTCTTTTCTCTCTTAATGATGTTGTTTTGGTCTGTTGCGTAATGTTGTATTTTCCTTCTGTCTTTTATGGCCTGTTTGGCTGAATAAGAATTATTAATTGATTGATTGAATTACCATCCTTCTACTGGCTCGACTTCCCCCACCTGTCCGCTCCCCGTCGTGTATCCTCACTTGGGCTTGCCCCCCAGTAGAGCGCTCCATTCCCAGCCAGCTATGCTCCTGCTTTAGAAGTACTAAAATAAACATACATAACTGGATATCGCTGTTAGCTCCCCACAGTTTGCATACATGTGTACAAGCACTTTCAGATTGGATTGTCGTTCATCATTTGGCACCAGAACTTCCAAAGGAGGAAGTAGGCGTTAGAAAGACTTTGTAATTGGAAAGGATGACTTCACTCTTTGGCCAGGCAGCATGACAGCAATGGCTCATTGCCTATATTGCACGTGAAGCATCCTGTGCAGCATTTGTCTGTCAAAATGTGAAGACATTGTAATGGGCAGGATGATCCTGGCTGGCCAGCAGGAGAATCCAGAGGTTCAAGATAGCATATCATCCAGTCAACCCAGGAAATTATTTACATCAGTGTCGGTGACCGTCTCTGAGGTCCTCCAACATGAGCTCCTGACATCAGTGCATCATATATGCATCGCAAATTTAGGTCATTGTAAACCAGCTTTTAAAGCCCCCTTTCACCTTTGTGTAATTTAACATATTTTGAATCAAAATAAGACTGCTACAAGATATAGTGAAAGAAAGATTATTATGTTTCGGGGTGGTTAGCCCCCCACACCAAGGAATAATAACACTAACTTGCCTTGGCTTAACCCTAAACTCACAAAAAAAAAAAAATGTTTTAACCTGAGCGCAATGCCCTGGTAGCCATGGCGTAGAGTAGAGAAGCTTAAATTAGAGCACTGTGTAAAGTATTTATGCAAAACCAAGACAGTAATACATTCAAGACACCAGCCATTAAAAATCCCAACCAAAATTAGAAAAATAGTCAGTGAACAAAATGACACCAAAACAACAAGCATTGGCAAAGCCAATAGGTCTCGGCAATGTGAGAGCTATTGGCTTTGTCAATGTTAATGACTTTTAGTCATGTTATGTAGCAGCCTGCCAGCTGTTCAACATGACTGAAAGTTAGGGAAAAAAGTAAAGGAAGATGAGAGTAAGCACAGCCAGGGAAAACAGCGTGCAGTGAAGAGTCTGTCGCGACTCGTGTGGTGCCTAGTGGGTTAGTTCAAGCTAGTAGCGGACAGGCAAAGGAACTATTCTGAATAACTGACCTTATAGATGGTTTGGTGGGGAGGTGGGCGGGTAGTTTGTATGAAGGCAGATGACAGGAAAAAAAAATATCTGGTTCCCCAAGCAGTACATGTATAATCAATGGACAGGTTTTTGAGGCCTCGAACACGGCCCACAGTTAACACTAGTTCATCTGAAGATAAAGGTGATGCCGGCAGAACTCAGCCCTGCACCACTGCAGAGATACTTGCCGACTGACAGTGAATCCAAGAACCTCCACTCCGTTAGAGAACAGCTAGTAGTCAGGAACAACTGGCCCCAGCCTCAAGGCATGCCCCATCTACAAGGAGGGCACTGAAGGTTAGGGGTAGTCTAATGACAACTCACTCATAAGGATCCACATCTGCTGCTTGCAGAAGAGCAGGAAGAAGATGGAGGAGAGGATGAGGCCCATGGCTGTGCTTCCTGAGTACTTCCAACACTCCTCGTAGCTCCCTCTGCTACTGGTCTGTGTGCTTCCGTTAGCTGCTCCTCAAGCACTACCTCTGCCACGTCACGGTTCGCCTGTCTGTTGCTGCATCACCACCACTTCCAATGCAACCCAAATGACGTCAGCACTGCCACATCCCAGGACTGACCAGAAGGGAACCAATGGCGTGGCTACAGATATGATGAACAATGCATCCTTATGAATCCAACATGGAGCATGAAGCTAGAGGCATAAAAGAAGGACAATATCGTGCTTGTGTTGTTTCATGTTTTAAGAAAAACACTGTATCATTGCCTTTCCTAAGCTGTACAAAAACACAAGTGGTGGTAGCACTATGGACAAAGAAAAGGAAGGAGTGTTTGAGAGACCAACACAACGAGCAAAGAAAGGGAAGGAGGGTGGATGTGTAGAAGAGAGCAAAACCACTGACAACGGAAGGGAAGGAGGGAGCTTGGGTGATCAAAGGCAAACACCATAGACAACCAAAGGGAAGGAGGCGGGTCCTTGGGAGGTGGAAACATCAGAGACAACAGGAGCAGGGTGGGTGGGAGGATCAGGGAGGTGGGGACGTACATGAGGGAGCCTGCTGGTAGAGTTCTTACACACTAAGAAATAAATAGTGCCAAAACAAATGAGCAGTGGAAGGACACAAGTAATGCATCCATACTCCTGTGGAGGGATAAACACACGAAGGGGGAGGGGTATACACAGAAAGAGGAAGGACGCCAGCAGCAGCTAACCAAAAAAAGAAAAGTAATGAGAGTGACAATGAGCCAACCAATGTGTAAGTAATGGACGGGCTCTAAGCCCACTGTAAGATTACAATAGTCTCGAAGAGACAGCAAATGCGCTGTCTAGCCAAGACCTAACAAAAGTCCAAAAAAAGGAACCAGAGATATGATTTTTTTAAAGTTTGAGGAAAAATACGCAAAAAAGAACTACTCATCAGTGATAGTCTCTGGAAGAGGAAGGCTGGGACATGATCACTGACGTAATATCAATCACCACAATATTATGATACAGAAATTTTGTATTGAAATATCAATTACAAAAATATCATTTTCCAATACTTACAATGGTAAGTACAAAAATATCGGACAAAAGCACACCAATATTGTTACAAAACATACCAAAATATTGTTTTTTATATATATAGTTTAAAATAGTAAATCTTAAACATTTTAATATATTATGATAATATAATGTAAATTAAATAAATGTGAATAACATTTAAATGTATACATATATAAACATACAAACATAAATATACAGGTGTGTGTATGTTTATAAATACATATATATAATATACATTATTCTAAACAATATATTTTACATTACATTACATTTTAGTGTTTTTTTAATTTACTATTATAAAAAACATATATATACATGTATATAGATATATATATTTAAGCATATATTTATATAAAACATAAAAATGTTAAATCAAATGTAAAGCATTAAATAAATTACAAAATTAATTAAATTTAAAAACAAAAGACAATTATTAAACATATTTAAAAATATATATATAAAAACAAATAATATACAATTAAACAAAGAAACAAATAATAATATTAGATATATTTAAACAATATTTTAAAAGGTATTGAAGTCTGGGAATAACAGATATACTGTTCCTACTCCAGTCTGTGCAACAGTAGGGAAAGCGTTGGGGTTCGGAGAAGTAAGATCTACTATTCCCACTTCGGTCTGTGCAACAATAGGAAAAGCTTTGAACTCTAGAGGGGTAGAATGTACTATTCCCTATCCCGTCTTTGCAACAGTAGGGAAAGCGTTGGACTTCGAAGGGGTAAAATTTACTATTCCCACTGCAGTATGTGCAACAGTAGGGAAAGTGTTGTTCTCCAGAGTGCTAACATTTCTACTTCAGTCTGTGCAACAGTAAGGAAAGTGTTGGACAATGGGGGGTGGAGAGTAGAATATATTATTCCCACTCCAATCTGTGCAACAGTAGGAAAAGAGTTGGACTTTGAGGGATTAAATTTACTATTCCCACTCCAGTCTGTGCTACAGTACGTAATGCGTTGGACACCAAAGGGGTAATATTTACTATTTCCCCTCCAGTCAGTGCAACAGGAGGGAAATTGTTAAACTCCAGAGCATTAACATTTACTATTCCCACAACAGTCTGTGCAATAGTAGGGGAAGCGCTGGACTCCGGAGGGGTAAAATTTACTATTCCCAATCCAGTCTTTGCAACAGTAGGGAAAGCGTTGGACTTTGAAGAGGTAAAATTTACTATTCCCGGGGGGGGGGGGGGTGTGTGGCTACGCGTCGACTGGGATAGACACGCGGTTGAAAAGCTCCGCAGTCCCTAACCCCCACCGCCACGAAATCCGTTTAACTTCTCCGACCCATGTAATGGTAAAGGCAGTCCTGATAGCAGCACAGTCAGCGGTGCGCTTCAACGATCGATTTGCCGCTTCTAACACCAGAATAGAGCCGAGTAAAGTAACGGGGCCCAGCCCCTGCAGGAAGCCGCAGGTACGCGTGAGAGACGGAGCCGCGCAAAAGTGAAAGCACTGAGGAGATCGACGAACGAAGGGGAATAGCGGGTGTCCGGGTGTTCGACGTAGCCTGGCCACTGGTGGCGCGGACCAGAGACAAGGTGACAGCGGAGCTGCAACACTCCTTCCCCGCAGTGGAACAGAGACGGCGCTCGGAAATTTCCAACGCCTCCCACAGAGGAGCACTGCCGAGAAACGCGGTGTGGCCTGGGCCCTGCTGGAGACCGCGGCCGGAGCAGCGTGAAAGCGGAGCCACGAGGGGGGTCATCAGCTAAGGTGAGAAGCGCGACCCCCCCCCAGAATCTTAACGACCCAGCGAGCACTGCCTCAGCCCTGAGGATTTAAGCAACAGGCGCGCCCGCTAAAGAACTGGATCATGTCACAGTACCGCAAATACACAGGGAGAGGGCAGGGCTCTGCTAACATTATCGGGCCCATGAGGGAACCCGGAGGGATGCCATCTTCTTAATCAAGCCCAACAAGGAAGATCCCTGCTGCATAATTGATTAACACACCGGCCTCTCACGGTCAATCGGCCACAGACAGTAATAAATCAACATCGACATTGGAGCCCATTAATACAGATATTGCGGAACTGGGAGGTTGAGGCGAGAGAAACGACCGCTCTCACTCGAATTGGAGGAAGAGACCCTAAAACGGGTTGTCACCCCGAGAGCAGCACACCCACGCACATAGCAGAAACATTGCTGGCCCCAGGCCAGATTGTTTACTCATGGGGGAGAGCCCGCAGCACACATCGCGCACATACCGACGAACCACCAGGAGTAGTATAAATAAAGTGTGCGAGAGGCCTCTTGAACTTGCAGATCCGAGTTGACTCCCTGGGGGGAACCCCGACAGGCCGCGTGGGGCACGCAGCAAAAGTGCCCACAGGCAGGCGGCGAGTAGTACCCCCAGTGGACGAGGAACCAAGGCACGGAAAGAAGTTTTGTTCCCCCCCCTTCCCCTCTGGAGGTAAAATTGAGAAATGTCCGGGAACAAGGGGCTTGAGAGTACCCACCAAACAAAGTTGGAGAAATGTGCCATGTCGAAAAATGCAGAGACCGGCAGAGCAGAAAAGGCTGAAATTAAGACAATACCGTGGCAGGAGTCAGATGACCCCTCTCTGAAAGATATTATGGGCGCCATTACCGGAGTGCGCACGTCGCTTGAAAACAGGATGGACTCAATAACAACTAGGTAACACTATTAAGGGCTGACCTGCAGAAGATGAGCGAAAAGGTGAAGGAGATGGAAATCGTCACAACGGATCTCAGCCAGTATTCTAAGACGATGCAGCAACAAATCAAAGACTTGCAAGTAGCCAGTAAAGCAATGGAAAGTAAATTGGAAGATTATCAGGGGAGGGCACGCCGAAATAACGTCCGAATCCTTGGAGTGCCGGAACGAGCGGAGGGGCCCATGCCGGACCTTTTCGTAGAAGGCCTTAGCACCAAACAGCTACAACCTAAAAACCTATCTAATTTCTTCTCAGTGGAGAGGGCACATCGTGTTCCAGGAGGTAGGCCAAAACCTGGGGCTCCCCCAAGACCTCTGCTGGCGCGTCTCTTTAATTATAGAGACCGCAACATAGTCCTGCAAACGGCCCACACTGCCCCGCCGATCAAAATTGACAACAGCGTGGTGACTTTCTTCCCCGACTTCACCATCAATGTGCAGAAACAGAGACGCTCTTTCCAGGGAACCAAAAGTCAGCTCAGATCCAGAGGTCTGAAATACTCAATGCTGTTCCCTGCAAGATTGCGAGTGGAAGCGGAGGGGAGGGCATGGTTTTTTGACACCCCAGAATTGGCACAGGAGTGGCTGGAAGGGTGGAGGTCGGTCAATGGAAACGGCTCCAGGCAGAGAAGGGTCCATTCCTCTAAGAAGCAAACAGCGCAGGAGGCGCACTCACAGCGACTAAAAGAAGGGAAAGACTCAGAAGAGTAAGACTTTAGAACTAAAGTAAGTGCAAAGTGGAGCAAATGCAGGCCACAATATCGGACTATTGTACAAGAGGTAACAGCCTGCAGAAGCTATACTACGTTATGGATAAGTGACTTCCAGAATTATAACTGATGCAGCTGCATGGTGGAAATTGACAATAGAGTAATGGCAGTGGTTGAAGGTATAGAGAACGCACCCCCCCCACTTTCTTTAATAGAGTTTCCATATGGGGCGACAGGCACTCTGCATAGTTGGGGATAGGGGCGGTTTTCAGCCCAGATTGCAGGGAAGCAGGGAGGGGGTTTGGGGTTACAGTTATGTTTGTTAGATAGTTTAGATGACACTAATTCACAATGTAAAGGGACATCTTGCAATTCATTTACAACAAGTTTAGAAATGCACTTGACATACTATCTCGGGGTGTTGATCATAGTCAAGAAGAGGAGTCCTACGCAAGCGAGATTGCCTGGCTCACAGAGTAGAACGGGCTCCAACAGAAATGAGTTCATCTGCACACGGAGGAATTAGACTTTTGTCCTGGAATGTGAACGGTCTGGGAGATAAGCTCAAGCGGGGAATAGTGCTCCAATACATAAAGCAACACTCACCGGATGTAGTTCTCCTGCAGGAGACGCATTTGATAGGAAACACATGCGGGGCCCTGACTAGGTGGGGGTACAAATTGGTGGCGCACTCAGCATTTACCACTGGATCCAGAGGGGTAGGAATAATGCTAAGAAAAAACTTCCCAATGATCATTGAACACACATGGACAGACAAACAGGGCTGGGATTGCTGGGAAGGCAAAACTATTACATTAATATCCATGTATGTACCGCCAGGCCTCCACGACTTGGCTTTTAAAGTCCTGGGAGACCTGCTGCTTGCTCTTCCCGAGGGGAGACTCTTTATGGGAGGAGACTTTAATTCAATCATATCGGGACAGCTGGATCGTTATCCCTCAGGGGAGGTACCACCCTCACAAACACAACTCCGCGACTTTATAGGTGCCATGGGACTAACCGACGCATGGCGTATCCTTCAACCCACCGAAACCCAGTTCACATTCCAGTCTGGAGCCCATAAAAGTCTTTCCAGAATAGATGCCAAAATAGTACCAGCAAATCAAGCGGGACAAATCAAAGAGGTTCGCCACTTGGCAAGGGGTATCTCGGACCATTCCCCAGTGTGGGCTCTAGTAGAAGTGGGAGAACCGCAGTCAGGCAGAATAGCTCCAATAAATCCCTGGTTCCTGAAAGTCCCATCTGTTAAAAAGAAAGTTTCACAAGAAATAGAGCTGTATTTCCAGGAGAACGAGGGATCGGTGGAGTCAGCGCAATCGCTCTGGGAAGACTTTAAGACGGTGATCAGGTGCCATGCGGTCTCCCAGATCGCGGGGATCCGTAAAGAGAAAACCGCCAACCTCGCCAGGTTAGAAACAGACATCCTACACTTGGAAGAGAGGGAACGGGGGAGGATGCAGTAGAAATCAAACACAAGCAAGAGTTTAAACTAAAAGAGTTCAGGGATCTCGCCACAGATGCTGTACGGACACAACACAGGGCCACGCTTTGTAGGATTTACGAAGCTGGGGACAAAGCGGGGAAACTGTTGGTGTGGCTAGACAGAAGAGAACAAGCCAACAGACTGGTGGCTGAGTTGAGGGATGAGTCAGAGTCAAAATTGACAGACCCACAAGAAATAGCAAATAGATTTGCGGACCACTTTCAGCGAATATATAAGTCCAGAACCGACTCCACAGCAGAGGAAGCAGACTCCCTTTTGACAGACATGCCCCTCCCCACCCTTTCAGCAGAAGACTTCTCCACATTAGATAGCGAAATCACGCACACAGAAGTGGAGCGAGCAATTGGGGAACTGCGGTTTGGGAAGGCGATGGGCCCAAACGGCTTACCTATCGAACTATATAAATTAGCCCCCAGCAAGATAGCACCACACCTCACCAATATGTTTTTGGAGAGTCAGGAAAAAGGGAAACTCCCGGCAGTCCAAAGAATAGCCACCAGAGTGGTTATCCACAAGAGTGGTAAACCTAGAAATGAATGCTCCTCATATAGACCGATATCTCTGCTCAACTCCGAGGTTAAGATCTTGGTTAAATTATTGGCCACCCGGCTGCTTGGGGTTATCACGAAACTCGTGCATCCTGATCAGTCGGGCTTTATGCCATCAAGAAATACCTCACTCAACCTTCGACGTTTACACAGTGTAATGGGTAAAATAGACACACTGAGGGAAGATGCGGTGGTGGTGTCCCTCGACGCCACCATGGCATTTGATACGATTGAGTGGCCATATATGTTCGCAGTACTTGGGAAAATGGGATTTGGTCCCAACTTTATCAGCTGGGTGAAGCTTCTGTACAGGGAACCAATGGCACAAGTAGTGGTAAACAACAGGAAATCCGGAGTGTTTACCCTGGAGAGGGGGGACCAGACAGGGCTGCCCCCTTTCCCCATTGCTCTTTGCTTTGATGTTGGAGCCTTTGTCATTGTGGATAAGGAAAGACCCAATCATGAGGGGTCTAAGGTGGGGGGAGGGCTGGGAGGATCGAATCTCGCTGTATGCTGATGACGTACTGTTATATCTGGCATCACCAAGAACCTTAATAAATAGAGCGCTTCACATTTTCACAAATTTTGGGAAGTACTCCGGTTACACCATAAATTGGTTCAAATCAGTTATTTACGTATTGAGGGGTGATTTTCCTCTGCTGCCTAGGGGTTATGTAATAGCGGAGGCAAAAGAGGGATTCAAATATCTGGGCATATATGTCACCAAGGACCCGAGACAATACTATGAGAAAAATCTCTTGAACTGCAGAGACTCAAGAGTGACGTCAAGCACTGGAAATCTCTTCCACTGTCCCTAATGGAACGCACCGCACTGTTTAAAATAATGGCACCTCCTCGATTTTTGTATATATTACAAAACTCACTGGGTCCAGGAGAGTGAACAGAGGGAACTACTCTGGGAAGGGGAACCTCCATGTAAAGCAACTCAAAAACTGGTAAGGGGATGGTACGATGGTGGTATAGGACTCTCAGGCGTTAGAAGATACTATTGGGCGGCACAATTAGCAGCTGTTAACCAATGCATATACAGGCCCCAGGATGACCCCGGTTATAACATGGATAGATGGCTGCTTCCAGGTGGGAACTATTCAAAGGCACTTTACTCCAGTCCCGCAAGACCAAAATTAACAGACCCAACCCACCATGTGGTTCAGATATGGCACGCAGTTAATAAGAGCACGGAATGGGCTGGGAAAATTACACAAGCAAACCCCCTATGGGATGCGGAGATATTAGGCACCCTTAGAAACACCAAGGGCTTTGATCGCTGGGACTTGATCGGATCCTCCCGGGTCGGGGATCTATGGAAAAAGGGTGGGGTGATCCCTTTTGCACAGTTACGGAAAGAGTACGAGATGGCTGAGACGGAAGCATACCGTTATCTGCAGATCAAACGTGCTCTTCAGGCGGTTATTCCGAAGGGGCAGTCGCTCCCTGAGTCCTCCCCTCTCGAGGACAGGATCCTCGCAGAAAACATGCCTAACAAAGCGATTCTAGGGCATACCGGAAGTTAATCAACAACATGCCTGACCCCCTCCTACAACTCCGCAAACATTGGGAGGACGACATTGCGGGCTTGGAGGATGATGACTGGCAAGAGGCCATGGCATCCCCTAGGGAGATTGCGATCTCCTCGAGATTAAGGTTGGTACAGCTCAGGGCGCTGCATAGAACATATCTATCACGTACCGGTCTGGTAAAGATGGGTTACAGAGACAACTCCAAGTGTTGGAGGAGGTGCGGGCAGGAGGGAACATTCATTCACATCATTCGGGAGTGTGCTCACATTAAACGCTATTGGGCAAAGGTGACCCAGTGTATGGCGGAGGTGCTGGGGTGCATATAGAACACAAGATAAAACTATGTCTTCTGAATGTTTGGGAGCCTACAGACCTTAATGGTAAAGAAAAAACCTGTGCGGCACTGGGGATGATAGTTGCCAAACGTAACACTGCCAGACTGTGGAAAGCACAAGAAGCACCTATATTGACTGCATGGAAGAGAGACACGGACTGGTGCATGGTAATGGAAAGAACCATGTATGAGTCAAGAGGTTGCCCCAAGAAATGGTCAAAAATATGGGGAGAATGGAATGAATATAAGGGGAATATTTGTGAACCCCCGCAAGCGACACAGCACCCAGCCACGAATATAGAGAGACAATAAAATTCGGGATTTAGGTACGGGCTCCTCAATGATGACTGCTAGAGATAAGACTGTTAAAACATGGTTCATTGTAAATGCATTGTTCTGAATGTATTTTGCAACTGCAATTGTAACACGTTCATGTTGTCATCAATAAAAAGAAAATATAAAAAACAAATAAAAATTACTATTCCCACTGCAGTAAGTGCAACAGTAGGTAAAGTGTTGTTCTCCAGAGGGGTAACATTTACTATTTCCACTTCAGTCTGTGCAACAGTAAGGGAAGTGTTGGACAACAGGGGGGGGGGGGGATGTATTATTCCCACTCCAGTCTGTGCAACAGTAAGGGAAGTGTTGGACAACAGGGGGGGGGATGTATTATTCCCACTCCAGTCTTTGCAACGGTAGGAAAAGAGTTGGACTTCAAGGGATTACATTTACTATTCTCACTCCAGTCTGTGCTACAGTAGGGAATGCGTTGGCCTCCAGAGGGGTAAAATGTACTATTCCCACTCCAGTCTGTGCAACAGTAAGGGAAGTGTTGGACAACAGGGGGGATGTATTATTCCCACTCCAGTCTTTGCAACGGTAGGAAAAGAGTTGGACTTCAAGGGATTACATTTACTATTCTCACTCCAGTCTGTGCTACAGTAGGGAATGCGTTGGCCTCCAGAGGGGTAAAATGTACTATTCCCACTCCAGTCTGTGCAACAGTAAGGGAAGTGTTGGACAACAGGGGGATGTATTATTCCCACTCCAGTCTTTGCAACGGTAGGAAAAGAGTTGGACTTCAAGGGATTACATTTACTATTCTCACTCCAGTCTGTGCTACAGTAGGGAATGCGTTGGCCTCCAGAGGGGTAAAATGTACTATTCCCACTCCAGTCTGTGCAACAGTAAGGGAAGTGTTGGACAACAGGGGGGGGATGTATTATTCCCACTCCAGTCTTTGCAACGGTAGGAAAAGAGTTGGACTTCAAGGGATTACATTTACTATTCTCACTCCAGTCTGTGCAACAGGAGGCAAAGTGTTGGACTCCAGGGGAGCAACATTGACTATTCCCACTCCAGTCTGTGCAACAGTAGGGAAAGCATTGGACTTGAACGGACTACATTTACTATTCCCACTCCAGTATGTCCAACAGTAGGAAATAAGTTGGACACCAAAGGAGTAATATTTACTATTCCCACTTCAGTGTGTGCAACAGTAGGGAAAGCTTTGGACACCAGAGGGGTAATATTTACTAATACCACTCCAATCTGTGCAGCAGTAGGGAAAGCCTGGAACTTCGGAGAGGTAAAATGTACTATTCCCAATCCAGTCTATGCAACAGCAGGGAAGGTGTTGGGCTTTGGAGGGGTTACATTTACTATTCCTACTGCAGTCTGTGCAACAGTATGGAAGGCATTGGACTCCAGAGGGGTAACATTTACTATTCTATCTCCAGTCTGTGCAACAGTCAGTGCTTAATTTGAACCGGTGGTTTCCGGTGCTCAACACCGGCTCTTAATTGCTAACACCAGCATTAATGACAATCTGCCTCATGCTGGTGATTTCTGTTTTATTTAGACATGAGCATACCAACTGTTGTTATTAAATCAATATACGTTAAAAATAACTTATGACTGCCACCCAAGCCATTCTTCTAGCTTTGAGGGCCTAGAATAGTCTGAAGTGATGATTAAGTAGGTGTGTTTGTACTGTCATTGGCAGCACTGGCAGGGGAGATGGGTAGGGCAGGCTGCAGTGGCCTCCTGACAAAGGCCCTGGCAGTTATTTGTCTTACAAATTAAGCACTGGCAACAGTAGGGAAAGTGTTGGACTCTAGAGAGGTAAAATTTACTATTTCCAATCTAATCTGTGCAACAGTAGGGAAAGTGTTGGACTTTGGATGAGTTAAATTTACTATTCCCATTCCAGTCTCTGCAACAGTAGCAAAAGCGTAGGGCTTTGGAGGGATAACATTTACTATTCCCACTCCAGTCTGTGCAACAATAGGGAAACTACTTCACTTCAAACACATAACATATGTGAAACATAACCCCATTATTTTTTTTAAAATATATATATATATATATATATATATATATATATATATATATTTTCTTCTTTTTTTTTTTGGGTTGAGTGGGAAAGTTTATTATAAGAGTTTTATATTTGTTAAAAATAATGGGGTTATGTTTCACATATGTTATGTGTTTGAAGTGAAGTAGTTTACCTATTGTGGCACAGACTGGAGTGGGAATAGTAAATGTTATCCCTCCGATATATATTATATTATATATATATATATATTTTAAAAAAACAATTAACATGATTATTAAACAATTTTAATATTTAATTATCAATTTAAAGAAATTGGCCATTATTTATTGCTTAATTAACTTTCCACACTACACCCCACAAACCTAGAAGCCCACACTTACAGTATAACTAAAAGAAAATGTAACACAATTAATAACTAATTAAATAATAATTAATAATGTAATATTTAATTGTTAATTACTTAATTATTGATTAATTAACTAATAATTGACTACCACCTTATACCCTTACATATCCACCAAACCACACCTAATATATAAGTTACAAATATAATTATTATTCAATTTACTAAATTTATAATCAATTTAATAAGTATTATTAAATTGTTCATCAATTGTTAATTAATTATTACTTAACTTCCCAACCTAAACTCCTTCAAACCCAGCAACCCACACATAATATATAACTTAAAAAAAAATTATTACACAATTAACATAATTAATCAATTAAATAATGAATAATAGAATAATAATTGATTATTAACTAGTTTTACTTAAATAACCTCCAATCCTACAACCCTATAAACATAGAAACCCACTAAAACAATATAAATTACTATTAGTAATTCAATTAAACATCATAAATCACTTAAAATTAAAAACTATATTTAAAAATATTATTAACAATTATATAAACAATAATAGCCCATCAAATTAATATATAAACAAACACACATAAAGATAATTAAAAAACAATCTTTGTTATAACTATATTATTGAAAACAATATTACTTATCTAAAATATTGATATTCTTGACAACAATATTTCTGAATCCTGACATTTTTATATCACAATATTTTGTTCCCGATATCTCTGCAACCGATATTTAAAACTAGATATTTCACCCAAATACCCCGGGCACTAGGTGTGATTTCAAGCCTACCATGATGACGCTTGGCTTGGATATCAAAATCGGGTGAGTTCCAGTAAAAGATTTTACCTTCTGGTTTAGTCTTTTTTATGGAGCTCAAAATCCTCCATTGAGGCAAGCCTGTAGCGTCTTCTGAGGAAGGTGCAACACAATCAGACACTTTTGCCACAAGGTCTCCCTAATGGTTGCAGAGATCATGGAAGTCCACAAAGCCCCAACTTTTCTGAGTTTCTGGAGCAGCTACTCTGGGTTTCTTCTAAGGCTCCCAGGACATCAGGTACAGCACTTATGGGCCAGGAGACACTCACTCTCTTGTTGTGCCCCTGTATCCACACATTTATCCATACATAATATCAATCAACAGACCCTTGGAGTCCACTTCTTTGTCCTACGTACAAGAGAGAGCAGGGCCAGACTTTCAAATTTCCTCTCAGGTCACCGACAGCAGGTCCAGCCTTCTGATCTTCCACAGGTCAGAAAGTGTTCTGAGGAGGATTCTTTAGGGACAACTCCTCAGACTCCCTAAACAATTGGGAAAAAATTCACAGGACAACCCTACATACTTTTTCATCAGTTCCTGTTTGCCCTTCTACAAACAATTCCACAGTGCCCCTCACTCCTAAAATCCAAGGTGTGGCAATCCTTTCCCCCTTGTGCAAAACTCTTGTGTTCACCCAGGGAAATGTGCAATCCACTCCCTTGTGTCTGATTCAAACTAGTTCTGCGGTAGCTTTCTTCCCACTAGTTTGGAGCCAATCTGGTTCATGTGGGTCATCAGGACAAAGGATTTCCCTTCTTAAGGTCTCTCCTTACACTATAATATGAATGGGCAGACCTCACCATTGCCCCATTTTCAAGTTAAAGAAGTTCCTGGGTCCTTCCCAAATATCCTTCGTAGGGCTGTTCCTGAGTGAGTATGATTTGGGAAGCATTGCCCTCAATGATGACAAGGTAAAATGAATCAACAAAGGGTTCAGTAGTAGTGATACCTGAGGTTACAGGTGAGGGTTTCCTACCTGTAGACATGTTTTTGAAAAATGCTTGTATGGATGGTTAGGTTTTAAAGCAGCCAAAACATTTTCAATAGTATTTTTTGATTATGCTACTGTTCTTCCTCAAGATTATTTAGGAAAATGTGTAACAAATGATGTATTTTTAGATGAAATGTATTTTATTACTACTGCACATGATGCATATACCATTGCCTACAATTGTTAGGCCAGTGAGGAGCTCAGTGAAAAGAAAGCAAACATAGAGCAACGGTTTAACAAGAAACTTTCTTCCCTCCCTAATCCTTCCCTATGTGTTTGTCAGTACTATAGCATGGTATGCATGATTGATATAATTCAGTGCATCCCTTGTGTAGTGGAGAAAACCAAGCCTTTCTATACAGAGTCTCTAGGTGCTCCTGTTCTCTATCTGGGCATAAGCTGTGATACCTCTTTTAAGATGAGCCATAGATCTCTAAAATATCAGGCGCAAGAGAGTTCTCGAAACACATGGGTTAAGAGATGCATGAAAGGTTTATAGTCGACTTCATAGGATTTCAGTTTGTTATTAGAGTCAGAGCTATCTTCTCCATGCCTAATGTACCCCAAAGCCTAGCCACCAATGAGGAAAGGGTAGGTGGTGTGGTTTAACCCGTTCGGTGCGCATGACGGCCCCCGGCCGTCATGCGTCACAGTGGGCGTGTGCGGAGGACGGCCAGGGGCCATCCGAAACACGCCCACTCAATAAATCACCCGCACCGCGGCGGAATTCGCGCCGCGGTCAACGGGTTAAGCTCAGCGTCACAGTAAACATTGGTATTTGGACAAAATATTGAGTCCAAAATATTGTGTGGACAAAATATTGTGTCAAGAATATCGAGGACAAGATTATTGTGAAGGTAAGTTTCTATGGATAAGAAAAGTTTTACTATACTTAACTCCACAATATGTAACTTGAAGATATTTATATTTTCAAGTCGCATATTATGGTGTTAAGAGTAGTAAATATATACCTACCTATTTGCACTTACCTTCTCAATATTTTGGTCCTTGACATTTTTGTCCTCTATATTCTGTCAGTGATCCACAAACATTGTGTCTTCACAACTAGGGTCATGGATAATTGTTTGCCTCTTAATGTGCATTGCCCAGTCACAACACTAGGATCTTTAGGGATCTAGGTTTCAAATTCCCTATTCAGCTAGTCAATTATCTCATCCCAGTATTTCCCTAGCTTGAGGCAATGCCTCGATGGATGTAGGCCCAAAGACAGAGTTGGGTGTAAGTGAAGCTCTCTATGTCAGGGTGATCAAAGTGGCGCTTGACGTCTGCAAATGGTGCTATCTGTCAGATGGAGAGTAGCGAGCCATTCATAAGACATTTTTTTTCTCTCCAGGTTGTGAATTGTGTTGGAGCTAGCGCCAGCATGAATTCCAGGTTGTATGATATGGATACGAAAGGGGAGGGGAAAGAAGAGAACCCCCATTTCTTGGACACCCTGTCCCATATTGCCAAAGTGACCCTAGTGAAAGGCAAGCAATAGAGTTGCCAGCTATGGTGTGCCCTCTTACACCAGGGGGCCTGCCACTGGGAAGTGCCTGCTCTTAGATGCTCAATAAAGGACCTTTGTTTCGACGTCTCCTTTCCTACCCAGTCTACGAGAAACTGTAGTTGTGAGGCTTGGAAGAATGACAATATGTATTTGGGATTGCAAGTCCTCCCCCGTCACAGGTCTATAAAGTATTCTACTCTCTAGTCTTGGTGGCTTATTATACCAGACAAAGGTGTTAAATGATTTTAAAGTACATTGGTAATGTCTAAATGTAATTTCGGGCTGGACTGTTCCCATGAGAAACAGGGTCAAGACTGATTTGCAAATGGCGGGGTCTGAACTGGAGTGGCGAAGTGAGCTAAAGAACGATGATGGATTCAACCCAGAACTGTGACTGGGGGTGAGTGTCTGAAAAGTTTCAGCAGTCCATGCATCATCTCCTTGTGTTTGCTTTGTTTGCACTAAGTTGGCAGGGTATGCCCAGACGTGGGTCCCTTGCTCACTTGGCCACTGGATTCAAGCTAGCCTGGCTGATGAGGGGTGTTACCCCGAAATTGGTCCCAGGATGCTTGTTTCCAGTCCAGGGAAGACCTGGCTTGGCAGTTCGGGCTGGACTGTTCCCATGAGGAACAGGGTCAAGACTGATTTGCATATGGCTGGGTCTGAACTGCGGTGGGGAAGTGAGCTAAAGAACGATGATGGATTCAACCCAGATCTGTGACTGGGGGTGAGTGTCTGAAAAGTTTCAGTGCTCCGTCCATCATCTCCTTGTGTTTAAATGTAATTTAGAGACATATTTACGAGATGAGGGTCTTGGGAGTTATTGATTCTGTACTTGATCAATCCATTGATGACTTCTCGATCTAACTCCATTTGTAAGCATCTGCAATTAAGAGATTTAAACCTGTGGAAAAAGATTACTGGACAGGTAGTGTCCTCAATCAATGAGAAAAGATTTCTGTATTCTGGTGTCAGTTTGATCCCACAAAAACAGTACTGTTTCATGTACATCCTCTCATTTTTAAGAAAAACGTTCTCTGCAAAGTAACTTTGTCTCTGCTATAGCAAATACCTGACAATAATATTTTATTACTATCTCTAAAAATATGCCACAACCCCAATACTAGTCAACAGAAAACACCTCACTCTTTCTCTTTCAAAATCTCATTTTTAAAGGTTCCAAAATATTTGCATGTACTTTATCTGCTAAATGTTTGGCCAGTGACCAGCATATCCATCAAATGACAATATGTATATAGAAATGAGAGTGTTGTGAAGACTGGATCTATGAATATGAACACTATGTGTTAGACTGGGTCCTTTCTGGAAGGTCACCCCAGATTTTTGCCTTCCTTTGCTGAACCTGTTTCTGTTGGCGTTAGGACAACTGTGCACTTTACTCCTGCTTACCAGTGCTAAAGTGCCAGTGCTTTCTCTTGTAGACATCTTAAAATTGGCATACACCTATTTGGTAAATGTAATTTACTTAGCCCCTAGTAAATTGTACTGCATGGATGCAGGGCCTGTAAATTCAATGCTGCTAGTGGGCAGCAGCATGCATTGTGCCATCCACAAAAGTAGCTTTGTAAAACATGTCTCATGCCTCCCACTGCAGTCTGTAGTGCAGTTTTAAACTGCCATTCGACCTAGCAAACTAAACATATTGCCAGGCCTAACCCTTCCTTTTCGAAAACTTATAAGTCATGCATAAGGTAAGCCTTAAAGGCTCAAAGGGTAGAGTGAATGGTATTTAAAAAATAGGACATGTGTAGTTAGGTTTTACATGCCCTGACAGTAAAAAATTCCAAAGTAGTTTTTCACTGTTCTAAGACTATTGTTCCCATAGACTAAAACTGGGTCACCTTATCACATTTAACAAATGATAACTTCAGTTTGTGAGCAGATAGAGAATTTGTTAAATAGAACAAATAGGCGGAAGGGAGGAAGAAGCATTTATTGTACTTATCTCGCGCAACCTCAAGTCGCAGTGACAGTTAAACTGTCCAGGGAAGGTTCCATGGGAAAGGAGGGGAGAAGGGAGATACCAATAGAGAAACATGGCAAGGGAATTAAGGGCACAAAAGATAGAAGGTACAGTGATAGCATATACATACAGAGAGAATAGAGATTACAACACATCTCCATCCTATATATAAAGAGGATGCAGATTGCAACACATATATACCCTATACAAAGCATTTGCTTTACCTATCAAGCCCACGATAAAACCAACATGCCCAAAAGAGTGACATTCATTGAAGGACATAGTCCTTGTGCCACCCAGGAACCTTAAGAGAATGAGAACTCCGAGGATATACAGGCAACTCCTGGTCGGTAGATTCTGGTAACTAAGCACACAGACTAGACTCAGGTAGAGGAACACGGCAAGCAGCAATCCTCTCCATGTTCCACATCCTGCCATCCTCAAGTGTTACCACATTGGGTTTAGAGGCTTGGAAAACTTACTCATGCCATTTTTTTAGAATCAGGATTTTTAGCCACCACCCAATCTCCCACATTGCAACTTCAGTGTTTCACTCCATGCTTGGCATCATATCTCCTTTTGTAATCATCTTGATGACGCTTGACGCAATCACTCACTACTTCACGATGGACCCATCTGGCTTCTCCACCAGCCATCCAATTGGGGAACATCTTAGTGCCAGGCAGTCTACCCTTGAGCATAAGGAATGGTGAAACACGAGTAACAGAGTTGGGAGCAGTATGATAACACCACAACAATTTTTTGAGGGCAACCTCAACCAATGCCCTAGAAATTTGAGCAGATTGAATGCAGTCCTTCAACATACGGTTCACCCTCCCTCTCCATGAGTCCATTAGCTCTGGGACAATGAAAAGCAGTTTTAAGGTGTACAATAGACAAGTTGTTCAGAAAATCATTAATTTCAGTAGAGGTGAATTTGACCCTGTTGTCCGTGTTGAGACAACTAGGTATCCCTTCAATTAAGAATGTGTCTGATAGGAAATCGATCACGTCTCGGGTGGTTATGTGGTTGACCACTTTAACCACTAACTACCTAATGAGAATAGTAGTCCACCAAAACAATGATGAACTTGCCAGACCATTTCGAACATTTGAGGGGACCCATGATGTCTAGACCTAACTTGTCCCATGGTTTCGAAGGTACCTCCACTGGGGAGAGAGGGGTTTTCCTAACACACTTGCTTTAGTCACTAATAGAACACATGAGGCAATGCCTGACCCTGTCCTCTACAAGACTGTTCATGCTAGGAAACCAATATGTAGCCTGACCTTGGATTTGGTGATACTACGTCCCAAATGCCGTTCGTGTGCCAAATCAATGATTCTCTCCCGGAGGTCACCAGGAGGAATTATCTTCTCTCCTCTCATGACCATGTCTTCCTGAATGTACAGTTCATGTCTCACCTCCCAAAAGTTGTGAATATCCTGATCCAACCCATTGGATTTGGGTGGCCATCCATGCACAATCTTACCCCCAAGGGCCGAAAGAACAACATCCTTCTCAGAGCACTCAATTCATTTTTCTCGGGAAATGCCTGGGCTAGACATGACCAAGATAGGTTCATTCGCATTATCTTTGCCCACACCACAACCACACTCCATAGCACTACCCTTACTAGGTAATCGAGAAAGGCAATCCACAATTGAATTCTTGTTCCCTGGAACAAAGTAAATTCTGAAATTGTGACTATCCAAACCCAGCAACCACTTGGCTATGCGAGGAGTGGACTGCTCTCTTCCCCTGCAAGTAAAAATGTACGTAAGGGGTTTGTGGTCAGTTTTCAAAGTGTGTGATGACCCAGAAGCATGCTAAAGCCTCCCTATCAATGGTGGAATAGTTCACTTCTGCACTCTTAGGAACTCTTGAAGCGGAGCGAATGCCACAATCCTTTCCCTACCATCCACCACTTGAACAAGAGATGCGCCCAATACTTGGAGCTGGCATCCATGTAAAGGAAGGTTTTACGCGTGATATCAAAATTACCTAAGGATGGTGCTGCGACTATGGCCTGTTTTATACTCTCAAAGGCTTGAGCACAAGGTTCATCCCACACAAACTGAATTCCCTTCTTTAACAAATGCCTTAAAGGTACAGTGTAACATGCAAAATTCTTAACAGATTTGGCCATATACTCCACTAAACCCAAGAATGACTTCAGTTTGTCTTTAGACACGGGTGGCGGTGCCTCTTTTACAGACACCACCAGGTCCAGTTTGGGTTTAATACCCTCCTTGGAAACATGATGGCCAAGCGAGATCATGAACACCATCCACTCCGGTTCACCGCTAGACCCGTGCCCTCACCACATCTTCAACAAAGCCAGTACAGCCATTGCGCCCCATCTCCGGAAAATAATCAACATCTCCTTCGAGACAGCAACCTTCCCGGAAAGCTGGAAGCACGCCGAGATCACCGCCTTACTCAAGAAACCCAAGGCAGACCCCAAGGACCTCAAGAACTTCCGACCCATCTCTCTGCTCCCGTTCCCCGCGAAGGTCACCGAGAAAATCGTCAACAAACAACTGACCCGCTACCTCGAGGAGAACAACATCCTGGACCCTTCCCAGTCCGGCTTCCGCAGCAACCACAGCACCGAAACCGCCCTCATCGCCGCCACCGATGACATCAGGACCCTGCTAGACAACGGAGAAACAGCAGCCCTCATCCTCCTGGACCTATCAGCCGCCTTCGACACGGTCTGCCACCACACACTACGAACACGCCTTCACGACGCTCGGGATCCAAGAGAAGGACCTGGACTGGACCACATCCTTCCTTTCCGGCAGAACACAAAGCGTCCGCCTCGCCCCTTCCGATCCAAGGCCACCAAGATCATCTGCGGCGTACCCCAAGGCTCCTCCCTCAGCCCAACGCTGTTCAACATCTACATGGCACCCCTCGCCCACGTCGCCCGACAGCACAACCTCAACATCATCTCCTACGCCGACGACACCCAGCTGATCCTCTCCCTCACCAAAGACCCTCACACCGCCAAAGCCCACCTCCACGAAGGAATGAAGGCCGTCGCCGAATGGATGAGGACCAGCCGCCTGAAGCTGAACTCGGACAAGACGGAGGTCCTCATCCTTGGTTCCAACCCTTCAGCCTGGGACGACTCCTGGTGGCCAACATCACTGGGAACAGCCCCGCCACCCACCGACCACGTACGCAACCTAGGGGTCATCCTCGACCCCACCCTCTCCATGACTAAGCAGGTCAACGCCGTTTCCTCATCCTGCTTCAACATCCTCCGAATGCTCCGCAGGATCTTCAAGAGGATCCCCACCGAAACAAGAAAAACAGTCACCCAGGCCCTCGTCACCAGCAGGCTGGACTACGGAAACGCCCTCTACGCAGGAACGACGGCTAAACTCCTGAGACGGCTGCAACGCATCCAGAACGCCTCTGCACGTCTTATCCTCGACATCCCCCGACGCAGCCACATCACACCCCACCTGAGAGACCTGCACTGGCTCCCTGTCAACAAGAGGATAACCTTCAAGCTCCTCACCCACGCACACAAAGCACTCCACAACTCCGGACCAGCCTACCTCAACAGACGACTCAGCTTCTACACCCCCACCCGCCAGCTCCGCCGACCAGCCTCGCCCTCGCCACAGTCCCCCGCATCCGGAAAATGACCGCCGGCTGCAGATCCTTCTCCCACCTCGCCGCCAAGACCTGGAACACCCTCCCCACCAACCTCCGACAGACCCAAGACCTACTGGCCTTCAGAAGACTCCTCAAGACCTGGCTCTTCGATCAGTAGCAGCACCACCCCTCTTCCCCCAGCGCCTTGAGACCCTCGCGGGTATGTAGTGCGCTTTATAAGTGACATGATTGATTGATTGATTGATTGATTGATTGAAGATAGTCCATGGAGTCCACACCAAACTTGCACTTGTCCAGTTTGACAGTTCAGCCCGCATTCCTCGAGGCATTAGAACATTCCTAAGGGAATTGTCGTGATCCTGGTGGGACCCCCATAAATCAAAAGATTATCCTGAAAATAAAGTACATTATACATGTCTTTCAATAACTGGTGCATTAGCCTCTGGAATGCCGCTGCCACTGAGACAAGGCCAAACGGCATTCTATGGAACCTGAAAGCACCGAATGGGGTAATGAATGATGTCAAGGACTTGGATTCTGGGTGGAGTTCAATCTGATGATACGCTGACAATAGGTCGTTCACACTAAAAACACATGCTCTCCCAATCATGCTGATCATGTCATTGATCTTGGGTAAGGGAAACCTGTCCACCAAAATGTTATGATTCAAGTCCCTCAAATCGATGCATAAGCGAAACCCTCTACCCCCACCCTCTTGAGCTACGACAATGGGAGCCAACCAGAGGGAACTCTCAATAGGCTCAATTGCTTCCTGTTCAACCAATTTGTTCAATTCCAACTTCAAAGGTTCCCTCATGAGGATGGGAATGGAATTAACCTTGTGTACCGCTGGTGTAGCATTATGCTTTAATGTAATTTTGTGCTAAAATTCTTTAGGTGACCCAGCTTCTCTGTGAATACCTCTGGGAATTCTTTAATTATACCTTCATTATGACCTTCCATATCAATAGCCAACACAGGTTCTCTAATATTGGGGTCCAATTTAATGCCTAAATCCTTCTGGTGTTTCCAGCCCAGTAAATTTGAACCCTGCTCTGCAACATACACAAAACCGTCTGTAGAGTGGTCCTTAAAGGCAATGTGCATCTTAAGCATCCCCTTGAGAGGTTAGGGTCTTGATTTTACCCCCCAGGCTTGATGTCAGCACAATCCAGAGTGTAACCCTTATCACCCCATTTATCAATAAACATACTATGATTGACAATGGTATAGGGCGAACAAGAGTCTGCAAACACAGTTAATCCTACCCCATCCAAAGAAACTTCACATGTTGGATAGTCGTTGCACTCACCCATTCCTCCTCCTTTGACCTGCAAAATAAATTTGTTGTCATCGTTAATAACCTCCTCAACAACATGAATTTGTTTGTTGGATAACCCCACATTCCTACAAGTGCGTGCGCAGTGGCCTTTCTTGTTGCACTTCCTGCACACAATTGACCTAGCAGGACAAAAAGAACTATTGGCTAAATGATTATAACTGCCACAAGGGTAACATCTGCTCCTTTCCCTATCCTTGCTCCCTTCTACTCCACGCCTAGCTTGCGCACTTGCTCCTCTTTTTACTAAATCCAGAACCTTGGCTTTTTCTCCACCCCCTGTCTGGTTCTTTACTACATGGATTGTCTCAGAAATAATACTCTTCTTCAGTTCCGTGATACACTCTGCCCTATGCTCCATGCTCTTTGCTAAATCAATAGCCTCTTTTATAAGAATTGTTTGTGCATCTAACTAACTGATCCCTAATCAGGGAATCACATAAGGTACCAAATTCACAAAGACTAGCAAGACCCCTTAAACACGCTATGTAGCTAGTGATTTTTTCATTCTTACTCTGAACTCTACAGAAAACTTGTGTCTCTCCAACACAATATAGAATAACAACAAGAGGGAGAAAAAAATGGAGCCACTCTTGGTCCCCCTAAACAGTATCAAACAACGAAAGAGTGAGGCCAAACAGAAAGAGAGCCAGCCAGAGGAGTCACTCTTGTTTAAAAGAACCCTCACTCACCAACCTAGTTGGTGACATGCTTCATCATTGGGTTCCCACCAGAGAGGCCGAGTGCCTCTCTGGTGTGCTACAAAGCCTGACTACAGCGGAGCAGAGTTTTTGTTGTGTGTGGCGTGAGTGCAATGGTGAAAAAATGTGATTTAAAAGATTCCTTGGTTTAATCCCCCAAAAATGTAATGGTGGAAAACCAGGCACCAATAAAAACAAGTGTGTTGGATGTTTAATACCTGGCTAGACTGACCAGATACATCCTACTATCAAAAGTGCAAAAAATTGGTCAATATGTTTCTGCTTCAAAATGCTATTGGCGAAGCATTCATCAGGATGATATCACCGGGGTCCACGGAAGGCAATATGCAGGTGACACACGGGCACGTGTCTTTGATGAATGTTTGACTATAAGTCACCGCCCCCCACCGGGACCCATGTCGTGAGGTCTTTCATTACTTCACATTTTATCGGCTTTCGGAAATCCTGAAGGCTCGAATAGATAACCGTGAGTTTGTTTGGTTCATTTCCACCACAGGTTAGGGTGCGCCTTAGCGTGCGCATATCGCCGTGGTGGGCTGGTCCTGATGAATGCTTCGCCAATAGCATTTTGAAGCAGAAACATGTTGACCAATTTTTTGCACTTTTGATAGTAGGATGTATCTGATCAATCTAGCTAGGTATTAAACATCCAACGCACTTGTTTTTATTGGTGCCTGGTTTTCCACCATTAAAATGTTTTGGGATTAAACCAAGGTATCTTTTAAATCAAATTTTTTCACCATTGCACTCATGCCACACACAAAAAAAACCCTGCTCTGCTGTAGTCAGGCGTTGTAGCACACCAGAGAGGCACTCAGCCTCTCTGGTGGGAACCCAATGATGAAGCATGTCACCAACTAGGTTGGTGAGTGAGGGTTCTTTTAAACAAGAGTGACTCCTCTGGCTGGCTCTCTTTCTGTTTGGCCTCACTCTCCAACACAATATTCACCTTTTTTCCAAAATGCTGTTCTAATTTGCGAAATGTCAACAAGTACACATTGATCTGCTCGTCATCATCTTCCTCACTACCTGAAGAGGGTGTTACCAAATTCTCATAGACCCTCCTACCATGTATCCCTAAATTATGGAGTAAAATGTGTTGTTTCCTTAGCGCAGAAAACTTTTCCCCACCAATAGCAATCAAGTATGATTGGAATAATTTCTCCCATTCCTTCCATGGTAGCAAAGGTTCCCCCTCCTCATCCACGAAAGGAGGCGGCTGCGACATATTAGCTGCTGTCATGGCCAAATGGAACTAAAACTACTGAAATTGTGAGAATAGCAACAAAGCAACTCCAAATTGCAGTGATGTCCGCAGCAAACATAAGATAAAGAGAGCAGAATGCAGAGAAATACCAATTACTCAAACATACAGCAATCTACAGTACACAGAGTTAATGGAAAGCTGGTGAATCCTGAACCCTCCCTTGGGCGTGGCTGAAGAGCAAGCTCCAGGAATCAGCCAACAGAAAATCACCAGGAAGTTCCTTCACAGGAATGAGGAAGTGGTGCAACCAATCCCAGCATCCCCCGCACCAGCCAGAGCGTGATTCAGGTGTTCTCCCTGAATCCGGTGTGTGGGCATACATGGTTTCTTGCTGACCACGGTAGAAATAGAATGATCCAAAGAAGAAACGAAGATAAGGTAATGTCTCACTCGCCGCTACAAATGCACACTTGTGCCGTCTGCTTCCACACTTCCGTTATATAAAGGTGTTCTCCATTGGTATACAGGAACTTGCTGCAGTATGATACGGAAAGCGGAAGGTGCAACGAATACCACGGTATGCACAGGGAGAATGCAGCTACCGCTTGAGTTAATTTTGTGAAAACGCAGTGGTATGCAGGGGAATGTGGCTAGAGGCCCCCACAGTGCTGGGAACAGAAGGGGTAGTGTGGTGTTCTGTCGTTCTTGTTGGAATCTGGAACACAATGTGTGTGGTCCAGATTCCAGGAGAAGACAGTTGGTCCAGGCTTGGAGATGTAGCTTCTTGTCCCAGCTCCTCCTGTTAAATAAACTTACCGGAATAATCCTCTGCGTCCTGTCATCCATCGTGAGGACTTTACATTGGCGATGATTGGAGAAAGAACCGCCAAGCTTGGAGCCCTGCGGTGTGCAGATTAAGTGTCTGATGACTTCTCAGCCTGCGGTGTGTCACTGGAGCAGGTTCGGAGTATTCTACGCGAATTGGTGATTATCATCGTGAAATCCTCGTTTTCGTTGAGGTTATGGTGAGAATTTGGGATATGTTCTTATTAATTTCGCAGTTTGTGCCCCCTCGCGCAGAGTCTGAACGCGCTGCCAACGCGCACAGCTTCCTCTGGAACGTCCTCATTGTTGTCTGCGTCACACATGCGCGCCCCTAACATTAACAACTAGAGTGCTAACTAAGGAATCCAGTGACTCTTGTCTTTGTTGATTGTGCCGTGAATGCACGCACATACTGTTAATGATCTAGAGCGCTGTTTAAGTAATCCCAGCTGCTTTTTCCACGTGTTCTGCCCTGCCATGCCGACGAAGGCTGGAACACCGCCTCTGCCATTAGGAGTGTATGCAATTGCCTGTTACACGTCTCATCAGCTGTTCACACGGGTGCTCATAGTTAAGATTGTCGTCATTTCTTCTTCGGTGATCCGCACACCTTCACCAAATTGAAGGGTTCACAGTGATTCGCACACTTTATTTAGTGCGATCAGTGACATTTGGAGAATTAATGTCGGAGATTCCATACTTTATTTAATTTTCCTAAGCTTTTCATCAGTGATTCGCACACTTCTTTTATTTAGTGTGAGCCAGTCATTCAAGTCTTACATCTGTGATTCGCACACTTTTATATATTATTACATGTTGTATCTGATGTTGCAATAGTGTATTTTTATTTAACCTTTCTTTCCAAGTTCATTATAGAGGGTATAGGTGCTCCACCTCCATTCTTAGCTACTCCAGGAGAAACTGTTTTAGAATGGAAACAATGGAAGGAAGGCTTAGAGGCTTACATCGAAGCTATTGGTGGCGATAACTACACAGACAAGCGGAAATTGGCTATTTTGAAGCATTGCTTAGGAGCTGAAGGCAGACTTATCTTAAGTCATTTACTCTCTGTATCTACTAATCTTTCAAGTGATGAGGATGACATTGATGTATTTGACAATGCTATCAAACAACTTGACAAATTATATGTAAAAAAAGTTAATGAAATGGTTGCACGTCACAAATTCCTAAGCAGAGGTCAATTGTTAAATTAATCTATTGATGACTTTGTCAACGATTTGAGAATCCTAGCTGCCAAATGTAATTATTCCTCATTTCATGATCAAATGGTACGTGATCAAATGGTGCATAAGGTGGCTGATGTCAAGTTACAAGAAAAATTATTATCCGCTGAGGATTTGACGCTTAACAAAGCAATTGATATTGCTTATCGTTTTGAAGACTGAAATTAGGCATGAAAGAATTATTAGAGAACAATGCTACTGATGTTCATTTAGTTAAAAAGTCTAACTCTGATGAAAATATTAATAACAAACTTAAAAGTAAGATATCTACTTCTTATACTAATCAGGAAAGAAAAGATTATGTATGTTTTAAGTGTGGCATTCCTGGTCATCTAGCCAATGACAAAAAGTGTCCTGCTATTGGTCAAGTGTGCAGATATTGTAAAGCAAAGGGACATTATGATAGAATGTGTAAGAACAAAAACGGGTTTAGGAACAAAACTTATGATACCAGAAACCAAAACACTGATCAGATTAAGGAGGTTAATTGCGACCTTAAAGAGGAAGAATTTTTTTTAACTGTGTGTAAGGTCAATGGAAATGGGAAAGATGCTCCTTTTTGTACAATCTTAATTGGTGATAAAGAAGTTAGGGTTATTGCGGATTCTGGTGCCAGGCACCCGCTCATTGGTGATGAGTGGTTAAAAGAGTTTCCAAATGTACACTTATCTCCTCCTGACATCAAACTTGTGGGATATGGGAGGAAGCCCATCGAAGTTTTAGGTTTCTTCACCACCATTCTTAGTTTTAAAGGCAAGTCGATTTCTACAAAAGTAAATGTTGCCAAAGATGGTTCCTGTCTTTTGGGGTGGCCTCAGCAAAGGGACCTTATGATCACTCTTGATCCCAACCATCCTGATCAAGTACTTGATTACTCAGATCTCATTTTTCAAGTGGATAATGATCCAGCGACTGAGTGGGAGAAGATATTTCCCAGCGAGTTTTCTCCTCATTTGGGTTTGCTAAAAAAGTTTCGCCGCAAGATTATTCTAAAAAGTAATGCCATACCCAGGGTACATAAAGTCAGGAACGTTCCTTTACTTCTTAGGGATGCTGTAAAAAAAGAGTTAGAGAGATTGTGTCAGCTTGATGTTATCAAGGAGATTGAATCCTCCGAATGGTTGTCGCCCGTCGTTGTCGCACATAAACCCAACGGAAAGGTTAGATTATGTGTTGACTCCAGAGATCTCAATGACAATGTGTGGGTGGACAGACATCCGCTGCCTAATATCCGGGAGATGTTTGCCAAACTTAAAAGGGCTTCGGTATTTTCGACTTTAGACCTGACGAACGCCTATCATCAAATTGCCTTACATGAAGATAGCAAATAATATACCTCTTTCATTACTTCAGAAGGTGCTTTCAGGTACAAAAGGATGCTTTTGGTTTAATTTCTGCATCTTCTGTCTTTCTAAGGGTTATGCACAAATTATTTAAAGACGTAAAGAATGTGTTACTTTCAGGATGATATCCTAGTCTTTGGGTCCAATTCTCAAGAGCATACTGAAATTTTACACAAGGTTCTGTGTACTCTTCAGGATAATGGTTTGACATTAACCAAGGAAAAATTCTAATTTGGTGTATCATCAGTAGATTATTTAGGTCATTCCATTAGTAAAAATGGTATTTCTCCAAAACAAAATTTAATCAAAGCCATTGAGGATGCTCCTGAGCCTCAAAACAAAGACCAACTTAGATCTTTTCTATGTCTAGCGGAGTACTACGCTAAATTTATTCCTGTATTTTCCGACAAAACCGCTCACATGAGAAATTTGATGAAGAAAAATCAATCGTTTTTGTGGGATGACAATTGTACCAGTGAGTCTAAACATTTAAAGAAATGTATATCGTCTGCCCCCGCTTTAGCCACATTTGACACTGCCTGTAATTCGGTTATTGTTTCCGATGCCAGCAACTTTGGTATTGGTGCCATCCTGATGCAAAACCAAAAGGGGCACTTGGTCACAATTGCTTTTGCATCCAGGCCCTTAAGAGGTGCCGAATACAAATATTCCACCTTGGAAAAAGAAACCCTTGCATGTTGGTGGGGCATTGAGTATTTTCAGAAATATATTTATGGCACTGTTTTTAGGGTAAGGACAGATCATCGTCCACTAGTGGATTTATTTACAACAAAAGGTTGTGGTAAGGCAACTCCCAGGATTGCCAGATGGCAATACAAGTTACAAGATTTTCACTTCAAGGTTGAATATATTCCTGGTGTAAAGAACATTCTCGCTGACTGTTTAGCAAGGTTGCCCATGAAAGATGATAATGTGGTTGAGGATGATCTAGATCCGGAGAGAGTTATTTCCATCTGTGAAGTATCCAAAGGGTGCAAGGAGGATCAATGGAGGTTGGCGTGTGATAAGGACGTGAATCTCAAAGAGGTTGTGAATTTTGTCAAATCTTCATGGCCCAGAAAAACTGATGTCCCACAAAATCTTCGTCCTTTCTTTCAAGTGGCTCACAAATTGTTTCTTCAAGATGGTGTTTTAATGAGGGGTCAGCAACTTGTGGTGTCTGATGATTTGAAGCAAATTGTGTTGGATATGGCTCATGAAGGTCACCCAGGCATGACCAGTATGAAGAGGAGAATCAGGAGTGAATTCTGGTGGCCTGCTATGGATAGGTGTATCGAACTCAGGGTCAGAGGTTGTGTCGAATGTTGTGTCAGTGACAAATCACAAAAAACCATTATGTATGAACGTCTCCCTGTTTCAAGGCCATCTCGTGTCGGGGAGTGTGTGTCTCTCGATATTGCTGGTCCCATGTGTTTTGGCCACAATCCTTTGTATGCTGTTGTCCTTGTTGACCAATTATCACAGTGGCCTGATGTTAAGCTGGTTTCTCAAATCACTTCGAGGGTTGTTATTCAATTTTTAAATGAAGTTTTTGAAAGGGAAGGTTTTCTTTGAGTTATTGCTTACCGACAATGGTTTGCAGTTGACTTCAGTTGAAATGAAGGAATTCCTCGAATGTCATGGCACTGCACATAAGCGCTCTTCTGTCTATTATCCCCAGAGCAATGGTATTGTGGGAAGGTGGATTAGAGTGTTAAAAGATGGTTTACAACTGGCGATTAGTAATGGGAAGAATTGTCATCATGCCATTAAGGAGTTACTTTGGAGTTATAGAAACAGTCCCAGGAGTGATGGTGATTTGTCTCCATTTGAAAAAATGAGGGGTAGGAAGAGTGTGTGTGTAATCTGAGTCAAGGATGGATGAGAGATTTAGTGTGTAGAGAGGAAGACAAGTGTAAACCTGGTGAGGAAGACAAGTGCAAAGCTGGTGATTATCGGTGTGAGCCTAAGTCTTTATCATCTCCTTTGAAAGTCGATGATTTGGTGAGTGTGAGGAAAGGAAGATTGGTGAAGTCTGGTGAGTCTAAGTTTTCGGCTCCCGTGAAAGTGGTCAGAGTCGGCAAGCAGGTGGTGGAGCTTACTGATGGCAATGTCTGGAGTTTGTCCAAGGTTGTGAAAGTACCTCGGTGGTTGTGGCCGGACAATGTCTACCCAGGTTCCAAGTTTGAGCGTGATAAAAGGAATTGGCGCAGGGTGTCACAGCATCAGGCAAGAAATGTGCAAAGACACAATGTCGTGAGACAGAGACCAGCATGGTGCAATGATTACCACATGGGTCAGTAAATTTTTAGGTACATGTTGACCCAGCAAATATTTGTACATTTATTATTGAATATTGTTACTTTTGTTTTTGTTAACTTTCTTATCAATACTTTTGTAAATTGTTGTTAACAAAGGGGGATGTGTGGTGTTCTGTCGCTCTTGTTGGAATCTGGAACACAATGTGTGTGGTCCAGATTCCAGGAGAAGACGGTTGGCCCAGGCCTGGAGATGTAGCTTCTTGTCCCAGCTCCTCCTGTTAAATAAACTTACCGGAATAATACTGGAATAATCCTCTGTGTCCTGTCATCCATCGTGAGGACTTTACAGGTAGTGCAGTTCCTTCTTCACCCACAGTACCATGATATGGTAAGCTCCTTTATTGCTCTCTTAACACCAGCAGTAACTACCTCCCCTGCAATGACTGTAGGATACGGGGTTGTACTGCGTACACTACACACGGGTTGTCCTCCTAAAATAGTATGAACACGAAGAATATCCCAGGCTCACCTCAGAAGAACGCTGAGTCTAAAAGTTCTGGCTCACAGAGCCCACACATCGATTCAACCGGTGGAATATGGGACGATCCACCTTCCAACTATGACTCCAACAGCTCAGTATTTCACACTGAAATTGACAGGGGAGAGGTTGTACAGCTGTCCGATGTACAGCTATGTCCTTTTCTCCGATGGTCACCAGTGTTAAATAGAACAAATAGGCGGAAGGCAGGAAGAAGCAGTTTTTGTACTTATCTCGCACAATCTCAAGTCGCAGTGACAGTTAAACTGCCAGACTGCTGCACAGTCCAAGGAAGGTTCCATGGGAAAGGAGGGGAAAAGGGAGATACCAAAGGAGAAACATGGCAAGGGAATTAAAGGCACAAAAGGTAGAAGGTACAGTGAAAGCATATATATGTATATATACAGAGAGAATAGAGATTATAACAGAATTGTAATTTAAAATCCTGTTTAATGGTAAAGTCGGGAAACAGCGTTTACAACGCAGGCAGAACTACGCAGTGCCATTACAACGCAGGCACTACAACCAACGCGTCATTACTATGCGTTCCATTACAATGCAAGTTGTTACAACAACTTGCTTTAGGGAACGCATTGTTGGATTTTAAATCCAACACCTTCCCCACTGTTGCACAGAGTGGAGTTGGAATAGTAAAAGGGGAGAGGAGTTGGCCTAACGGCTAGGGCAGTCGACCTCGAATCTGGGGAACCGGGTTCGAGTCTCGGCAATGATGCTGAACATCCTGTGATTCTGGGCAAATCACTTAATCTCCCCGTGCCTAACAAAAATGAATGTGTCCTCATGTAACGCAACTGGTGCTATGTAAAGCACTCTGATACCCGATACCTTTGGGTAAAGTTTGCACTATATAAAACTCTGTAAAAAAAAATATATATATATATATATATACTATTCCAAAGTCCAGCGCTTCCCTAAGGCAAGTCGTTGTAATGACTTGCATTGTAATGGAACGTGTGGTAACAACGCATTCGTTGTAATGCCCACGTAGTAAAGGCATGCACTGTAAAAGCATGCATAAATAAGTCATACATCCGGTAAAGTCATATTTTAAGTAGCTGTTCTGAAGAAGACATTTTTCAAATTTGACTTTTTTCTGCCTAATCCAATTGTGCCTTTTTGCCTGTGTCCAGGGTCACATGACAATGAATGGATCTTCTGTGGTGTTTTTTGTATTACTTCCAGACATGGGGATAAAAGGACCTTGGGTGTGGGGCAGGGTGTTGCTCTCCTGAACAGGATGTCCTGGGGATTTGTAATCAGTCCTTCCTGAGTTTCACAGGATAGCCTCAGGCCTTGCCTACCCCCTTCCTGACTTCTAAGGGCTACCTGCCCTGCCACAGACAAATGCAGTTCACAACTACGCCTGAACGAAGGCTCCCCAGAAGTGACTCCAATGGGTCATTTGGCTGACCTCCTGTTTGAGCTACAGTGACACAACAAGCTTCCAAAGGCCTCTCTGCACCTGCCCAGCTGGCCAGCACCAACTGAACCTGTCTGGACCTGCCTGAGCTCTGCTGCTGGCCACTGCAGAAGTGAGTCCTGATCCCGGAGAGGTGCCCACCAGGTCCCGGGCCCTTGCCTGGCATCAAAGTGTACTCTTCCTGAGCTCAAGGTGAAAATACAAACATTTGTGGGCTCTTTGTGACCTCTAAGCGGCCTCTTCGTGCTGAGGAACATCCGTCTGCGATGACTGCCAATGCGAATCTCCAGTGATGACTGCCCTTCCCATTAGCCACAACGGTCCGTATCAGCAGCGGCTGCCCACATCGACCACCAATGTAAAGTTTCCCGATGACCATCTTTTTACTCTAAAACAGGGACTGCCCTCAACACCACAACCTGCTCCTCACTCCGACAATGACTTCCACATGGCTCCCACCAATACAAACCTCCAACTGCAGCTCCTCATGTGGACTTGGACTCAAGAAGGTAAACTCTTCAGCAGGATGACTCGTGCTTTTTTGTGATTGGCCTGAACTTCTGACTTTATTCCGTCCAGTGAGACCAGATCACCTTGAATTGCACTTTGTGCTTTTTGGCACTATTTCACCTGAATTTTAAAAACTCATAACTCTTGGTTTAATGAATGTATTTTTGTTGTTTTGGTTATTAAAATTAACTCTATTTTTCTAAATTGATGTGAGGTATTTCTTGTGTTGTGTTTTTACTTTACTACTGTTTGTGTGCTGCAAAAATACTTTACGCATTGCCTCTAAGTTAAACCTGACTGCGTTTGTGCCAAGATACTCCAGGGTTAAGCACAGGTTTATTTAATGACTTTTGTGCTTCACCCTGACAAGGATAGTGTTTATTATTTGAGTGGGGCCTCCACCCCTCTTAACTAATAACCCAATTTCTTACACTACGTACATGTTACACAATCCCATAGTTACAGAAATGGGCCCTCTAATATAGGCACAATATGTTTGCCTTGGACACAAGTAAATGTACACACCTCTTATAAATGCAGATTATAAACAAATGGTCTCTGATATGTGCACAATTTGCATATATCTGGTAACAGGAAGGCTATGGAGGCCTCTGATATATGCATGTTATGCATCCCTCATATTCACTCAATACTGTGCATAGATCGGTGGCCTGCATACTGGGTGTACATTTGAGGCTTGCAGACGTTGCACATTTTGACTCCGGGATGTCATATATGCAGAGTACATAACAATCTTTAGCAACAAAAAGTTCTTCAGTAAGTAGAGGGAGCAGTCGTTCCCTTCCGACTAGAGGTGGGTGATATATTCTGCTCTGCCGGCGGAGTTGGCGGAGTTTTGTCCACTTCACTTTATGCTTGTAATGCGGAATTCCGGCCAAATTCCTCCAACCGCCTCATGGCATAGTTTTTTCTTGTGCGCGGCTCGCAAACGGTAAGTTGGCGAGCAACATTTGAAACTTGAGGGGCAGCAAAATCAACTCGAGAAGCTGAGCTCTCTGGTGTGCCGCATGGTACCATTTGTGCTAATTTTTGCAGTGCGGATCGAGTTTCCAGTGCTAAATCACACCGCAAGTAGCGTGACTATCCTAGTTCCCGCAATTCCATGTAATCTCGCAGAGTTTTTGTATCTCCATGGAATTCCGCAGAATTAAACTCTGCGAGTTCCTCCCAGGCCTACTTCTGACATTCATATTGTGATAAGTACTACATGCACACAGTTTCTTCAAAATATACACTTTAAAACTTAATCATGTATAACCTGATTCCTCTTTTATCCTCTGGAAAAAAGCAAACTGTATTAGGGTCTGAATTTTTCCTAACAACTATTTTTTAAATGTGCATATAAAATAGCTGACCTGAAAATCTGGAAAAGACTGAAGCATTGCAAGGCAGAGATTATCCTATCTCGAGGTAACATTTGCATGTGGTGGTGCCTTCCAGATATCCTCTGCTAGGCCTTAATGTGCATGTTGTACTGGTCATACTGAATGCCAATCTTCCTCCGGCAGCGTCAGATTGGCCATACAGGAACTCGAGCAATGTCCTAGAGGCCAGCCCGGTTACCCTACTGTGAAAAAAAAAACTAGTGCCAGTTACTGAAGAGAAACTAAAGGTGGGGTGGACCATCCATGCAAGCACACACGGCTCAGCTGGTCCAGCTAAATGTTGTGCATTGAATGACCATCAGAGTGACTGACCCCACAAGCGCTTGCCTAAAGAGAGCAGAGAGAGAGGATGGTGTATGACACATACACAGCTCATGATCTTTCATGTCTGAAGTCCTGATTGTTTCCAGCTCCTTCAGACCTAAGGCAGCTTGGGTACACATAAGCCTCACAAGGCCAAGAAGAAAAAGCCAGATGTGTCTGTAAAAGGTGGAGACATTCTGGCAGGCAAAACTGCGGAAGCATGGAAAACCCAGCAAAGAAACTGAGGGGTAAGTACGTATGGAGGCTGGGCGCGAGATGGGAGAAAAAGAATCTGGGTTTAAGCAAGAGAGTGGGAAGAGGGGTTTGCATGTAAAGAGAGTAGCTGGGGGGAAGAGAAATAGATGGAGATGCTATGGAGTCATGTAAGGGGGCAAGGTTGGTTAGATGGGGGCTGCAAGAAGAAGAGGCTACGGGTGGGTGGAGGCAGGGAAGTGAGGCAGGGGGTATGTTTGTGGTGTATGGGTTAATCAGTGCAAACTGGAAACGCTCTGGAGTTGGGGAAATAGGAGAACCTGGGAGACTGGAGAAGTGAGAGAGGCTAGGGTGAATGTGAAGAAAAATATTAGCCAGAATAATGATGAACTAAGAATGGAGACCCTGAGGATGGACTGAAATGAAAGCGAGCCAGGGAAAGGGTGAAGGGATCAAGAGTCTAAAGAAGGGGAGAAGAAAAGAGCACAGTCAGAAGTGGAGAAGCTCTTCAGTCAAGGGAAGGAGGTAGAGACTGAAGTGACTGGGCAGAGGGGTTGGGGAAGGGTAGGATACTGAGTGGGAAGAGAAAGGAGCAGAAGAAGAACAGAAGAATGTCAGTAGACTGGCCCGTTAGGGAAAGAGCTAAATGTTGGAAAGTCATGAAAGGTGTGAGAGGCTGGGATTCAGGGGTGAGACTAGAGGCTAGGTATCAGAGGGGCCACAGCAAGCTACGATGAACTGGAGAGCATCCACGGAAAGGCCAAGGGTGTGCCTTGGAAGGGACATAGGTAGGTCTGGAAGAAGATAGTCAAAGGGAGAAGAATAAATTGTGGGAAACTAGGTTTTGGGCTGTGGAGTCAAGGGAAGGGAGAGTAGCTCGGATGGAAGTCAAGAGAGAACAAAAGTTAAAGGCCTCCGGAGAAAGAGGTCAGTTAGAGCTCGGGATTCATGTGATGGAAACTGCAAAAGCAGAGTGTCACAAAAAATGTTGTGCAAAGGACAGAGAAATATAAAAGGAATGGGTAGAGTTTTTTGGAGCCTAAACGAGGTAGATAGTTAAGCTTGTGCAGGGAGTCAGGAAAAGGGAAGTGGAGCTGTAGATGAGAGTATTGCAAAGAAAAGAGTCTAGTTAGTCAGGAAAAGTGACCACAAGACTGAATTTCAAGGTTAAGATAAGGGGAAACAGATTGGACAGGGAACCCACAAAGTGAATGGTGCTATAGTATGAGAATCATAGGATTTGGACAAGGAATAGAGAAAAACAAACAGACATATTGTGATGTTGGGGTTTTGGAAATTAGAAGGAATGAAAGATGAATGCTGAGACCGAAAAGAAAGGCTTGAAAATGAAATGATGGAGATGGACATAGAATACGTCCCTGACTCTTTCTCTCTTTCTTTCTCTTTTAGCTTCTGCCTCTTTCTTGTCCACTACTATCTCTGTTAGTGTCTTATTCTCATTGCCTCTCTGTCTACCCAACACTTTCCCTTTCTTAGTGTCCCCCTATGTCATGCTGCCATATACTTCTCTCTCGACCCCTCTCTTTTTCTCTCAAGTTGGACATCAGAGCTCAAAAGAGATGATTTGTGATGATCCAGTTTCTGTCTTTGTCTCTCTTTCTCTTTCTCCCTCTCTCTCTTTTTAACCTTTGCTCTCTCACTCTCTCTATAGATATTTCTCTCTTTTTCTCTATCCTTTCTCTTCCTTCATCCGTCTCTCCCCATCTCTTTACTTCTCTCACCACCTCTCAACTCCTCCATTTCTTTTTTCTCTACCCTTTCTCTTCCCTATCTTCCTGTGACCCTTCAACTTTCTACATCTCTCTCTCTCTGCCCATCTCTAACCCTCTCTCACTCTTAGGTGGGTCATGGACTGAAGATGTACAAATGGTGAATATCTTCCTCTCTCAATCTCCCTCTCATTTTAGCTTTCACTCTCCATCTGTTTGTCTCTGTCCTCTCTCTTTCCCTCTGCCCTTCATCTTTACTTGTCCATCTCTCTCACATCTCTTCCCTCTCTCGCGATCTCTCTTCCCATCCATCTCAGTCTCTACTTTCATCCCCTATCTGAAGGAAGGGGGTGGAATGATTGCCTATTCTGGAGATCCATTTATTTTACACAGGATATCCTTCATGGGTAGTTGCACACCCTCAGCAATGATATAGATCTTGCCTGGTGAGTAGGAGAATTGTAGGAGATCCATCTTTTCTCCATTGTCACCCTGCATTTTTTGCTTTTTGCTTGACCCTCTACATTCTGTGGCAGTAGAACTCTGTGCACTTTACCCCTGCCAACCAGTACTAAAGTTCCTCTGCTCCCCCTTTAAAAGTTGGTTACATTGGCTTATTTCTGATTGGCATATTAACTTGCCTAAAGGTCCCTAGTATAAGGTACAAAGTGCACCTAGTGCCTGGGTGTTAAATGTCACTAGAGGACTGCAGCACCTATTGTGCCATCCACTACAGTGGCAGTGCTAACATGGCTTCAGGCTTGCCACTATAGCCTGAGTGTAGCAGTGTGAAATCTGCAGTTCGACCTGTCAAAATGAATCCTTTTGACATGTAAAACCCTTCCTTTTAAACATTAATAATTCACCTCTATGTGGGCCTTATAGCTTCGAAATCAGAGTGCATTATATTTAAAACTAGGACATGTGGAAAGTTAATGTTAACATGTTCTAACAATGACTAGCACCCAAAAGCTATTTTCGCTGTAGAAAGTGACTGGCCTACAGACGTACACTGGGACAAAATATTAACTACTAATACCATATCTTGGAGTTGGGAGCAGCGAGAAAAATAATTTAAGTTATTTGTAATAGTTATTCAAAATCCAATTCATTTGTGAAGCTGTTTTTTTCAATATTAAGGAAAAGTAACTTTTAGAAAGTTACATTTTCCCTGCCTGAAACTCCTAAAAGTTAATCTGCATTAATTCTCTAGCTATTCCCAGCCTATGCTTGGCCAAAATAAGGTGTGAATGAGGTGTGACATTCCTCCAATGAGATACACAATAGGTCACTCTTATTGACAGATCGACCAGTATGGCCATGGATGACTAATTTAAACTCAATAGAATGGTGGAAGCTGTGCCCATCCTGTTGACACCACAGTGTATGGTACCAGCTCTAAACTGGATTTTAGTGTTAGATGTGGTAGGATACTAGGATTCATATTGTGGCACGCTGTGTGTGTGTCACGAAGGAGTTGCACAGCAATATGCACACAAGTGAACAATATTCACAAATATTCCATAGTTTTGCCAAGTTCTTCCAGTTTATTCAAAATTTCCTCGCTTTTTTTTATGCATCACGTCAAAGGTGAAAAGTTTCTATATTTCATGCGTCTTAATGCTCTGAGATTGCCCATCCGGACCTATTCGCAGGCAAGTGCGGAAACTTCATGATTTACCAGACGTGTAATTTACCCAATGCATTTCGGTCCTCACGACCTTCTTCGGGGGTATCTGTGATGTTTAAAAGTATATATCAATATATATGTTCCAACTAACAGTTCGTATACGAATTGGTTTTACAATGCAACATTTGCCCCTACTACCCTTATCCCCCATCAAAAAATACCACAAAACATTTCACCCTAATGCCCTTATCCCCCATAAATTAATAACAAAAAACGTGTTGTGCTAAAGGCTTTTCCACACGATATTCACTTCCCCATCTTTCAATTTAAAACTCCCCGCTGAAACTTCCCCAGTTCACATCGCGCATAACTCGATGCGCCCTCCTGGTAAACATCATGCTAGAAACCCTTTTTAAATCTAAATAATAAACTGCCTTTTCCCAAGCCGTAACCGCAACATCCTTAAATAATCAAACTAATCCCTTGCGTACCTGCTTTTAACATGTTGGTTTCAAAACGCATAACCTCCTTGTCTCCCTCCAGCAAGCATTCTAAACGTGTCCCTCCCAACGTGACTATTTAAACTAACTTGCACACCTGTGCTAGAAATGTCCCACCCTTCCTTAAAGTGCACCCTGCCTCTAAAAGCATAGAATCAATGCAAATAATGGTGAAACGTCACCAACATTTTCCCACCCCTTCCTTATTAACATAAAATTCTTAAATAAACAATGTTGATCAAACATAATGCAAGTGCATAATACAAATTAATATGTACACCCCAAAGCCTTAGTACATTATAAAATCATTCATAGTTAGTCAACTAGCACATTCTGTAAAAAGCCTCTGACGTGAAAATGTCCTTCATGCTCATTTAATCTTTATTCATTCTTCCAACGGGGTGCTCTAACAGGGTTTGGAACGAAGGTAAATGATTCATGTATTGAACCTGAAGCACACCCTTGTCATCTTTATGCTTTAATTTCGTCACAATTTTCTTCAGTTTAGCGTGCAGCACTCCTGTGCGCCCCGTCCCAAAAAAGCGATGAAATTTTGTATAAACTGGAAGAACTTGGCAAAACTATGGAATATTTGTGAATATTGTTCACTTGTGTGCATATTGCTGTGCAACTCCTTCGTGACCCGCACACAGCGTGCCACAATTTGGATTCTGATAACATTGGTGCTGTTTTGGGACGGGCCGCACAGGAGTGCTGCACGCTAAACTGAAGAAAATTGTGACGAAATTAAAGCATAAAGATGACAAGGGTGTGCTTCAGGTTCAATACATGAATCATTTACCTTCGTTCCAAACCCTGTTAGAGCACCCCGTTGGAAGAATGAATAAAGATTAAATGAGCATGAAGGACATTTTCACGTCAGAGGCTTTTTACAGAATGTGCTAGTTGACTAACTATGAATGATTTTATAATGTACTAAGGGTTTGGGGTGTACATATTAATTTGTATTATGCACTTGCATTATGTTTGATCAACATTGTTTATTTAAGAATTTTATGTTAATAAGGAAGGGGGTGGGAAAATGTTGGTGACGTTTCACCATTATTTGCATTGATTCTATGCTTTTAGAGGCAGGGTGCACTTTAAGGAAGGGTGGGACATTTCTAGCACAGGTGTGCAAGTTAGTTTAAATAGTCACGTTGGGAGGGACACGTTTAGAATGCTTGCTGGAGGGAGACAAGGAGGTTATGCGTTTTTGAAACCAACATGTTAAAAGCAGGTACGCAAGGGATTAGTTTGATTATTTAAGGATGTTGCGGTTACGGCTTGGGAAAAGGCAGTTTATTATTTAGATTTAAAAAGGGTTTCTAGCATGATGTTTACCAGGAGGGCGCATCGAGTTATGCGCGATGTGAACTGGGGAAGTTTCAGCGGGAGTTTTAAATTGAAAGATGGGGAAGTGAATATCGTGTGGAAAAGCCTTTAGCACAACACGTTTTTTGTTATTAATTTATGGGGGATAAGGGCATTAGGGTGAAATGTTTTGTGGTATTTTTGATGGGGGATAAGGGTAGTAGGGGCAAATGTTGCATTGTAAAACCAATTCGTATACGAACTGTTAGTTGGAACATATATATTGATATATACTTTTAAACATCACAGATACCCCGAAGAAGGTCGTGAGGACCGAAATGCATTGGGTAAATTACACGTCTGGTAAATCATGAAGTTTCCGCACTTGCCTGCGAATAGGCCCGGATGGGCAATCTCAGAGCATTAAGACGCATGAAATATAGAAACTTTTCACCTTTGACGTGATGCATAAAAAAAGCGATGACATTTTGAATAAACTGGAAGAACTTGGCAAAACTATGGAATATTTGTGAATATTGTTCACTTGTGTGCATATTGCTGTGCAACTCCTTCGTGACACGCACACAGCGTGCCACAATATGGATTCTGATAACATTGGCGCTGTTTTGGGACGGGGCGCACAGGAGTGCTGCACGCTAAACTGAAGAAAATTGTGACGAAATTAAAGCATAAAGATGACAAGGGTGTGCTTCAGGTTCAATACATGAATCATTTACCTTCGTTCCAAACCCTGTTAGAGCACCCCGTTGGAAGAATGAATAAAGATTAAATGAGCATGAAGGACATTTTCACGTCAGAGGCTTTTTACAGAATGTGCTAGTTGACTAACTATGAATGATTTTATAATGTACTAAGGCTTTGGGGTGTACATATTAATTTGTATTATGCACTTGCATTATGTTTGATCAACATTGTTTATTTAAGAATTTTATGTTAATAAGGAAGGGGGTGGGAAAATGTTGGTGACGTTTCACCATTATTTGCATTGATTCAATGCTTTTAGAGGCAGGGTGCACTTTAAGGAAGGGTGGGACATTTCTAGCACAGGTGTGCAAGTTAGTTTAAATAGTCACGTTGGGAGGGACACGTTTAGAATGCTTGCTGGAGGGAGACAAGGAGGTTATGCATTTTGAAACCAACATGTTAAAAGCAGGTACGCAAGGGATTAGTTTGATTATTTAAGGATGTTGCGGTTACGGCTTGGGAAAAGGCAGTTTATTATTTAGATTTAAAAAGGGTTTCTAGCATGATGTTTACCAGGAGGGCGCATCGAGTTATGCGCGATGTGAACTGGGGAAGTTTCAGCGGGGAGTTTTAAATTGAAAGATGGGGAAGTGAATATCGTGTGGAAAAGCCTTTAGCACAACACGTTTTTTGTTATTAATTTATGGGGGATAAGGGCATTAGGGTGAAATGTTTTGTGGTATTTTTTGATGGGGGATAAGGGTAGTAGGGGCAAATGTTGCATTGTAAAACCAATTCGTATACGAACTGTTAGTTGGAACATATATATTGATATATACTTTTAAACATCACAGATACCCCCGAAGAAGGTCGTGAGGACCGAAATGCATTGGGTAAATTACACGTCTGGTAAATCATGAAGTTTCCGCACTTGCCTGCGAATAGGCCCGGATGGGCAATCTCAGAGCATTAAGACGCATGAAATATAGAAACTTTTCACCTTTGACGTGATGCATAAAAAAAAGCGATGACATTTTGAATAAACTGGAAGAACTTGGCAAAACTATGGAATATTTGTGAATATTGTTCACTTGTGTGCATATTGCTGTGCAACTCCTTCGTGACACGCACACAGCGTGCCACAATATGGATTCTGATAACATTGGCGCTGTTTTGGGACGGGGCGCACAGGAGTGCTGCACGCTAAACTGAAGAAAATTGTGACGAAATTAAAGCATAAAGATGACAAGGGTGTGCTTCAGGTTCAATACATGAATCATTTACCTTCGTTCCAAACCCTGTTAGAGCACCCCGTTGGAAGAATGAATAAAGATTAAATGAGCATGAAGGACATTTTCACGTCAGAGGCTTTTTACAGAATGTGCTAGTTGACTAACTATGAATGATTTTATAATGTACTAAGGCTTTGGGGTGTACATATTAATTTGTATTATGCACTTGCATTATGTTTGATCAACATTGTTTATTTAAGAATTTTATGTTAATAAGGAAGGGGTGGGAAAATGTTGGTGACGTTTCACCATTATTTGCATTGATTCAATGCTTTTAGAGGCAGGGTGCACTTTAAGGAAGGGTGGGACATTTCTAGCACAGGTGTGCAAGTTAGTTTAAATAGTCACGTTGGGAGGGACACGTTTAGAATGCTTGCTGGAGGGAGACAAGGAGGTTATGCATTTTTGAAACCAACATGTTAAAAGCAGGTACGCAAGGGATTAGTTTGATTATTTAAGGATGTTGCGGTTACGGCTTGGGAAAAGGCAGTTTATTATTTAGATTTAAAAAGGGTTTCTAGCATGATGTTTACCAGGAGGGCGCATCGAGTTATGCGCGATGTGAACTGGGGAAGTTTCAGCGGGGAGTTTTAAATTGAAAGATGGGGAAGTGAATATCGTGTGGAAAAGCCTTTAGCACAACACGTTTTTTGTTATTAATTTATGGGGGATAAGGGCATTAGGGTGAAATGTTTTGTGGTATTTTTTGATGGGGGATAAAGGTAGTAGGGGCAAATGTTGCATTGTAAAACCAATTCGTATACGAACTGTTAGTTGGAACATATATATTGATATATACTTTTAAACATCACAGATACCCCCGAAGAAGGTCGTGAGGACCGAAATGCATTGGGTAAATTACACGTCTGGTAAATCATGAAGTTTCCGCACTTGCCTGCGAATAGGCCCAGATGGGCAATCTCAGAGCATTAAGACGCATGAAATATAGAAACTTTTCACCTTTGACGTGATGCATAAAAAAAAGCGATGACATTTTGAATAAACTGGAAGAACTTGGCAAAACTATGGAATATTTGTGAATATTGTTCACTTGTGTGCATATTGCTGTGCAACTCCTTCGTGACACGCACACAGCGTGCCACAATATGGATTCTGATAACATTGGTGCTGTTTTGGGACGGGGCGCACAGGAGTGCTGCACGCTAAACTGAAGAAAATTGTGACGAAATTAAAGCATAAAGATGACAAGGGTGTGCTTCAGGTTCAATACATGAATCAGGATACTAGGATTACCATAGGGCACTATCCACACAGACTTCCAGCCCTCACAGCCCAAGTTTAGTGAGGCCGAAGGCTTTCGCCATCTTCAAAATGCCCTCATATATAGCATTTTGGGCCTGTTTGCAGTAATAATAATAAAAATACATTTATAAAGCGCAACAGCTACCTCAAACAGGCAAACATGAACTACTAAAAAAGCTGGTAGGTTTTGCCCTTGGAATTTTTACCCCATTGGTTAGGGAGGGGCCAGGAGTCACCCCCAACTACTAGGTAGTGCCAGGCACAAATGTAGTACATGTTAGGGATTCTTCCCATATCATTTCCCTTTTAGAGGGTAAAGTATTTTATGGAGAGACTCAGTGTCTGGTTACTCTGGACATTGAGTCTCTCTACACTAATATCCCGCAAGAAGCCACAGTGGAGGTTGTTCGTAGGGTCATTGATGAGGCTGTGTTAGATGGAGTTAATAAAGATTTTGTCGTGGAATGTGCAAGGATGGTTCTTATGAACAATATCTTTTTATTCAAAGAGCAACTATTTAAACAAAAGAAAGGGACCAGCATGGGGGCTACATGCGCTCCAAGTTTAGCATGCCTCTATGTTGGAGAATTTGAAAATAAACACATTTATAATGAACTTGCACCATTTTATGAAAATGTAGCGGGCTGGTACCGCTACATTGACGACATTATCTTCATTTGGGAAGGGGAAATAGAACAGCTAGAGGAGTTTCTAATTTGGTTGAACATGGGTGACCCCAATTTGAAATTTACGTCCCAATATAGCAGGTCAAAAGTGGATTTTCTAGATATTACTATTAAAGAGGAGAATGGACTTCTGGCGGTGGAACTTTACACCAAACCTATGGCGAAGAATACCCTGTTACATTACTCTAGTTTCCATCCGAAATCTCAGAGGGATAATATTCCCTTCAGCCAATTTCTCCGATTAAGGAGAAATTGCTCTGACATAAACGACTTTTATAAACATGCAGACACTCTTAAAAGGAAATTTAAAGATAGGGGATACCCCAAAAAACTGATCTCCCACTCATGTAAACGAGCAAGATTCTATGACCGAGATGCCATGATAAATAAGACAGGACAGAAGCAGAAGTCCCGTGGTTTAATAGAGAGATTTAAACCTGAGCCGTACATAGGAGTCCTCAGATCGTGCTTACGGAGGCGTGCGTTACCCCGTAAGAGTAAGAGAAACCTATTGTGGTGAATAGTAGTCGTTAGTTTCAGTCGTTATGTGGCTGACGATGGGTTACACTTTAATACTTAGGCTTAAAATAAAAGTTGGTAGAAGGTACGGGGTGCCTCATTCTTCTTTTTTCGTTTTCTTCCCCGTTTTTTTTAAAAATGAGTTTGTCTGTATTTTCAACATAGCTGAAGTCACGGCACGGGGTATTATGACTTTTCTGAGTGGGGAGGTTGGGATATATGAGGGTGAGCTGTAGACAGCATCATTATTATTATTTAAGGAAAGTGTTGGCAGCAATTTGCCGCAATTGCCGCCTCTCTCTACATTGCAGTTATAATTTATTTTTACATGCTGTAGATAGGATATAGGGCGACAATAAGGTTGTTGGGCCATTTCTAGAGTAAAAAGAAGTCAGTTATTTAACCATTCAGCAATCGTGACTGTATAGTAGCAATAAATTAACCTGGATTAGTAGATAGGATTATTATGTATTTTGAGAAGGGTAATGTTTTCGAGTATTTAGTTTAGTGTTAATAACTACGACATACATTATATTATGTATTACAGACATACCATTGACTGCCAGTGGACTAAGGTTACCTCGGATAAATATTGGAAAGGGATGCTAGAGTCCTGCAGATAATTTAAATACTGCAATTCGAACTGCACAAGCAGCACTATTACCGTAAAGGAAACAAATGACTAAGATTAGATAATTGTCGTAGAATTATTTAAAACAATTGCTAATAGGTAAAAACAGATTCTAAATGCCTTATTACGCTTCTTTTATTACAGAGGGGAGAGTGGCCCTCTTCCTCATCATAATTTCCCAGAGCAAAAAATATACAGGTGGAAGGTAAAGCTATGGTTCATTATCTATTACTACCATGGGTTGTATTGTTTATAATTCTATCCTGGAGTAATTAATACTCTCGTATTCCTATAGATAACCCATGATATTCAGAGTGAGGCCTAGGTGAGAGATTGGCCCATTCTCGTTATAGGATTGCAAGGTACATAGACCGCAGCCGTGACTTGGCCGGTTCTTTGATACTGTTACAGGTACCTACAGAAATAATAAAAAATTCTTTGCATGAGTTAAAATACAATTAGAATTAGCCTGCACTGTGGTGGAAGAAGGGATAGATAAACACCCTAAATTGGGGTTGGGAAGAGAGAAAGAGTTTGCCCTCCTCCTTTTTTCTTATCTTTTTAATCATACACCCTTCTATTCCACCAAGTAATTGTTCTGTATGAATTGAGTGAAAGATGTTGTACATGGTTGTTTTTAGTTTGTGTATCACCAGAATGTAAATACTATATATGCATTTATCATTGTTAACTGGATTTTTATATGTATTTTGTCTTTCTTAATTCTGTATAGATTCATATTGTCGTTTGGGAGATATTATTTCTTGTCCTGAGGAAGGTGGTGTGTTAAGCAGCGAAACCCACCGAAACGCGTTGACGCAACTGTTTAAAGGCGTACTGTAGATTGTGTGAACATTTGTAACGTTTATTGTGAAAGTTGCATGTATATAGAACATATATTGAACAAATGATTTAGATCTAATGTACGTTCCTTGATTACAGATGAGAAAAAACTTTTCTTGCAGGTTCTCCCTCTAATCTATTGTGTGTCAAATTTGTCAGTTTGTTTTTAATTCAATTTTAAATAATGAATTGTATTCTGATTTTATGATTGGTGTATTTTTAATAAAACATTTTTATGATTGTAAACACTTGGCCTTTGAAGGTGGTGGTGTTATGTTCTGGTGATATAACTGTTTGGATATAATTATTTTGATATAATTGTTTGGATAAGTGTGTGTGTTTGGTTGTAGTAATCAGCCCAAAGGGGATCTTCTTTTTGACTACGGTCTGCTTGGTGCCCTACTCCTTTGGTGGTTAAGGGGCCCCTCTCTTTTTTGTGTCGTGACAAATGCAGTACATCCAGGCACCTGTTTCAAAACACTTTCTGGACCTGAGGAAGAACAGAATGTGTCTGAACCTGTTGTCTATGATCTGAGAGAAGTCACTGGATCTGCCCTTCCTTGTATCGACGACAAAGACATGTACTCCATGGATTAGTTGGTTGACCTCCTATGTAATCTACAGGGCCATAACAAGCTGCAAGAGGCCTTGGCAACTGATCCTGGAGCAAGCAGAAAAGGCAGATTTGCTACATAGCTTAACTGCACTTTTGTATTAAATAAAATATGTTTAATCAATATAAAACTGCAGCCATTTAGAGGGGAATTAAAAGGGTGTCCAACAATTACGCAGATATGTAGATATAAATTGCCTTTAACGTGCAATTTTGATGAGGATCCGCTGACACATTAATGCTGGGCTAGTTTACAATTCCATATGAAATATATTGTAGAAGGTTAAAAACATGTTTTTGCTTTTGATATCTAAACCTCCACATCAGACTTTTGTGGACCTGCGCAACTACTTTTTGGGATCTTTTTGGCTGCAAAACAAATTACATCATGGCTTCCTGGAACTGAAGTGGGGAATTTCAACAACAGCTGAGAACACGGAGCACATGGTGTCTTATACAGGCTTTCATTAATCTTAAACTAAATAAAACAGCATAGTAATTCTATTTCTTGGTGCGACCGACTAATTTTGCATTGGACCTTGAAGAGAAGAGGCTGATAAGGGGAGGGGCACTTCTGGGCATGAAACTCCCCTTTCAGACATCACCTCCACCTCTCATTGTATTTTTTTTTTTTACTTAGAAGGTTTGCAAACTTGCTGTCAATTACATTATAAAACGTTGTTTGAAATATTTTTAAAAGTTTTGGAAAGTCCTATTGTTCTCTTTTCCTTAGTTCAAAAGCACCTCTCTTGTTTTCTGTGTTTTATTTTTTAGAAGGTTTAATGCCCTCTCCTTTTTGCTCAGAAGGAATCCCTTCTTTTCCTAGGTCATTGTGTCCATCACTCAGCTTTCTATATCGCAATAGGAACATCGCTCAACAGGTACTTCAGGCACTTCATGCCCGAGGTATTGGAAGACATTCACTTTTCCTCTCTTGGGCACGTTATATTGAGGGCAAAATGCACAGTGATGGCAAGTGCTGGCTATGGAGTAAAGGGCAACACCACTGAGAAAAGGTCAGAAAGGAATATAACCAGAGGTCAAAGTGGGTGGGATTGGAGGGGCATGACGTGCTCATACTTTTTTGAGTTATGAAAATCTGTTTCCCTACTTTTTGTAAAAAGAGTACCATCCTGGGGCAGTTAATTACGATAGTTTGGATGCTTCGGGTGAAGTGTCATTCAGTGAGTCTCCTGTGCTGTGAGACAGCTAAACAAGAAACAAGCCTTCTTGCAAGGGGGTCTGCTTGCCTGAAAGAAATGCAAATGTGCGCAACAAGTAAATTCTGCAAATCTAAAGGGTAATCTGCAAATGTAAAGGATGCTTGGGAGCCGGTACTGGCTTTAATTGATCAAATCACTCACAGCTTTGTGATGACAATGATTTATTGTTTTCGAGTGGAAATACAAGGAGTTAAGATCTGAGCTGTGAAGTATGTGCTTTTAATTGCAATTGTATTTATCTAGCACTTACTAGCCCTGGTGAGGTTTTAAAGGGACAGTTATATTAAAAAATTGCTTTACGGACGTAATTTAGATTGTGCGTACACTCTATGCCAGGCATGCTTTCTGTCTGGGCATATTGAGCCCACACACAGTTGCCCAGCTCTGTACTAACCATGGAACATACATTCGGGGATGCACATTTATTCGGCGCCGCACTTCATTTCGGTGCTGCACACACCTGTATCAGTCCCACTCTTCCCTACCTCCGTCCCAGTTCCCTTTTCACTGTTCTCTCATACTTCCCCCCCTCCCCACCTTCACAATTTTGCTCTGACTTCTGCCACTCGTTTTCTCATCCTCATCTCTCTAGTTCTCTCTCACCACCACCTGCACCACTCATTCTTCGTCTCCATCTTTACCAGTTCACTTTCTCGCCACTAACTCTACCCCTCACTTCCTTACCTCGCTCTCCCCTGTCGTTCCTTCTCATTCACATTCCTCAGTGACTTACTCCGCACACAAACAACAGGGGAAACAAATCACCCATAAAAAAATAAACAGGTAAGCTCCACTGTTCGCTCTCACTTCCAGTCTGGCCATTACCCCTCTTCCCCCATTTCCCTCTGCTTCACTTTCATGCTCTGGTTTTCTCCCACCTCCACTCTTCCACTGTCGCCTCATATTTTCCAGATTCCCTTATTCTTGCACCTGAGTCTCTGACTTCTGCTTCTCCACATTTCTTAGCTGTTTCTCCGTCTCCAAGCTCCACTGTCCTCACTTCCTCCTCATCTTCCTCCGGTCACCGTCCCACGTCCATGTCCTGCAGGGACTCTCCACCATCTCCCACCTTTCTTTGTTACCTTTGCCTCTCCTTCTCCCTCCCCCTTTAGCTCTACCAGTCCCCTAACAAGTTCTGTCTTTCTTCTATTTTTTTGCACCCCCTTCTGCAATCGGCATCATTTCTACTTCTCTACCATCACCCTTTTCTTTTCCCTCTCATCACCACCGCTTATTACCTCACATCTACATGCTCATCCCCTTCTCTTCCCTATACAATCAGCATAATTTCACTCAATGCCACACACTTCCACACCACACAATTCAAATCCTCACATTTCCATTCCACACTACATAATTCGACAAGAAACCACATAATTCAACTCAACACAATTACACAACACACCACATACATCCAATCCATACCACAAAATCCCACATCATGCCACAAAATTCAACAGCACACCACATAATTAAACTCCACTACATACCACTCCACAACACATAATACCATTCCACATAATTGCACTCAATAACGCACAATCCCACTTCGCATCATTCCAGGACACTCAATACACATCATTACTAACACAAAAATCCACTGCACACCATGCCACATAATTCCACAACACAAATCCACTCCACACCACACAATTCCACCACACACAATTCCACAACTAACAATAGCAATCCAACCCACATAATTCCACTCCACACTACATACAACCACTACACTCCAAACCAAAACACATGGGTGAAAGACATTGTCATTTACAGCGCCAATAGCTATAACTCTAACAAATGCGAGACCTATTGCATTGAAAATGCTTGTTTTTTAATGCACTTCGACCACTGAATATAACATTTTACAAACGACAGCCGGATGCTGAGAAAGATTATGATTCGTTTCAAGTTTACTTGCATTTGTTAACGAGGTTCTTGTCTCACTTCCCCATCGCTCTGTGTCACTGTGAAGCTTTGCTGCTGTCCCATATTTTACAGTAATAATCGGCCTCATCATCCCCCAGGGCCCCGGTGATGAGCAGGTGGCAGGTGTTACTGGAGGGGTCCTTGGAGGCCAAGAACCGAGCGGGAAGCCCCGACCCCTGGCCCTTGTCAGAGTCTGTATGATAATGCAGCAGGTATCTAGGGGGGCTCCCGGGCCTCTGTTGGAACCAGCGGAACCTATAACTCGTGACACTGAACCCGCTGCTCAGAGCACAGGGCAGTCTGGCAGTCTGTCCCGGGGTCACCGACATTGAGGACGGCTGGGTCAGCACCGGCAGGGACCAGGAACCTGAAATACAAATATATAGAATGAAACATAATATGCATATATTTCTCTGCTTTTCACGCATGTACAGGAAGAGAGATAGAATTTTTTTTATGTAAAGCTAATTCTGGAATGATTAGAAAAGACACTCAGTCCGCGCTTACAGGCACAGAGGGCGCTGAGCGCGAGGAGGAGGAGGGGGGTCCAGGACATGGTGCAGTGTCCAGCAGGGCTCTGGTCTGAGGTGCTGACAGATCTCTGGGTGGGGACCCCAAAGTCCTCTTTAAACCCTTGCAGGGGAGGGGTCAGCTCCTCTATGCAAATAGGCTCGTGGCTCATTGGCTGCCACAAGACCCTCCTGGCCCCTTCAAACGCTCGCCACACCTTGGCATCTCTCGGAGGCTCCATCACTCCAGCTCTTCTTAGGAGAGAGTCACAGTGCAGGGTGTATAAGAGCAGCCGCGTTTCATGCTTGTTGCATAATAATAAATGTTACATTTCAAAGCTGCCTCAGTCTCCTTTGACGAACAAGTCTAGTCCGGGTTAATCTTTAAGTTAAACTGATTATGAGTGATTAATGTTTCGGAGAGTCACAGCTCAAAACAATAGGAGAGCATTAATAGTGTGAAAGATGCACCATAAATGGGGCTGATAGGTGTCAAAAATAAGTGGATGTCCCCATTACCCTATCTAGAGTCTATCTGACAAAGTTCACATGACTTAACCCGCTTGCCCCCTAGACTTTATTCAAGGCACTGATACGTCTGGACTTCATTTGGGAGTGGTCAGGGGTCGCAGCTGTGACCTCTAGCTTGCTCCCTGCAACTCCTGGCACTTCCTTTGCGACCCCTGGCCTAAGAATGGGCAAAACCTTTGCCTCCGCTGAGGCCATGGGTCGCAAAGAAAGTAGCAGGGAGCAAGCTAGAGGTCACAGCTGCGACCCCTGACTACTCCCAAATGACGTCCATGCTGATACAGAACGTTAAATTAATCTCAAACATCTGTTGTTTTATTTGAATGGTGAAGGGCGCGACCCAGTGGATATATCTGGAACTCGGTTTCCCTCGCAGAATGCAGCACTGAATTGAAAAAGCATGACAAGATGATAGATAGATAGTTTATTTCGACCAATCATATGATCATTTCAACAGCATACAAAACATACATTTAAATACAAAACTTTAAAAGACAATCAGATAATAATTACTACATCCATTTTGAACCCCCACCTCAGATAAAAAGTTTAAAAATAGCATCAAGACGACATATACGGGGATTAAAAAAGTCAGTTGTCTATGGACATCACCACATTAAGTTCATTTCAGGGCCTTGGATCTCAACCACCATGCATACAATAAAAATCTTGAGACAGCAAAGACAATGCACTGTGAAGTGTCAGATCGTAAGATCCGAAGAGCTTCCATTGGCCTGGAGAAAGAGAACAATCAGCAGACTGGAATGATCCAAGCTCTCCTGATAGCCTTGTACATAGGACAGAAGAAGAGAAAATGCTCAATGGATTCTTCTGCACTTAAGCATATTGGGCAAATAGGCGATAGTCCAGCATTTGTCCATTTTCATTTCCAGAGATTCAATGGAAGTGAACCAAATCTTAATTGAATATAAAGTGCTCGTGCATGCGGGGTTCTATTTGATCCATAAAGGGTTCAAGATTAAAACAATATTTTACATCTAAAAATTGCATTGTTAAAACTCCATAGGATGTACTTTCAGTGCAAATAGAATTGATATAGACCCAGAATTTCTTTTTTAATATGGGGGCCAACTTTTTAGTTATAGTACCTGGGTTCTCCCACAGCGATGCAAGGCCCAAACGGTGCAGCCATTCTTTAATCTTTGAAAACCATAACAAGGTGCCTTTCTGTTTTTGGAGATTTAAAAGTTCCACCACTGCCTCTCTTACTTTAATCTCTGTAGTATTTGCCCAAATCCTTATCCAGAACATCAAGGTTCTGAGGACTGCATGATACAAGATAGATTTCACACCCAAGTCGAGACGCAGTGGTAAAATCGGAGTACTGGTTGGAACATTAAGTATGGCTCTAAGAAATTTCTTTTCCGCTATTTCTAATTTTTTTGTGTTCTCCATGCCCCATAGTTCAGCCCCATTTAGGGCTGCCCCATGAGCTTTCGCCCTGTGTATCTCTAGTGCCGGGGAAATGGGGCGAAAGGATGAGCCTCTCAGTCTCCTTACTATAGCACAATCCACTATCTGCAAAGTAGATTCACTCTTTAAAATTTGCGAAGACCACGCAAGGTTATCATTAATTCTAACACCCAGGTAGTCAAACACCTTAACCTGCTCAAGTTGTTGAGAACCCAATATTAACTTATTTTTAGAGTGTTTGTAAGGATTGAAAACCATAAATTTAGTTTTAGACCAGTCGATTTCCAAACCTCTAGCCCTGCATGCGTCAGCAAATTTGTTCAAAGTATTTTGGATCCCCTTAGGGGTCTTAGAGATGAGAAGTGTGTCGTCCGCGAAGAGTAACGCCGGCAGGAGATTACCTGCCAGTCTCGGAGGATCACCACCACATCCAAAGAGTTCCTGGATCAACCCATTTATGAACAGAGTAAATAATGTGGGAGCTAATACGCACCCTTGTCGCACACCTTTGAGGATTGGAATGTTATTCGTAAGGCTGCCTTCAGGGTTCCATCTAACTTTGGCGTAATTAGCATCATGCAGTCGAACCAATAACTGGAGTAGGTCCTTAGGTAGCTCAAGGTCCCTCAAGACAGCCCACAGCTTATTACGATCAATAGAATCGAAGGCTGTCTTGAGGTCAACAAAGACAACATATAAGTGACCTTTCAATATCTTCACCTCCTTCCAGATAAGCAATAAAAATTTAAAAACTTGATCTAAAGTGCTTGTGCTTGGTCTAAAACCTGCCTGTAGGTGGGAGATAACATTTTTTCTTCCATCCAGCTCTGGATACGTAGCAGAATAATCTTACAAAACAATTTCTGTGGGACGTCTAGTAAACTTATTGGTCTATAATTAGCTGGGTCCCCTTTGTTACCCTTTTTAAAGATGGGTATTATTTCTGCTCCTTTCCAGGTTGGAGGAATTTCACCACCTAACTGTATAGCATTAAAAACCTTTTGGAGCAAAGGGGCCCAAATGGTCGGTTCAGCTCTAAATAAGTCTCCAGGAAGTCTATCGAGACCAGCTGCTTTTCCCACTTGAAGTTCGTTAATTGCATTGATGGTTTCTTTTAGGGAAAACAGTTCGATCGACTCCTGGGAGACTTCTAAAGAGTTATCATAAACAGGTACCTTTGTTCCCTTGTTTGTAATCGAGGTGGCCTCACTGGCATAAAGCTTTGTGAGGTATTCTTCCCATACCTGGGGCTGAATATAATAATCCTCCATAACAGATTGCTTTGTCGACCCTTTTGCTAGCATGACAAGATGTACTAAACTTTATTGAAGGTGCTTTCGTGACAGAGTGGCGCCAACTGTGGAGCAGATCAGATTTTACACACAAGCGGATGTTTGTACCGATAGCACAAACAACATGTAAGCCCGAACCTTGGATAAACTGATGTACAAAGAGGAATTAATGGAGTAGTCACAGTGCACACACCCCTCGAATTCAATGTAATGCCAGGTCTACTAACATCAAGCAAAGTAGTCGTGTGACACAGCCTTGTGTAGATCCAAGGGCCAAATTAAAACTGTAGGAAGGTGGAATCTGACTGCATGGTTACTGTAGGAAGGTGGAATCTGACTGCATGGTTGCCCCCACTTTTTTCCTGGTGTTTTGCTGGTTTTCGACTTAGTTTGGCTGGGATCCTGCTATTCAGGACCCCAGCCTATCTGCTTTCCCCTTAATTTGATTGTATGTACTTTAGGTACACTCCAGATTGGATTCTGGGGTACCCTTATAAGTCCCTAGTATATGGTATACTATATACCCAGGGCATAGGTACCCCAGAGGCCTACCAGGGGCTGCAGCATGTATTGTGCCACCCCTGGGAAGCCTTTTAAAATGACACAACAGGTCTGCTACAGCAGCCTGTGTAAGGTGGTATATGCACCCCTTACTGAGATATAGGTTCCCTATATCTCTCCATATCACTGCACATGTAAACCTATCAGTCACCCCTATGGCAGGCCTTAACAATCCTGAAGGCAGGGTGCTGGGTTTCGTGTGAGAGGGTGCCCATGCATGAGCAGAGCCCCTCTGCAGCTTTCGGAATCTTCATTCCGGGGTTGTTTGTGATGCAGCCAGACCATATACTCTTAAGTGCATTATAACCTTGCGGTAAAGGTAACTTGAGAATGGCTGCATGGAAACATGTCGTGTTTGGTGTCAAACACCTTGGAATCATACCTCCCCCAGTAACTGGGGTGGGAGGTATGATTCCACCCTACTAGAGGGAGAAACATGGCACCACCGGTACACCCGGTACCAGCTTAACAGAACCCTGGCATCACAAAATGGATGCTGCAGCCACAGACATGAGTCTGCCCTCCTGCTGCTGGACGAAACTCCGGCAGGGGAGGCCTGGACAATAGGTTTCCTGTCACAGGGAGGTGTGACCACCTCCCAGGCAGGCTTTAGTGTTTTGGGGCTGGGTGGGTGCACTCCAAGAGTGCTTTGAAGTCTGCACTGGGGGCACATTTGGTGTCCCTGTGCATAGTCCAGCTCAAACCGGTGTCAGGGGCTACCAGCCCCTGCTCTGGCGCGAAACTGGACAAAGGAAATGGGTGTAGCCACCCCTCTTTCCTGACCCTCCCATAGGTGGGTCCGCAGAGTTTGTCCCACCGCTTCCTTGGGTATAAAGTAGGAACCCCTGATTACAGGATTTCAGATTACACCTGGACTAAACTCTGACACAGAAACCAAGTACTTCGACGATCTACACTACGCTGGATGACTGAAGAATCTCCCTTGGAGTAAAGGAGTTACTCCCCTGCAAGGCAGGCACCTTTAACGCAACTAACCGGTTGGCATCTCCGCAGCTCCGAAGGACTCTGAAGAATATTGCCACTGTGTGTTCCCGAGGTCTCTGAGGTCAATCTGTACCCACAGCAAGTCTGAGGCCCGTATCCCTCGTGGTGACCGTGCAACCCGAACCCCTGGGCACCGCGTCCATTTGCAGAAGCATCAGCTTTCCAGCAACCCCTGAGGCTGAGCTTTGGGTTACTTGTAGCCCTGACCCCGAGCAGTAATTACACCGAAGATTGCCGGCCTACACTCAACAAGTGTTCCGTGGGCCGCCATTTTGTGGTTCCTCTCGAGGTCCCTTTGCGAACCCTGGTCCGTTGACCTGTGGGTCCCCAAGAAGGCAACTCTAACTTTTATTGGGCTTCCCTGGTTGCTCCAGATGTGCCCTGACTCTCCATCACTTTGGGAGTCCCCAGGACCTTCCTGGTCCTCACAGAAGCATCTTTTCTCTTCCTGCATGGGTTGCTGTTGCCAAGGCTTGTTGTGTTCAATCCGAGCACCGACACCCCAGCTCGCGGCTGTGTTCTCACACTGCACACGTCCCCCGTGGGTTTCCTGTGTCACTACCTTGGGTGGTTCCTTGGGGTTCAAGCGATTCTACGTGCTCTAGGCACTGTGTCTAGTCAAGTCGTGGTTCTTATACCACTTTCTTAATATATGGTTTGGTCCCCCCATGGGGCCCATTGTATATTGTGCTATTTACTGTCGTTTTAATACTGTGATATTGTGTATCTTGGACTCTAATCTCATAAAGAGATTAGTAGTGAGTGTTTAGAAATAAATACATATATTTTATATATACCTGGTGTGGTTCTCCTTTCATTTGGTCACTCAAGAGGTTATAATCTGGTAAACCAAGCTGCTTTACACTCCTTCAAGACTTAGCCTGAAGGCTGCTCTCCATAGCTACCACTAGGATAGCTTTCAATAAAGGTTGTCTTTAAACCTATCATCAATAAGGGTCGTTTGGACTGGTGCAAGGTGCCCACTATAACTAGTGGACAGCATATGCCAGGCCAACTTTTCACATTGGTGTGCAGCGGTGGGATTCAAGCTTGCTATTGCTTTACCAGATAATATCTTTGAGAGACTAACTGAAAACCACTATAGGTACATAGGTACATATAAATAAAGTTTAGAATACAGTAAGTTCTACTGAACTTAGAGTTGTGTGTCAAGGGCTTAGCACACCCTTTCTACAACTCAAGAGAGTTTAGTAGGCCCCACTAGAGTAGGTAGGTGCATACACCACACCACACTAGTCATGTCTTCAAGGGCAGAAACTAGTGGGTTTCTCCCAACTAAGTATGACCAGGTATCATACCAAGAATTGAGGACTATGTGTGCCTCTAGGAAATTGAAGACAGGGAAAAGCCCATCCACACAACACCTCATACAGTTGTTGCTAGCAGATGACCTCAGAAAGACCCCAGGGTCTGATGAGGTTGGCAAAGGGGGTGGGGCAGCAGAAGAGGAAATGCCAGGTAGTGAACACTACTATGACCCAGACTCTGATGCTGGCCAGGGGGATCAAAATGATTCCAACCTGGAAAATCCAATTCTTCCTGAAGGTGAGGAAGGAGACCCCAGTGGGGTTCTCTTTACCCCACCTGGAAGGGTTAATAGTCTACCAAGAAGATCAAGATCTCCTTCTCAGGAACCTAATCATTCTGGTACTTCTATAGGGTCCTCTGCTTCTCATAAAAGGGCATCCTCTTATGAGAAGAAATGCCAACTGTTGAGTTTAAGAGAGCTAAGCTCAGAATCAAGAGAGAGCAATTGGCCTTAGACAGGGAATCCCTGGAGCTTCAGAGACCTTCTCAGAAGTTGGGGCTAGAGCCCCATGGTGGCAGCAACAGTGTCCCTAGGAGTAGAGAAGATACTCATCACCATAGGAACCTGAACAAGGTTGTCCCTCCCTACCAGAGTGGGGATGACATCCACAAATGGATAACTGCACTTGAGAGGGCCTGTAAGGTACAGAGGGTCCCTCAGGAGCAGTGGGCAGTAATCTCGTGGCTCTCCTTTGCAGACAAAGGTAGGGGCAAGCTCCTCACCGTAAGAGATGAGGATGCTGATAATTACAAAGTCCTGAAGAGTGCTCTGATTGATGGGTTTGGCCTAACCACTGAACAATACAGGTTAAAGTTCAGAGACACCCAAAAGGCACAGACTCAGGACTGGGTTGACTTTGTAGATTGTGCTACTAAGGCTCTGGAAGGTTGGATACATGGCAGCAAGGTGCATGACTTTTTAGGATTGTACAATTTGATTATGAGGGAGCAGATCCTTAATAATTGTCAAAACCAGCTTTTACACCAGTACCTGGTGGACTCTGATCTGACCTCTCCCCAAGAATTGGGAAAGAAGGCAGACAAATGGGTCAGAACCAGAGTAAAGCCAAAGAATCAGGGTGGTGACCAGAAGAAAGATTCTTCCAAAAACCAAGAGAAAGGTGGGGATAAATCAAAAGACAAATCCCCTACAGGGCCCCAAAAGTCCTCTCCTGGGGTCAGGTCCCAAACTCCTTCCTCCCCTGAAGAGAAACCTTATTGCCATAACTGTAAGAAGCCTGGCCACTGGAAAAATGACCCCAGTTGCTCCAAGACTGGCAATAAGGAAAATGTTCCTCCCAGCAATACTACCACTCCTCCTGGTACTACAAGTAGTAATCCCCCAGGTGGTAGTAATGCACCCAAAAAGTTAGGTGCATTTTCATGGGGAACTGAGGTGGACCCTGGATTACTAAGGTCCCCCTCACAGGCCTCCTTAGTCTGTGATGGTGGCATGGGATTTGCCACTTTTACTATGAGTCCCAATACTTTGGGCAAGTACAGACAGGAGCCCCTAATCAATGGTCAGAAGGCGTTGGCATTCAGGGACACAGGGGCTTGTGTCACCATGGTGACAGGGAAACTAGTCCCCCCTCAACAGCTTTTACCTGAGTTCAAGTACCAGGTGACCAACATTGATGGTATCAGAACAGATCATCCCATGGCCATAGTCAAGCTCAGCTGGGGAGGGGTCACTGGCCCAAAGAGTGGCAGTGTCCCCAAACTTGCCTGTAGATTGCCTGTTGGGCAATGATCTGGAGGTTTCAGCCTGGGCTGAAGTTGAATACCAGGCCCATTTAAAAATGTTGGGCCTCTCTGAGAAGGTTGGTGGGGCTGTTAGGGCCTCAGCCCCATCTCAGGGAAATTTTGGAGAGGTGGAGCCTGAAAGAATGGCCCACTCTACTCCCCAAGAGAGCAGAAGGGTTGAAAAAAGTCTTCTTCGCCCCAGACTATAGGTAAGGGTCAGCTTCCTCAGGGAACTGATCCTACCCCTAGTGAAGGAACTGCCCCAGAGGTGGTCAGGCCTGGCCTGGCAACACCCCTGATGGCAGGGGACCCTTCCAAGGTGGTACCCAGTCTGGAGCAGGTAACCTGCCCCTCTCTACCCTCCCTCTGTCAGTCTAGGGCTGCAGAGGTCAGGGAGGTCAGTGGACCCCACAAGGGCTCCCTGTCCAGAGGAACCTCCTCCTCATCCACAGATTAGGGGCACCCAGTCTAGCAGCCCTAGCCAGGTGAAAATTCCTCAGCACACTGAGGGATCCCTCGTACCATTGTGTAGGGACCTCCCCCAGATGGACTCTGTTGGGCAAAGGCAAACCTGGGATCAGGTGGTTCCAAACCTACCATGTCCCTCCATTGTTCCAACCAAAGGGACCCAACCCCCAGCTGTAGGCTGCCAGAGGTTGACCCTTAGGGTCAGATACAACTCAGTCATAGAAAGAAAGGCCTCCATTGTGACCAGTGGTCTGAGGAAGCTGAGACCAACTTTATTAGGGCCTCACTTCTCCACTCAGACACCCCACCAGCCTTTTACTTTGCCAAAACACACCACGGGTAGTAATTCCAAATGGTGGAGATCATCCAATACCCTTGGGGTTAGGAATTGCTTAGTGGACCATAAGACAGGGGGTACCCATGCTAGTGCAGGTTCTTCCTTATATGGCCACTTAGTCAATAAAGGCTCAACTGGGCAAGGTTAGCCTTATCGCCTTTCGTTTGGGGGAGTGTTATGTAGGAAGGTGGAATCTGACTGCATGGTTGCCCCCACTTTTTTCCTGGTGTTTTGCTGGTTTTCGACTTAGTTTGACTGGGATCCTGCTATTCAGGACCCCAGCCTATCTACTTTCCCCTTAAATTGATTGTATGTACTTTATGTACACTCCAGATTGGATTCTAGGGTACCCTTATAAGTCCCTAGTATATGGTATACTATATACCCAGGGCATAGGTACCCCAGAGGCCTACCAGGGGCTGCAGCATGTATTGTGCCACCCCTGGGAAGCCTTTTAAAATGACACAACAGGTCTGCTACAGCAGCCTGTGTAAGGTGGTATATGCACCCCTTACTGAGATATAGGTTCCCTATATCTCTCCATATCACTGCACATGTAAACCTATCAGTCACCCCTATGGCAGGCCTTAACAATCCTGAAGGCCGGGTGCTGGGTTTAGTGTGAGAGGGTGCCCATGCATGAGCAGAGCCCCTCTGCAGCTTTCGGAATCTTCATTCCGGGGTTGTTTGTGATGCAGCCAGACCATATACTCTTAAGTGCATTATAACCTCGCGGTAAAAGCTAACTTGAGAATGGCTGCATGGAAACATGTCGTGTTTGGTGTCAAACACCTTGGAATCATACCTCCCTCCCAGTAACTGGGGTGGGAGGTATGATTCCACCCTACTAGAGGGAGAAACATGGCACCACCGGTACACCCGGTACCAGCTTAACAGAACCCTGGCATCACAAAATGGATGCTGCAGCCACAGACATGAGTCTGCCCTCCTGCTGCTGGACAAAACTCCGGCAGGGGAGGCATGGACAATAGATTTCCTGTCACAGAGAGGTGTGACCACCTCCCAGACAGGCTTTAGTGTATTGGGGCTGGGTGGGTGCACTCCAAGAGTGCTTTGAAGTCTGCACTGGGGGCACATTTGGTGTCCCTGTGCATAGTCCAGCTCAAACCGGTGTCAGGGGCTACCAGCCCCTGCTCTGGCGCGAAACTGGACAAAGGAAATGGGTGTAGCCATCCCTCTTTCCTGACCCTCCCACAGGTGGGTCCCCAGAGTTTGTCCCACCCCTTCCTTGGGTATAAAGTAGGAACCCCTGACTACAGGATTTTAGATTACACCTGGACTAAACTCTGACACAGAAACCAAGTACTTCGACGATCTACACCACGCTGGATGACTGAAGAATCTCCCTTGGAGTAAAGGAGTTACTCCCCTGCAAGGCAGGCACCTTTAACACAACTGACCGGTTGGCATCTCCACAGCTCCGAAGGACTCCGAAGAATATTGCTACCCAGGAGGTGGGTTCCCAAGGTCTCTGAGGTCGATCTGTGCCCACAGCAAGTCTGAGGCCCGTATCCCTCGTGGTGACTGTGCAACCCGAACCCCTGGACACCGCGTCCATTTGCAGAAGCATCAGCTTTCCAGCGACCCCAGAGGCTGAGCTTTGGGATACTTGTAGCCCTGACCCCGTGCAGTAATTTCGCTGAAGATTGCTGGCCTACACTCAAGGAGTGTTCCGTGGGTTGCCATTTTGTGGTTCCTCTCGAGGTCCCTTCGCGATCCATGGTCCGTTGACCTGTGGGTCCCCAAGAAGGCAACTCTAACTTTAATTGGGCTTTCCTGATTGCGTTAGATGTGTCCTGACTCTCCATTGCTCGGGGAGTCACTAGGACCTTGCTGGTCCTCACAGAAGCATATTTTCTCTTCCTGCGTGGGTTGCTGTTGCCAAGGCTTGTTGTGTTTAATCCAAGCACCGACACCCCAGCTCTCGACATCCTTTGCGGGGCAGCTCGAATCCGGCTCCTGGTCATCCTCAACGTCTCCTGGACCCCATGGCTGCAGAGTCAATCATCACCTCTTCGCACCTGAAGCACCCGACATCGGTGGGCATTCGATTGCTCCACTCCTGGTCACTGGCTAGTGACCCAGACTCTGTCCCCTCAGCTTTCAGGTTCTTCACATCTTCGATCTAGGCTTGGATCATCCCGGACACTTTTCTTCTTCACGGCAGCAGCACTTTGCAGCAGATCGCCATTGAAAACAACGACGATTCCCGACACCCATTGACACCTATGCACCCGGCTTCCCTGGGTGAGGTAACTCGAGTACTCCAGTGCTCCTGTGGGTGTTGGCCCTAGAACCCCTTAAGTCTAAAGGGGTTTGCTCAAAGTCCTCTCCTAAGTGTCCTTTATCTTTAAAATTCCAACCGCGACTTTCCGCATAGAATCCTACGGTGCTCGCGGCTATGTTCTCACACTGCACACGTCCCCCGTGGGTCTCCTGTGTCACTACCTTGGGTGGTTCCTTAGGGTCCCAGCGATTCTACGTGCTCTAGGCACTGTGTCTAGTCAAGTCGTGGTTCTTATACCACTTTCTTAATATATGGTTTGGTCCCCCCCTGGGGCCCATTGTATATTGTGCTATTTACTGTCGTTTTAATACTGGGATATTGTGTATCTTGGACTCTAATCTCATAAAGTGATTAGTAGTGAGTGTTTAGAAATAAATACATATATTTTATATATACCTGGTGTGGTTCTCCTTTCATTTGGTCATTCAAGAGGTTATAATCTGGTAAACCAAGCTGCTTTACACTCCTTCAAGACTTAGCCTGAAGGCTGCTCTCCATAGCTACCACTAGGATAGCTTTCAATAAAGGTTGTCTTTAAACCTATCATCAATAAGGGTCGTTTGGACTGGTGCAAGGTGCCCCCTATAACTAGTGGACAGCATATGCCAGGCCAACTTCTCACAGTTACCCCCACTTTTTACCTGGTGTTTTGCTGGTTTTCGACTTAGTCTGACTGGGATCCTGCTATTCAGGACCCCAGTCTATCTGCTTACTCCCTAAATTGGTTGTTCATGTACTTTAGGTACACTCCAGATTTGATTCTGTGGTACACTTATAAGTCCCTAGTATATGGTATACTATGTACCCAGGGCATAGGTACCCCAGAGGCCTCCCAGGGGCTGCAGCATGTATTATGCCACCCCTGAGAGACCATTTAAAATGACACAACAGGTCTGCTACTGCAGCCTGTGTAAGGTGGTGCATGCACCCCTTACTTAGATATAGGTTCACTATATCTATCCTAATCACTGCACATATAAACCTATCAGTCCCCCCTATGGCAGGCTTTATCAATCCTGAAGGCAGGGTGCTGGGTTTTATGTGAGAGGGTGCCCATGCCTGAGCAGAGCCCCTCTGCAGCCTTCGGAACCTATTCTACGGGGTTGTTTGTGATGCAGCCAACCATATATACTTAAGTGCATTATAATCTTGCGGTAAATGCTAACTTTAATATGGCTGCATGGAAACATGTCGTGTTTGGTGTCAAACACCTTGGAATCATACCTCCACACCAGTAACTGGTGTGGGAGGTATGATTCCACCCTCCTAGAGGGAGAAATATGACAATACCGGTACACCCGGTACCAGCTTCACAGAACCCTGGCATCACAAAATGGATGCTGCCAGCCACAGACACGAGTCTGCCCTCCTGCTGCTGGAGGAAACTCTGGCAGGGGAAGCCTTGACAATAGGTTTCCTATCACAGGGAGGTGTGGCCACCTCCCAGACAGGCTTTAGTGTATTGGGGCTGGGTGGGTGCACTCTCAGAGTGCTTTAATGTCTGCACTGGGGGCACATTTGGTGTCCCTGTGCATAGTCCAGCTCAAACCGGTTGCAGGAGCCATTTGCTCCTGCTCTGGCGTGAAACTGGACAAAGGACATGGGTATAGCCACCCCTCTGTCCTGACCCTCCCATAGGTGGGTCCCCAGAGTTTGTCCCACCCCTTGGGTATAAAGTAGGAACCCCTGACTACAGGACTTTAGATTTACCTGGACTAAACTCTGATACAGAAACGAAGTACTTTTGACGATCTACACTTCGTTGGACGACAGAAGAATCTCCCTTTGAGTAAAGGAGTTACTCCCATGCTGAGCAGGCACCTAAACACATCTGACCGGTTTGCATCTACGAAGCTCCCGAAGGACTCCAAAGATTTCTGCAACACAGGAGGTGGGTTCCCGAGGTCTCCGAGGTTGATCTGCGCTCTCAGCAATTCTGAGGCCCGTATCCCTCGTGGGGACCGTGAAACCCGTACCCCTGGGCACTGTGTACATTTGCAGCAGCATATGCTTTTCGGCGATTCCTGAAGCTGTGCTTTGGGCTACTTGTAGTCCTGACCCCGAGCAGTAATTCCACTGAAGATTTCCGGCCCACACTCCACAAGTGTTCCGTGGGCTGGTATTTAGTGATTCAGCTCGAGGTCCCTTTGCGATCCCTGGTCCGTTGGCCTGTGGGTCCCTGAGAAGGCAACTTTAACTTTCAGTGGGCTTCCCTGGTTGCTCCAGAAGTTCCCTGACTCTCCATTGCTTGGAGAGTCCCCAGGACCTTGCTGGTCCCCGCAGAAGCATCTTTCCTCTGACCTCGTTGGTTGCCATTGCCAAGGCTTGTTGGAGTTCAATCCGGACACTGACCCTCCAGCACTCGACATCCTTCATGGGACAGCTCGAATCCGGACTGTGGTCATCGTCGACGTCTCCTGGTCTCCGTGGCTGCAGAGTCAAGCTTCACCTCATCTCACCTGAAGCACCTGACATCAGTGGGCATTCGATTGCTCCGCTCCTGGTCACGTGAAGTGACCCAGACTTTGTCCCCTCTGCTTTCAGGTTCTTCTCATCTCCGATCCAGGCTTGGATCACACCAGACACTTTTCTTCTCCACGGCAGCAGTACTTTTCCGCATCACGCCATTGAAAACGACGAGGGTTTCCGACACCACTTGACCCCTATGCAACCGGCTCCTCTGGGATAGGTAACACTGGTACCTCGGTACTCTCAAGGGTGCTGGCCTTAGAACCTTCTATGTTTAGCTGGGTTTGCTTAAAGTCCTCTCCTAAGTGTGCTTAATCTTTAAATTTCCAACCTCGACTTTCCCATAGAGTTGTACGGAGCTCGCGTCTGTGTTCCCACACTGCACCCGTCCTCCGTGGGTCCCCTGTGTCACTACCTTGGGTGGTTCCTTGGGGTCCCAGCGATTCTACGTGCTCTAGGCACTGTGTATAGTCAAGTCGTGGTTCTTATACCACTTTCTTAGTATATGGTTCGGTCTCCCTCGGGAGCCCGCTGTGTATTGTGCTATTTACTGTTGTTCTAGTGATTTAATATTGTGTGTCTTGTTCTCTAATCTCATAAAGAGGTTAGTAGAGAGTGTTTATTAATAAATACATATATTTTATATATACCTGGTGTGGTTCTCCTTTCATTTGGTCATTCAGGAGGTTATATACTGGTAAAACAAGCTGCTTTACCCTCCTTCAAGACTTAGCCTGAAGGCTGCTCTCCATAGCTACCACTAGGATAGCTTTCAATAAAGGTTGTCTTTAAACCTATCATCAATAAGGGTTGTTTGGACTGGTGCAAGGTGCCCACTATAACTAGTGGACAGCATATGCCAGGCCAACTTCTCACAGTTACCCCTACTTTTTTCCAGGTGTTTTGCTGGTTTTCGACTTAGTCTGACTGGGATCCTGCTATTCAGGACCCCAGTCTATCTGCTTACTCCCTGAATTGATTGTTCATGTACTTTAGGTACACTCCAGATTGGATTCTGTGGTACCCTTATAAGTCCCTAGTATATGGTATACTATGTACCCAGGGCATAGGTACCCCAGAGGCCTCCCAGGGGCTGCAGCATGTATTATGCCACCCCTGAGAGACCATTTAAAATGACACAACAGGTCTGCTACTGCAGCCTGTGTAAGGTGGTGCATGCACCCCTTACTGAGATATAGGTTCACTATATCTATCCTAATCACTGCACATATAAACCTATCAGTCACCCCTATGGCAGGCCTTATGAATCCTGAAGGCAGGGTGCTGGGTTTTATGTGAGAGGGTGCCCATGCATGAGCAGAGCCCCTCTGCAGCCTTCGGAACCTATTCTCCGGGGTTGTTTGTGATGCAGCCAACCATATATACTTAAGTGCATTATAATCTCGCGGTAAATGCTAACTTTAATATGGCTGCATGGAAACATGTCGTGTGTGGTGTCAAACACCTTGGAATCATACCTCCACACCAGTAACTGGTGTGGGAGGTATGATTCCACCCTCCTAGAGGGAGAAATATGACAACACCGGTACACCCGGTACCAGCTTCCCAGAACCCTGGCATCACAAAATGGATGCTGCCAGCCACAGACACGAGTCTGCCCTCCTGCTGCTGGACGAAACTCCGGCAGGGGAAGGCTTAACAATAGGTTTCCTATCACAGGGAGGTGTGACCACCTCCCAGACATGCTTTAGTGTATTGGGGCTGGGTGGGTGCACTCTCAGAGTGCTTTGATGTCTGCACTGGGGGCACATTTGGTGTCCCTGTGCATAGTCCAGCTCAAACCGGTTGCAGGAGCCATTTGCTCCTGCTCTGGCGCGAAACTGGACAAAGGACATGGGTGTAGCCACCCCTCTGTCCCGACTCTCCCATAGGTGGGTCCCCAGAGTTTGTCCCACCCCTTCCTTGGGTATAAAGTAGGAACCCCTGACTACAGGACTTTAGATTAACCTGGACTAAACTCTGCTACAGAAACCAAGTACTTTTGATGATCTACACTTCGTTGGACGACAGAAGAATCTCCCTTTGAGTAAAGGAGTTACTCCCCTGCTGAGCAGGCACCTAAACACATCTGACCAGTTTGCATCTACGAAGCTCCCGTAGGACTCCAAAGATTTCTGCAACTCAGGAGGTGGGTTCCCAAGGTCTCCGAGGTTGATCTGCGCTCTCAGCAATTCCGAGGCCCGTATCCCTCGTGGGGACCGTGAAACCCGTACCCCTGGGCACTGTGTACATTTGTAGCAGCATATGCTTTTCGGCGATTCCTGAAGCTGTGCTTTGGGCTACTTGTAGTCCTGACCCCGAGCAGTAATTCCACTGAAGATTTCTGGCCCACACTCCACGAGTGTTCCGTGGGCTGGTATTTAGTGATTCAGCTTGAGGTCCCTTCGCGATCCCTGGTCCGTTGGCCTGTGAGTCCCTGAGAAGGCAACTTTAACTTTCAGTGGGCTTTCCTGGTTGCTCCAGAAGTGCCCTGACTCTCCATTGCTTGGAGAGTCCCCAGGACCTTGCTGGTCATCGCAGAAACATCTTTCCTCTGACCGCGTGAGTTGCCGTTGCCAAGGCTTGTTGGTGTTCAATCCAGACACTGACCCTCCAGCACTCGACATCCTTTGTGGGATAGCTCGAATCCGGACTGTGGTCATCGTCGACGTCTCCTGGTCTCCGTTGCTGCAGAGTCAAGCTTCACCTCATCTCACCTGAAGCACCCGACATCAGTGGGCATTCGATTGCTCCACTTCTGGTCACGTGAAGTGACCCAGACTTTGTCCCCTCTGCTTTCAGGTTCTTCTCATCTCCGATCCAGGCTTGGATCACACCGGACACTTTTGTTCTCCACGGCAGCAGTACTTTTCCGCATCACGCCATGGAAAACGACGAGGGTTTCCGACACCACTTGACCCCTATGCACCCGGCTCCTCTGGGATAGGTAACACGGGTACCTCGGTACTCTCAAGGGTGCTGGCCTTATAACCTTCTATGTTTAGCTGGGTTTGCTTAAAGTCCTCTCCTAAGTGTCCTTAATCTTTAAATTTCCAACCGCGACTTTCCCATAGAGTTGTACGGAGCTCGCGTCTGTGTTCCCACACTGCACCCGTCCTCCGTGGGTCCTCTGTGTCACTACCTTGGGTGGTTCCTTGGGGTCCCAGCGATTCTACGTGCTCTAGGCAGTGTGTTTAGTCAAGTCGTGATTCTTATACCACTTTCTTAGTATATGGTTCGGTCTCCCTCTGGAGCCCGCTGTGTATTGTGCTATTTACTGTCGTTCTAGTGATTTAATATTGTGTGTCTTGTTCTCTAATCCTATAAAGAGGTTAGTAGAGAGTGTTTATTAATAAATACATATATTTTATATATACCTGGTGTGGTTCTCCTTTCATTTGGTCATTCAGGAGGTTATATACTGGTAAAACAAGCTGCTTTACATTCCTTCGAGACTTAGCCTGAAGGCTGCTCTCCATAGCTACCACTAGGATAGCTTTCAATAAAGGTTGTCTTTAACCTAATCATCAATAAGGGTCGATTGGACTGGTGCAAGGTGCCCACTTTAATTAGTGGACAGCATATACCAAGCCAACTTCTCACATTGGTGTGCAGCGGTTGGGATTCAAGCTTGCTATTGTTTTACCAGATAATCTCATTGAGTGACTAACTGAAAACCACTAAAGGTACTTAGGTACATATAAATCAAGACTAGAATAAAGTAAGTTCTACTGAACTTAGAGTTGGGTAAGTCAAGGGCCTAGCATGCCGTTTCTCCAACTCAAGAGAGTTTCAGTTCCCACTAGGGTAGGTAGGTGCATACACCACACCACACCAGCATGTCTTCTAGGCCTGAAGCCAGTGGCTCCTTGCCAACTAAGTATGACCATCTCTCACTCCAAGAATTGAGAACCATGTGTACATCTAGGAAACTTGAAGACAGGGAAAACCCAAACACTCAACGTCTCATAGAGACTTTGCTTTTAGATGATCTCAGAAAGACCCCAGGGTCTGATGAGGCAGGCAAGTTGGGTGTGACAGCAGAAGAGGAAAGGCCAGGAAGTGAGAACTTCAATGACCTGGACTCTGATGCTGGCCAGGAGGATCAACATGGTTCTAACCTGGACAATCCGATTCTTCCTGAAGGTGAGGAAGGAGGCCTCAGTGGACCTCTCTTTACCCCACCTGGAAGGGTTAACAGTTTACCAAGAAGATCAAGATCTCCTTCTCAGGAATCAAATCAATCTGGTACATCTGTAGGTAGCTCTGTTTCTCATAGGACCTCTGCTTCTCATAAAAGGGAGTCCTCTTAGGAGAAGAAGTGCCAACTACTTGAGTTTGAGAGAACTAAGCTCAGAATCAATAGAGAGCAATTGGCCTTAGATAGGGAATCCCTGGAGCTTCAGAGAGCTTCTCAGAAGTTGGGGCTAGAGCCCCATGGTGGCAGCAACAGTGTCCCTAGGAGTAGAGAACATACTCATGACCATAGGAACCTGAACAAGATTGTCCCTCCCTACCAGAGTGGGGATGACATCCACAAATGGATAACTGCACTGGAGAGGGCCTGTAAGGTACAGAGTGTCCCTCAGGAGCAGTGGGCAGCAATCTTGTGGCTCTCCTTTGCAGACAAAGGTAGAGACAAGCTCCTCACTGTAAGAGAAGAGGATGCTGATAATTACAAAGTCCTGAAGAGTGCTCTGATTGATGGGTTTGGCTTAACCACTGAACAATACAGGATAAAGTTCAGAGACACCCAAAAGTCACAGACTCAGGACTGGGTTGACTTTGTAGATTATGCTACTAAGGCTCTGGAAGGATGGATACATGGCAGCAAGGTGCATGACTTTTTAGGATTGTACAATTTGATTATGAGGGAGCAGATCCTTAATAATTGTCAAAACCAGCTTTTACACCAGTACCTGGTGGACTCTGATCTGACCTCTCCCCAAGAATTGGGAAAGAAGGCAGACAAATGGGTCAGAACCAGAGTAAAGCAAAAGAATCAGGGTGGTGACCAGAAGAAAGATTCTTCCAAAAACCAAGAGAAAGGTGGGGATAAATCAAAAGATAAATCCACTACAGGGCCCCAAAAGTCCTCTTCTGGGGGTGGGTCCTAAACTCCTTCCTCCCCTGAAAAGAAACCTTATTGCCATATGTGTAAGAAGCCTGGCCACTGGAAAAATGACCCCAGTTGCCCTTAGGCCAGCAATAAGGAAAATGTTCCTCCCAGCAATACTACCACTCCTCCTGGTACTACAAGTAGTAATCCCCCAGGTGGTAGTATTACTCCCAAAAAGTTAGGTGGGTTGGTATGGGGAACTGAGGTGGACCCCAGCTTATCAAGGTCCTCCTCACAGGCGTCCTTAGTCTGTGATGGTGGCATGGGATTTGCCACTTTTACTGTCAGTCCTAATTCTTTGGGCAAGTACAGACAGGAGCCACTGATAAATGGTCAGAAAGCTGTGGCATTCAGAGACACAGGGGCTAGTGTCACCATGGTGACAGGGAAACTAGTCCCCCCTCAACAGCTTTTACATGAGTTTAAGTACCAGGTGACCAACATTGATGGTATTAAAACAGATCATCCCATGGCCATAGTCAATATCAGCTGGGGAGGGGTCACTGGCCCAAAGAGAGTGGCAGTGTCCCCAAACTTGCCTGTAGATTGCCTGTTGGGCAATGATCTGGAAATTTCAGCCTGGGCTGAAGTTGAATACCAGGCCCATTTAAGAATGTTAGGCCTCCCTGAGAAAGTTGGCGGGGCTCTTAGGGCCTCAGCCCCATCCCAGGGAAACTTTGAAGAGGTGGAGCCTGAAAGAAAGGCCCACTCTACTCCACAAGAGATCAGAAGGGTGGAAGAAAAGTCTTCCACCCCCAGACTATAGGTAAGGGTCAGCTTAATCAGGGATCTGATCCTACCCCTAGTGAAGGAACTGCCCCAGAGGTGGTCAGGCCTGGCCTGGCAACACCCCTGATGGCAGGGGACCCTTCCAAGGTGGTACCCAGTTTGGTGCAGGTATCCTGCCCCTCTCTACCTTACCTCACACAGCCTAGAGCTGCAGAGGTCAGGGAGGTCAGTGGACCCCTTAGGGTCCATTGTCCAGAGGAACCCCCTCATCCACAGATTAGGGGCAGCCAGTCTAGTAGCCCTAGCCAGGTGAAAATTCCTCAACCCACTGAGGGATCCCTCTTACCATTGAATAAGGACCACCCCCAGTTGGACTCTGTTGGGCAAAGGCAAACCTGGGACCAAGTGGTTCCAAACCTATCATGTCCCTCCAGTGTTCCAACCAAAGGGACCCAACCCCCAGCTGTAGGCAGCCAGAGGTTGACCCTTAGGGCCAGATACAACTCAGTCATGGAAAGAAAGGCCTCCATGGTGACCAGTGATCTGAGGAAGCTGAGGCCAACTTTATTAGGGCCTCACTTCTCTACTCAGCCACCCCACCAGCCTTTTACTTTGCCAAAACACCCTACAGGTAGACATTCCAACTTTTGGAGACCATCCCCTACCCTCAGGGATAGGGACTGCTTAGTGGACTATAAGACAGGGGGTATCCATGCTAGTGCAGGATCTTCCTTATATGGCCACTTAGTCAATAAAGGCTCAACTGGACAAGGTTAGCCTTATCTCCTTTTGTTTGGGGGGGGGGGTTATGTAGGAAGGTGGAATCTGACTGCATGGTTACCCCCACTTTTCTCCTGGTGTTTTGCTGGTTTTCGACTTAGTCTGACTGGGATCCTGCTATTCAGGACCCCAGTCTATCTGCTTACTCCCTAAATTGGTTGTTCATGTACTTTAGGTACACTCCAGATTGGATTCTGGGGTACCCTTATAAGTCCCTAGTATATAGTATACTATGTACCCAGGGCATAGGTACCCCAGAGGCCTCCCAGGGGCTGCAGCATGTATTATGCCACCCCTGAGAGACCATTTAAAATGACACAACAGGTCTGCTACAGCAGCCTGTGTAAGGTGGTGCATGCACCCCTTACTTAGATATAGGTTCACTATATCTATCCTAATCACTGCGCATATAAACCTATCAGTCACCCCCATGGCAGGCCTTATCAATCCTGAAGGCAGGGTGCTGGGTTTTATGTGAGAGGGTGCCCATGCATGAGCAGAGCCCCTCTGCAGCCTTCGGAACCTATTCTCCGGGGTTGTTTGTGATGCAGCCAACCATATATACTTAAGTGCATTATAACCTCGCGGTAAATCCTAACTTTAATATGGCTGCATGGAAACATGTTGTGTTTGGTGTCAAACACCTTGGAATCATACCTCCACACCAATAACTGGTGTGGGAGGTATGATTCCACCCTCTTAGAGGGAGAAATATGACAACACCGGTACACCCGGTACCAGCTTCTCAGAACCCTGGCATAACAAAATGGATGCTGCCAGCCACAGACACGAGTCTGCCCTCCTGCTGCTGGACGAAACTCCGGCAGGGGAAGGCTTGACAATAGGTTTCCTGTCACAGGGAGGTGTGACCACCTCCCAGACAGGCTTTAGTGTATTGGGGCTGGGTGGGTGCACTCTCAAAGTGCTTTAATGTCTGCACTGGGGGCACATTTGGTGTCCCTGTGCATAGTCCAGCTCAAACCGGTTGCAGGAGCCATTTGCTCCTGCTCTGGCGTGAAACTGGACAAAGGACATGGGTGTAGCCACCCCTCTGTCCTGACCCTCCTATAGGTGGGTCCCCAGAGTTTGTCCCACCCCTTCCTTGGGTATAAAGTAGGAACCCCTGACTACAGGACTTTAGATTTAACTAGACTAAACTCTGCTACAGAAACCAAGTACTTTTGACGATCTACACTTCGTTGGACGACAGAAGAATCTCCCTTGGAGTAAAGGAGTTACTCCCCTGCTGAGCAGGCACCTAAACGCATCTGACTGGTTTGCATCTACAAAGCTCCCAAAGGACTCCGAAGATTTCTGCAACACAGGAGGTGGGTTCCCGAGGTCTCTGAGGTTGATCTGCGCTCTCAGGAATTCTGAGTCCCGTATCCTTCATGGGGACCATGAAACCCGTACCCCTGGGCACTGTGTACATTTGCAGCAGCATATGCTTTTCGGCGATTCCTGAAGCTGTGCTTTGGGCTACTTGTAGTCCTGACTGCGAGCAGTAATTTCACTGAAGATTTCCGGCCCACACTCCACGAGTGTTCCATGGGCTGGTATTTAGTGATTCAGCTCGAGGTCCCTTCGCGATCCCTGGTCCGTTGGCCTGTGGGTCCCTGAGAAGGCAACTTTAACTTTCAGTGGAATTCCCTGGTTGCTCCAGATGTTCCCCGAATCTCCATTGCTTGGAGAGTCCCCAGGACCTTGCTGTTCCTCGCAGAAGCATCTTTCCTCTGACCGCGTGGGTTGCCGTTGCCAAGGCTTGTTGGTGTTCAGTCCGGACACTGACCCCCCAGCACTCGACATCCTTTGTGGGACAGCTTGAATCCGGACTGTGGTTGTCGTCGACATCTCCTGGTCCCCGTGGCTTCAGAGTCAAGCTTCACCTCATCTCACCTGAAGCACCCGACATCGGTGGGCATTCGATTGCTCCGCTCCTGGTCACGTGAAGTGACCCAGACTTTGTCCCCTCTGCTTTCAGGTTTTTCTCATCTCCGATCCAGGCTTAGATCACACCGGACACTTTTCTTCTCCACGGCAGCAGTACTTTTCCGCATCACGCCATTGAAAACGACAAGGGTTTCCGATACCACTTGACCCCTATGCACCCGGCTCCTCTGGGATAGGTAACACGGGTACCTCGGTACTCTCAAGGGTGCTGGCCTTAGAACCTTCTATGTTTAGCTGGGTTTGCTTAAAGTCCTCTCCTAAGTGTCCTTAATCTTTAAATTTCCAACCGCGACTTTCCCATAGAGTTGTACGGAGCTCGCGTCTGTGTTCCCACACTGCACCGGTCCTCCGTGGGTCCCCTGTGTCACTACCTTGGGTGGTTCCGTGGGGTCCCAGTGATTCTACGTGCTCTAGGCACTGTGTCTAGTCAAGTCGTGGTTCTTATACCACTTTCTTAGTATATGGTTCGGTCTCCCTCTGGAGCCCGCTGTGTATTGTGCTATTTTCTGTCGTTCTAGTGATTTAACATTGTGTGTCTTGTTCTCTAATCTCATAAAGAGGTTAGTAGAGAGTGTTTATTAATAAATACATATATTTTATATATTGCTGGTGTGGTTCTCCTTTCATTTGGTCATTCAGGAGTTTATATACTGGTAAAATAAGCTGATTTACATTCCTTCGAGACTTAGCCTGAAGGCTGCTGTCCATAGCTACCACTAGGATAGCTTTCAATAAAGGTTGTCTTTAACCTAATCATCAATAAGGGTCGTTTGGACTGGTGCAAGGTGCCCACTTTAATTAGTGGACAGCATATACCAGGCCAACTTCTCACAAAAACAACCACAAATGACGTGGATAATGAACATCGCCAGTGCTTAATTTGTAAAAGAATAAGTGCTGGGACCAAATTTTTACAGACTTCTGACACCTCTACCGAACGATGAGATTGCCGAAGACCAAGGCTGTGCAGTTTAATTTCAGCTAGTGCCTCTTTCTTCCACCCACACACTCTCCCTGCCTCGTTATCTTACTTTTTTTTTTTTTTCTAACTTTATTCGGAAGCATAAAAGACATCCATAAAAGCATTTACACAAAACATACATAAATATTCATTTCATACCATGAGATAAAAATATGTACATAAGGAAAGATACAATATAGACACAAACTAAAATTGTTAAACATATAGCTGCTGATTTTCAGAAAACATTTCCTAAAATACCTTTCCTCCCTGTGTTTTTTCAGACCACCCACGCTACAAGGCACTTTCCATATCAGTCAAAATTAAAAATGTATAAAAAGGTATTACAATTCTTCGGATGCAATAGTGCAATGTGTGTTATTTATTTATTTATTTGTTTATTTATTTGCAGAGTTTTATATAGCGCTGGCTAGACCCGGAGGTATCAGAGCGCTTTACATGAGGATCAGCAAGTTACCAGTTACAAAATAAACATCAGTTACAGGAGCCGAGTATAAACAAAGGAGAAAAACAGTGATTACATATTAACATGAGTTATTAGCTCATAGCATAACCAAGACACAGGTCAAATGGGAAATGGAGGGTAGAGGGGAAATGGTAAAAAAGAGGTAAGGAATGCAGATCATACAGGCAAAGTGGAAAGTAATTCAGGGGGACAAAATAGTCAATGTAAAAGACAGAACAAACCGGCTGGGGATCAACAATCCAAAACGTCCCATGTGTCGGTGAAAGTATAGGATGGGAGGGGTGTAGACGACCTAAGGAGGGGGGGAGGAGGCAGGGGAGGGAAGGAAACACAACGGAGAGACGAGGAAAAACTATGTCCAATGTCCGGCTGGGTAGGTGCCGTCCAAGGGGGTGAACCAGAGCCAAACTCCTCTATAGCTGCCTAAACAGCTCCACCGGGCATCGGCCATGTTGCTCGGGCTCCGCGGTCAGTAAAATATTCAAAAAGTTTCCGCCCGGGGGGCATTGTCACAGGTCCATCGGCCGTACCAGTCCCGGTATTGCTGGGAAGCGCCTCCTGCCACACCCTCCAGCTCGACCCCAGGAGAGCTGAGCGCGCCACCATAGTTCCTTGGTCTAGGCAAGGGAAACTCAACGCCGCTATCAGAACTTATTAAAAAGCCAACAGGGGGAAGCTGAGTCAAACACCATTCAGGAGCGACTAGGATAAGCTTGTCTGCCTCCTGCTGAAACTCTCACATGCCCCAAATACCTTTACTCTTCTCAGAAGCGAGTGGGGAATTCATGCGGGGTTCCTGGTTGCGTGTCTCCCTCTGTGCACCGCCCGTTTATGTGCTCACAGGGGCCCGGCAGTCACTCACCACCTCGCCGCCTCTCTCTGCTTCTGGGCGGCCATTTCGCAGCAGTGAAGCCTCCGCTGCGCAACCCAGTGCTCTAGGTGCTGCGGGCTATGTTACACATTGGGTGCCAAGTTCTCTTAGTCCCACAGATCATACTGCTTAGACCCATTGAATATATATGCCTTATGCCCCACTCTAGACTATGTCTGGTGACATGTTCTTCCTAGCATAAAAAACAGCCCATAAAAAGGATGACATTCCACAACAGATCTCTAACGTAGGCAGTGATTGCAAAAGTAGATATGCAGGATGGCATTGTGTAAAACCTAGTGGTCTAATCATCGGTAGAACGTATCGTTTCCTAAGTTGACTATAAGATTTACAGAAAAGAACCACGTGCATAGTATTCTGGGGCATCGTGACATCGCATGGGCAGTTTGTCAATTTTGTAGACCAATTATTCATATTTGGGAAACTAGTTAGTCGGTGAAATATGTCCAATCTTAAGTGAGTCAAAACAAACCTGTGCCATGCATTTAAAACAGTTTTAAGATAAGGTTGCATATTAAAAGTAGTTAAGATCAATTGGTTTTTTAAAACACTAGGTTTAGGGACTTCAATCATCAGTCTAAGATTTTCCAAGTGTGTCATCCCTTCCTTTTTTAGAGTATTTCTACTGATAGTCTCTAGCGTTTCAGGCTTCTCAAAGTTTTCAGGATGGCTCATGTCTCAAAGAAACCGCTGGACATAGGCCAAGCACGGGGTACTTAAATATGATCTTGATTTGAGACTGTCCCCCATTATCGCTCGATTAAACTTTGTATGTTCAGATACCCAGATTTTTTGCCACAATTGAATTGGCTGTAACTTGATTAAATCTGTAAGGAATGGAACACCCCGTTTGGCGTGGCATACATACACTGATGTACTTTTGGGGGTTACTAGAAAATATCTGAAGAATTCATTTTCTATCAGTTGCATATCTGCACATTTCTTATATCCCCATATGCCTGCCCGTAAAGAGCTATACTAAGGCATTTAGCTTTATAAATCGTCATCACCATCTCAGGTGAGTTGGAGCCCAATCGTCTCGCGAAGCTTCTGAGGGCCATACAAGCCTTCCTTGCTGAATTGTAGCTTCCTATTAGCAATGGCCTTATTCCATGAACCATCCCTATCGAATAAAATCCCCAGGTAAGAAAAGGTGTCAGTATAACCAATGTTTGTGCCATTTATTTTTATATCTCTACATATCATGCTGTTCTTCCCGCACTTCATAATGAAGGTTTTTGTTTGGTTAACTTGGAGTCTGAGTTCCTTCATATATTTGTCAAAGTTGGTAAGTAGGGACTCTAGGGCCAGAGGGGTGCGGGTCATGAGAACGGCATCTTCGGCGTAAAGGAGGGCCGGGAAAGGACGCATTCCTATTTGTGGGAGATCTTTTGAGGATGCCACGAGTTCCTCAACCACACTGTTTATATAATGAGAACAGGAATGGCACCAAGACGCACCCCTGTCTCACCCCTCTCTCCACACCGAAAGCTTGAGTGCATTCTCCTCTACCCCCATATCTGACCCTGGCTCTACAACCTGAATGAAGATCCCTCAGAAAGCTAATAATTGGTATCTCCACCCCCATTTCTTTCATTTTTGTCCATAGTTTAGTGTGTATAACGCAATCAAAGGCCGATGAAAGATCGACGAACTCTAAGTAGATCTTCCCTTTTTTAATGTTGACATACTTCCCAATTAAAATATTCAAACTGAGACTCTGTTCTATTGTCCCAGTCCCAGAGCGGAAAGCCATATTGTAAATCTGACATTTTACCTTGCTCTTCCACCCAGTCCTGCAATCTGTTCAGAATTATACGACCCGCTATCTTTACCTAAGAATCAAGCGAGGAAATTGGCCTGTAGGTTTAGGCGATCTCCCTTTTTGTAAATAGGTACAATGATTGATTCTTTCCATGATGAAAAAAAAAACGACTGTACAGCTGGCCCTCAATGCTACAGTCAGTAAGGGCCCCCATAAAGCGATGTTATCTTTGTATAAATCTACTGGGATCGCATCTGGTCCTGGGGCTTTACAGCTTTTACTTGCTTGAATTACGTTGTTAACTTCCTCCAGGGTAAAAGGAGCAATGGGGGCGGTTTGAGAAGGAATTATGGTATAATTTTCACAGTGTCCCTGCTCTGATGCTAGTACTGTGTCGGGCAAAGAATAAATACTAGCAAAGTGCTTTATTCATTCTTCCTCCAGTATTGCAAGCTCGATCCTAGGGGCCTCTTCTGTACTCAATGGTGAGGATCTAATTACCCGCCAAAAGGCTCTATTATCATTGCTAATACTTGCCTCTTGTAGGGACTCCCTTATATGTAATTTCCTCCGCTTCACAGCCTGCTTATATTCGGCTCTACAGAGGCGAACTTCAGTAATACTCCTTGGGGATTTATGTAATGCCTCCTTTAAGCGTTTGTGGGCCTTAGTACATAACATGTCAAACCACCCCTTTCCCTCTTGCTTTGCTTTCTCTGTCAATGAAAAGACTCTCCTTTGTACCCTGTGTGATAGTCAGAAAGGCCGAAATAGTTCCATTGGTAGGAGTAGTGTCATTTAGGCACGCCTCAAAGGCTTCTCCGTTGTTGCCTATCAGTTGTTTAAGGAACCCTTCCGGGGTAATCTGTGTCCAGCGCAGGGTGTAACCATTACATCTTGCTAATTCAATCCCTTCCACTTGTGGGTTAGTTTTATCACGTCCCTGTTTAAAAAATGGTACTGATGATAGTTGCAAACTCAAAGGAAAATGGTCACTTAATGAAATCGAATGTGTAAGGAAGTTGAAAGCAAAACCAGCGCAATAGTTGGACAATAAAATATGGTCAATAATACTATTGTTGTTTCTCCCATTGAAGGTATTCCTACGCATAACATAAGGTGGTGAAATTTCATTTGAAAATGTCAGATCGAATTTGAATCTCAGTTCATTGATCTTCTCACCATATATACTATGTTTGAAATGGGAATGATCTTCACCCTCTATGTTTGCCATACCACATAGTTTACCCAAGTGTGCGTTACATTGACGCATATTAAAATCACCCCCCACCAATAAAATCATCATGCGTTTTCTATTGCCTGTTGCAATATACTCCAGGTCCTCGTTCAATTTCTGCAAGGTATCTATTATTTCTCTCGTGGTAGCATTGTTATAGAAGTTGATCATTACTAGTCTAGCAGAGCCTGTCGAATCGCATACTATTAATTGGTAGTACAGGTTATGTGTGGCCATGGCAATGTTACTAAATTGTAAACTGTACATAGTCCCCCCTTTGCCCTGCCGTGTCTTGATGGAATGGCCAAGGTGAAATATGTCCTATACCCATTTATATGAGTGGGCTCCGTGAGCCATGTCTCTTGTAAACAAATGATTTGAAAATCACCTGTAAAGTCTAGCCATTTTATAATTTGTCTTGTACTCCGCCAGCCTGCCACGTTCCAGAACAAGCACCCGAGAAAATCTGAGCTAGCTTGTATTAAGTTTTGTATGTTATTATCTGTCAGGGAGTTAACACATTACTACTGGCTGATTGAGGGCTCCTTTCTTGGGGTAATGAGATTTCCCTGTACATTGTCTGAGAGATATTCTGTTATCTTACTCTTGCAGGCTCTTTTTCATTTCTGTTTTCTCTGTTTATTACTGGTTTCCTGTCTTTCTTTTCCTTTTCCTTTCGCATTTGCTACCTTTTTCTCTCTTCTTCTGGGTCAAAGTCTGATGATTAAAAATAAGTCCTGGACTCCAACAAAGAGTGCTGGTGGGTTCCACCTGCAGGCCCCGCATCAAATTAAGCACTGAATATCGTGTATTATTTCCAGGTGTAGCACGTGATTTCCGTGTAGTTTCACACATTACTCGGCCTTCTCTTAAATGGATGTCTCCTCTTAGAGATCCGTATTTGAGGGTGTGTTTTCAGAATAAAACTCACGTAAGACAATGTGCGCTTGCCTTCGTACTGAGGCTCAGTGCTAAATGGTATTCATTGTTGTGCAAACATACCATCTTCCCTGCAAGCGCTATCAATGACATCATCGGCGCGCCACAAGGTAAATACCAGGGGCAGATTTACAAGCCCTTGCGCCACTTTTGCGTCACTTTTAACATGGGAAAAGTGTCGCAAAAGTGGCGCAAGGGCCTTGTAAATCTGCCCCCTGGTGCACATCTTTTTTCCTACTCGCACAACGAGCCAGTGTATATTTTAATGCAAGGCTCTGATACACGTTTTTTTTTACTGAATTGGAGTTGCAATCTCTCAATCAGTAGAAGCTCACTAGCCTTGGCACATATTTGCAGCATAGTTACTGAATATGAACTGATTAATAAAATCCGAAGAAGACACACATATGCACAAAAGTTGCGGTAGATTTAAAAAGGTAGACTTTTGGTTTTTGATTTTTATTTAGTTTACTTCTCATGACTGAGAAGTTAAATATATATTTTTTCCTTTATTTTATAGATAACTTTGACCAAAAGTATATATTGGTGAGAACACAAGCAAACACTACTGGACTGTACCTTTTTCCTTGTGAAAGGGTAATTATATTTGCCTTTGACTTCGAGCGTAGAATATAATTAATTCAATAAAGCTATAAAACCTACTTTATTTGCTTATGAGAGGTCTTCCTATAACTTTCCTGTATTTTTCCAGTCAGGTGGCTGACCCTCCCAAGCCCTCCCTGTAGTACTGCATTTTCACCTCACATAAGAGACCAGGATCATTCACTCACACATTCATACTGCTATTCTCAGTCTCAACCATGATCTGTCTTCTCTTTGGAATCTCGCCTCTATCCTCATCGACACATCCATTCTTAAGCGGGATCCCAAGCTTACAAACACCACAAATAATCTATATATTTTAGAATTCTTTCTTCAAGTCATGATTTAAGAAAATTGCATCAGGAATTGGAAAGACTGGATAATTCTAGAACTTTTCTATGGAAAGCATTTCAAGGTGAGTGAATATCAACAAGATTGTTGTTTTTTTCACTTTTTCTTGTCATTAATATAGGACTAGGAAGACCACCATTTAGAAAGAATGAATGGTGGGGCCAGACATTTGCATTTTAGTGTTTCTTGAATGCCTTTCTAAAATGATGTTTGGCCAACCCAATATGTCTGGTGTTAATGTGTTTATGCGGATGTGGAGAAGTGTGGCTCAATGGTTAGAGCGGCAGACCCTGATGCAGAGATCTGGCCCGGGACCAGGGTTCAATTCCCGCCTCGGCGGGTCTTGGGCTCAATTTCCTCGGACCTGATAATTCTCACCTCGGTGCCTATTCTAATCTTGGTCCCACTCTGCAACTCTGTGCAATAGCTTGCTTAATCTCCACAACGGCCCCAACAGCGCTGGGATGCCTGGCTTCACCCTGGGGGTGCCCAGGAGTGGACATTTCACAGGGAAAAGCCAGGAAGGGTTCCACAGCGGTATGCGTACAGCGCCTGGACACCCCTTTGGGGGTATGGGTGCGCTTTACAAGTACAAATTTCATTTCAATTTCATGCGTGTAAACAGCATTTGTGCATATCTGTGTTTGCAAGTGCTAGCACATTGTTCATATTGGCTTTGCCATTGCTTGTTTTCTCTATGCCATTAATTAAATTACAGCTAATGTGCTCACATGAAAACTCCAAAGACTGGCTTCATTTTGTAAAGCATTATCATTTTAAAAGCATATTTATTTTTAAATGCAGCACAACATTTCAAAGAAGTGTGACAGATTTTAGCCATCCTCTCATAGCTATGGTTAGATATTGGGTTGCTGGTTGACTGGGGGTGCCCCCTAAGTCAAACAGCAGCCACAATCCTAGTCAAGGTAAGTGTCGGGTATCCCTAAATTAACCTTTGCTCATCCTCATGTAGCTTGGCATAGAACAGTCAGATTTAACTCAGAGGCAGTGTAAAGTGTTTGTGCAACACTTCAAACATGAAAACTGTGAAAACACCACACAAAAAGATATCACACCAGGTTAGAAAAATAGAACTTAATTTAATAAATAAAACAAAACCAAAATAACAAAAATTCAATAAGTAGAACTTGAGATATGAATTAAAAAAAAAAAATGTAAGAAGCAATAAATGCTTACTTGGGATATCTGGTCGCGCCGGACCGGGACAAAGTCAAAACTTCAGGCCAACCACGATGGAGTGCAGGCCGAATGCAGGGACCCAGTGAGGCCCGCTGAACAAAAGTACCTTAATCCGGGTTTGCATCAACGAAGATGCGGGGTGCAGCCGAGCTATGCATTGGTGTTCTCCATGCAGTAGGGGTGATGCGTCAATTTTCTCCACGCAACTGTGGTGATGTGTCAGTTCCGAAGGCAGTGCGCCGGTTCCGAGATGCTGCGGTTACGAAGGCGATGCACATGATTTCTTCACACAGTAGAGGTGATGCGTTGATCTTCTACACACAGTGGCGGCGATGCATTGGTTCCAAAGGCAATGTGCCGGTTCTGCGGACGATGCACCAATCCTGTTTCTGCAAAAGCAGCCATGCATTGATTCTGTTCTTGCAGCAGAGGATGTGTCAGTTCCGCTGGAGCGAACACCAAGGCCCACTTCCAAGGGTCCAGGACTAGGGTGGCATCACTTAGCAGGGCAGACTCACAGCTTGCAGAGTCCAAGTGTAGGAGCAGGCTGGTTGGAAGTCTTTTATGTCCCTAAGACTTCAAATCACGAGGAGAGTCAGCTAGCCCTTGGAGTCCCTCCAGGATCAAATGATGCAGGTCCAGTTCTTCTCACCGAGGTAAGAGAGAGCTGCAGGGCAACACAGCAAGGCAGGAGTCCAGCAAAAAACAGCCAGGCAGAGTGGCAGTTCTTTAGCAGCACAGCAGTTCTTCTTCCTGGCAGAGTGGTCAAAGGACCAGAAGTGTACTTAAGTGGTGGTGTCAGTGGTCCATTACTTATGCCCAGGTGGACTTTTGAAGTGGGGGAGACTTCAAAGACAGGATCTTGAAGTGTACAGATGTCCTCCCTTCCGGACTCACTACAGGGGGGTATGCAGGAGGGCTTTGTGTGGGGACATGACACAACCTATTCTGGTGTAAGTGAGACTGTGCACAGCTCCTCCCTCCCATCCTGACAAAGATGGCCCATTGAAACACACCTAAGCTCCCATTGTGTGTGACCGTCTAGGAGGAATACACAAAGCCCACCTGCCAACTCCACCCAGTCATGTGATCAGAGACAGGCTACAGGCACCAAATGTCTAAAGCTATAAATGCCTACTCTGTAAAAGTGGAATTTTCAGAATTGTAATTTAAAATCCGACTTCACCATAAGTTAGGATTTTAAATTAGGATTACAGAGACACCAGACTTGAAGGGGTTATCTCTTCCCAAATGGAAATTGCACTTATAAAATGTAATAGGGTAATACAAATGTTATCTAATGGGAGAGATACGCCTTGCAATTAGTGAAAACTGACTTTGAGAGTTTTTCACTACCAGGACATGTAAAACTTAAAAGTACATGTCGTTCCTTTTAAATACATTGCTCCCTGCCCACTGGGTTCTTCAGGGCCTACCTTTGGGGAGACTTATATGTACAAAAAGGGAAGGTTTGAGCCTGGTAAAAGGTTTATTTTGCCAGGTCGACATGTGTAGGAAAGTAAGATTTGCTTTCATGGTTACCCCCACTTTTTGCTTGGTGTCAGCATGTTTTTGACCTAGTCTGCTGGGATCCTGCTAATCCGGACTCCAGCAACTGTGCTTTCTCCCCTAAATTGACATAGTAAGTACTTTGGTACCTCCACAATTGGCTACTGGTGTACCCTTGTAAGTCCCTAGCATATGGTACTCAGGTAACCAGGGCATAGGTACACCAGGGGTCTCCCATGGGCTGGAGCATGTATTGTGCCACCCATGGGAGTCCACTTAAACTCTGACTACAGGCCTGCCACTGCAGCCACTGCAGCCTGTATGAGTTGGTGCTTGCACCTCTTACAATAGATATATGTGTCCTTATATCTCAGGTCACTGCACTTAAAACCTTTAAGTCACCCCTATGACAATCTCTTCAGTGCTTAGGGCAGGGTGCTTGGTTACAAGTGTGAGGGTGCCCCTGCATGAGCAGGACACCCCTACAAACCCCGGAGTCAATTCTTCGGGCTTTGTAGACATATAGTGGACATCAGTATTTACAAGATGTCTAACTTTATAGTGGCTGAACCTAACCCAGCCATGTTTGGTATCAAACATGTTGGAATCATACCCAAACACCGATTCCAGTTTTGAAAGTATGATCCCATGTACTGGGGGGCTCCCTTGGGGTACCCCCCTGTACTACCGGTAACAGACTTTCAGGGTCTCCCAGCAAGCTAGTGCTGCTGCTGACCACAGACACGATTGTTCCCTCCTGCTGCTGAGCCAAGCTCAAGCATGGGAAGGTTTCCTGTCACAGGGAGGTGTGACCAGCGCCAAAACAGGACTTAGTTTATTGGACTGGGGTGGGGGCACTTGCCAGTGCCTACAGACTGCTTTGAAGGGCACATTTGGTACCCTTCTTGCACACTCCAGTTTGAGTCAGTTCAGGAACCCTTGGTTCCCGCTCTGGCGCGAAACTGAACAAAGGACACGGGAGTATGCTCCCCTCTGTCCAGCCCCTCCTCTGTGGGGGACCCCCAAGATGTTCCAACCCCTTCCTTAGGGTACTTAAGGGCTCCCCTGTGGGTGGAACTTTAGATTCGTCATGGGACAAGACTCAACCCTGAAACTACGTCGCTCTTTAATCGTCTGGACAGTTGGACTTCGCCGGACTTCGCCTGGAACCGAGACTGCACCAAGGAAGACTCCTGCTGCTCCTGGTCTCACTGGTCTTCAAGTCTTCATCATTGTCTGTGTCTGTGCTTCATACAGGTTCTTCAACATACCTGTGGGCATCAAGGACACCCGAAGAAATCTCCCTTGGAGTGAAGGAGTCACTCCTCTGCATCTGCAGGCGCTGCAATGAAGCTGGCCAGGCTGCTGCTCCTGTCGACTATGGACTTCCTATTGCTCCGCAACATAGGTGGTGGTTCTGCAACTCCCTCAAGACCTGACCTGTCATCTGTGCAATTTTGAGGCCAGTATACCTCATCAGAACCACTGGGACTAAACCCCTGTGCACCATGTTGACTTGCCGTTGCCAAGGCTTGTTGGCTCTGCACTCCAGAGATCTTCGGGGCTACAAAAAGCTCCAGCCTCCAGCACCTGTTCTGTTGAATATCAGCATCCTCACTGCATCCTCTGCACCATGGGCCTCCGTCTTTGGTGAGCTGCTCGAGATCCTCTTGCGACTCCTGTGCCTTTGGCCTGTGGGTCCTCCTGAGGGTCTTCTCTTACTTCAATGGGCTCTCCTGCTTTCTTGAGCCCTGCTCTGACTCTCCTACTGTTGGTGAGTCCCTTGGACCCTCCAGGTCCCAAAGGTGCTCCTTTTTTTGTCTGTAACACCAGGTGCAGCTACCAAGGCTTGTTGGTGCTCCCGCCAGACACAGACCACCTAGTCACCGACACCCAACATGGTACAGCTCGTGCACAGCTCCTGGTCTTCCTAAGCATTGCCTGGTCTTCACAGATCAGCAACAAGCTCACCATCGACTCTTCAGAACCTCCCAACATCAGTGGGCATTGTGTCTCTGTGCCTCCTGGTCACCTCCGAGTGGCATAGACTCTGTCCCCTCTGCTTGCAGATTCTTCACTTCCAGAATCCACCCGTGGATTCCACCGGACTCCTTCACAGTCTTCTCCAGAGGCATCTTCTTCTAAGTCGTCCATTGTTGTCTACGGCAGGTTCCGAAGTCAGTTCACCCCTATGCACCCGGCTTCCCTGTTGTAGGTACCCTGGTTCCCGGGGCATCCACGGATGGGGTGGCTCTCCAACCTTCTCTCTTCCAAAGGGTTTTTTTGGGGTCCTTTTTCTTCAAAGCTGCAACCGCGACTTCTCCATTGACTTCCATTGGGCACGTGGCTGTGTTTCCACTCTGCACACAGCCTCCGTGGGGGTTCCTGGGTACTTACCTTGGGTAGTTCCTTGTGTCCCCGGCTCCTCTGGGTCTTCTGGTTCAAGTCCTGTTCTCTTTTGCAGTTCACATTCTACTTTCTTAGTATATGGTTTGGTCTCTCCCTGGAAACCACTGTATTTTGTGCTACTTCCCTGATTGCTTTTGAAATATTCTTGTGTATTGTGTTGATATTTATGGGTAGGAGGTATGCCAATGTGCTAGTGATATTGTGTTGTAATAAATAGGCCTATTTTTGCTAAACACTGTGTGGTTTTCTTTCATCTAACTTACACAACAAATTAAACTGGTAAAACAAGCTGCTTAACACTCCTTCAAGATAAGCCTGAAGGCTGCTCTCCACAGTTGCCACTTTAAGAGCTTTCTATGGTTATCAAAGACCACTAAAATCGCCATAAGGGTTGGCTGGATTAGTGCAAGGTGCACCACTTTAGTAAGTGTGCACCATATATCAAGTCAGCCACCTACAACATGGCACTGTAAACTGCACACACAGGCTCTCTAATGGCAGGCCTGAAACATGAGCGAGATCAACATTGCATCTTCTGCGTAGCTACAGAGGGAGAGGAAGTGGGTGCCTCGCACAAGCCACAAGCAACAGTAAACATGTTATGCTTTGATACTACACACAAATGCGACCTCAACTGACCTCGGGATCCGTCCACAAGGCTTGTACTCCTCTGCAGCTGTTATTCTCACCATCTGACTGATAGTCAGCAAGTCGGCGTTTCTGTGGCTTGGCTCGGCAAGGAGCAGTGGGAGCGGCGGGAGAGTGGCAGTCAGAGAGGCAGTCAGAGAGGCAGCGGCAGTGAAGAGAGCAGCAGGAGGAGCAGCGGGGGGCAAGAGCGGAGTACGGCGGTGGCGTGTTGGAGCTCCGTGGCAGATACTCTTGGCGTTCCCAGGGTAGCCATTTTCCCTCATTGCTGCTCTCCGCTGCAGCGGGCGCAGCTGCCACCGCCGCTGCCACGGAATGATTAAAGGCACCGGTTCGGCATTTCGCGCTCCGTGCTGCACCGCCCGGTGCTAACCGGAGCCTCTGGAGCCACGGGAAGAGGAGAAAGAGGCGGACTTGCTTGCAGGGACAACGCGAGTGAGTAACTCCAATGAACAAACGGCGGTGAGGATCTTGATTTAGTTGTTTTCATTTTTTTTTAGTAAATCTACCCCCATCTACCGCTCACAGTTTCACCATTTTGCCCTCACCTGTGCATGGTTGGATCCTGGACTGGAGTCTGGACCTGGCACTTGGGGTTGATTTGGGGGGGTCATAGGAAGCAACGACGAGAGCGGCCGCTGATAGTTGGTGGCTGCTGAGCGAGAGCTACAGGTGGATCGCGGAGGCAGCCCGACTAGGTTCGGGTGCAGCCTGTGATCTCATCTGGTGAGCCCGTCTCGCCCGGTCAGCAAAAGTATCAGCATCGATTTGGTACAGACTTCCTGTAGGGCCTCTTGTGAACTGTGAACTGATCTGGATTACGACTGGGAACTAAGAGCCCATTGAGCCCATTGAGGTGCAGGCCCCATTCCAAAACGTGCCTGGCCCTAAGGTATTTGAAAGGAGTTCTGTGCCCTGTAAGATGTTGGGGGGACCCATGCGATCAGGCAAGAGGCCGCCTTTTCCCCCAATTAAGAGGGAAAAAAACCAGCAACCCCAATCTTCAACATCTCTAAACAAAATGAAAGTAAAACTAGCAGGGAAAAATCAGCTGCTAATATCCCCAATGATACGTATATTTGGGAAACCAACGAATAACCCAAATACGTTTGACTTCATTAAGGATCCAATGGGAGACATGTTAACTATACAACCAGAATCATGCAAACTGCAAACTTCAATTAAACCAATGAGTGAGGCAAGAATACCAAGTTCAAATCAAGGATCAGGTGCACCTGACCAATACGAAGCGGATCAAACACCCAAAATAAAGGAAGAATCGGCTAATCAATGGGGGCAAATAACTGATTTGGAAATGTTAACTGTCCCCTTAACCTCACATTTGCAACCTGGGGACTTAAGTTCATCGGAATTAGAGTCGGGAGTTGTTCAACAGTTATTGTCAGCAGGTGTACCACTCCCAATTGAAGTATCAGTAAAAATTAAAAACGCAAACACTGGAGTGGAACCTATACCTTTAACTCAAACAAACCAGGTGTATCAATGTACCCCCATTACAGGAGCTGATTTGCATATAACCCCTAGTGGAACCAATAATGTATCCCAATCTCTTCAAACAAATACTAATATACCTTTGAATGATATGGAACGAAAAAGGAGACAGGAGAGTTCTAAACAGGGCAACGGAAATCAAGATAATATGGATGATTATATTTTGAAATCAGACAATTTGCAGCGTTGGAGTTCACCCTACCAGAATAATGATCATAACAGCAGGCTGCAACACGCACAGTTAAATAAAAAAGAGGAAGAACAATTAAGCCCCATAAGTGAGAATAATAAACAGCACCCTATGGAAAGCAACCAAATCCCAAGAACACTAGCCTCTGGAAATTGGGACTCGGGGGTAATCTGGGACCTTCTCTTCAGAACTTCGCAACTGACATTAGAGGTACTAAAGTACCAATCGAATAAAATGGAGGTGCAAATAGATCTTCTCAATGTCATGGCATCTTCAGTAGCGGGAATTGACCAGAAGCTAGCCATATTAAACAACCTAGTAATACGGGCATAGGCACAACCAATAGCACCATATACAGACTGTAATTGTGCACCGTTGATTAATAAGCTGGCTACAATTCCAGAAGTATTAAACACAATAATCGAGGACTTATGAGGAAATTTACAAACTTATAGAAATAAAGATTATTCGAGTGAGGATGTAACAGAAAAAATAACTATAAGTAACAATTTAATCCTTCAAAATAACATGGATTTAATGGAAAAAAAGAAGGAGCTAGAGGAAGAGAAATCAGTATCTCTTGTTACATCCCCATTACCCCGAATGTCAAAAAGACAGAGGAAAAAACAACGGAAAGCAAGAAATAAAGTAAAAAACAGTATAATTACTGTATCTCCTCAAAAAGCAGTAACAGGAAATAGACTACAGAATTTAAATAAAGATATTAAAACAACTCAGAACCAACCTGATAAAGCTACAGAAGTAAAGAAAACACTCTACACTATGTTCAATAAAAAACAGCCTGAAGCTAACATCGTAGAAGTAAGTAACGCCATTAATGATCAAATAGACCGACCAAAAAAATGTTAAACTGAAGAACAAGACTAAATTGTCAAGTTAGAAGTTGAGGGAAATAAAAAGATGGCAAAAGGTGACTTATTGCAAAAAGGAAAGAATAGAGCTAATATTATGGGTACTACGAATTATCAAGATAACTTGGGAGCTCCGGAAAATAAATGGAAAATCGACATACTGCAGAGGGAAGTTATTGACGGAAGCAAGAACTATAATACGTTGGAGAGTTTAATTAAGAGTCAACAACCAATCATATTAAGGACATGGGACCAAAAGTTAGAATACCAAACCGGAAAATCCCAAGATCTGGAAGTACCTAACTGTCCTAAAATTCAGCAAAATAAATTTGGTACAAAACAAGAACACAGCAGTAAAAACGAGACACATAAAGAAGGAGGGATACAATTAATTTTTAAACCGGAATACCAGTCCAGGGGCAAGCAAGATATCTTGAACCGGGGTAATATCCTTAAACTTTGTAAGGCAATTCCCTCATTAGAAAGAATTAAAAGTGAAGATATAGTAGCAATTGAATTTTTACTAGATAAAGTTGACAACCAAGAACTGACGCTGGTATCCTGGAATTCTACTTGCTTAGTAGACCTAATCCTACATGAATATGAAGTCTTTTTAACCTGGGGAATAAAAATTACAAGGCCATTCCAACCCTCCTATCCAACCCATTTATCTCCCCAAAAAAACTAGCGGGTCAGCGGAAAGGGACAGACAACAAGCAGGTATACTCAATACTGAAAATCCTATTGGTAAAACAAGTGGGCAAGGTTCTAAATTCACTTCGGAATATATAAGAGAAAGAGTGGAGGGACTGCAATTTGGGTGGCTGACAGCAGCCCTACATGGAGTAAATCAAGCTTGACAAAATCAATCTAACGGTGTCCAGGAAGAGGTATCTAACCAAAGAGAAAGGATAGATATATGCTCATGGAATATAAAAGGTATACAATCAAAGTCTCAAAATGAGCATTTGACTACAATGTCAGGCAATTTTCAAATTCTTCTCCTTCAAGAGACCTGGGCCACATATCCTTTTAAATTAGAAGTTTTATAGGATATTACAAACCTGCTACAAAAGTAAATAATATGGTAGAGCCTGCGGGGGTTTGGCAACCTTTATTTCAATAGAATTAAAAGTCAAAAGTGAGTTAGTAGCTCTAAATATCTGCAACTGTCTAATAGTTGAGTTACGTTATAAAGATAAAAACAAGACAAAATCACTCTTATTAATAAACGTATATATTCACCCCGATCCTAATTCAAGGAAAACAATGGCTAGTAATTTAATGACTATATTACAACAGCAATTGAATAAAGATATGCAACCTGAGATTATTATTTCAGGTGACTTTAATATGAACTTGCTGTGGTCATATGTTAGAGATGAAGTTATACAACAACAGGATTATCTATGGAAGATTCCTAATCATCCACTAATCCAAGACTCTAAGGGACTAAAAGGGCTAATTGGAAAGAACTTATTAAAAGATCTGGTATCAATGGGTCTAAGGGTTCTAAATGGACGATTCCCACAAGACTCACCCCCTGCATGGACCTACCATTCATTCGGTAATAAATCCCGGATTAATTATTCAGTGGTATCTCTCAATCTTTTTCAGAAGATTTCATTTTACCGGATTGCAGAAGAAAATGGGAGCGACCATAGTCAGCAAATAATTGAGTTAAAACTGAACTGTGTACGACATGAAAATTACGCGACGCTTCCGGGTGACATAACTACAACAAACTATAAGAGACTTTATTGGTCAGAAACCTCTAAAACCTCGATTATAAAAATAGAGCAGTTGATTGTCAAACATTGTTTTGAAGATGTCACTCTCAGTGCAATTGGAAAATAGACCCTTTTTACAAAACAATTGGTGACAAACTACACTCAAAAAGAAAGCAATAAACATCAACATGATAAAAAATCGCAGATACTAGTAAAACTTTCCTTTAAAGGAAGTCTACTAAAAAGAGAGCGTAATAGATTATTGAGAATGGTAAAGAAGTGGCCAGACAACCAAGATTATTGTGATAAATTAATGAAAATTAATACAGATGTGATTTCTTTTCCCAAATTAGTTTTCTCACAAGTAAAACAGGACCTTTGGGCAAAAGCCCTATATACTAGCAAAAAGAATAATCAAGAGAATTTTGGAAATTGATTAATAACCTGAATAGAGTTAGTAGGACAACAACATCCTCTATAATGCGCATGCTCCGCAAGATCTTCAGATGGATCCCCACTGAAACCAGGAAGACCGTCACCCAGGCACTCGTCACCAGCCGACTGGACTATGGGAACACACTCTACGCCGGAACCACAGCCAAACTTCAAAAAGACTCCAGCGCATCCAGAACGCCTCCGCACGACTCATCCTGGACATCCCCCGACACAGCCACATCACCGGACACCTGAAAGACCTGCACTGGCTCCCCGTCAGCAAGAGAATCACGTTCAGACTCCTCACCCACGCACACAAGGCCCTCCACGACCTGGGCCCAAAGTACCTCAACGACCGCATGACCTTCTACACGCCCACCCGCCAGCTACGATCAACCAGCCACGCCTCGCCACCGTACCACGCATCCGCAGAACCACCGCCGGAGGAAGATCCTTCTCCTACCTGGCAGCCAAGACCTGGAACTCCCTCCCCACTCACCTTCGGCGAACCCAGGACCATCTCTCCTTCAGGAAGCAGCTCAAGACCTGGCTGTTCGAGCAATAACTTACCCCCTCCCCCAGCGCCTTGAGACCCTCCCGGGTGAGTAGCGCGCTCTATAAATGCCGTGATTGATTGATAATCACTGAATCTGGATGGGTTAAGTTTCTACAACTTCATTTGAATTACAATCCAGAAATGGAGTTCAACCTAAGTCCAGATAATACGATACAAGTGACGGATAAAAAGGAAAGTGAATTGCATACAACTGAAGACCAAGTATGTAAGCTTATCCGTAAACAGAGAATTGATGGAACCCCTGGTCCCAATGGGATCCCAGCCGCACTCTATAAAGAAAATGCTCCTATCTGGGCAGGTTACCTGACAAGAGTTTTTAACCAAGCATTGCAAACGTCGATCATACCGGAATCATGGAAAGGCTCGATAGTATCACCTATCTATAAAAGCGGAGAGTGGGAACAACCAACAAACTATCGATTATTAACATTTCAAGATACGGAAGCCAAACTCTTTGCAGGAATTCTCCTGACAGAATTAACAGAATGGGCAACAAAAATGCAGATAATTCCACCAAATCTATCGGGGTTCATAAAAGGACAAGGTACGGCAACCAATATTTTAATACTTGCAATTTTAATTGAAATGTACAAACTGAGGAAACAACCGCTATACTTATGTTTCGTTGATTTTAAATCAGCTTTTGATTGTGTAAATCGGCAAATTCTATGGCGAAAATTAGAGAGACAAGGTATCGGCCCAGGCCTCTTAAAAGCAATTCAATTACTATACACTGAGACCTGGACTCGGGTCCGATTAGGTAAAGGCACACAATTATCTAGGAAAATTTATACATCTCAGGGTTTAAAACTAGGCCTGGGCGGTGAACTTCGCTCCGTTCGCGGAGTTTGCGGAGTTTTCTGCACTCCACATTCCCCGGAGCTCGCGGAGTGCAGAAAACTCCGCTTCGCGATGTGCAGCAGAGTTTTTCCCCGCTCGCGATCGCGAACGGTAAGTTCGCGAACGCTAAGTTTGCGAGCGCGAGCTGCCGCTCGGGCAGAATTTCTACCCGAGTGGCAGGAATACCAGCACAAACTGCAGTTCGCACTGCACTCTGCCACTCGCGGAACTTTGCGGAGTTTTTTTGTAACTTCGCGGAGTTCCGCGTAGCAAAACTCAGTGAACTACGCCCAGGCCTGGAACAAGGGTGCCTACTTGCACCCTATTTATTTACCTTATTTTTATCTGATCTAACAGAAGTTTTAAATAATGAGATTGCTCATCCACCTAAGTTGGCAGATAGACAAATTTCAAATCTATTATATGCTGATGACGTTATTTTATTAAGTCAAACAAAAATAGTATTACAACGTCTAATAAATAAAATATCAAAATATTCGATGGAGAACAAGATGGTAATAAATGAAGCTATAACGAAAGTAATGGGATTTAACAACAAGGCATTGAAATGCAATAAATATAAATGGTACTTGCAAAATCGACAATTAGAACAAGTGAAAACTTATAAATACTTGGGTGTCTTGTTTGACGATAAGGGCTCCTTTTGTGTACATAAAGCAGAGTTGATAAAGAGAAGTAACTCCCTACTAATGGCATTTCATACGTTGCAGAGTTCTCTGGGGGGGCCTAGTTATCTCCCACTGTTAAAGGTAATAAATGCAAAAATGCTGCCCAGCCTCACCTACGGCAGCGAAGCACTCTGCGGAAAGGACTCCAATACTTTTAAATAATGCTATTACCAAAGTTTTTAAATTTGTGCTTCGGCTCCCAACTAATGCATCACCTGCACAGATTAGACTGGAATTTGGCATATCGAACCAGCAAATTGCAAGGATGGGCCAATATATAAAAGTATGGAAACGAATAAGAACTAATACTTTTAATCCAATGTGTTGTTTACTCTGGCAGGAAGTACAGCAGAATCAAAAGTCACAATTTTGGAAGTACTTACAAATTGCACTGAAGGAGTTATCGGCAATGAGGTTTGGGAAAAGGCTATTACACCAGAATCCTTCAAAAAGACAATTAATGGAATAACAAAACGATTGTCGCTGTTGAAAGACAAAGAACTGCTTACTAAAAGAGCACATGCATGGATGGTCATAAATGAGTACAAGATGCTCAGACTGCAGCCTTATTTAAAGATACCTTGGTCAGCAAAATTAAAAAATGTATTTATTAAAGCAAGATTTGGCTATCTCCCAGGATCAATTCATGCAATGCCATGGCTGCGACCATCTAAGCCGACTCCTTGCAGACTTTGCAATCAATGGGAAGAAAATATAATCCACTTAGTTTGTATATGCCCAGAAATGAAGGAGGAAAGAAGGAGATATTTAAAAAACTATTTTAATACACGAGGTGTACGATCTTGTACACAAGCTTTGGTAATTTGCTTTAAGCCAACTGATATAATTATGAATGCAAATTTTACAAAATTCTTGATTTTAACAAAAGGGAAACTAGAAGCTTGTGATTAAAGTATAGGAAACTTGGTAGTTTAAATCGGTTAATATAGAAAGCTAATTTGCACAAGATAATTTGCACATAAATTATGATTTTATGGGTGTAATTTGATTTTTATAAAAAGCAAAGAATAGTAGATTTGTAATATAGAGGAACTGAATTTGTCCACAATGTTTTTTTCTTGGTTTTTGGAATTGAGAGATTGTTTCTATTATGGCTGTGTAGCTGATGATTTTATATTGTGCGAATTTAATTAATCAAGCAATAAAGATTTGAATTGAAAACATTAATAGAAACATGGTTAAAGGCCTACTTAAGTGGATGGCACAATCAGTACAGCAGGCCCAGTAGTAACATTTCATTTACAGGCCTTGGGTACATGTAATACCACTTTATTAGGGACTTATAAGTAAATTAAATATGCCAATCGGGGATGAACCAATATTACCATGTTTAGGGGAGAGAGCACAAGCACTTTAGTACTGGTAAGCAGTGGTAAAGTGCGCAGAGTCCTAATACCAGCAAAAACAAGGTCAGAAAAGTGGAGGAGGAAGTCAAAAAAGTTGGGGGGAAGACCACCCTTAAGTCCACCAGGTCTAACACCAAAAATAACAAATTCAGCAAAAATGGAGGAATAAAGGCAAAACATTTGGGGGAAGACCACCCTAAGGCTGACAGGTTAGACACAATTGATTTATGGTAAGACAGTGGAATGCAATACTTGTTCCCATCTTGGGTTTGCTACAGTCTGTACTTAATGCACAGCAGTGACATCTGTTGGCATCACAGTCTGTATGTATTACAGCCAATGGCACTCAGAAAAGAAATATACACAATCTATAAACGTGGTTCTTTACATGCCTTCATTATACAGGTGTCTAAGGTTTATCTCATTTAGCCATTGCTTTGTGTCACTGTGAACTATTTACACCATGCCAGGCTGACAGTAATAACCAGCATCGTTCTCCCTCAGTACCCCAGTCACAGTCAGGTAGACGGCAGTCGTTTGACCTGTCAGCCTTAGGATGGTCTCTCCCCAAACCTTTTGCCTGCTTACCTCCTCTTTTTGCTGATCCTTTTTGTTGGCCTTAGGTCTCTGAGCACTTTCCCCCTGCTGACTAGTGGTAAACCACATATGCTTCTCCCCAAAACATGGTTGCATTTGGTATATCCAAAATTGGGAAATTTAATTAATCTGTGTAAGTCCCTAGTAGAGTGCACTACCTGTGCCCAGGGCCTGTAAATTAAATGCTACTAGTGGACTTGCAGCACTGATTGTGCCACCCACACAAGTATTCCTTCAAACATTTCTCAGGCCTGCCACTGCAGAGCCTGTATGTGAAATTTCACTGCCATGCCGACTTGGCATTTAATACCCCCTGCAAAGCCTTAAACTCCCCATTTATTATACCTAAGTCACCCCTAAGGTAGGCACCTAGGTAGCCCGTAGGGCAAGGTGCTGTGTCAGTAAAAGGTAGGACATGAACTTTTAAGTTTTGCATGTCCTGGTAGTGAAAAACACCTAATCTTGTTTTTAACTACTGTAAGGCCTACTCCTCTCATAGGTTAACATTGGGAATTCCTTATTACGCTTTTAACCTGTAATTCCTGATTGAGAAGGAGTAGCTCTGTCATGTCTCAAATCATCGGAATGGTAATGATAAATCCTCTTTACTGGTAAAGTTTGATTTAACATTACTATTTTAGAAATGCCACTAAACGTTTAGAAAGTTGGCATTTCTCTGCTCTTAAAGCTTTGTGTGCCTGCAGCCTATCTCCAAACAACATCTGTGGTGGCTGCCAGCTTGACTTTGTGCTTTACCTCTAGACAGCCACACACAAAGGAAGGTTAGATGTGTCTGAGTGCCCATTTGCATCATGATGGCTTATCCTGGGCAGGATGGGAGGGAGGAGCTGACACTTAAACCTGATTTGGCAGTGTCCTGTTCACACGCAAAGGGCTGATTGCCCGCCTGTAGTGAGTCTGGAGCCAGGGCTAGGAAGAAAGCACCTCTGTGTACTTCAAAGCCCATTCTTTGTAGTCACCCCCACTTTAAAGGCACAGCTGGGTATAAGTACTGGGTCTCTGACCCCACCAAATCAGACACTGCTGGACCTGTAAAGAACCTTGATCAGAAGAACTGCTGTGCAGCTACAAAGACTGTAAATCTGCTGGGCTGCTGCTCTGGAAGAACTTCTTTTCTGCTGTGCTGTCCTGCTCCTTGCTGCTCTCTGGTCCTGCTGAGGGAGAGGTGGACTCTGCCTTGAACCCAGACTGATCTCCAAGGACTTGTTAGCTTGCCTCTCGTTTCTGAAGTTTCAGAGATATTAAAGACTTCACACTGCAACGTCCAACCAGCACCTGGACTCTGTCTGCTGTGAGTCTTGCTCTGCCATGTGGTGCCAATCCAGTTCTGGGCCCTGGAAGTGAGTTTAAAGTGCTGCATCTGTGAAAATCCAGATTGCTTTCTCCTCAATGAGGGTTGATTTTCTCTCTCGTCACGCATTGAGATCGCTGCATTACTGAACCATTTAATGACTGTTTTTTTAAAACTGCCCGAGTGGGTTTGGCTTCAGTAACAGAAAGCACCTGATTCCATGTAAATTCTGCAAGATTGAAAATGCAGAATGCGGTAGGAGACATGCCCGTCAGAGTGACTTGTTGCGTTTGCATAACAAGTACAGATGCAGGATAGAAATGTTCTTTTTATGACTAGGAAATGATTCATCTCGTTTTCATAATAGAGACTGAGCATCAAGAACCCAGGCAGGTTGCACAGTAATTTCGTGACATAGGAAGAGAGACTGACTTCTCTGGTCATTCTTTTTTAGTGTAAGTAGGAAAATATTTAAAGTGACAATCCTTGTACAGGAATGATTAAACAAATAAGTGAAATGCTAAAACAAACATCAAAAGAATTCAGCTGCTAAAATTTGATTGTAAGAAATTGTGCTGATGAACAACAGCCCAATAAAAAGTGCTTCGAAACACCAGATCAAATGTTCTAAATGTGAGCAGATGTCACGCACTTTCTTGTTATTATTAGTAACTGAGTCACACCACTTGAGAGCTGAGGCCACTGCGAGTTTCTCACAGTGCCTGTCAGTGAGTAAAAAAAGGCGTTCAGAAATCTTGATGGCCATCCAATCCTGGGCCTCTCTGCTGAGCGCACAGGGCTGTGTTCACGTGTTCCAGTTGCAATTGTGATTATGTGCATATGGGTTTGATGGGGGTATACTCTTTGCAAAATGATGACATGGCAAAAGTAAAAGAAAATTTAGTGCTCGCTCGCTACTCATGTGTCATCCCTACATTTTACTCCCTACCACTTTCAAATGTCACCAACCACCACTGAATGCCAGGTCTACTAACGTCAAGCAAAGGAGTGTGACACAGCTTTGTGCAGACCCAAGGGACAAATAAAAACTGCTGCAAACAAAAGGAAATTGCCAGTGCTTAATTTGTAAAATAATAAGTGCCAGAACCAGTTTTTTTGCAGACGTCTGACACCTCTGCCGAACGATGGATTGATGAATACCAAGGCTGTAAGTTTAATTTCACCTCATGCCTCTTTCTTTCACCAACACACACTCCGTGTATTGTTATCTCACTCTTGCTTGTTTCTTTTCCTCCGTGCTTTCTCTGTCACTGTTTTCCTGCCTTTCTCTTCCTTCTTTCCCATTTGCTTCTTTTTTTCTCTTTTGTTTTGGGTCAAAGTTTGATGATTAAAATTAACTCCCGGTACCCAATATACAGTGCTGGTGGGTACCACCTGCAGGCACCGGCTCAAATGAAGCACTGATTGCAGTGTAATATTTCCTCATCTAACACGATTTCCAAGTAATTACACACATTACTCTGTCTTCCCTAGGTTGGTTGTCTCTTCTTAGAGATCTGTATTTGAGATTAAGTCTTAAGAATACAACTCACCTAAGGAAATGTTCCCCTGCCTTTGTGCTGAGGCTCAATTGTAAATTGTATTAATTGTTGTGCAAACATACTATATTCCCTGCAAGCACTATCAATGACATCATCGGCGCGTGACACAAAGTAAATACGCCGATTACTCACACAACGTGCCACTATATTTTAATGCAAGAGTGTGATGCACGTTTTTTTCCACTAAATTTCAGTTCAATCTTGTTGCCCTATGAACAATCGTTCAACCAGTAGGAATAGAACACGTTACAACGCAAACATTTTCGACGCATGCTTTTACAACACAGTTTTTACATCGCAACATCCATTACAAAGCATGATTTTATAATGCAAGCCATCACAACGCATTTTTAGAACTACATTTACAACACATTCCATTACAACGCATACCATTACAAAGCATATCATTACAACGCAAAATACTTTTAGGGTAACAGTGGGGTAAGTTTTGGATAGTGTAGGGGTAAAATTACTATTCCCACTCCAGTGAGTGCAATAATAGGGTAAATGTTGGATAGTGTAGGGGTAAAAATTACTATTCCCATGTACCCCCAAACCCATACCCACCCTAAAACAAACAAAAAATCCATTACTTACCTTATAATATTATAATGCGTTGTAATGGCATGCGTTGTAATGGTATGCATTGTAATAACATGCGTTGTAAATGCAGTTGCGTTGTAACACCCGCGTTGTAAAGGTAGTGCGTTGCAATGACTGCGTTGTAATGGTTGTTTCCCACCAGTAGAAGCTCACGGCCCTTGACACGTATTTGCTGCATAGTTACTGACTATGAACTGATTAATAAAATCCCCTAATGGGGCACACTGATGCACAATTCAAAGTTGAGGTAGATATAAAAAGTAGACATTTTTTTAATTTAGTTAAACTCACACGACTATCAACCAGCCATGGATTTTTTGTTTCACCTTTATGTTATGAATAGCTTTAAACATAAGTAAATACTGGTGAGAACAGAAGCAAAAAATACTTGATTGTACCTTTTCCCCTGTCAAGAGGAGATTATATTTACCTTTGACCTCAAAGTCGGAGTATAATTAAGTTGAATACATCTGTAAAGCTACATTATCAAATTATGAGGGGTCTTCCTGGGACTTGCTTGTATTTTTCCTGTCAGGTAGCTGACCCTCCCAAACCCTCCCTGTAGTACTACATTTTTACCTCACCTAAGACACTAGGATCATTCACTCACACATTCATACTCTTATGCACAGTCTCAGACCGGATTTGTTTTCTATCTGTGGAGGAAGTCCTCTGACCTCCTGGTCTGAGAACTGCTCTTCTCCCCAGCAGCTCCACTGTGTGCGTGTCCAACGCTGACCCCGTTCACCTCCTTCTGGAAGGTGTTCGAGGCTCTCCAGGTCCTGCTGTGCCCGCTAGTGCTGCCATCGTTCCCTTGCGGTGCCTGACCCTGCTTCTGGTGTGATTTGTTTTTATAGTTTTTTCCATTGTTTTTATTGTTTTTATTTCATTGCTTCCTGTATCTGTATTTGTCTCTGTTGAGCCCTATTGTTCCCAGCCAGTTCCCATCCCGCCGCTGCTTCCCCTGCGGCCCCTCCCCCATGCCGGTTTCCCGCTTCCGCCTCCCAGCTGCTCGCCACTCCCCCTTCCCTACTAATGGCAACCGCTGCGCAGTCGCACAGCGGATGCACCGGTGGCGCGCCAAAGGCAAGCCCGTCTGCGCCTGTCTGCGACCAGCACCAGGAACCCTGGATCTCCAACCATCCACCGCTACGACGCAACCACCCTCCTCGCACTCAACCCCGGAAGGAACAACAACTGCCAACTGTCCACACCGAGCAACACCCATGGACAGTTCTCCTGCCGCCACTGCCGCCACTGCCGCCAGACCTTCAACACCATCAGCACCCTCAAGGCCGCCACCCCCGCACCGAACACCCACGAAACCCTGCAGTGCATCCTCCTCAACGTGCGCTCCCTGCACAGACATGCAGTCGAAATATGGGACCTCCTCGACACCCTCTCACCGGAAATCGCCTTCTTTACAGAGAACTGGACCAACGCCTCCTCCTCCCCCGACATCGCCACCGCCATCCCCGACGGATTCAAGATCCAGAGGAAAGACCGCTCCAACCGCCCAGGAGGAGGTCTCGCCATCGCACACATGAACGCTCTCCGACTCTCCACCTCCACCTCAAATGAATCTCTCGCCACCACCGAACACCTTCACTTCCAGATACAGACCAGCCTTAGGACCACTCTCCACGGTAGCCTCGCCTACAAACCCCCCGGACCCTGCGCCTCGTTTGCCGCCACCATCGCCGACCTCATCGCACCCCACGCCATCGCCTCCATGGACTACATACTCATCAGAGATCTGAACTTCCACCTCAACAACCCCGGCGACCCCAACTCCACCACCCTCTTGGACAACCTCGCCAACATCGGCCTGAAGCAACTCGTCACCACGTCCACCCACAAAGCAGGACACACCCTCGACCCCATCTTCGCAGGAGGTAACAACATCCCCTTCAGCCACACCACACAACCCCCCTGGAAGGACCACCACTGTGCACACTACAATGTCGACAAACCCACCGCCCCCAAACCAGCAACACGCCCCCCACGAAGGAACTGGAGCAAAATCACTGAGGAACAGCTCAACCACGCCCTCAACCACGACACCCCCACCACCTCGACCGACGCCAACCTCTCAGCCAAAGAACTCCACAGATGGATCTCCACCTGCGCAGACAAACTCGCACCTCTACGCAACTCCAACAGACAGCGCCCCAGAAAAGCCACCTGGTTCACCACCGACCTCCAAGAATCCAGACGCACATGCAGACATCTTGAGAAGAACTGGAGAAACAGCAAAATGCCAGAAGATCACACCACCTACAAGAATGCCATGATGAAATACCACCAACTCATCAGATCCACCAAAAGGAGCTTCATCCGAAACAAGATCAGCGCCAACGCCAGCAACTCCAAGGAGCTCTTCAGCGTCATCCAAGAATTCACCAAGCCCGCTAGCGAAACCATAGACATCACTCCCTCCCAGGACCTTTGCGACAAGTTCGGATCTTACTTCCACCTGAAAATCAAAGGCCTCTACGACCACTTCAACGACCAGACACCTGACGCCGAATCCACCTCCCCCTCCAGCAACACCAGCTGGCCTACCGTCTCCTACTGGACCCCAGTCACCACGAGGACACCACGTTGACCATGAAAGGCATCCACTCAGGGGCCCGCACAGACCCCTGCCCGCCGCACATCTACCACAGGGCCGCCACCGCCATCGCTCCCAAACTACGATGCACCATCAACACCACTTTCAAGACCGGCACCTTCCCCGAGATGCGCAGAAGTCAGACTCCTGCTCAAGAAGCCGTCAGCAGACCCCACGGACCTCAAGAACTACCAACCCATCTCCCTCCTCCCTTTCGCGGCCAAAGTCACTGAGAAGATCATCAATGCCCAGCTAACTACATTCATCGAAGAAAACTCTGTCCTCGACCCCTCCCAATCCAGATTCCAAAGCAACCACAGCACCGAGACCACGCTTCTTGCCACCACAGGCAACATCCGCACCCTCCTCCACCAAGGCCATACCGCGGCCCTAATCCTACTCGACCTCTCTGCAGCGCTCGACACCGTCTCCCACCGCACACTCACCGCAAGACTTCACGACGCCGGCATACGGGGTACTGCCCTCGAATGGATCAGCTCCTTCCCCACTGGCAGGACCCAAAGAATCAGACTGGCACCCTCCCTCCCTGAACCCACGGAAACCAACTGCTTAGTGCCCCAAGGATTGTTGCTCAGCCCCACGCTCTTCAACATCTACATGGCTCCCCTCGCCGCGATCGTCATACACCACGGACTCAGCATAGTATCCTACGCTGACGACACCCAGCTAATCCTCTCCCTCACCAAGGACCCTGTCACCACCAGACTCAACTTCCAGGAAGGAATGAAGGACGTCGCCTCCTGGATGAGCAAAAGCTGCCTGAAGCTCAACTCAGAGAAGACAGATGTCCTTGGACCCTCCCACTTCGCATGGGACAACGCCTGGTGGCCCACTGCCCTCAGCAGCCCCCCCACCCCCACAGACCACGTCCGAAACCTCAGCATCGTACTCGACTCCTCCCTCTCCATGACCCGACAAGTCAACTCCGTCGCCTCCAGCTGCTTCAACACCCTACGCATCCTCCGAAAGACCTTCAAATGGATCCCCCCGAATCTAGGAAGTCCGTCACCCACGCACTCATAACCAGCAGACTGGTCTACGGGAATGCCCTCTACACCGGGATCAACAAGTCTCTGCTCCACAAACTCCAGACCATACAGAACACCGCAGCCAGACTTGTCCTCGGCATCCCAAGACACAAACACATCACCCAACACCTGCGCACCCTCCACTGGCTCCCTGTAGAGAAGAGAGTCAATTTCAAGATACTCACCCACGCCGACAAATGCCTCCACAACACCGGACCCCAGTACCTCAATGAAAGGATCTCCTTCCACATACCCAAGCGAAACCTCCGATCCGCCGACCTCGCCCTCGCCGAAACCCCACGCATCCACAAAGCCAGGACAGGTGGAAGGGCTTTCTCCTACATCCTGGCCAAGACCTGGAACGAGCTCTTGATCGACATCAGACGCGCCCCCTCTCTGAACATCTTCAGGAAAACACTCAAGACCTGGCTCTTCGACTGATTGGAGCCGCTAACCCCCCCCCTCCCCAGCGCCTTGAGAACCTCACGGATGAGTAGCATGCTTTACAATCCCCTGATTGATTGATTGAAAGCTCGCCTCTATCCTCATTGACACACCCATGCTTGAGCGGGAACCCAGAGCTTGCCAACACTACACAAAATCTATATATTTTTAGGATTCTTTTTCTAAATCATGATTTCAGAAAGTGCCATCATGAATTGAAAAGTCTGGAAATTTCTAGATTTTTTCTGTGGAAAGCATTTGATTATGTATTTTCACTTTTTGATGTAATTCCTTTAAAAGTATGGTCCGCTAGGAGGACCATAATTAAAAGAGAATGAATGGTGAGGCCGGGACATTTGCATTTCAGTGTTACTTGATTGGCTATATAAAATAATCTTTGGTAAATTCAATACACCTTGCATTAATGTGCTTCTGCATGTAAACAGTATTTGTGCATATCTGTGCTTGCAAGTGTTAGCACATTGCAACATTCACATTGGCTTTGCCATTGCTTGTTATCTCTATGCTATGAATTCAATTGCAGCTAAGGTGCACAGGTGAAATATCCAAAGAATGGCTTTATTTTGTAAAGTATTAACATGTTAAGAACTTAGGGGCATATTAGCAAGACCTTAAAATTATCGCCGTTTTAGCGGCAGGAAACTGCCGCTAAAACGGCGATAATGGGCTTGCTAATATGCGTTATGGAATTCCAATAGAAGCCCAGGTTAGATGTCCTACAAACGGAAACGGCGATAATTTTAACGTGGGTCTTGCTAATATGCCCCCTATTTTTAAATACAACACAGCATTTCCAAGCAGTGTGGTTTAAATAGTTTGAACTACGCCATTGTTTAAACACAGATGGCAAATGAAGATGCAAAACAGTGTAAACTTTTGTTTCATAAACTCTGGAGGCTGCAGATCCTAATCTTCCTCTCAGAGCTACTCACGAGCAGTCGAGTGCTGTATATGAATGTTGAAGCAACTCTCATAATCGCACTTAAACCCTCATTAGTAGCGGCTGCTGTTTCCAGTAGCCCAGTAAACTTGAGATACTGGGCCCGACGGATTTGCAATTCGGGATGTTTTCACAGAGGATCTTCACTGTTGAAAGACCAGTGACAAACATGCAGCAACTGACATGGGAGAACTAGTCATACGCCTTTTTAAAGTCTTTTAATAAAAATATATATATAACTATATCTATCTATCTATCTATATGCAGCAGTGCATTAAAAGTTTGCTGCAGAACGGATGACCATTTACTGTGGTTTTCGTGTATCTGGATATGTTTGTACTGTCGGCTCATCTTGAAAAGTGACTAAAAAGGATATACTTCCGATGAAAATTTAGTACTGCTGGGCAGGGATTCATTTTATTGTCGAAAGGTTGTAATTAGTGATTAGCCTTGCTGCATTACAGTTAAAAAAAATTTATTTTTATTTTTTAGATTAGGAGGTATTAGCTAGTGATACATCTGAGTGTTTAAGTTTGTAACTAGTCGAAGCTTTGCTGTTATGTATTTTAGTAATCATATTCTATTTATCTCATTCTGATTGCTGTATTTCTTGCCTCTAACCTTTATACTATTGCACATCTGTTATTATTTTACATTTAATTGCTATGGCTTATATCGAACACAATAAACTATACATACTTATAAACACCGAAGATTGATTTCCACGTTATTCCCTAAAAAGATTCAATTGTTTCTCTGAGCCATCTTGATCCCAAATAAAAATAGTCATATAGATTCTGTGACTCGTGCATCCCGGGAGGATTGTGGGTAACGTCACACCCACTAGATGATGCAAGTGAGGTTGGACTGGTTTGCTTTGATTGTCGATGACTCGTGGTTACACTGACAATGCTTTTCTTAAGCAAAGGTTTACAACGTACAACAATTAGAACCCTCTTTGCTTAAAACAATGTCAATAATAAACCAAGGAACAAAAACATTGAAGGAACACCTGCCTACATATGTGTTCTATTGAGAAAAGCACAGCCTTCCAAGAAAAATACATGAAATGTAAGTGGATTGTTGAATGACCCCCCAAACCCCCGCCCCACCCCTGATAAAATGTCCACGCCTTAAGTAGGCAAACTGTTGCAATGTCAGAAAATAAATAACACAGGTGAACGAGACACAAGATGTTCAAATGCACAGACAAGCTTATATCTTTAAGAATGGGGCATAAACAACACTTTGCATGCCCTCATTTAGTACAACAATGCACCCAGTGAAGACACACAAAAGCACTTCACAAATAAGTCCGAGGTGCACACGCTCCTCTGTTTTAGGGTGTGCACAAAAATATGGAAGACACTTAAAACTTGAAGAAGTGATAGCTGAAGGTTTGCGACCCAAAGTAACCAATGGCCAGAGAAGACTTAACCATAACCTCTCTCAGGTCATGCCTTTGGCTCTGCTAGACCTAAGTGCACGACTAGTCATGGTGATTGAGTCAGGGGCACTTACTTCTTAACTAGTATTTTCCCATTCCTAATTAGGTGCATTTCTTTATTAGTATTTAGTAGAGTTGTTAAGTTTTCCATAAGGGGGAGGCTCTCATGCCTTTATGCAAAAATAGAAATGCTATTCTTAAATTAAACATTTTTTTTATCCTCTGGTAATCAAGGTAAGAAACCTAATAATGAAATAATACTATAAAAAATAATGTGCCACATAATTTGCCTTTTATTGCTGCATAATTTAGTGAATGCTGCTGCTTCATTTGATGCTCCCCTGCCACATAATTCCAGTGGCCCTGATCATCACACATCCATAACATGATGACGAAACCCCTGACGACATTGAGGGTCTCCGCTTTTACAAAGTTTGTACTATACCGTAAAAAACATGGCAAACCTTGTAAAATGACATAACAATTATTGATTTTATTGCAGCAGAAAAGAACATATATTTTCCCAGAGAAAGACTTAATAGACTGATTACTTGACAACCTCTTTTCTGAAAATATTTTGTTAAAAAATAACAATGCATACCACTGTCTGCACAAAATGTTCCCTCACAAAACAATACTTGAAAAAAATATATATTATTTGAAAATTAATTAAATAATAAAATTTAAACATTTCCTTCACATCATGACAATTATCATCAAGGGCATAAAATGTAGTCGAAACCTCACCAAAATGAAGCAATGCTGAAGGCTTTTCACAAACACAAGGTACGAGGGTTCAAACTGCGTGATAGATGGGGTCAATTGATATAGCTTTACATAATTGATAGTATATTATTAAACATTTTTAGGGTTATGAAATAATAATTGTCATGATGTGAAGGAAATATTTAAATTCTACTATTTAATTAAATTTCAAATAATATATATTTGTTTCAAGTATGGTTTTGTGAGGGAACATGTTGTGCATACATTGGTATGCATTGTTATTTTTTAACAAAATATTTGCAGAAAAGAGGGGTATATTTTTATGGTTTTATTTTGTCCTAAATTATGTATCAGCTTTATATAGATTGTTCTTGTTGTTTTTATCTTGTGTACTTTATATGCTTTGAAAACATTGTGAATTAAAGATTTTTTGATTGATTGATTGAATTCTGCCTTCTTTCAGGGTCAGAGTTAATACCCCAGAATCCTAATTTGTGGACGACAGGAGTTTCCGTCTGAAGCAGTAGTCTGAGATTTGTGGTAATTACCGTATTCACAGGGTTGGCCTCGCACACGTTTGAAGGAAGAGCCTGGTGGAATTTGCAAGGAGAAAATCTGTAGCATCCAGGTTTGAAGGTGTGAGAATGGGAGACCACTCTCCCAATCCCAGGTGTGAAAATCAAATGGTGCAGTTATAGAGCGTCCAAGAAATGCTGCAACTGCGATAAGGGTATTTACCAAATGCTGTATTACCACCTAGAATAGAACGTCTCATTATGAGCCCCTAATATGCTGATGTAGTACACGCACATTTACATTGTATATTCATGGGCTGGGATACATACGCAGTTATACAATAGGAAAAATATTGAGTGATGGTCAAAATGTCAGGTCCCTAATCATTTACTTCAGAGAGCTTGGAAATCAATCAAAATATCTATTAAAGAAAAGAATTGAAGAGACAAGTATTATTACATATAACATGGCACCGAACATATCTCGACAGTACTGGACCAGGGGTCTATAGAGACTTTCAAATCACATCTGCTGGTGTTCTGTGCTTGTTTATTGACGTTGCTTCATACATATATCAAACATACATCAATACATAGATGGTCTTGTAAATTTTGAATTAATTCCCATGTGTCGAATCTCAGCATCTTTCCATGGTCTCTCACTGCTGTCTCGTATGTACGTGCGAGAGAACATAACCTGCTTCACCATCAGGTAGTAACAATGACTTTCTTTGCAATAACAACCAGGAGTCCAGACAATGTTCTATGTCTTCTGTGTACTGACAGAGTAGAGAGCTTTTTTTCCTATAGTAGGAACAACACTGGATCTAGCAGCAAGAAGGTGTACCTGCATCTACTGAGTATCCCAGACCATATACCAATATCAGCCCAGTACCCTCAGCATACATGTGGACCTGCCATTGATCCTGAGAAAGCATCTCTGCCAGAGGAGACATGTACATGTTGAACAGAAGAGGTAAAAAGTGCAGATCCCTGAGGTACAGTTTGTGCCACTGAACTGGCATTGCTGATTTTGTCCATCTAGCTTCAGTCTTTCAGATCCACTCAAGTGCTGAGCGTAGAATGTGACTGTTTTAACTTGGTGCCCCAAGACACACATATCTGGAGCAGACAGGAACCCCCTGAACTCTCAGTATCCAATGGATACATTTTTAATCCTTTAATTAATTATATTATGGACCACATCCATTCTTTAAATCCTTCTAAAGAGTAGAATAAAGTCTGATTTTCTCACTGTCTCCAGTTTCCAATAAAAGTGTATTACTTCAAGCTATTGTCCCTACTTTTGTGTGCACAGTGTCAATAGGGATAGAATTTCCTTCTTTTACCAGATGAACCATCTGGACAGTATACGTTTCTCCAGACAATTGATTTATGGTCATGGTGGTAACGGTTTCTCTGCCCCCTCTGCCAATTACACACAATCTATAAACATAGTTGTTTATTGTTGCTATTACTGCACAGGTGTCCAAGGTTCATCTCACTTCCCCATTGCTCACTGTGGACCATTGGCACCATGCCAGGCTGACGTAATAACCAGCATCGTTCTCCCTCGGTGCCACAGTGATGGTCAGATAGACGGTGGTAACAGAGAGGTCTTTGGAGCTTGAAAACAGAAAAGGGACCCAGAGGGTTCAGTGCTTGTTAGAGCCAGATTGGAATATGAGGATGCATCTGGGGGCTCCCAAGTCTATGTGGGTACCAACATGTGGTATAACTGCCGACAGTGTAGCCGCTGCTCACAACACAGGGGATACTGGCCGCCTGTCCCGGGGTCCCTGGCACTGAGGGTGGCGGGGACAGCACCAGGAACTAACTGTTAATGAATATTCACAGAGAGGAAGAAACATTCTAGTTCATACCATTCTTACAAGAATTTCAAAAAACCCCACTGTTTGTGCTCACAAGCACAGAGGATGCTTATCACAAAGAGGAAAGTAGTCTTGGACATGGTGCAGAATTCATCAGAGATTCCTGATGCAGAGAGATCTCTGAATGAGACTTTCCAGGTCATCTTTAAAGCTCCAAGGAGGGCAGGAGAGCAGCCGCTCCAGGCAAATCTGCTCCCAGCTCATTGGATGCTGTAAGTTCCCCCTCGCCACTTATGACCTCCACATATCACACTCCACTCTCCACCCTCTTCAATTGTCCCGTTAATGTAATTTGTTTTAAAGAATTTGGCAAGGTTTATAAAACATCTGCATTTCCCCAGGGGCATAACAACACCACGCCTCATCCCTCAGTAGTGCAGGTGGGGCCTGATCCTCTCTATCCTGGGGACCTCAAGTGGCGGCTCCTCCTCTGAGACAGAGGAGCGTCGCCCCACTGCTTTTTCTCAGTGAAAGACAGAGAAAATAAAATTATAATAACTTGTGTTATTATCATTTTATTTTATCCTACTTCCGCCCACAGCTTTGCGTGAGGGGGCGGGGCAGGGGAGGAGTGGTAGCACCCTCCTAAAGTGCGCAATGACTGCTTGGACGGCCCTCTCGGGCCGCCCAAAACAGTCTTGCGCACTTCGCATGTTCTCCATGCAGGCTGCATGACAGCTTACATGGAGAACATGCCCAGGCCTCCAGTCAGCATCTGAGCATATGCGCTCAGGCCAATGACAATGCTGCTAAAGCAGTGTTGTGATTGGCTGACAGGGAGCCAGGGTGTGCTTCTTGTGGCTGATCGAGGGAGGACTACAGCGGAGAGACGGGCGAGGTAGCGGCGAAAAGGTAAGTTTTACATTTTTTATCGAATTTTTACATAGCCTGCTTCCCCAACGTCCTTCCCCCTCCCGCGTCCTCCCCCTACCTCCAATCGGTGCCAGCCACACCTGGGGACCTCCAGCCACATGGCTTGAATGTTGCCCTCATGCATCAGGCTGCAGCCTGCTTTGTGCTGATTGCAAAGCCAGTGAGACAGGCTGGCACTACTCTGTAAAAACGAGAGTACAAGTTACAGCTACAACTTTGTGAAGGCAGCAACTGATTAGAAAACCAGGCCAGGGTCATTCTCTTGACTGAGTGGGGACCACTGGAGATGAGCTGGGTGGGCCTCACTTTAGGAGTGTTAGCCAGAATCAGAAACTGCTAACCAGACTACAGAGGTAGCCAAGCTGAAGATTGGCTGTGATAGGATTGTGTGATGAACATAAGCCTGCGGGAGGAGCCTCCCAGCGTGAAAGACTCACACTAAATGAGTGAGGCTGTGGACTGTGAACCAATTGATGATCCCACATTGAAAGAGCCTGGCAGTGCTCCATGGAGTGAGGCTTAGAAACAATTTGCAAGACTGTGCTTCGAGAAGTGAAACATACAATCAGTGAGTGGTGAGAGTCACTCTCACTTATTGAGACTGCACTTGCTCCCATCTCCTGTATCTCCACACCCTGTTGTCCTCTGGGGAGTTACATTCTTCTCAGCTCTCCCTTACTGTTTGACTGAGGTCTGTGACCTGATGACTGCTTGGTCATGCATTATTTGCCTCTGGAAATCTTTCGACTCTATGGGGAGGGCTTTGAGGCCCTGTAAACAGTAACACTATAAACAAAACATAAAAGGTAGTGATCTTTGAAAGTGGTATGTTTTTTTCTGTCTCTGCAGTTTCCTACGAACACGCTTCAGTAGTGCGGCCTGGTTCTCTGTTGTATTTTTTAATAGGTTGGTGTTAGAAGGTGGTTCTGACACTATGGGCCGCCCGGATTTTTCACTTTTTGAGCACCTATTTGTTGAGCTTTTACTGTGGGAGAGCCTCATAAGTTGGGACTCACCCACAGGGAACTCATGATGAAAGAAACTGCATGTGGATTTACTGGTGTCCCCCTGGCTTGACTAGGCCGCTGCGCAGCAGCTGGAGTATGGGGCACCAGGCTGGTTACATGCAGACAGCTGTGTACATGCGTGTGCACATGTGTAGGGGCTGTGCAGGGGAGATTCCTGGCATGCGCAGGCCAGGAGCAGCTACAAAGTGAATGGTGTGGCAGGACTTATGCAGAATTGGGTGGTGACATGGAATAGGCTTTATACACTGGGAAGAAACATGCCAGGGAAAGTCAGTGTGTTTGACTGTGTTTTTCACTTCATTATTCCCCTATGGGGAAGTGGAGCCCATGGGCTAGTGTCACTTTCCTAAGGCCTACAGATTCCAGACACGCACTAAAGTCCACTGTAACGGGTGTGAGAAGAAGTATTCTGCAGAGTCAAAAGTCATATTTGTACTGCTTTTGAGTCATCCAGAAATGTCACATTTCTCTGAGTCAGTCATAACCAGGGTCAGGCTGAGGGCTGACCTCAGCTGGATGGATTGATAACCTTTTTTTTTCCACAAGCTAAGGCCACCTCTCCACGAAGAGAAGATGGGTGGGGCTACAGGCCCATCCATCAGCAGCTATCACTGGTGCCAGGCACCAGGCTGCACCAAGGAGGGAAGGGCTCTTTGCGCCGTTGCGCTCCCCGTGAAAATGTCCCAAGCGGGGCGCCAGGAGCCCACCCTGGCCCCCGCCGATGCTGGAGGAAGGGGGAGCGGCGTCGCGCCCCCCCGAAGAGGTCTGCGGGCCCGGGACCCCATCTCCGGGCCCCCGAACTGAAGGTTGGTGTGGGGGAGTGCCGTCACACTCCCCCCGAGGACCGAAGGAGCCGGAGAAGTCCTGCGCGTCTGCCCGCCGGAGCGGGCAGACCAGAACGGCATTGCCGGCTCCCGCGGCAGCACGCGAGGGTGCTGGCCGGGCGGGGAGCCGGCGGGGACAGCCGGGGGTGGGCTCCCCGGGCTGCCCTCCAACGTGGAGGTCCTGCAGGGGTCCCGGGTGGGACCGGGACCCCGTACAAGAGCGGAGGGGCCCGGGTGGGAAAATTGGCATGAGCGGCCGGGGGTGGGCTCCAAAAAGCCGTATCACTTACCTGGGGGTCCGGGTGGGACCGGACCCCCCCAACGGGAGGCAGATGCGGCGAAGCCGCCAACACCGGGATCGCGGCTCTCCCCGACTCAGCGGGAGAGCCGCTGCTATAATATTCACTGCACCAGTGGAATCGCCCCATAATGCCTTGCAGGCCAGGACCGGCCTGCCAGGGAAACCAGCGTTTTTCTGCTTGTGGTGGCCCCCAGCAGAGTGGGGTCACCACTACATGTGTACCAGGGTGCAGGGGGAGCTGCAGGAGCAGCGCAGTCTCCCCCAGCACCACGAAGAAAAGTCCACCCTAAGTCTCATGGGGACTTGAAAAGGATAACCCCTCAAGGGCTCAGTCAGCATTTAACTCCTTCTAGGCTGGAACTTTTGTTCTACTGCGGAAGGTGAATGAAGAAGTACCTCAAGGAGTGAAAGGCTGAGTTAGGAATGCCTGGAGAAGGGCATCCCCTGGAGGTGGAGAGGTGTAACTGCACCAGAAATGCATTTAACCTGGTTATTTCTGTTTAGGTGGACTGATGGTCACATGTGTAAAGTGAAGTACCTGTGTAAGGTGATGTCATAAGCAAAGTGGGGTTATGTTGCCAGACATTCCTGCTAGGGTGTCTGGCTGTATATGCTTAATCCTGTGATGCCCTTAGGGGCTTGAATTGCAATGCATTATAAGGATCCACAAAAGTGATGAGTACTGTCATTCTAAAGTAATGCTTAAACATGTATTCTTGCTGCTGCGCTTAAGTGAGGAACAACCCAGACTGTTAGCCCTGAAGATGTAGGGGTGCATACTGTATGGTCAATATAAGATGCTCAGTCAGGGTTATGTGCCACTAGGGCAGGTGAACCTATTTTTAATGCGTGTTGAGGTAATGGAGTGGGTCGCCACTGGGATGGTGCCAGTGCGCAAGGCCCTCGCTCCAGGTTATGTTCAACTACCTGCATTGGGGGGCAAGATGATGTGCATACATGGGAGTGGTGGTACTAGACCCCACCCCCCCCTGCGGGAGGGGTGGAGATGTTATGCAATGTCACAAAGTAATTCCAACAGCTTATGTATATTTGTAAATTGGTGCATAGTATTGAGTAGTGTGTGTGTTTAATAAATGTACTCTTACTTTTATAAAGCAAAGTTGTTGGACAACGACGCAGCATCTGTGAGGCCTGCCTGAGGTCCTATCAGGGAGCCAGGCCAGTGGCCAAAGGGTGCTTTTCTGTGTGGGGAAAGCACAAGTGGCTGTGCTTTCTTTAGGGAAGCCAGTCATCCCGAGAGGGTGGTGGCAGCAGAATGACCTCAGTGGCAGGCTGAGGGTGAGGGTCCAGAGAGGTTGCATCTTTGGGGTGCAAGGACCAAACGGAGAGAGGGTACTGGTTGGAACAAACTCCAGAAGGGAGACCAGCTAGTGACCCAGGGGAGGGGATGTAGACCTATCCCCGAAGACCGCATCGGTGCTGAGGCACTCGACCCTTGTCCAGAGAAGGGGTAGGCATAGTGTTGCATAGTGTTGCATGCCCAAGGCCTAGTGAGGCCAAGTCCATGTAGACCATGAGTGACCTAGAGGTATCTAACCTAGAGCCCGGAGGGTTCTTAGGATGGTCTGGGATCCCTGTCATGGGTGGAGATTTCATGGATGGGAGGAGTAGGTGGTCTGAGCGGATAAGTGGTGAGTAAGGGGGGTCTGGTCAGAACCCCTTATAACTAGTTATCGCTGACTACGGGAAGAATACCCATGTAGAGTGGCTACTTCTTCCCTGTAGGAATCAGCTGGGCGCGGCGTGTGTTAGAAGGTGGTTCTGACACTATGGGCCGCCCGGATTTTTCGCTTTTTATCAAATGCTATAAATGCGCACCAGAATGGGATACTATGTTTCCCGCCGCTAGACACCAATGTTGGAAAACGAGGCAGCATCTGTGAGGCCTGCACAAATAACATGACTACATTTGTCCTTCACTGGGAACCAAACACCCAACTGTAGCGCCTGACTCTCAGAGGGTAGCGTTGCAGAGCAGTCTGAGGCTTACTCAAGGGAGGTGGTGTGGGCTAGTAATCGCCATTTGCAGGTGCGCGGAAATAACACTCAATAATTGATTGTCCAGTCTGTACTTTTGTTAGAAGGTGGTTCTGACACTATGGGCCGCCCGGATTTTTCGCTTTTTGAGCACCTGTGTGTTGAGCTTTTACTGTGGGAGAGCCTCATAAATTGGGACTCATCCACAGTGAACTCATGATGAAAGAGACTGCATGTGGATTTTACTGGTGTCCCCCTGGCTTGACTAGGCCGCTGCGCAGCAGCTGGAGTACGGGGCACCGGGCTGGTTACATGCAGACACCTGTGTACATGAGTGTGCACACGTGTAGGGGCTGCGCAGGGGAGATTCCTGGCGTGCGCAGTCCAGGAGCAGCTACAGAGTGAATGGTGTGGCAGGACTTATGCAGAATTGGGTGGTGACATGGAATAGGCTTTATACACTGGGAAGAAACATGCCAGGGAAAGTCAGTGTGCTTTACTGTGTTTTTCACTTCATTATTCCCCTATGGGGAAGTGGAGCCCATGGGCTAGTGTCACTTTCCTAAAGCCTACAGATTCCAGACACGCACTAAAGTCCACTGTAACGGGTGTGAGAAGAAGTATTCTGCAGAGTCCAAAGTCATATTTGTACTGCTTTTGGGTCATCCAGAAATGTCACATTTCTCTGAGTCAGTCATAACCAGGGCCAGGCTGAGGGCTGACCTCAGCTGGATGGATTGATAACCTTTTTTTCCACAAGCTAAGGCCACCTCTCCACAAAGAAGAAGATGGGTGGGGCTACAGGCTCATCCATCAGCAGCTATCACTAGTGCCAGGCACCAGGCTGCACCAAGGAGGGAAGGGCTTGTGTTTCAGAGACCATGTGGCCAGAGACCCTGGACGACGCCATTTTGAACCAGCCCAGAGGCTGGACAAGAAGGAGGGAGCAGGGGCAGGGAAGTGATGTGTCGCTGTTTGATAGGACCAACAGAGACTTCCTGCCAGCCCCCTACTCAACTTTTAAAAAGTGCTTGCACAGGAAGAGAAGCTCTCTCTGGGGTGTGGTCTGCTGAGGCGGAAGGTGCTGGAGCCTGGCAATGGGCAGTTGGAAGGAGGAACCCCCTGACTGCCCCCCAGGGCCCTAACAGCGCAAGACGAAGAGCCCAGGACCGGTGTGCAGAAGCAGGGGCCTCTGCGCAGGGAGAAGAGAGGCCCAAGAGGAAAGCCATGCGAAAGGCTGGCACAGGGAGCCAGTGAAGACAGCTCCCTGCGGAATCCACCCTCTCAGAGACCCCGAGGGCGAGGGAGAGTGTTCCCAGTGACTGGGGCTGGCCAAGAGGAGCGAGAGGAGCTGAAAATGAAGAAAATCGGACTCCCGGGGGCCGAGATATGCCCCCCAGAAGGTGAGCGACCTTTGACCTGTGGCCAACCGATGACGAAGCACGTGGGGCTCCGCCGCCGGTTCATAGAATGCCCCCGGGGTGGGTCAGGTCCCGGGGGCTGCCCCCAACATGGAGTCAAGTCGGGGAGCATCGTCGTGGTCCTCGTGAAAAGTTGCCCGCGACGGGAGCCAGGAGCCCACCCTGGCCCCCGGTGATGAGGAAGGAGGGGGGCGGGGGAGCGCCGTCGCGCCCCCCCCCGTGAAGAGGAAGTCGGGGGAGCGCCGTCGCGCCCCCCGCGAAAAGGTGCCCAAGGGGCCCGGGAGCCCATCCCCGGGCCCCGAAGCAAAGTCGGGGAGCGCCGTCGCGCTCCCCGTGAAAATGTCCCAAGCGGGGCGCCAGGAGCCCACCCTGGCCCCCGCCGACGCTGGAAGAAGGGGGAGCGCCGTCGCGCCCCCCCGAAGAGGTCTGCGGGCCCGGGACCCCATCTCCGGGCCCCCGAAGTGAAGGTTGGTGTGGGGGAGTGCCGTCGCACTCCCCCCGAGTCCTGCGCATCTGCCCGCCGGAGCGGGCAGACCAGAACGGCATTGCCGGCTCCCGTGGCAGCACGTGAGGGTGCTGGCCGGGCGGGGAGCTGGCGGGGGCAGCCGGGGGTGGGCTCCCTGGGCTGTCCTCCAATGTGGAGGTCCTGCGGGGGTCCCGGGTGGGACCGAGACCCCGTACAAGAGAGGAGGGGCCCGGGTGGGACCGGGCCCCGAAAATTGGTATGAGCGGCCGGGGGTGGGCTCCCCGAGCCGTATCACTTACCTGGGGGTCCGGGTGGGACCAGATCCCCCAACGGGAGGCAGATGCGGCGAAGCCGCCAGCACCGGGATCGCGTCTCTCCCCGACTCAGCGGGAGAGCCGCTGCTATAATATTCACTGCACCAGCGGAATCGCCCCATAATTAACCCTGGGCAAAGCACTACGCTAGCGTAGTTTGCGAAGTTTGCGCTACTTCGCACTACGCGAATTGCACGTAGCACAGTGCAAACACGCGTAGCGTAGCGTAGAGTAGTTCAGCGGTCATTTTTTGCTTGCTCGCGGTCCTCAACGTCAAGTTGGCGACCGCGAGCAAGCAAAATGACATCCCGGAGAGACTTTTTCCTCGTTCGCGATCAGCAACATCAAGTTGCCGATCGCGAGCGTGGAAAATAAACCTCCCGGTGAGATTCTCAACGCGGGGAGGTCAGGTTTCTCATTGCGAGTGGTCGCGTATGCTCGCGACCGCTCGCGATGAGAAACTACCAGTCCGCGTTGAGAAAGCTGCCGCTCGAGTAAAAATCTACTCGAGCGGCAGTAAAAGACAGCTCGCACTGTGCAAGATGCCGTTTTCAATGATTGCACAGTGCGGACAAGCATCCGGCACTGTGCAATCATCGCGAACAGCGCACTACGCAGTTCGCGTAGTGCTACGCGTAGCTCGCGTAGTGCGAAGTGCAATTCGCGTAGCTTCGCAAACTACGCCCAGGGTTACCCATAATGCCTTGCAGGCCAGGACCGGCCTGCAAGGGAAACCAGCGTTTTTCTGCTTGTGGTGGCCCCCAGGAGAGTGGGGTCTCCACTACATGTGTTCCAGGGTGCAGGGGGAGCTGCAGGAGCAGCGCAGTCTCCCCCAGCACCACGAAGAAAAGTCCACCCTAAGTCTCATGGGGACGGGGGGCGGAGCTAACTGGCGACCAAGATGGCCGCTTGAGCCGAGAGCTCCGCTATTCCGCCACACAATCCGAACAGTATCCTGCAGCTGTGCACTCAAATTTAAGAGTAGGTGCGCCTTGAGAACTACGGAAGGGTCGGGACGACGATCGAAGAAAGAACGGCTCCCCTACCTGGCACCGGAGCGTAGATACGGCGGGACACCGTTGCTGGACTGCTCGAGCTCTGGGCGTGAGAGACGAGTGAGGCCTGCGGCGGATGTCTCCCTTCCCCTCGGCGGACCGGGAAGAGGTGTTGGACTATTGCGGGGCACTTGCGGTGAGGGGACAGAGGGGCGGTCCCGACGCCTCGGGGCTGCTGCTGCTGCCCTGGACGGCTGCTGAGTGACCGCACACCCGGAGGCTGCGTGAGAAGGCACCAACGAGCGGGACTGAGCCCCGGAGCGGCCCTGCCGAGATCGGAGGCCGGGGGGATGCCCAGGAGCACAGCCCCTGCACGGCGATAACGGCACCCAACGCTACTGGATTGCTGGAGCCCCGGGCAGGGAGTGCTGAGCGGGGCCGCTGAGGGACGGAGGTCTCCCCTCCCCCCCCGGGAGAAGGAGTTTGTCCAACGCGGAGACATCTGCTGCGGGGCGCTTGCGGGAGGCCGGAACAGACGCTTCGAGGACCCCCCCCGCTGTTACCGCTGACGGAGGCGGAGGGCCTGAGCCCACGGAGGCCGCGTGAGGCAGAGACAACGGGTGAGATAGAGCGGTGGAGCGGCCAGGCAGGGATTGGAGAGCTGGGGGAAGCCTTGTAGTACTGACACCGTACAGCTACGTTTGCACCCGGATCACTAGACTTGGGCCTGCTGGGAGGGGTCGCGGACATCCAGCGACGGTGAAACAGTGGGGAGGGGCCCCACCCCCCCTACCACGAACTGAGGGAGAGGGCTGACCTCCGGCGGGGGGTCTGCTCCTGGCGGTGTGCCTCCGCGCCCCCCCCCATGCCACCAGAACATAAACGGGGCTCTGCTGGGTGCATACAGGCAAATTCACGTATTTCCCCGGACTAGTACGGGCTGCCCACTAGAGGGTTGCTCTCTTCGACGGAGAAGCTGCGGAGGTGCTGCAGGCCTCCTGCAAATATAAGGAATCTTCACATGCATGGTGGTGAGAATTACCATCTACAGATCTCTGAATAACTGTATACTTGGCACTAGCTGGTTCGGGGAACCCCCCCCCCCTCCCCCCGGGCTGCTGCGGGGCGGCGGCGGCATACCCGAGACACCAGCACAATACTGGCGGAATTGCCAACTGAACAAGGAGAGACACACGTGAGCAGACAGGATGGGTCGGGTCGACAGAACACAACCAAAACTGTCGTTTGACCAGAAGCGGTCCAAGCCTGACGAGACCACCACTGAGGAGGGCGCTGGGGCCCTGGAACGAGGCACGGAAGACCCATCACCGGACATCCGGGGTCTCTTAATATCCATGGAAAAGAACCTTCAGAGCGGAATATCCTCTTTGGGCACTAAGATGGATGCGTTAACCTACAGAATGGACCGCATGGCCGAGAGACTGGATAAGCATGCGGAACGGCTCGATATGTCGGAGCGTAGACTAACAGAGACGGAGGAAGCACAAACGGTGCTGGATACTGAACACAAGCAGCTGGGAAGGGTGCTACAGGTTCTACAGGATAAAACAGAGGACCTGGAGGCCCGTTCCCGGCGCTGTAATCTACGCATCACGGGCCTTCCGGAGACCACATCAACGGGAAACATGGAATTGTTTACAGAACGCCTGCTGAAGACACTCCTGGGAGACTCCGCGTTCTCTGCTATGTTTGTGGTGGAGAGAGCGCACCGCTCACTTGGTCCGAGACCAGCGCCGGGGGCACCCCCCAGACCGATAATAGCGAAATTACTAAACTATAGGGATCGAGATGCCGCGCTGAAACTAGCCCGTGAGAAACAACCGCTCCGCTTCGAGGGGTCGACGATCTCACTGTTCCCAGATTTCACAGTTAAGGTTCAAGAGGCAAGACGACTGTTTGCACCCATGAAGAGACAACTTCGCGAACTTGGAGCTGACTACGCCATGTTGTACCCTGCGAAGTTGAGGATAAACCGGCAGGGCCGTTCGCATATATTCACCGACCCAAAGGCACTGCAGAAAGTGCTGAAAGACTGGCAGAAGGAGAAGCGGCCAAACTTGGAACAGCACCTTCTTGATGAGGCGACAGGAGGCCAAATAGACGATCAAGACTGACCAAGCACTGGTGACGTTGATTGTTGAGTATGGGTTAATGCCGTGGGAGGGGAAGGGGACATCTTTTTTCACAATAGTTTAGTGAAGTAAATAGCGGCCTAACGTCGCTAGTATTGGGAGTTACCGATACCTTAATTAACAACTGTTTGGCGCACCTAGCGTCCTCGCCAGGTTGAAGAGGTGGGCTATGATAACTTATAAGGGGAGTGTTGATGCAAGAGAATTGCAGATTTATTAATCTGCCCACTACCCTATAATGTCGAGAGACGGAGTGAAATGACTGCTTACCTTTGCCCGCCTTGGTTTCCACTCCCTATGAGTCACCCGGGAGGAGGAACTCATTATGGTACTGCAACACACTAGGACCCTGAGGTGTGGGACGATTTTATTCTTCGCTATAGCTGCAAATATATATAGGGGCGGGGTGCGGAGTGCGACCATCACAGGTCTAGTTCTCTCATTGGTGTGCGAGTTACATCCACCCCTATGTGTAGCACACATGGAAAGTTTTTTGATGTTGGGGGAAGGGTGGGTTTTTTGTTTAAAAGGGAGGGAAGGGCTCGCGGCCAAGTTGGGGTAGGGCAGGCGTGGGAGGGGGTGGGGGGATGCTTGCTGCAGGGTTTGTTTATGTTGTTTTATTTCATGCACCACATTGTACAGACATGGAAGCCACTTGGGAGGGGATGCAACAACCTAGGGCAGAAGTGGGTGGAGGGGGGGCACATGCTGCAAACGTTTATAGGCATGTCTCGTGCGGCACCTGCCCATGACGCATGGCCGCGGGGTAACATATTTCTGATGAGATCATCCTTAATACTACTTGACTACGAGACTCAATATGGCAGGGACACTGACGACTGAACACGACCCCTTACCTGACTCGTTGACCCTGATCACTTGGAATGTACGCGGCCTCAATGACCACCGGAAGGTCCGTAAAATCCTTAGCTATCTTTACAGACACAAGGTCGACGTGGCCCTTTTACAAGAGACTCATCTACACCCGGACAGCCCCATTTTACATACCAAGGGGCTGAGGGACAACATACACGCTGCGGGCTTTACTTCACACGCTAGGGGGGTACTGACATGGGTAAACCCGAAGACATCAATCACACTGTCCCCTTTAGAAACAGACAGAGAGGGGAGATTTGCCCTATCCAAATGCTGTGGGAGGGGGCTGGAGCTTTACCTTCTAAATGTCTATGGACCGAACTTTGACTACCCAGACTTTTATACGGAATTGATGACTTTGTCCCAAACATATACTCAGGAACATATCTTGTGGGGAGGTGATTTTAACTTTGTCAGAAACCCAGCCTTAGACAGGTCAGATGGCCCGGACAGACGCCCCTCGGCGTCTGCCAGAATGGTGGAGACGTCCCTGATGCGATTGAACATGTGCGATGTATGGAGACACAGACACACCGCACAAGGCGGGTATACGCATTACTCAGCACAATACAATGTTCACACTAGAATAGATTACTGGTTTTCATCATTGCAACTATACCAACAAATACGGGCATGTACGATCCTACCACGCACTTACTCTGATCATTCGCCACTGCTGCTAACACTGACCACCCCAAAGAAACAAATACCGCCGTTCTTGTGGCGTTTCCCGCCATACTCCCTGCTGGACACTGTATTCAGGGAGGATCTAGCTAGATCCATAGAGACATTCTTTGAGATAAACGTGGGGTCGGTGGATTCATTCCAAACGGTTTGGGAGGCATTTAAGGTGTATATAAGAGGGGTAACAATCTCGAAACACGCGGGGGTCCTCAAGTCGATACGTAATAGATTGAAGACCCTAGAGCAGAGGTCTTCAAACTTTTGGATGCCGAGACCCCCCAGTCAAAATTTTCTGGCGTAAGGACCCCCTCCTGACAAAAAATTCTAAACCTATAGGCATAGCTACTGGAATTATGAGGTAGGTGAGGACCAAATTATGCGACAGGCTCTACTAAATTATATGGTAAGTAAATATAAATAATGCTATGTGAGGCCGCATATTTTGGGATAGTATTGCTTCATTATTTTGACTTTTTACACACTAACACCGAGGAAAGATTTCACCTCATCAGTATCAGTTTATAACGAAAATACAGCAATAAACAACAGAAAGATGTCTAGTCAACCTTTGTGAAGGGCCTTCCACTCCGCAGGAATACGTGTTGCCACATTAGAAGCTCACCTGCCCTGGCTGGGAGCAGCAGGGGTCCCCTAAATAGGGTGGACCCAAGAATAGTAAATCTAAACATTAATATATATACTTACCATGACAACATAGTTATTTATATTCTGCACTCAACATAGTTGTCGATCAGTATTAAAAATTCGGAACTGTGGTAGAACACGGTATATTGATGAAAGGTAAACTAAATTCTTGTCTTAAGCTTAAGCCAGAAGAAGATAAAAGAAACTCTAGGATCCGGAGCAGAAAATTCTTCAGTTGTTCAGAAACAGGAGGATGCTTATTGTTCCAGGAGTATTGTTTTTCAGTGATTACATAATCTTTCTTATTTAGGAACAGAAATAGGAAACACCAGGAAATGTAGTCACGGATTAGAACCATGCGAATGTGCCGATCACAATGGAAACATAATTTAGACGCAAAATCTCCCATGCAATCCTGCAATGGTGATAAAATGAAGGTGTGATGAAGATCATTTGTGGTTAGTTTGAGAGATAAATAATGAAAAAGCCTACATGCAGAAAATTAAGGGTCGGCCCTGTCATACCTGGACATTCTGCGAAACATCTTTCGGCATGCCTGTGGTGAAAATAACCTCTCTCCTTATCTATGATTGTTAATAGTGTGTATTTGTGTTTCTTTCTAGCTGCCATAAAACATGCACGCTGGAACAACAATCATTTTTAAAACCGAAAGCAAAGGATCTTAAAAAACAGTAATAAAGAAGAAATAATAATAGGCAGAAGCAATGTTCCCCCTCATTTTTTCTCTCTCTGTGCGGCAATGTAGGGTCTGTGTGCACTGCACCAAGGCTACTGTGCGCAAAAGGTATGTGGCAATTCAATATGCAAAATTATGTGAGATATTAAATGCTACAAATAGTGCTTCTGATTTGATTCCGATTGCCGTATCAGACTTTCATCTATCCTGTATGTGTTGCTAAAATAAATTGGTTCAAATGCTAAAGTTTTTATCATTCCTTCCTAGGTGATGCCAGAGCTTTTCACCCTTCCTTTCTTGATCCCTTGGAATAAAATAGTGTATCCACCACCGACACTGCCCCATTGCCACGTGCAGCCCCAGAGCCCAAAGAAAAAACACCCAATTGTGTGATTTATTTATGCTATTAGTCTCTTTTTTTTTTTGCAAACTTTAATAGTGCTTCGAAACAGGGTCTGATTTATGTAGTGAATGCTATAAAAATAACAATGACAGGGCCCCCTCAGCAAGGTGGGCAATTCACTGGTTTGGGCTGGCACCACTGCTAGATGTGGTACAGTGGATCAATTTTAGCTGTGGAAATGGGATACCCAACATCTAAATCCCAGCTTTACTATTACCTAAACATGCTAAGAATAAACATAATCGAAATATGTGCATGGCCCCCAACATAGTTGCATTTAGCGGAGAAGGGCAGTGTCTTCACTGTGCCATTAGAACTACACCACATAGTTTGGGTTCTAGTTGACAGGGTGAAAACTGTGGAGTCAGGAGAAATGGATTATAATCCCAGCCTCCATCCCCACATAGACAGATTATGTGTTCTTTGTCAATCACTTTTTGAACGTACTCCTCTGCGCTCATGTTTTGACAACAATGGAAGAATTTATAGTCAGGCTGAAGGCTGCAATAAATATGAGATTTACAAAAACTGGACTGGAACTCATTGGCTACAACCCTGTGAGAGACAACACTTAGTCTCATGGTATGCTTCCCAAATATGCTTACGTGTGAAAGTTACAGCTGTTGGAGCTAGCACTACTACATTGCCGTTTCAGTTTGCCTAGTTTGCCAAACCATTTGAATTTGAGCAAATCCTATTCCCCTTGTGCCTGGGTCTATTTATCTGCCAATATTTGAGAACAGAGTACCCCAGAAACTGACTGTGGAGTTGGCTGCATTAGCAGGAGTTGCATGTTGCGGTTACTTCCCAACTGGCTTCCCTACATCTCTTCACAGAAGCATGCACCAAGAGACAGATTATCTTTCCATCCGCTTGAAATTAAAAGGCACGTCTCTATCATGGCATGTAGATAAGAAAGCATGCTCCAGGAGAGAGCACCTAAAAAGATCAAGAAAAAGGAGCAAGGAGAACTGAAGGAGAGCACAAAGAAGGGGTTAGCAGTAAGTACTGGAGGAGAGCACAATGAGGAGGTGGCAGAGGAGAGCACTGGAACAGAACACTGTCAGGAACAAGCAATGGGGTACTGGAGGAGAGCACAAAGAGCAGCAAGGAACACTGGAAGAGCTCACTGTAAGAATGCGCTAGAAGAGCACCAAAATACACCTCTTGTGAAGAGCATGATGAGTAGACAGTGAAAAGCACTGGAGGAGAGCATGAGGGAGAAGGGGGAGGTGGAGAACATTGGAGGAAAGCACTGGAAAACAGCACTAGAGGTGAGCGCTGAAGAAGACCTCTGAAGAAGAGCGTGAAGAGGAGGGGGCAGTGGAGGAGATCGTGAAGAGGAGGGGCGGTGACCAATACTGGTAGAGAGCATAAAGAGGAGGGTGTAAAAGAAAGTGCTAGAAAAGAGGGCGAAGAGGAGTGGGCAGCACAGTCTACTGGATGAGCCCAGAAAGAGGAGAGGGCAACAGAGAGCACTAGGGAAGAGCAAGAACAGAGAGCACTGGAACAGAACAGCATAGAGCACTGAGAAGAGGGAGGGGTGGGAAGGACAGGATGAGAGTAACAGAATAGAGCAAGCAGAGAAGGGTTCAGCAGACAGCATCAGAGAAGAGCATGATGAGGAGGGGGAAACATACAGCCCTGGAGAATAACATTGGTGAAGCACTGGAAGCAGTGAATTAAGTGGGATCTAAAAGGTGAGAGTCTTTAAAAAGGAGTGTGGCCTGTATAATAAAGGGAGTGACTTAAACACGTAATCTAAATTTCTGTGGTTTTCATAGTATGCTATTCGACCAGTATTTTGGTTCCTCTGTATGCATTCTGTTATTGCTTCTATTCATACATATCATAACAGACAAACAGCTAACAACCATTGACAAAGCCAATAGTCCTGGCTGGTTTTAGGTGTATAAGGTAAATTAATAGCAACAATAATTTTGTTGTAAATAATTATTATTGAAATATTTTCAGTTTGGAAATTGAGAGACTGTTAATTAAATGTAACTGCGGCTGTGAAAGGGGTAGTGATCTTCCGTGTCTCAATCACACCCCTTGTGTTCACTCTGTTAGACATTTAAGCCCATTTTAATGCCAAATCTGCAAATCTAACACCTCATCTTTGTCCTATTCAGCACCCTCTTGTCACTCTCTCTTGAATGCACTTTCTTGCATCCCTTTCAATTCACCCCCCAAACACACAACACATGCACTCACGTGTAAGCACCGAATTTTCTTTTCTTTCACCTTGTCAATATTTTGACAACTGTGAACCTCCTTTAGAAAACCATTTGCACAGAATCACAATTGTGACTAGAGTATTGCTCTGTGCGCTCTGCAAAGAGGCCAAGGATTGTATGACCATGTATTTTGAACACTTTTATGTCCCACTGACAGGCCCTGTGAGAAACTCGCACTGTCTTCAGCTTCCGCCTTGGAGTGCTCAATTGTGGCCCTTTAAAAACGCATATAAGCAACTTAGTTCAAAGAATGCACATTGCAAGAGTAATATGCTACATAAAAAATCCGGAAACACAACATCCTGAAAGGGTTAATTCTCCTAGGGAATGTACACTTAAGTCAAAAGTGTGAAACAAACAATAATGCACTGCATACCTAGTGCAATTAATATGTCAGCACGAGTCAAATTTTGAATAGGGAGTGGATGGGGCAGCAATCATTTTGTAGGGCATTCTACTGAGCATACAGTATGGACAGCTCCAAGGCTTATTGCGAAAGACTTCCTAGAACCAAATTTATATTACACCCAAGCACAGTCTGCTCGACCAGGTACTCACGTATGCACTTGATTTAACGGAGTTTCAAAGGCAAGCTAATTAGTTTGCATTTCTTTTAAGTGATGCCTTGTGGGAGACTAAGTTCTGTAGTTAAAACAGCCATTCTTTGGCCCAATCCAGTGAAATACTTCCAAAAGTGGAAAATCCAGTCTCAGTGGCTGCATGGGGAGGGAATGGGTCCCGTTTCAAAAGTGCTTCACAGTAGGAGACTGAATGCCTTTGGCGTCCCTGGCAGGCAGTTTGTTTCAGCTCTATCCCTCTTTACACCTCGTAAATACCTCTTCTCCCAATACTGAATGCCCTTTGTAATGCGCGCATCGAATGAGCCTCTGCACGGGGAGAAATCACAGTATGCGCGGGCACGCAGCTTAGGGGGAACATAGGGCAGAAGTGTGACTGGGAATGTGCGACCCCCTTTCTTTCACTCCACGACCCCCCTGGGGGTCGGGCCCCACAGTTTGAAGACCCCTGCCCTAGAGAGTAAACTGAAGGACCTTGAGTCCACTCGCATGACGGACGTGAGCGAGGAACTCACCCTAGAAATAGCACAGACACTTCGAGAATATCACGAAGAGGCGGACGCAGAAATAAAACACCTAGGGAAATATGCCACAGCCCGAACCTATGGCGAGGGCGAACGGCCGGGGTCGGTTCTAGCGCAGATCCTAAAGCAACGCAGGGAAAGAACCACAATACCAGACATCAGACCACAGATGGGAGACCCCCCGCTCACAGAGGCACAAGTGGCGGAGCAATTCCGAACGTATTATGCGGAACTCTATTCCTCCCGCGGCCACTGCTCTGACGATCGCATATTAGACTACCTGACACACATGGAACTTCCGTGACTCTCCAACACGCACCGGGAATTCTTGATGCGTCCGATTGAGAGAGAGGAAGTAGTCCTAGCACTCTCGGGTATGAGAGCGGGGAGCGCACCGGGGAGTGACGGTCTTAATGTCGCCTTCTATAAGGCATTCCAGGATCTCCTTATCCCGCATTTACTCACACTGTTTGAGGATATATGTATTTCAGGAACGATGCCTCCGACAATGCAGGAAGCGATTTTAGTTACCATACTCAAACCGGGGAAACCCCCGGAGGAATGCGCTTCATATAGACCACTGTCGCTTATGAACGTGGACGTAAAAATTTTTGCGAAGCTGCTGGCCAACCGTCTGGCCCCGCTTGTCACCACCTTGGTGGCACCGGAGCAGGCGGGATTTGTACCCAGCAGGAACCTAACATATAATTTACGAACCGTCTTTGCTGCCCTACAGTATACAAGACCGGAAATCCCAGCTGTTGCAGTCTTTTTGGACATGGAAAAGGCCTTCGACTCCGTCGAATGGCCCTTTATGAGGCAGGTCTTACAACGCATGGGAGTGGGAGGGGTCTTCCTACAACTCCTCGCGACGCTCTATTCTTCACCCACGGCACGCATCCGCATTGGGTCTCTAGTAACTGATCCCATACGAGTACATAGGGGTACGAGACAGGGCTGCCCCCTATCACCAATATTATACGCCTTGGCGGCAGAACCGCTAGCTTGTGCACTGAGGGAATACCACGGGCACAGGGGCATACGTTTCCCCAACTAATGTTTAATTGTCTCCACGTATGCTGACGATACGCTTATCTATGTTAGGAATCCCGAGACCAACCTCTCACCTGTGCTTCGCGAGGTGGTCCTTTTTGGCTCTCTATCAGGTATAAAAGTCAACTGGAGCAAATCCATTATGTTTCCCATTACCCCAGTAACAGTACGATTTGAGTCGGAATACCCCCTACAATGGACCACTGAGGCAGTGCGATATTTAGGCATCCGCCTACATACGGACTCAGAGGTTGTCCTTAGGGAAAATTATGGCGTGGCCATCTCCAAGCTGGAGCAGGATGTTGACAGATGAATTGGTCTCCCCCTATCGCTGTTGTGCAGAGTATCCATTATGAAGATGATAGTCCTGCCTCGCTACCTCTTCCTCTTTATGAACATACCCATGGTTCTGTCCAGAACATTTTTCCAGCGCTTACACTCACTAATGGTGAGACTGGCATGGGCGGGCAAGCAACCGCGTGTTGCTTGGAAGTTACTGACACTACCGTATGAGATGGGGGGTCTTGGTGCCCCAGATTTGGAACTATACTATAGAGCTGCCCAAGGCTCGCATGCCTATCATTGGATACACGGACCCTCGGATATTCCGCACATACGAATTGAAACTATAGTCGCTTCCCCAAACCTCTGCCTGCCCTGCTATTTACGCCTCGAGATAGGCGCACAGGTATAATTGACTCTATAAATTCAGTGACGCATGCCTGGCATCATATCATGGATGTACAAGCAGGCAATATACTATACTCCCCGTTAGCCAGACTAGATTGGTGTCGATGGCTGACTCCAAGTACAGACAGGGGAGTCATAACTGCGCTACAGACGCTAAATGTGTTCACTATTGGAGACCTCTTTGAGGAAGGCACTGCCCGTACCTGGGAGACTGTCACAGTGACTGATGCGATCCACACACCGCTTGCACAATTCCAATTCCACAGAATTAGACATGCTCTCAGGAACTTGCTTGGGGAGGACATGGCGGAACCGCCAGAAGTTCTAGCTCTGACTGCTATAATTAAGGCACAGTCCCCAGCGAAGTTGGTATCTAGAATCTATCACACAACACTATCTAACAGAGAAGGTGACTACACTAAACCGAGACTGGCATGGCAGCGGGACTTACGAATAGACCTGACTGACGACAAATGGAGATATTGCTGCTCAAACACCAAAAGAATTTCACTCAACGGACGTCACAGACTAATCCACTTTAAATATCTCAATAGGGTTTACTACACGCCGGAGCGATTACACCGCTATGGCCTCAGAGAAACACCTCAGTGTGAAAGATGCGGGAAACAGGTGGCAGACTTTATGCACACTGCCTGGGTCTGCCCGGGGGTCGCGCACTTTTGGGGAGATGTATTTGCGGAAATTAACCGCATCACGGACATGAAGCTGACCCCGGACCCGGCCCTAGCCTTGCTGGGATATTCCAAACCCCTACCCAAGCCTCACAGACGACTAATAGACATGGCACTTCTCCTAGCGAAGAGATGCGTGGCTCTCTGCTGGCTGCGCGGCCCGACTCCTACATTGGCGCAGTGGTCCAGAGAGATGCTGTATTGTTGCACCCAAACGGAAATCTATAGCGAATTATTACCACCCCGCAACAGGCCCAAAAATTACTGGACCCTATACATGGTCAGTAGAGCTGCCCTGACGACTACTGAACACGACGACAGTACACCGCAGGTGCCGACCGGACACGACATGACCGACTGCACTGAGTGACGGAATCACTAGAGGAGATTTCTTAGCCATACATGATTATGTCCGACGAGAGAGAGGTTATGCTGAGGAGGGACTAACGGTTTTTATCGGTGCCCCATCAGTCAGGATGTTAGATGAGCTACTCCTCCCCCTATTCACTTATACTTTTCACTTATTAATACGATGTTGTAATGTAAGATCATCAGACTAAGGTTGAAGAGCTATGCAACTTGGTACATGTCACAGCCTATATGTCAATGTGCTGATTATTATTTGTTTTATCTGTTTAAAATGTTAATAAACACATTAAAAAAAAAAAAAAAAAAAAAGTCTCATGGGGACTTGAAAAGGATAACCCCTCAAGGGCTCAGTCAGCATTTAACTCCTTCTAGGCTGGAACTTTTGTTCTAGAGCGGAAGGTGAATGAAAAAGTACCTCAAGGAGTGAAAGTCTGAGTTAGGGATGCCTGGAGAAGGGCATCCCCTGGAGGTGGAGAGGTGTAACTGCACCAAAAATGCATTTAACCTGGTTATTTCTGTTTAGGTGGACAGATGGTCACATGTGTAAAGTGAAGTACCTGTGTAAGGTGATGTCATAAGCAAAGTGGGGTTATGTTGCCAAACATTCCTGCTAGGGTGTCTGGCTGTATATGCTTAATCCTGTGATTTCATCTGTGATGCCCTTAGGGGCTTGAATTGCAATGCATTATAAGGATCCACAAAAGTGATGAGTACTGTCATTCTAAAGTAATGCTTAAACATGTATTCTTGCTGCTGTGCTTAAGTGAGGAACAACCCAGACTGTTAGCCCTGAAGATGTAGGGGTGCATACTATATGGTCAATATAAGATGCTCAGTCAGGGTTATGTGTCACTAGGGCAGGTGAACCTATTTTTAATGCGTGTTGAGGTAATGGGGTGGGTCGCCACTGGGATGGTGCCAGTGCGCAAGGCCCTCGCTCCAGGTTATGTTCAACTACCTGCATTGGGGGGCAAGATGATGTGCATACATGGGAGTGGTGGTACTAGACCCCACCCCCCCTGCGGGAGAGGTGGAGATGTTATGCAATATCACAAAGTAATTCCAACAGCTTATGTATATTTGTAAATTGGTGCATAGTATTGAGTAGTGTGTGTGTTTAATAAATGTACTCTTACTTTTATAAAGCAAAGTACAGACTGGACAATCAATTATTGAGTGTTATTTCCGCACACCTGCAAATGGCGATTACTAGCCCACACCACCTCCCTTGAGTAAGCCTCAGACTGCTCTGCAACGCTACCCTCTGAGAGTCAGGCGCTACAATTGGGTGTTTGGTTCCCAGTGAAGGACAAATGTAGTCATGTTATTTGTGCAGGCCTCACAAATGCTGCCTCGTTTTCCAACAGTTGGCTGTTCAGTCTTTACTGTTTTTGATACAAGCGACTGCAAAACAAGGTGGCTACACCTTGGGGCCACCTGGTGGTGGTACCAAACTACAGGAAAAAAGGAATGTGGAAATGTACATTTTTAAATGTATGGGAATTGTCACAGCTGGCAAAATGCAGTTTTACTTGGAGTGTTAAAAACAGTTTCAGCATTCCTCCAGGCATTTTCCACTCACAAGTCTATTATTTCTGTTGCCATATTGCAAATCACCTGAAAAGGGGTTTGTCCCTTGTAAAAGTTTGCTTTAGAAAAGCATTGTCAGTGTAACCAAGAGTCATCGATAATCAAAGCCAACTATTCCAACCTCACTTGCATCATCTAGTGGTTGTTAGGTTACCCACAATCCCCTGGGAAGCACGAGTCACAGAATCAATGTGACTTTTTTTTATTAGCAATCAAGACAGCTCAGAGAAACAATTGCTTGCTTTTGGAAATCAATTCTTCAGTGTTTATAAGTGAGTGAGTGAGTGAGTATACACTTATAAAGCGCATGGCTACCAAAGGCCTCCCAGCGCTAGAGACAGAGCCGACAACTAAAGAGTAACAGGGGGGATCAAGGAAACAGCAGAGTCTTCAAAAGTTTGCGAAAGGAGAGATGATTAACCTCCAGCCGGATATGGTCAGGTAACTGATTCCAACATTTTACCGCAATGAAGGAGAACAGACGTCCACCACTCCGAGCTCGGTTTATTCTAGGGACGGTAGCTAGGAGTTTTTTCCCGGAGCGCAATGCTCGTAGCGGGAGGTATGGGGAAATGATAAATTGCAGAATTGGTGGAGCCCTAGCTGACAATGACTTATGGGCGATGCACAGAGCCTTGAACTGAATCCTTTCGGCTACCGGTAGCCAATGCAAAGCAATAATGTGTGGCTTGGCAGATTCCCGATTATTAGCCTGCATAAGAAGTCGGGCCGCACAGTTTTGAACCGTTTGGAGTTTTTTAATGGTAGAGCAAGGAGCTCCAAGATAGAGCACATTGGCATAGTCAAGCCTCGAAAGAATCAAGGCTTGTACCAATAAATTCCTTGCAATAAAAGGTAAAAAGGGCAGAACTTTCCTGATCATTTTTAAAAGACCATAACAGGTGCCTGCCACCCTGCGCGCCTGTTCCCTAAAGTTCAGGTTGTGATCCAACCATACCCCAAGACTTTTTATTTGCTCTTTGGGGGTGGGCATCACACCTAAACATTTAGGCCAAAGTACGCTGGTGTCAAGATTAGTGGTCTAGTGGAAGTGTACATAGTTTCTTGTGTCCAATGTAAGCCATAGCAATGAAATGTAAAATAACATATGTGCAATAATATATAGGCTATAGGCAAGATATAAAACAACCAAAATGAGATAAATAGAATATGATTATTAAAATACATAACAGCAAAGCTTTTACTAGTTACAAACTTTCACACTCAGATTCATCACTGCCTAATATCTCCTAATCTAAAAAATAAATTTTTAACTGTATAGAAGCAAGGCTAATCACTAATTACAACCTTTCGTCACTAAAATTAATCCCTGCCTAGCAGTACTTAATATTCACCGGAAGAATATCCTTTTCAGCTACTTTTCAAGATGAGCCGACGGAACAAATATACCCTCATACATGAAAACCACAGTAAATGGTCATCCGTTCTGCAGCAAACTTTTAATGCACTGATGCATATATATATATATATATATATATATATATATATATATATATATAATATATATATATAATCAATCAATCAATCATGTCACTTATAAAGCGCACTACATACCCGCGAGGGTCTCAAGGCGCTGGGGGAAGAGAGGGGTGGTGCTGCTACTGATCGAAGAGCCAGGTCTTGAGGAGTCTTCTGAAGGCCAGTAGGTCTTGGGTCTGTCGGAGGTTGGTGGGGAGGGTGTTCCAGGTCTTGGCGGCGAGGTGGGAGAAGGATCTGCCGCCGGCGGTCGTTTTCCGGATACGGGGGACTGTGGCGAGGGCGAGGCTGGTCGAGCGGAGCTGGCGGGTGGGGGTGTAGAAGCTGAGTCGTCTGTTGAGGTAGGCTGGTCCGGAGTTGTGGAGTGCTTTGTGTGCGTGGGTGAGGAGCTTGAAGGTTATCCTCTTGTTGACAGGGAGCCAGTGCAGGTCTCTCAGGTGGGGTGTGATGTGGCTGCATCGGGGGATGTCGAGGATAAGACGTGCAGAGGCGTTCTGGATGCGTTGCAGCCGTCTCAGGAGCTTAGCCGTCGTTCCTGCGTAGAGGGCGTTTCCGTAGTCCAGCCTGCTGGTGACGAGGGCCTGGGTGACTGTTTTTCTTGTTTCGGTGGGGATCCACTTGAAGATCCTGCGGAGCATTCGGAGGATGTTGAAGCAGGATGAGGAAACGGCGTTGACCTGCTTAGTCATGGAGAGGGTGGGGTCGAGGATGACCCCTAGGTTGCGTACGTGGTCGGTGGGTGGCGGGGCTGTTCCCAGTGATGTTGGCCACCAGGAGTCGTCCCAGGCTGAAGGGTTGGAACCAAGGATGAGGACCTCCGTCTTGTCCGAGTTCAGCTTCAGGCGGCTGGTCCTCATCCATTCGGCGATGGCCTTCATTCCTTCGTGGAGGTGGGCTTTGGCGGTGTGAGGGTCTTTGGTGAGGGAGAGGATCAGCTGGGTGTCGTCGGCGTAGGAGATGATGTTGAGGTTGTGCTGTCGGGCGACGTGGGCGAGGGGTGCCATGTAGATGTTGAACAGCGTTGGGCTGAGGGAGGAGCCTTGGGGTACGCCGCAGATGATCTTGGTGGCCTTGGATCGGAAGGGGGCGAGGCGGACGCTTTGTGTTCTGCCGGAAAGGAAGGATGTGGTCCAGTCCAGGGCCTTCTCTTGGATCCCGGCGTCGTGAAGGCGTGTTCGTAGTGTGTGGTGGCAGACCGTGTCGAAGGCGGCTGATAGGTCCAGGAGGATGAGGGCTGCTGTTTCTCCGTTGTTATATATATATATATATATATATAATTAAAATACTCTAAAAAGGGGTGTGGCCAGTTCTCCAATGTCAGTTGCTGCATGTTTTTCACTGGTCTTTCAACTGCGAGGATCCTCTGTGAAAATACCCCGAATTATAAATCCGTTGGGCCCAGTTTACTGGGCTACTGGAAACAGAAGCCTGCAACTCATACTGAGGGTCCAAGTGGGATTGTGAGAGTTGCTTCAACATTCATATATAACACTCGACTGCTCGTGAGTAGCTCTGAGAGGAAGATTAAGATCTGCAGCCTCCCAAGTTTATGAAACAAACGTTTACACTTTCTTGCATCTTCATTTTCCATCTGTGCTTAAACAATGGCTTAGTTCAAACTATTTAAACAACACTGCTTTGAACTGAGTTGCATTTAAAAATAAATGCATTTTTAACGTGTTAATATTTTACAAAATATAGTCATTCTTTCGATATTTCATATGTGCATCTTGTCTAGAATGGAATTAATGACATGGAGAAAATAAGCAGTGGCCAAGCCAATATGAATGTTGCAATGTGCTAGCACTTGCAAGCACAGATAAGCACAAATACTGTTTACATGCAGAAGCACATTAATGCCAGGTGTATTGGACATGCCAAAGATTATTTTATATAGCCAATCAAGTTACACTGAAATGCAAATGTCCCGGCCCCACCATTCATTTTCTTTTAATGATGGTCTTCCTAGCTCTATAATTTTAAAAGAATGACATCAAAAAGTGAAAATACACAATCTTGTTGATAGTCTATCAACTCGAAATGGTTTCAACAGAAAAGACCTAGAAGTTTCCAGCCTTTTCAATTCAAGATGAATCAATCATGAATTAGAGAGAGAGAATCCTAAAAAGATATAGATTTTTGTGTTGATAAGCTCCGGGTTCCCACTCAAGCATGGGTGTGCCAATGAGGATAGAAGAGAGATTTCAGAGGTAGAAGACAAATCCGGTGTGAGACTGTGCATAAGAATATGAATGTGTGAGTGAATGATCCTAGTGGCTTACAGGCAGGGATTGGATGGGTCACCTACCTGACAGGTAAAATAGTTGGAGGTCAAAGGCAAATATAATCGCCTCTTGACAGGGGAAAAGGTACAATCCAGTATTTTTTGCTTCTGTTCTCACCAGTATTTACGTATGTTTAAAGCTATTTATAACATAAAGGTGAAAAGAAAATCCATGGCTGGTTGATAGTCACGTTAATTGAACTAAATTAAAAAACGTCTACTTTTTTTTATATCTACCTCAACTTTGAATTGTGCATCAGTGTGCCTCCTTAGAGGATTTTATTAATCAGTTCATGTTCAGTAACTATGCAGCAAATACGTGCCAAGGACTGTGAGCTTCTACTGGTTGAATGATTGTTCATAGGGCAACGAGATTGCAACTCAAATTTAGAGGAACAAAATGTGCATTAGAGTCTTGCATTAAAATAGAGTGCCACGTTGTGTGAGTAAGAAAAATGATGTGCATCGGCGTATTTACTTTGTGTCATGCGCCGATGATGTCATTGATAGTGCTTGCAGGGAATATAGTATGTTCGCACATGTTAGAAATGCCCCTTTTGCAGGACTATCCTGTTTTGAAGTCTCAGGGACACAAAGACTTCACCACCAGCTCCCCTGAACTCCATTGCTGGGAGTTCTGATCTGCCAGGAGGTGCCTGTTCCAGTTTTGGGCCTCTGGAGGTTGTTCCTGCTGTTGGGAGCTGGAAAAAACCTAAGAGAAAGCAAGAAAAACAATCTCCAACACCATCAGAGATGCCGCTGTGACACCACCTGCACCAGAGCTCGCACCGACTCCGTCACTGTCAGCACCTGCATCCAGCAATCGCGGAGCCGATAACCGCCGAGGGTGAATCCACAAACTCGTCGACTTCACTGGAACCGACGCCTCACCGCCGACGCAACCAACTTCCCCTCTCCTGGATTCGACACATCGCCTCCTCGCAGGCATGATGCCTTGCCTCCACCGTGGCAGCCAGGGAGCCAGCCTCTACCTCGGCACCGACACCTCACCTCCATGACGCCGTACATCGATATAGACTTCGTTTTCAAAAGGAACTGTTTGTTTGGTGGTCCATGTGACTCCATGCCCGACACCACGCACCTTGTGGTGCATGCCCTACTTTGGATTTATTGCTGTCACAATGTCGTAATAGCCCCAGGTAGAGCTAATTGTTTTCTACAAGCTACGAGGAACTCTAAAAAGTGAACAAAAAACTCCACCACGTTCCGCAAGTGGCGGAGTGCGTTAGGTCGCCGTTCGTGCTGATTTTTTACGCCGGGTGCTTGTCCCATGCTGTAAAATCAGCGCGAACAGCACCATGCGCAGCACAAGAGGGCGCTGCTTCTTTCTGCTGCTCGAGTAGATTTTCTACTTGAGCAGCAGCTTCCTGAATGCGAATGGATGATTTCACAATGAGAGCGGTTGCGACAATCTGTGAACGCCCGAGTTGAGAAATCTCGCAGGGAGGTGGTCTAGCGTTGGATTTTTCTCACTCGTGCTCGCCAACCTAATGTTGGCAAGCGAGGAAAAAACTCTGCTCCGCAACTCTGTGTGCTCTGCGAAGCGCGGAGTGTGGAAAACTCCACAAACTCCGCAAACGGATTGGAGTTTACCGCCCAGGCCTAATAATTACTCGAACTGAGCCCATTTTGTGGGCATTGTATCCTGTCCACAGATTGTGCGTCTCCTTCCTGATCTGCCCACACCCAACCCCCCACCCTCTGATAAGGAATTGACACTTGTTTCTCCCCTCACCCCGCCATGGGGTTCTCACTGTCTGATGCACCATCTTTCAAGGGTTGCTCTTCCTACTTCCTGTACAAGTGACCCCTCTTTTTCTCTCCTCTCAAGGGGGAGATTAAGGGCCTCTTCATCTTGTAATTCTACTGCTTGGGCCTGGCAGCGCCTTTGGACAGAACCCCTTGCCTGTTGTTCTCCACTGACATCACTGAACCTCTCCCCAGCACTCCTCATCCAGGCGAGACTGGGAAACGAAAGCAGCCATGGCAAAGATGTTTAAACGAGCCCTTCCCCCTTCTTCCTCTCATCTCTCTCTATCTCTCTCTCTCTCTCTCCTCTTTTTCCTCTCGTGTTCCTCTCTCTCTTTTCCTTCCTTGCCTTTCCTGAGTCTGCAGTAACTTCCCCAGGGAGATGGAGAAAATGCCAGAGACTCCAACAGAGCCCCTCGGCCTTCAGAAACCGCCCTCCACTAGCGCTAGGCCTCCAGGGAACTGCCCAAAGATTTAAAACTGGGCGGTCCAGCCCTGTTCTCATCTTCTTAAATCTGACCACATTCCTCCCACACGATCCCTGAGTAAAGCAGACAACCTCTTGGCTGTGTCACCCTACTCCAGGGTGGACCCGGCCATGCCCTTACAAAGGGAATACAGGAACTCATTGCAAATCAGAGCACCCTGAAGCCTTTTCAAGGGTACGAGGAGCTATATACATTCTAAATACCACGAACAACGCAGCAATATACACTCGAAAAGATCTGTTGCTAGAGACTCATTTGTTGCAAGGGAAGAAAAGGCTGTGATACTAGGTGAGATGTGAGTCTGCTCTTGGTATTTCACCACCTTTTCATCTTTGCATTTCTAAAAATGCTCAGTACCCTAATAATCAATAATCACACAACTCAAATGTTTTTTTGTCCTCATGAGCCTCGGTAAATGATTCACAGTATATAGTTACCACATGATATCTGTACGTTACTTACATCTTGCCAGGCCAGGTATTGAAATAACAAAACTAGAAAATGTTAAAATAGTTTCACAGGAGCATGTCAGATTCTTTACACAATAAAGATGAAATGCATGTTTTGTGTTTATTGTTCATTCATTCATCCAAGTATATAGTTGCCTTCAGGAACATGTCGAAGAGTGAGACAGGAAGCCAGGCTGGGCTTTTTAACCCACAGAGATGTGTGTTCTGGGGTTTGTAATTTTGCTATCATCAGTATACACATAGGTGTGTAAATCACATTTAAGATTCTATTGTCCAGACATCTTAGGTTGGAGTCACACATGACGTGGCTCAGCGACGTGCTCCCTTTTACCACCTGTCCCTTTTGTACACCTCCGTGTCACACACACCATCTCCTGTGCTCGCATTATTGTCCACCTTAAGTGTACAAAATCTAGTGTTCTCTGATGCACAATAGCTTGTGCTCCCTCAGAACCCCAGAAGCCTAGCCCCCCAGTGCATGCACAAGACACATCACTCAGTGCATCCCCTGGAAGCGTCATCATCTGTTCCCTTGGGTTCAGCGCAGTACTCCCCTAATGCATGACAGCCTGCGCCCCTGTGGTTCACATCACTCTTTTCACCCTGCAACACTCTCTGCCCCCTGGCTGCTGTTCAGTGTCCATTGGTCCGTTGATGCTTGTCTGTGTGCACCGGGGGCTTTATTGTTGTTTGTCTGTGTGCACTGGTGCATGTTTGTTAGACCATGTGAAAACGGGTGTCTGCAGGTGCTTCGGTTATAAATTTGTGCAGCATATATCAGGTGCTGTGTGTCTATTCTGGGAGAAACTATTGACTTAGTCAATGCTTGTTGTACTCAGACCTTCTAACTCCCACGGTGCCACCGGGTGCCATTTAATATTGGCAGTCCTGCCAAGTGCCACGCATCAGGCGTTAGACTAACGCATTTCAGTGTGGTGCTCCGCATCACCGCACTGAAATGCATTGTCAGGCATTATAAGCATAGTGCCACAGCTGTCACTCAAGCCGTTAGCCTGCCTAAAACTGTTAAACTGGAGTGGCAGCTGGAAGCGCATGCTGCTCCAGTATCATGCTTGGTCTTGCTCTGCTGGCTGAGTTAGCAGTAGCAGAAACACTGAGTTATGCGCAGTGGGGACCGAACGTCAAGTCCTATATCGGCTCCCTTCACACACCACCCGGTGAAAAGTTGACGTCATGCAAGGACAGTGAGTTGTGTTTGTGGCTGAGGTTCTTGTCTCACTTCCCCATCGCTCGGTGTCACTGTGTGCTCCGCTGTGATAGGTCTGACAGTAATAATCTGTGTCATCCTCCCCGAGGGCCCCGGTGATGAGCAGGTGACAGGTGTTACTGGAGGGGTCCTTGGAGGCCGAGAACCTGGCGGGGACCCCGGAGCCCTGGCCCTTGTTAGAGTCAGAATAATAATTCAGCAGGTACCTGGGGGGGCTCCCGGGCCTCTGTTGGTACCAGGAGATGTAGGAGCCGCCGATGCTGAACCCGCTGCTCATAACACAGGGCAGTCTGGCCGTCTGACCCGGGGTCACCGACACTGAGGACGGCTGGGTCAGCGCAGGTAGAGACCAGGAACCTGCAAGAAAATACAGGGGACACATGAGTACATTAGTCTGACCTATTTATTTTAAACTGTTAATGGACTAATTAAAAGTAAACACAGTCAGTTCCTACAGGCACAGAGGGCGCTGAGCGCGAGGAGGAGGGGGGCCCAGGACATGGTGCAGCGTCAGCAGGGCTTTGGTCTGAGGTGCAGACAGATCTCCGGGTGAGCCCCCCAAAGTCATCCTTAAACCCTTGCAGGGGAGGGGGTCAGCTCCTCTATGCAAACAGGCTCGCGGCTCATTGGATGATACAAGACCCTCCTGACCCCGTGAAACCCTCGTCACATCTTCTCTCATCTCTCGGAGGCTCCATCACTCCAGCTCTTCTTAGGAGAGAGTCACGGTGCAGGGTTGATAAGAGCAGCCGCGTTTCAGGCATGTTTAATCAGATATAATATTAAATGTTGCACTACAAAGTAACTCCTTTGACTAACAATGCTGGTCCAGGTTAATCTTTACAGTTAAACTGATTATGAGTGAGTCCAAGTTAATCTTTACAGTTAAACTGATTATGAGTGATTAATATTTCGTGGAGTCCCATAAAACACGACAGGAGAGTGTTTGCAGTTTGAAAGATGCGCCCGAAATGAGGCGGACAGGTGTCAGTAATAGGCAAATCTCCCATCTACCCTTGCTACAGTCTATCTGCCAAAGTACACGTGACTTCACCCCAGAGACTTTGCTCAAGACACTGATCCGGAACCCTAAGTCTCACACATCGGTTATTTAAATGGTGAAGGGCGCCACCCAGTGGATATATCTGGAACTCAGTCTCACTCGCAGAATGCAGCAGTGACTTGAAAACGCAGGACAAGATGTACTTACGTTTACTGAAGGTGCTCTCGTGACACGGAGGGTCACCAACTGTGGAGCAGATCAGACATTACATGCCAACGGATGTTTGTGCCGAAAGCAGACGGGTGCAGCGCTGACATTGCATCATGTAGGCCCAAACCTCTCTGTAGTAACGTAGTCCACGCTGGTAGGATGTTGATCAAGTAGATTTATTCAAGTAAACAACGTGTAGCTAGATCTTGTACAGCAAGTGGTAAAGTTACATAAAGCAGCCCCACCAGGAGCAGCCAGCTAGCTGCTCAGCCCATCCACCAACTGTCATCACTCACACCAGTCACTCAAGCATTCCAGTCATGGCCCACACACCAACATTCCACACAGAACACTCACACAGGCTGAGCAGCTACGAACAAGATAACATAGTACATAATAACACAACATGAAGATACTACATTATCTCCTTCCCATAAAATAGAAGAATAATGAAACTAAACTTTAAAAACTATAAACAACAATGTACACAGAAGTAAACGGTCCATAACCCAGGGATGAACAGTAGAAACCACAACACAAGAGGGAAAAGAACCACACTAGGAGGAACGATACATACAAAATACCCATCCTCCTCCCTTAATAAAGAAAATTACAAACACAATATGAAAACTCCACATGAAAGGAGAAAGACCATGAAAAAATGTGGAAAAAGGGACAAAGACCCAAATTCCTGCCCCTAGATAAGGGACCAAAGGGACCAAAACCCCAAAGAAAGGTAGTGAAAAACACCCACTACAACAAAAACTAATGTGTGGCACATGGTGGCTTACGCACACAAGGAACAAAACCTTGCAACAAATGGCCAAAAATGTACATGGGACTGACACCCAAGACAACACACTCTGTGTAGGACAAACGTGCTGCACATGGCGGCTTACGCACACAAGGAAAAAACCTTGCAACAAATGGAACTAAAAATCCATTCTCTGTGTAAAAAACAAAACCCTGTAATATAACTCTGATGAAAGGGTACAATGACGTAATGTATAGACATGGGACTAAACCCTAAAGCCAACCCCCAAGTAAGGATAAATGGCTCAAAGTGAAGAAATGGTACTAAAACCCATTCCTGCTTGAAAGGGAAACAAACCCTTAACCCAACCCTCTTGTAAGGGTACTTGTGTCAAAACAAAATGTGGATATGGGACTAAACCCATTCCTATCCCAAAGTAAGGGATACAATAAACTGAGCCAAAGACACATAAAATATGACACCCTCCTGTAATGATCATATTTACGGACAAACAACCTGCGAAAGATGGGAAGACAAATAATCTAAACACTAAGAAAAGTAGTGCCACCATCATCTTTACAAAATCCATAACACAATAACATGTGCCAGTGTGTCACCTAGACAGTGACGAGCCAAATCCCCATAAACATGTAAATACGTGTCACCGTAAACAAAACAAATGGGCAACCCTAAAAGCGCAGAGTAAAACTTTGCAGAAACATTGAGACAACCTAAACAGTAAAAGTGCCATGTAAAGAAAACAGTGTACCAGTAATCATCTCTAAAAAAACATATCCATTCAGTTGGTAACAATTGGCATCCGTTTTTTTTTTTTTAATGGCCCTGCAACAGTTTGTAAGAAATCCGAAAAACAGAGCAAACAGGATGACAATCCACTTCAAATCGTGTTCAGCGATATATTACTGGGTGTAGAGAGCTCCGTTAAAGAACTGATTGAAGATCCGGAACATCCTGAAGAACGGAAAATCTCAAAATTTACCTTCACTGGATGAGAACTGTTCAAAGTAAAGCGACTCCTTTAGCAAGTTGCTCCTGGTCCAATAAATCCAAAATGGCGTCACGCAGATCCGCCTGGACCGGATGGCTCCCGGCATGTGCGTGCACAAAATAGTGCCACACAGCAACAGACGTAGAGGAGAAGCGGGAGTATCATCACCATGGATCCTAGTGCAGAACATCCCGGAAGATCCGCAAGGTTGCCTGCGCGTCTTCCAGGTGCAGGTAAGTGTGCGCGCGCTACACGTGACTCGCGCCAGCGTTTTCAAACTACACCAGAAACAGTTTAACTGGCAATGTATAAGATGGCTCAAGTGACAGTAACAATAAAAGACTAAAATTGTCTCACCAAAATGTCCCGCCAGGATCAAGAGGGTCTTGTGCATTTTTACTTTTCCGCTGCAGATGGCCCCATACCGTCGCCGGTACAGAGACTGAAATCAGACCTCAAATACCACCACAATACAGATCTCACTCCGTTAAATGAGCCTCAGGTGAAACCGGTCACAAATACACAAATAACACAGTTATTGCACTTGTGAAAGATCATCAACATTGCTGGCCACACTTGAGCTCCCCAAGTAACAGACACAAACCCATGAAAGTCTGTGGAGCACAGAGGGTTGCTGCAATTCAAATGTCATGAATTTCTCAATGTGTTCAGCATCCAGATGCAGGTTCTCAGGAGCATGAAAACACACAGTATAGGCATCTCCCTTCTATTGCACACATCCAGATGACAATGAAGCTTGTCTGTTTTGCTGTGCTGTAAACATGCTTGCTGTGAATGTGTGAGAAATTGATGCAGCAAAACATACAAATGAAATGTCTTTGAATTCATATCAGAGATGCCATGTAGAATGTAAAAACAAAAAAAATGATGATTCTTACTTCCTTTGAAGGCGCAGTTCTTGTCAATGTGTGCCAGATGAACAAAGTACAGCACGCTAGGGCTGGGGCTGTCCGTCCGATGTAATGGACACTGGTGGGGCTGCAAGACGTGCTGTTCCAGTTTCTTTTGTTTTCTTTGTGGCTTCTTTTGTTTCCGTGTGGCCTCCTGTGTCCCATACTTGGTGTGAACTTTTCCTTGTGTTGTCTGATGCTTCTCCCAAACATGTTGACTATTTGTAGATGTCATCTTGAGTCTCTTTCACTGTAGAGCGTGAGCAAGTCTCCAACTCATCGCCAAAAATAATGTAGTAACTTAGTCCACGCTGGTAGGATGTTAATCAAGTAGATTTATTCAAGTAAACAATGTGTAGCTAGATCTTGTACAGCAAGTGGTAAAGTTACATAAAGCAGCCCCACCAGGAGCAGCCTGCTAGCTGCTCAGCCCATCCACCAACTGTCATCACTCACACCAGTCACTCAAGCATTCCAGTCATGGCCCACACACCAACATTCCACACAGAACACTAACACAGGCTGAGCAGCTAGGAACAAGATAACATAGTACATAATAACACAACATGAAGATACTACACTTTCATAATCTGAACAAAGGGGACGTAATGGAGCAGTCCCAGTGAAGACATCCCTCAGATTCAATGCAATGCCAGGTCTGCTAACGTCAATCAAAGTGGTGTGACACAGCTTTGTGTAGACCCAAGGGGCAAATAAAAACTGCCAGAAACAACGGGGAAAACAAACATCGCCAGTGCTTAATTTGTAAAAGAAGAAGTGCCGGAACCAGATTTTTTGCAGACGTCTGACGCCAGGGCTGAATGATGGGGTTGCCGTATACTAAGGGTGTACAGTTCAATTTCACCTCATGCCTTTTTCTTCCACCAACACACTCTCCCTGCCTCGTTATCTCACTCTTGCGGGTTCTTTTTCATCTGTGTTTTGTCTGTTTGTCACTGTTTTCCTGTCTTTCTCTCCCTTCACCTTTTACGTATGCTGCCTTTTTTCTCTTTTTCTCTGGGTCAAAGTCGGCTGATTTAAAACAAGTCCCGGTTCTCAACAAAGAATGCCTCTGGACTCCCCGTGCAAGCACCGGCTCAAATTACCCATTGAGTATTGTGTGATATTTCCATGTGTAACACGTGATTTCGAAGTAATCACACACATTACTCGGCCTTCCCTTAGATGGTTGTCTCCTCTTAGAGATCCGTATTTGAGGGTGAGATTTAAGAATAAAGCTCACTAAGACAATGTGTGCCTGCCTTTGTACTGATGCTCAGTGCTAAATCGTATTCATTGTTGTGCAAACATATAATTTTCCCTGCAAGCTCTATCAATGACATCATCTAGTGCACCACAAAGTAAATACGCTGATGCATATCCTTTTTCCTACTCACATTACGCGCCAGTGTATATTTTAATGCGCGGCTCTGATACATATTTTTTTTTTACTAGATTGGAGTAGCACTCTCTCTGCCCTATGAATAATCGTTCAACCAGTAGAAGCCCACTGGCCTTGGGGCTTATTTGCTGCATAGTCACTGAATATGAACTGATCAATAAAATACTACGAGAAACACCGATGCACAATTCAAAGTTGTGGTAGATTTAAAAATGTAGAAGTTTTTTATTTCTTTATTTAGTTCACTTCTCATGACTGTCAACCAGCCCTGTTTATTTTGTACCTTTATTTTATAGATAACTTTAAACAAAAGTACATATTGGTGAGAATACAAGCAAATGCTACTTGTCAGCAGTGGCGTAGCAAGGTCAGGTGGTACCCGGTGCGGAAAATTTCTTGTCACCCCCGGCTTAACGTACAAATAAAAACAAATAGCATGCATCATAACGTTTACGTTACTTACCAAACTCAATATCATAGAGAAGAGGATGATCACAATGAATCAATGAACTAAAAAATGTAACAAAAATAAATTCAGCACAGCACTTATAAGCTTCAGTAATAATGCACAACTAACTCAACAGAATGATGTGGGGTGACTGACTGGCACGGCAGCGGATAGGATTGGTTGCGGGTTAAGTGATGATGAGTCACTGGCAGTTTACGTCTCGCTCGAGTGCAAACTGCAGAGACAGACTTCGGCGGAAAGAAACACCCCCTTCCTTATCCATAAGCTCTCCACTACACAGCGTCAAGTTCAGCCGCGTTTCGTTGCGTTTGTTGACTGAACTAAAAAGTTTCAATACGTATTATGTTCACTTGTTGAGGTTAATTAATTGTCAGACGAAGTTATTAAACTTGTTTTAAATAATATTATTTTTTTAAACCAAGTTTCACTTCCCATACAGACCGGATTCTAGGCAACCCTTCCTCTGCATGCAGTGGGACTGTCGCATCGCCTCCCCAATGTCTCAGAAGTGTTGCATCTCCTTGTTTTCTGACGCTGCGGCTGTTTGCCTTGAGAACTTTGACACATCTACAGGTACTTTGGTGAAAAGTCACGCATCCATAGTTTTCTATGGTACCAGTTCTTGAAACCTTTTTAAAGTCATATTTTTAACTGTGTATGTTAGATTTTTGTTGTTTGGGTCTTGTTTAGTTTAGGTAAAGATATTTTATTTTTCTAAACTGTTGTGGTGTCCTTTTGTGGTGTTTTCACTGTGTTACTGTGTGTGTTGGTACAAATACTTTACACATTGCCTTTGGGATAATCCTGTCTGCTAGTGCCAAGCTACCAAGGGGGTGAGCAGGGGTTATCTAAAGTGTGTATCCCCCTTACCCTGACTGGAAGCAAGGGTCCCTATTTGGACAAAGGTACCTACCTCTGCCAACTAGAGACCCCCATTTCTAACATTGGTGGTCAGCGGTGAGGATTTGAACCTGTATTTGTACTTGACCCACAGTGATTGGTGTACATCACTAGTTTAGTGCAGACCACTATGCAACCACATACAGTGTTTTGTTTTTGGTTCTATTTTTGAGCAACCCTTAAAGTATCCACGCATCATGTCTCAGAAGCGTAAACCAGCAAGTGAGATGGCAGAATTGGAGTTTGATATTGAAATGTTGTATACCTACAGAGTTGATCAGCTCAAGCAATTTTGCAAAGATTTTGGATGTCCCATGAAGAGCAGCTCCAGGAAGGAGGAGCTACAGAAGGCCTTAAGGGCCTGGTGGGAGGCCAAAGAGGCTGGGGAGACAAGTGATGCAGAGGTGGATGAGGATGCACAAGGGAATGGTTTCAGATCACAGGAACTGCCTGCATCAAGAGTAGCCTCCAGGGCTGGCAGCAACCATTCCGCTAGAAGTTTTTCCCCAGAGGAGCTGGAAGAAAACCAAAGGGTTACAGACCATCAATTATAGATCTTAAGGTTCAAAATGAAGCAATTGGAAATGGAGAACCAAAAGGCTGCCATGGAGAGGGAAAAGATGGCAGAGGAAAGCAGAAACGCTCTTGCTTTGGAAGAAAAGAAATTGCTTTTGGCTCATGAGTTGAGCATGAGGGAACTGGACTTTAAAGCCAAGCAAGTGGAGTCCGGTTCAAATGGTGGCAGAGTACAGCCAGTGCAAGGGGGTAAGGTTTACGTACCCAAGGACCTAGTGCAGAATTACCAGAGGGGTGAAGATATTTATGCATGCTTTACGGAATATGAGTTAGCCTTGAGAATGAATGAAGTGCCTGAGAAGAATTGGGGGGCCGGCCTGTGGAAACACTTTGAGGTCACTGGGAGGGACACCCTGACACCTTTGGCGGAGGCAGGTAACCTGACCTATCCCCACATGAAGGAGGCTTTATGCCTCAGGTATGGGCTCACACCTGAGCAGTACAGGGGGAAGTTCAGGAACTTCAAGAAGCTTGATTCTCGGGGCCTGGCCAACTGCCGGTGAAGATGGCCGCACTGTAGCATGGCTCCGGCCCTAATCCCCATTCAACCCCTGAATCTACGCACATATATCCGTTTTAGCAAGCGTGTCTCTGTTGTAATTGGAGGTGCAAGGATCGAAAATTGAAATCCGTCGTTTAACTGAGACCGAAGGGCCGCCAGCGCTTTGCCAAGACTTGCAGCCTGCTTGAAGTTGTGCAGCCCCGGCCTTGCGTGGCCACGTAGACCACAGCCCAAAGTGAAAGTAGACGCCCCAGCCGGAACCGGGAAAGGAGGACCCCGTAAGACAGCGCATTGCGGGGGCTCCCTGCAGCGGGGTGAACTTCAAGACAACGGCAGGTGACGAGCAACGCGAGTGCGCTTGGGGGTCAGGTGTTGCCTGACCGTGATGGGAGGGGCTGTGGGCACCCAAGATACCTGGAGTGCGGACTTCGTCTGGAACGCATGCTGCTTGTGCACAGCCGAGAGAGCTGCAGACTTTTCCTTTGTGGGGCATGGTGGAGACGTCCTCACGAACCCGCGATAACGAATTATAGAGACGGACCCAGGCAGGCAGTTGGGCCATAGACCAATTGAGGCTCTCCATATCATTGCATATTGCTAGCTCTGTTCTCTTGCCAGATCCTGGCCTACACGGAGAGCCTCCACCTTACTTGCACATACCTCTCTGCATGAAGTTGACAGGCCCTACGTGAATCAAAAACCCTGCAGAGCCATCCCTGAAGAAGGCGCAGAGGATTGACACAGGCCGGTAGTGACAACTTCATTGCCAATCTGTTGGATACACTGCCAATATCGTTGGGGGAGTGGTGAACCGGCAGGTAAGCCAACAGGATGACGGGGGAACGACACTGGGCAGGCGGTGATGAAGCCCCGGGATACCTGAACCCCCCCCGTGGGTCACGACCCGGATCCCGGAGTGGATTCATTATGTCCAGCACCAAAGGCAGCCGTGGCTCCCACCAGCCCAAACTGGACAAGATGGCGTGGCTCAAGAAACAGGAGAGGCCCGAGATGCAAGTGGACACGCCACCTGGAAACCGTGATACGCCATCAGCACAAATGGACCCTACCCTACAAGACATTCTTACAGCCATCATAGAGGTACGTACTTCCTTAGAATCACGCATTGATTCCATCTCCATCGAGGTCGGCCTCATCCGGGCGGACTTTTGCAAAATGAGCGATCGTGTGACCAAAGTGGAAGAAGTAACTCAGAGCCTGGTCACTACCTCCAAGGGTTTAGAGAAACAGGTACAGGAACTGCAGAATACCAGCCGGGCACTTGCAGACCAACTGGATGATTACGAAGGGAGAGCCAAGAGGAACAACGTGCAAATTATTTGGGTTCCCGAGAAGGCGGAGGGCCAGACAATGGATTTATTTGTGGAGGAACTAATCACACAGCGGCTCCAGCCTAAGATTCTCTCCAAGTACTTTTCGATTTAACATGCTCACTGGGTGTCGGGGGGTAAACCTAAGCCTGGACAGTCCCCCAGGCCCATAGTGGCTAGAGTGTTTAACTATCGTGACAGGGACATAATCCTGCAAACTGCAAACTGCGCGATGCGCTCCCCGATCAAGATTGACAATAGCACATTGATGTTTTTCCCGGACTTCACCCTGAAGGTCCAAAGACAGCGTAGAAGTTTCCTGGAAGTCAAGAAGGCCCTAAGGGACAGAGAGCTGCAATATGCGATTCTGTTCTCCGCGAGGCTCAGGGTGGAGGCCAAGGGCAGAGCATGGTACTTCACGGAGCCGGATGCGATCTGGGAGTGGCTGGATGCCTGGCAACAGGTCGGAGGCGCAAATAACACCCACAGATATCGAAGACGGACAGGGAAGGACCGCAGGGTGACCACGTTGGAGCGTGAGGAAGGCAACACCGTAGATACAGAGCAAACAGAGACTGGCTGAGTTGGTCCTGCATAATGGAATAAGAGCAGAGCCACATCGAATGCGGTCCTAAGGACATAAAGTTGCTGGCCTTGTGCCGTTTGCAGCCCCCCGTCGGACTGAAGAGTATTCGATCTAGTATGGAGATATTTAACGGCCAATGTTGAGGAGTCGTAGAGGCAGCAGCCTGGACTTGCAATGGCTGAGTACATGCCCTGAATATAATATAATCAGAGACGGTTTGCAATACATATATTTGAAATGGGGGAGGAGGGTCTAGTCTTGTTGGTTCACATCCCCTCCGAAATAGGGATGGGTGAGCGAAGGGCATTCTGCAATGTTGGGGTGGCGGGTAGTTTGAAGTCCGTCTTAAAGGGAGGCAGGGTGGGGGGGTGGTTGGGCAAATTACCGGGAGTGCATTGTTGTTCACGTGTGTTACAGTGATTATTCTTGCATCACTACACACAGTAGCTGCTGAATTCCATTCGTTTGTCCAGTATATACACGCCGCTGCCTACAAACACATTCTCTATTAAGTGTACACATGGGGTGGTTTTGACCGCACTGTGCCTTAGAGGTGGGGGGACAAGGGAGCACCCAATGCAACCATACTGGCAACTGACGATACCTCCAGTAACATGAGACTCGAGGCAACATTAACCCTGCTCTCCTGGAATGTCAACGGGCTGGGAGATAGGATCAAGAGGGGGGTAGTATTACAATATATCAAAAGACAGGCGGCAGACATGATTCTCTTGCAGGAGACCCATCTTATTGGCAACACCTGCAAGGCACTTGACAGATGGGGATACAAACTTGTCGCACATGCAGGATTCACAACTGGATCCAGAGGGGTGGGGATACTCATGAAGAAAAATCTCCCATTTGTGGTATCTCAGCCACATACAGATAACTATGGACGCTTTGTTGGGATATCAGAGTCCTGGGAGGGTAGGACTATGAATATCCTCTTGGTGTATATATCCCCTGCTTTACATAAGTTAGCTTAGCTGGACCTGAGTAGGATGATTCTCGCCTTGCAGGAAGGTGAAATAATAGTGGGTGGTGAACTCAACATGACGCTTTGCGACCGAGCTGACAGATACCCCCCGAGAGGCACTACACGAACACAAAAACATTGGCTGAATTTGAGGGAGCACTCGGCCTGACGGATATATGGCGTGCAACACACTCGCAGTTACGGCAGTATACATATTATTTGGCCGCTCACAAAATTCACTCCCATATTGATTACATTCTGACTTTACCTGACACCGCACACCACTTCTCTGAGGTTCAGCATTTGGCGAGGGGTATCTCTGACCATGCTCCCATAAAAGTTCGGTACACAATAAACACCACCCCTACCGGCAGGACACTTACCATTAATCCACGGTGCCTTCTGATCCCTCACATCAAAGACGCATTGATCAAAGACACAGAATACTGCTTTGCTGAAAATGTGGGGACAGTGCAGTCGGCGCAGACTCTGTGGGAGGCTTATAAGGCAGTAATTAAGGGTCGGGCTCTGTCACTCACAGTTGGTCACAGGAAAGAGAAGGACAGGCAAATTATCGAATTGGAGCAGGACATCCTGACACAGGAGTGCGCGTTAGGGGACAGCCGTGATGAGACCGAGAATCACATCTTGGAATTTAAACGAAAAGAATACAGAGACCTAGCCAATGAAACGGCTAAGGATAGACACTGTGCCACGCTATTTAAAATATACGAGCAGGGAGACAGAGCTAGTAAACTCCTAGCATGGTTGGATAGGAAGGAAAGGGCAGACCGATGAATTAGGGTAATATATGATCAGAATGGGACCTGTCTGCGTGACCCACAGCACATAGCAGAGGGATTTGCAGATTATTATATTCAACTTTACTCATCGGTCGCATCAGACACTATAGAAGAAGTACGGGAGACAATAACTGATATACAAATCTCTATGTTAACCCCAGAAGACCAGCAACTGCTGGGAGGGGACATTACGGTCGAGGAGATAACAACCGCCATACTCAACATTCTTTCAGGTAAAGCAGGGGCCCCAATCGTCTCCCCATCGAACTCATTAAATTAACAGCGACTAAGGTTGCTCCGTACCTCCTTGAAATGTACCTTGAGAGCAAGTCCACCGGCATGCTCCCCAAAGACCAGAGACTGGCGTCCAACGTTGTCTTACACAAGCCAGGGAAATCGGCGGAAGACTTGGCCTCATACCAACCAATATCCCTGTTAAAAGTAGAAGCCAAAATTCTCGCAAAAGTACTAACTAATAGGTTACTCCCGGTTATTACAAAATTGGTCCACCCGGGTCAATCCGGGTTTATGCCTGGCCGCAACACAGCTATGAATCTGCGCCGCCTAAATCGTATACTTGCCACGAAAAACATCGTTAGGGAGGGGGAGGCCATACTTTCTTTGGACGCATGTATGGCCTTCGATACTGTGGAGTGGCCATATATGTTCGCGGTGCTCGTGCGGATGGACCTGGGTACGGAATATATTGATTGGGTAAAACTTCTGTGTGCTGAACCATTCGCTCAGGTGGTAGTAAATGGACATGTGTCCACCACGTTCACCCTGCGCCGTGGAATGAGACAGGGTTGCCCACTATCTCCTCTGATATTTGCTCTCGTCCTAGAACTCCTTGTGTGTTGGATACGTCGAGACCCATTGGTCCGGGGGCTGAAGTGGGCAAACGAGTGGGAGGACAGAATCTCGCTCTATGCGGACGACTTCCTTCTTTACGTTGCCTCCCCAACAGAGTCCTCCAAATCTGCACTAACCACGGCAAATACGAAGTCGGTACTATATGTACTACACGGGCCTGTGCCAGCCCTTTCAGCCACCTGTGAAATCACGATTGTAGAGGATGGATTCAAATACCTAGGTGTATTCGCAACAGCGGACCCTTTGCTCTTTTACGAACGGAACCTCCTAGTCCCGTTAACTCGATTACAAAGCGATGTGCAACATTGGCGTACGCTGCCGGTGTCGCTACTAGGACATGCTGCTCTCTACAAAATGATGGCCCTTCCCTGGCTCCTATATGCATTACATAATACCCCATATAGTGTTCCCAACTCGTATTTTAAATCAATTGAAGAGGAAATTAGAAATCTGCTTTGGGACGGGAAGCCTCTCTGCGCCCAAACTGGTCCGTGGGTGGTATGATGGGGGAATTGCCCTTCCGGATATCCGAAGTTATTACTGGGCCGCCCACCTGTTAATCATAAATAAATGGGTATATGGATCACAACAGGACCCAGCGTGTCGGATGGACAAATGGCTGATGGGACACGGAGGGTACAGAGAAGCATTGTACACAAAATCAAGTGGGCAGTGGCTCACGGGGCCCACTGCTCTCACAGTCGCCATATGGCACACTACCACTGCTAAATTGGGGTGGAAAAATAAATTGACACAAATGACACCACTATGGCACGCTGCCATATTGGGCAATATAAGTAGATGTAGTGGGTTTGATAAATGGGACATCATTGGCATATCGCAAGTTAGTGACTTAATAAAGAAGGGTAAAATAATGACCTTCGCCGAACTATAGAGTACAAACTATCCGCGACCGAAACCTTCCGATATTTAAAAATACGCCATGCCTTACTAGAAGCAACTAAAGAATTAAATGGCATCCCGGAATCCGCCCCACTGGAGGACAGATTACTGGCAGATCCCATGCTGAGTAAGGCAATCTCCCTCATGTATCGTAAAATAATTAACAACTTACTAGACCCGGTGACTCACCTCTACACGCACTGGCAGACTGACGTAGGAGACTTGGAGGATGAAGACTGGCGCGATGCGTTATCCTCCCCGTGCGAGGTGGCCATACCGTCAAGGTTGCGACTGGTCCAATTGAAAATTTTACACTGTACATATATTACATGCACAGCACTTGTCAAGATGGGCCGCAGTAGCTCGACAGACTGTAGAAGGCATTGCGGGTAGGCGGGTACGTTTTACCACATACTCTGGGAATGTCCCTTGATACAGAGTTACTGGGAGGCAGTTAACCACGTTGTGAATGAGGTGAGTGGAAGTGCCCTAACAATATCTCCTAAGACTTGTCTCCTAAACATTTGAGACGCCACTGACCTCAACCGTATGGATCAACTGTGGGTGGCCAATGGTTTTACAATTGCAAAGCGTAACATTGCTGGCAAATGGGGAGTTCCAGACCCACCAACGATTGCAGATTGGAAACGGGATTTTGATTGGTGTATGTTGGCAGAACAAGCAGTCTGAACAAATAGAGGCTGCCCCAAAAAATGGAATAAGATATGGGGGAAATGTAACACATATTGAGGTGACATTTGTTCCTCCACCTCTGAGCTGAGGCATGGGATGGGTTGGTCAAACGTGTGACATAATCCTGAAATGGGGGGAAAGGGAGGAATGGGCATAGGTGGGATATTTAGTATTGGATTGTAATCTCCTGTCATCAATTTGAAGTGATGCACAAACTTGTATTGTATTGATACGTTTTCTAAAATGAATATAAAGTGTTATAAAAAAAAAACACAGAAGCTTGATTCTCATACTTGGGTTAAATGTGTGAACATGTATAACCGTGCACTGGATGGTTGGATAAAGGGCAGCAAGGTAACTGATTGCCAGGGGTTATACAACTTGATTGGTTGGGAGCACTTGAGTAGTCTGTGTGTTCCAGAGCTGCACCAGCATCTATTGGATAGTAAGCTAACTGATCCCAGGGAGCTTGCTAAGGAGGTGGACCGCTGGACTAGTACCAGGGTCCACAAGGGGATTGTGGGTAACCCAGCCAAGGGTGGGCAGGGTCCCAAGCAGAAGAGTGGGGGGGACAAGGGTAACCAAAAGGAGTTCTCTAAAGGGCCCCAAAACTGTTTCCAGGGTAAGGAATCCCAGCCCCCCAATTCTAAAGTGTCCTGGCCCCATAAGTGCAGGCACGACTACCGGGGTCCCCGCGTGTGCTACAACTGTGGTCAGGAGGGCCACATAGCGCGGGACCCCAAGTGCCCTAAAGCAACTCCAGCACCCACTGGTGCCCCGTCACCGGGGTTAGTGAGTGTAGCACTGGGGGAGGAGTTGGTTCCTAGTGAAGGTGGGGAGCCAGCAGTTATGACCCATGTCTCATTAGGAGACAGAGAGATGGTCCAGGGATCCTATCTGCCTGAGAACACTAAGAAATACAGGCAGTGGGTGACCATCAATGGGAGGAGGGTGGAGGCTCGGAGAGACACAGGGGCCAGTGTGACATCTGTCAGGTGTCAATGGGTATCTGAAGAGCAGGTTATTTCCAATGTACTTCACCCTGAAGTTGCAGCAGACAACTCTGAGCGCCTGTGTAAGGTGGTGCTTTGAGTCGGGGGGTCTCAGGTTCCTTGAAGGTCATTGTTAGTCCATCCATGCCTGTAGACTGTCTGCTTGGCAATGACCTGGAGAGTTCCCCATGGAAGGAGGTGGAACGCCAGGCTCATTTGGAGATGTTGGGTCTGCCTGAGTGGGTCTGTGTGACCACTCGGTCAATGGCAGCCAGTAGGAGTAATCAAGAGGACCTGGAGCCTGAAACAGTGGCCCACGTGCCTGCCAGGAAGAGGAAGGGCAGGGGGGCATGGGAAACCAGCCCCAGAAGTTCCCACGGTCCAGGAGGAGGCAGAACCTGAGGGGGATGCCCTGGAACCTACAAGGGAACAAGTGGCCGAACTGGGAGACCTGCCTGAGCTGACCCATTGGCAGCAGGAAGGGGGTCCCTCCAGGGAGGAGTTATGCAGAGCGCAGATGGAGTGCCCTACTCTTATTGGTTTGCGGCAACAGGCTGCAAACCAGGCAGCAGGTGATCAGTCTGGATCACATCTGATTTACTGGGAAGATGAATTGTTGTAAAGTGATCCTAAGGTCGCTGAGCCCGGTGCAGCCTGTGTGCTGGTGGTACCCGAGCGCTTCATTACCTTCCTACTGGGTCTGGCTCATGACGTGCCTCTAGCAGGACATTTGGGGTGCGACAAGACCTTTTAGAGCCTTTTCACCCACTTTTACTGGCCCCAAATGAGAAGGCACGTTGGTACGCATTGTAGGTCTTGTCAGACTTGCCAGGTAAGTGGCAAGAGTGGAGGGAAGTGTAAGGCTCCCCTCTAACCCTTTCCTGTGGTGAGTACCCCTTTTGAGCGGGTGGGCATTGATATTGTGGGGCTCCTGGAACCCAAGACAGCCTTAGGCAACACGTTTATCTTGCTCTTGGTGGACCATGCCACCCGGTACCCGGAAGCTGTCCCTCTCCGGACAATCACAGTCCCCATGGTGGGCCGTGCATTGATGGGATCTTTTCCCGTGTGGGGTTCCCCAGAGAGATCATCTCTGACTGTGGTACAAACTTCATTTGGAAGTACATGACATCTTTGTGGGAGGAGTGCGGTGTGGCATACAAGTTTACCACTCCTTACCATCCTCAAGGGAATGGGTTGGTTGAGAGTTTCAGCCGAACCCTGAAGGGCATGATGAAGGGTCTTGCAGAACCCATGAGGCGGAAGTGGGACGTCTTTTTGCCATGCCTGTTGTTTACATACAGGGAAGTTCCGCAGAAGTCCTTAGGGTTCAGTCCCTTTGAACCAATGTATGGTCACCCTGTCAGAGGACCTCTGAGTCTGGTGGAGGAGGGTTGGAAGAGAGCTCCTGGTAAGACCCCACAAGATGTGTTCAGCTATGTGCTGGCCTTCAGAAACCAGACTCAACGCTTCAGGAAACTCGCTCAGGCGAACCTGCAAGCTAGCCAGGAAGAAATGAAAAGATGGTATGACCAGAATACCACTCTGGTCGAATTTCAGCCTGGCCAGAAAGTGTGGGTGATGGCACCAGTGGAGCCTTGTGCGCTCCAAGATAAGTGGACTGGTCTATATGAGGTGGTGGAGTGCAAGAGTGAGGTGACCTATTTGGTTGACTTGCAGACTCCTAGGAACACTTTGAGGGTCCTGCATGTAAACCGCCTCAAGCCGCACTTTGAGAGGTCTGAAGTAACTATGCTCCTTGCAACAGATGATGGAATGGAGGAGGAGAGTGAGCCTCTTTGTGACCTCCTGTCAGCGAAGGAACGTTATGGGTCAGTGGATGGGGTAAACCTCTCTCCTACCCTGACCCCAGAGCAGCAGAGGGACTGTCGCCAGGTCCTGGGACAGTTCACCTCCCTGTTCTCCCTGACACCAGGATTCACCAACTGGTGCGTCCATGATGTGGACACTAGAGGCAGTCTACCTGTGAAGCAGAAATTTTACAGGGTAGCTGACAAAGTCAGGGCCAGCATCAAGGAAAAAGTTTCCAAGATGTTGGCGTTAGGGGTGATAGAGCCCTCAAGCAGCCCCTGGGCTAGCCCAGTGGTCTTAGTACCAAAAGCTGCTGCTGCGCCCGGTGCCACTCCAGAACTCCGGCTCTGTGTGGACTACCGTGGGCTCAATGCGGTCACCAAGATTTACGTTCACCCTATCCCCAGAGCTGACGAGCTTGTTGATCATCTGGGAGCTGGGTACTGGCAGATTGCCTTAACCGATTGGGCCAATGAGAGGACTGCGTTCTCAACGCCAGAGGGGCACTACCAGTTCCAGGTTATGCCCTTTGGGTTGAGGAATGCCACTGCCACCTTTCAGAGACTGGTCAACCGGGTACTGTCTGGGCTAGAGGAATTCAGCGCCGCTTACCTTGATGACATTGCTGTGTTCAGCTCCAGTTGGAAGGAATATTTGCAACACCTCTGTGAAGTGTTGAAGGCTCTGCAAAGGGCAGGCCTCTCTATCAAGGCTAGTAAGTGCTAGATAGGGCAGGGGTCTGTGGTGTACTTGGGACACCAGGTAGGGAGCGGCCAGGTGGCTCCCCTACAGGCAAAGATTGACACAATTCTGGCTTGGGAGCCACCCAAGACCCAGACAGAGGTGAGAGCCTTTTTAGGTCTCACTGGGTACTACCGACGGTTTGTCAAGGGGTATGGCACCATTGTTGCCCCCTTGACAGAGCTGACTTCAAGGAAGCAGCCCAGAAAGGTGATCTTGACTGATGCCTGGCAGACCGCATTTGATGCCCTGAAATTTGACATGTGTATGGCACCCGTGCTTAAGGCACTTGATTTCTCCAAAGAATTTGTTGTGCAGACAGATGCTTCAGAGCATGGTGTGGGAGCAGTACTCTCACAATTGAACGACGAGTGCTTGGACCAACCTGTAGCTTTTATCAGTAGGAGGCTACTTCCCAGGGAACAGAGATGGAGTTCAATTGAAAGGGAAGTATTTGCTGTGGTCTGGGCGCTGAAGAAGCTAAGGCCCTACTTGTTTGGGACTCACTTACGGGTTCAGACTGACCACAGGCCCCTCAGATGGTTGATGCAGATGAGGGGTGAGAATCCAATACTGTTGAGGTGGTCCATCTCCCTACAGGGAATGGACTGTACAGTGGAACACTGTTCTGGTACAGAACACGCCAATGCTGATGGTCTGTCCAGATTCTTCCACCTTAGTGATGAGAACTGCCAAGAGGGTGGGTAGTTCTCCCCACTTTTCAGCTGGAGGGGACATGTGTTAGACCTGGCATCCTTGGCGTGGTTTTCCCTGACTTTTTGCCTCTACCTCCTGTGTTTTTGATGCTGTGCTGGATTTCGTTTTTGCTGGCTTAGATGCTTTGGGCACTTTGCCACTGCTGATCAGTGTCAAAGTGCAAGTGCTCCCTGTATAAATTGGTATTGTGATTGGTTCTCCCTGATTGGCATTTTTGTTTTACCAGTAGGTCCCTAGTAAAGTGCACTGAGTGTGCCAGGGCTGGTAAATCAAATGCTACTAGTGGGCCTGCAGCACTGATTGAGCCACCCACATGAGTAGCCCTGAAAAGATGTCTCAGGCCTGCCACCCCGGTGCCTGTGCGCAGTTCGTTAACTGCCATGTCCACTTGGCAAGTGCACCCACTTGCCAGGCCCTAATCTTCCCTTTTCTTACACATAGGGCACCCCTATGGTGGGCCCAAGGTACCCGCCTGGGTAGGCTGCAGTGTATGTGAAAGGTAGGACATGTACTGGTGTGTGTAACATGTCCTGATAGTGAAATACTGCCAATTTTGTTTTTCACTATTGAAAGGCTATCTTGCCCCATAGGACAGAATGGGGAATGCTTTGTAACATTTTACAAGCATATCTTCCCATAGGGATAAGATAGAAAAATGGAGTTTGGTATCTCTGAACTCAGAATTTGATAATACATCTTTTAGTAAAGATGGTTTTTAAATTTGTGTGTTTGAAAATACCACTTTTATAAAGTCGCTATTTTCTTGTTCAACCATCCTATATGTCTCTGCCTGTTTGTGGATTGACTGTCTGGTTTCAGTGTGACAGAGATAGAGGATGTGCATTCCCTGTTGAAAGCCTCTGTGGGGTTAAGGTGTGCCTGGCCCTTCCTGGATGACTCAGCCCTGAGCTGAATAGACCCTGGCTGCATATAGAGTGGTAGGAGGAGATTTACCTTGCATCTGAATGGAGCCTGTCTCCCTTGCACAATGCTGTCTCCACCTCCTGTGGTCATGCTGCACCAGTGAAGGCAGAACTGCTTTGAACTGGGCTCAGAGCCCCTTGCACAAGGAGAACAAAGACATTTTGGGGTATAAGTATCAGACCCAAAACCCCAGACTTTTAGATCATTCCTGGAATTTAAGAGATACCTTTGCCAAGGAGAAGAGCTGGAGAGACTGAGGAGAAGTACTGCCCTTGCTGTGTGTCTGGTGTTGGCCTGCAGTTGCTGTTTCTGTCAAGGAAAGGAGAACGACTTTGCTGTGTGCTGTGTCCCCTGCTTGAAGGAGAACTCCAAGTGCCTGAAGTGTGCTGGCCTCCTGTTCTGAAGTCTCAGGGACATAAAGACTTCACTCCAAGCCCCCCTGAACTCTTCTGCTGTGAGTTCTGACCTGCCAAGAGGTGCCTGTGCCAGTTTTGGGCCTCTGGAGGTTGTTGCTGCTGTTTGGGAGCTGGAAGAAAGAAGAAACTCAAAGAACTACAGAAATCAACACATCTCTCTTCTTGCAGCTGTTTTCCCGACACATCTCCACGGCGCGAGACAATTTCTACACATCGCTGTGCTGCTGCAGAAACCGCCGCAGTGCCCGACGCCGCTGCAAGAATCAACACATCCAAAGATCGCGGCTGAAGAGGGCCGATGCATCCCGGATTTTCACACATCGTACCTGTGCGGCAAGTTCTTCCAACGCATCACCCGCGGACCAGAACCGTCACGAAGAATCGACGCATCACTCCCAGTACAGACTGGATTCGACGCAACCCTTCCTCTGCATGCAGAGGGACTGTCGCATTGCCTTCCCAAGATCTCAGGAGTGGCGCATCTTTTCGTTTTACGACGCTGCGGCTGTTTGGCTTGAGAACTTTGACGCATCTACAGGTACTTTGGTAAAAAGTCACGCATCCATAGTTTTCTAAGGTGCCAGTTCTTGA